>JANRMT010028174.1:35916321-35946821 GCA_026402145.1 Polypterus bichir lapradei | reverse complement strand
TTTCACTCTATCTTTCTATCTGTTATATAGTGCCTTTCACTCTATCTATCTTTCTATCTGTTATATAGTGCCTTTCACTCTATCTATCTTTCTATCTGTTATATAGTGCCTTTCACTCTATCTATCTTTCTATCTCTTATATAGTGCCTTTCACTCTATCTATCTATCTTTTATATAGTGCCTTTCACTCTATCTATCTTTCTATCTGTTATATAGTGCCTTTCACTCTATCTATCTTTCTATCTGTTATATAGTGCCTTTCACTCTATCTATCTTTCTATCTCTTATATAGTGCCTTTCACTCTATCTATCTATCTTTTATATAGTGCCTTTCACTCTATCTATCTTTCTATCTGTTATATAGTGCCTTTCACTCTATCTAAATAATTCTGTGGCTTACAAAATTTTATATAAGAAACGACCAAGTTATCTAAACAAGCTAAAATCGTCCAGGGGGCTCTCTGGTCCACCGAAACCCAGACTAGTAACGGTTTTCTGGTCCATTACTAAGGAAAGTTGAGCTGCGTGGTGGGACTGACCGTGAAGAAATCATGAACGCTCATTTGTCCGCGTATCTCTGGCTGTGCTCGGCGAGCAGGACCACCGAATTACATTTGCAGATCTGATGAAAATAAATTGAGCCACTCGTCTCCGACGACACATCTGCAGCTGAGCCTCACGCTGCTGAGTAACAAGCGGACTAAAAATATCAACCCAACCAAAAAAAAAAAAAAAAAGCAGAGCAGCGCCGGCAAAACAAACACGTATTAGAAAAAACGGCGATTTTCTAGAAATTGAGCAGGCTAAGAAAATGGCTTCTTTTTAGAAGAAGCCTGGCAGTGCAAAAAAAATAAAAACTTTTGTTGATGCAAAATGATTGAAAGAAAGAAAGAAAGAAAGAAAGAAAGAAAGAAAGAAAGAAGCCCTGAGCTAATGAATGAGTCCAGCAAGCATAAGTACCAAACCAGGAGAATGTTGGGCAGCACAGCCAGGAGCGCGACAAGCTGTCGTGCAGTGGCTAACGTGTCGTTTGCGCGGTTTGTATTTGGACCCCATAGGGACGTCAGCGGTGTACTTAAACCCCATAAAGACAGAGCGCTGTGCTTTGGTCCTTCACGACTGATTCCCCCTTGAAGACGTAGACCTCATCGGTGGAGTTCAAGGTGGGGAGGTGGATGGGCTTGCACCTCCATCCAAAAGATGCACTCTGTTACTAAAATACATTTCCAATAAGCTTGTTTTTCCCCCTCATAATTGATTTATTTATTTCCTAATGCCAGAACTAATGTAATATGTTGGCAATCAATGAATTTGATAATCAACTCCATACTATGAGCAGCTCTTCCACGTGGCCTGTCCTAAAGCTAAAGTGCTGCGCTTTCACTATGGATTAATGGACTGTTTCAGACCCAGCCTGAGAGGTCACCTCAACTTGTGTGTTCATCCTTAACATGTCAGATGGTCGCTCCTGCCTCCAAAGCAGATCGTCAGGAAGCCATATAAGAGACCATCAAATCACTGGCCTGAGTCTGCGTGCTCGCGTCTTAGGGCTGAACTTGTAGTCTGTGCAAGCAAATCTCAGTCACAAGTCACAGACGCTACTGCGACAAAATATTTCATAAACAAAAAATGTCCGTTTGATGAGGTAAGTTAAAAAAAAATAAATAAAAGTGCTTCAAATTTTGCATCAATCCATCCATTTTCAAAGGAATGCAGAGAGGGTCATTGGGCGTAAAGCGGGTACAATCCCTAGGTTGGAGGACAGCCCATCATCGTAGGGTGAACACACACGCGCGCTCGCTGAAAGGCATGCTGCATTTATAAACAAATAATAATAAAAAATATGTACATAATAAAGATGACTGAATTATACTTATTACACTTCATCTACACTGAAACAATATCCATCATCATCCATCCATCCATTATCCAACCCGCTATATCCTAACTACAGGGTCACAGGGGTCTGCTGGAGCCAATCCCAGCCAGCACAGGGTGCAAGGCAGGAAACAAACCCTGGGCAGGGTGCACACACACACACACACACACACTAGGGACAATTTCGGATCGCCAATACACCGAACCTGCATGTCTTTGGACTGTGAGAGGAAACCCACGCAGACACAGGGAGAACATGCAAATTCCACGCTCTCCTAACTGTGAGGCAGCAGCACTACCCACTGCGCCACCATGCCGCCCAAAAGAAAAAGAAAAATAATGAATAAATTGGCTTAACAATATTATCTGCAGATTATTATTGTAAAGAAGCGATTTTATCAACCTGCAGATAAATGGTGTTTGAAGTAATTCATAACACGGGAAAGGCGCGGCTGACCTAACTGACATTAATAGGGGACTGTGGCATCAGGAGGTGGGGGGCTGCAGTGGCTTAAGCCCCTGATCTCTGGCGACAAGCTTTCAGTCCCAGATACACACTAATAATCGCAGCAAACCCCCTGATCTTCTTATTCTTTGTGTACCATTCGTATCCCCATCATACAATACATCCGCTTCTTTCCAAGTTCTTACTTATTTATATAGTTTTACCAAATTGCTGTGTTTTATTAATATTAATAGCTAGATGGGAAACATATTCCAGTTCTTTTTCTCCTTTCATATGTTAATATTAGTACTGATTTTATAATGATATTGGCCATTTGTATCAATAGATAATTTCCAATCGCTAATTATTGGATTATTACTCTATTGGGTATAATATTCAAAAATATTATATTTATGTTGAACAGCAATTAGTCCCAGAGCCTCCAGCGCTGACACACATCAACCGATGGCATTTTCACATCACTTGAATTGTAATCCGCTGTCTCTGAAGGCTGCTGAGCCACCGCAAGCCTCTTTGGACTCCATTGTAAAGTGCTGTTAAAAAGTATCTATTTAAGGTGGTCTACTGTCACATAGATTTGCATTCTATTATCGCTATTATTTTTAAATATGACTCACTGTTTCATAAACAGAAACATAATAACTGAATCTCGAATAAGCAAATAAAAATGTGAAATGATTCAACTTTCATATCACTTAATTTAGTCGGCGAACGCACCTGAAGGTTAACTGCACGCTCACTTTGTCAAATTTGTTTTCTTTTCTCCTCCATAATACACTCTAGGTTTTTATTTTTTTTGCTCTATTTGTATGACTCACCTTTAATTATTTGAAATGTTGTATTTGTGTGTTTATGTGTTCCTGTGACGGGCATTTTCTTCAAGTCTTTAATGAATTCAAATCACCTGCTCCTACATTTGTGCAGTGCATCCCTTGGACTGCATGACCTACTTGGTAAGACTACTACGGAGGCTACGGACTGTTTTGCCCCCTTTATCCCCTGACACAGGAGCCAATGCACTGATCTGAAGTCAGGAGTGACATGTGCCCACCTCGGATCTGCATCAGATCTGCAGTCTTATGTTCTGGACACTCTGTGGAAGAGATGGGCAGAATTATCAACTGATCACCACCAGGTGCTGAAATGGGTCAGATGGTGAGGGAGGAATCTGGACAAACCCAGAGAGCCCAACCAAACTGCAGCGGTTTGGTGACACGTGCCGGTACTCCTGCCAGCAGAGATCTGCGACAGTCCACATGTGACAAGATATGGCAAGACCAATACGCCTGGGCCAGCAGTTCTGCAGCATTTTCGGTTTGATCTTGTGGATATCAGACAGAGTTAATGCAGTGTTTAAGTTGTTATAAGCAGCTTTTTGCAGTTCATGTGAAAGGTTTGCATTTGCAGGTCTACTGGAAGTAACTAATAATAATAATTATTTGCATTTATATAGCGCTTTTCTCACTACTCAAAGCACTCAGCAATCGCAGGTTAAGGGCCTTGCTCAAGGGCCCAACAGAGCAGAGTCCCTTTTGGCATTTACGGGATTCGAACCGGCAACCTTCAGATTGCCACCACTCCGCCTAGTATACAAATAATGGCATATCAACTATAATATTTCCAAGCTGGATGGGCAACTCCTCACCCTCATTCATTGATACACCCTGGCACTTTCAATCCACAACTGGGTGGCAGGCTTAAAATGTTTGAAATCCCCTATTATGCAAGAGGTGGACAAAAATATTCAGACTCTCTTGCTTTCTACACACTTTATTGAGTTGTAGATTTAACTTTAGGTTTGTAAATGTTCAATTTTCCCCTAACCTTTCCTTTGTTTTTCTAGTACACGCTGTAATCCCTATTTGTTATGTGCCCAATCCATACACACATGACATATTGGAAGCTCTCAACACATAATTATCCATAGTGCCTCTCCATATCACTCCACCATGGAGTCATGTCATTTGTCATTGCCCTACAATTCCTAGTCATGCAATCTGACATCCTCAAGGCAACGAGATGGAGCAATTGTAGTAACTAAGTCTGACATCCCCTCCAGCTAGAAGTCACGTGAAGTGCTGCTGGCATTCATGAAAGGCTGGTAAGTCACCCTCAGCTTCATGTACACAGAAGAACTTCAGCATGCTGTATATTTGATCTCTCCATCTTGGCACGAGTCATTTTGAATCTGTTGTCTATTCCAACCTCTACAAAACTGTTTTTTTTAACTACATGATATTGTAAAAGTCTGTTAAAAAATGTATTTTATGCACTGTATGCAGAGTAATTTGTGACAGACGGGTATCAGCAAGAGTGAAAGGGAAGGCCTACAGGATGGTAGTGAGATCTGCTATGTTATATGAGTTGGAGACGGTGGCACTGACCAGAAAGCAGGAGACAGAGCTTAGTTTTGCATTGGGCATGATGAGGATGAGCAGGATTAGAAATGAGTACATTAGAGGGTCAGCTCAAGTTGGATAGTTGGGAGACAAAGTCAGAGAGGCGAAATTGCATTGGTTTGGACATGTGCAGAGAAGAGATGCTGGGTATATTGGGAGAAGGATGCTAAAGATAGAGCTGCCAGGGAAGAGGAAAAGAGGAAGGCCTAAAGCGAAGGTTTATGGATGTCATGAGAGAGGACATGAAGGTGATGGGTGTAACAGAACAAGATGATGAGGACAGAAAGATATGGAAGAAGATGATCCGCTGTGGTAACCCCTAAAGGGAGCAGCCGAAAGAAGAAAAAGAAGAATATGCGCTGTACTACTAATACACTTAATTCCCTACAATGTTATTTTTATATTTTCGTATCCTCGATGAACTAAACAAGCACACCTTTCAAAAGGCTTACAGGTTCTAAAAAACGTTACGCGAAGAGAAGCTTGGCTAATTTCAGGACCATGGACAGCAATCAATAAGGCAGCCTATAAACTAATTCAGGACCCTGGACAGCAGTCAATGGCCAACTACTGTGGGCTGGTTCTGCCATCTTAGTCACTACTCACCTATCTGGGCTCAGTCTTTTAACTATGTGCTATCATAAAAATATATTTAAAAATGTGTTTTATGTGCTCTACTAATATGCATAATTACCTACAGTGAATGTTATTCATATCCTTCATGAACTAAACAAACACACCTTCCAAAAGGCTTACAGGTTATAAAAAACTTCACGCGAAGAGAACCTTGGCTAATTTCAGGACCATGGACAGCAATCAATAAGGAAAGACCATAAACTAATTCAGAACCCTGGACAGCAGTCAATGACCAACTACTGTGGCTTGGTTCTACCATCTCAGTTACTACTTGTCTGTGCTATTGTAAAAAATATGTTTAAAAATGTGTTTTATGTGCTCTACTAATATGCGTAATTACCTGCAGTCAATGTTATTCGTATCCTTGATAAACTAAACAAATACACCTTCCAAAAGGCTTACCAGTTCTAAAAAAACGTCTCGCATAGAGAAGCTTGGCTAATTTCAGGACCATGGACATCAATCAATTAGGAAAGACTATAAACTAATTCAGGACCCTGGACAGCAGTCAATGACAAACTACTGTGGACTGGTTGTGCCATTTCAGTCACTACACGTCTACCTTGTCTCAGTTTTTTAGCTATGTGCTATTGTAAAAATATGTTTAAAAATGTGTGTTTTATGTGCTCTGCTATTACATGTAATTACCTACAGTCAATGGTATTCGTATCCTTGATGAACTAAACAAACACACCTTTCAAAAGGCATACCAGTTCTAAAAAATGTCACGTGAAGAGAAGCTTGGGAAATTTCAGGACCCTGGACAGCAGTTCATAGCCAACTACAGTAGGCTGGTTTTGCCATATCAGTCACTACACTGTAGCGGTGCTACTGGGGATTAAAACTGCAACTCCCAGCAGTCCCTCTTGGGGGTCAAAGGAGGTCAGCATGGCTTTTAAAAAGGGGTTTAAAAAAAAAAAGTATTTTGTGTTTCGTGTCTAAAGTTCCTGTCTGTCTTCCTTCAGTTGGGTTACCTGTGCTTATTTGTTTTGTCCTGGATCGTTTCTTGTTTGGGGTGTGGATTGTCTGCCGTCTGCCTGTTACTTGAGGACTGTCTGGGGATTTATGGCCATCCTGTGAAGAAAGGAGTGCTCCTGAACCCGTCCACCCATCTTCACCATTTCAGGAACTGCCGGTAGGTCTATCTTTACATTCCCCTTCAATGTGTGGATCTCTGGACTATTTATCTTCATCATTACATTTCACCCATTGCCGTTTCCTTGGACTTTATAGTGAGTGTTTATTGTTGTGGTTTGTTTTCGTGTTTATTGTACATTGCCATAAAGGGAATGGGATGGGGTTTTTGTTTTCATTCATTTCATTTGTTTTCATTACATTCTTTATTTGCTGTTTGAGTACCATTTTGCTTTGTTGTTGTCTCTGTTTGTGAGTCTGTGTGGGTCAGGCCAATGTTTGGGTGTGTCCCTGAAATCTCCACCACAAAAATAAATAAATCACAGTCTCCTTGATGGTGTCAATCTTAGTGGCACCGGACCGCTACAGATTTTGGCGAGCCAGGTAGGAGTCGAATCTACAATCTTCTGATCCGCAGTCAGAGGCGTTATCCATTGCGTCACCTGGTCTCATTTTTGTAACTATGTGCTATTGTAAAAATATGTTTAAAATGTGTGTTTTATGTGCTCTACAAATACATGTAATGATCTGTTATCAATGTTATTTTCAGTCCCTGATGTTCTAAAGAAATGAACATTTCAAAAGACAGATTTGTGCTAAAACAACGCCCAGTGAAGAGGGGCCATTTTGAATTCAGCACCATGGACAGCAGTCAATGAGTAATGACTGTGGATTGATACTGTGACTTCAGTCACTACACATTTATCGGGGCTCAGTTTCTTAATTACATGATATTGTAAAAATTTGATAAAATGTGTGTTTTATGTACTCTGCAAATACATTTAATGATCTATTATCAATGTCAATGTCCCTGATGATCTAAAGAAATGAACATTTCAAAAGACAGATTTGTGCAGAAACAACACCCAGTGAAGAGGGGCCATTTTGAATTCAGTACCATGGACAGCAGTCAATGACTAACGACTGTGGGTTGATACTCTGACTTCAGTATTAGACTTGATACTGTGCTCTACTAGTACATGTAATTATCTATTATCAATGTTATTTCCAGTCCACGAAGAACTAAAGAAAGAAAAGTTTAAAATGCTTCAACTTTAAAATGAGTTAACCAAGTCCCCAAATGCACCTGCCATTTTTTTTTACATTGTTAATTTCAAGCTTACTTCATGAATCAATGTATTTCTTCTTCAATTAAATTGAGGGTATTCGACACAGTAGGCCTTTAAAATGGTCAAAAGGCTTGAATAAATAAATACATAAATAAAACAAAGACTGCCTCGTAAGCGAGATGACAAGAAAGCTGCACCGACAAGTCTGAGCGAAGTGGACACGAGCCAGCCGGCTGGGCCAGCCTCCCTCCCTCTTCACTGATGTATGGAATTCATTAGAATGATGGAAAGCCTCAGCCGCCTGGCCACTCTGCTGTACATGTAAACACTGGGCTGTAAGCATCACCTGGGAAATTGAGATTTGCACTGTTACGGGTCATGGCCTACACAAAATGGATGTCCATCTATCCACCTACTGCTGAATCCAGGTCAAATCAGGGGATGGAGCCTGTTCTGACAGCATGTGATACAGAGCAGGAAGAGACTGTAGGCCAAACTGTTCTCCAGTCTTAAAGAGCTTATTATCTCTGACTTCACAGCTGCAGGGCTTGTTTGGAATGAAAATCACAAATGTATGGCACTGATCATCTGAGCAGACACTTCACGTCATCTTTAGACTATTTAAGTACTGATAGGTGAAGTGGCTCACAGCGCAGTGATTCCAAAATGAGGTATGAACGTGAGAATCTATGAATATTTGCATGGTAAAACTGATTCCATATTTCAGCCACTGAAGCCGTGCCAGTTGAAGGAACTAGCTGAGGGTCATCCAGCATGAGACTTTAAACATATATGTCACATGCCTATGCACCAAATATCAGTCCATGGTAAAAGGGCTTCTTGGAGGGAATCTGGGAAAGGGTCCCAAGCTGGGACTCCATAGTTCTGCTTGGAGACTTCAACACCCATGTGGGTAATGGTGGAGACACCTGGAGAGGTGTGATTGGGAGGAACGGATTTAAACCCCAGTGGTGTTTAGTTACTGGATTTCTGTGCTTGGCCTTGTTTATCAATAATGAATATCACTTTTGAACATAAGGTGGCTCATAGGTGAGCTTAGGCCAAAGATCTGTGATTGATTCCATAATAATATCATCAGATCTGCAGTCTTATGTTCTGGACACTCTGTGGAAGAGATGGACAGAATTGTCAACTGTTCACCACCAGGTGCTGAGATGGGTCAGATGGTGAAGGAGGAATCTGGACAAACCCAGAGAGCCCAACCAAGAGGTGAGGGTGAATTGGGAACATCTGGGGGAGACCCCCTGTCCAGAAAACTTTCAACTTCAACACTCGAAAGAACTTCTCCCACATCCTTCAGGGAGACTGGGGACACAGAGTCTAAATGGGCCTTGTTTAAAGAGCTGCGACCTGAAGACCATGGGTGCCTCTCAAGGTGGCAACCCAAGGACCCAATAGTGAACAACAGAGGTGAGGGGTGGCATCAGGCTAAAAAGGGTGTATGGATTGCATAGGAGACTCCCGAAGCAGCAGAGAGGTACTGACAGGCCAAAACGGCTCCGGCTTTGGTGATCAAGGAAGCAAAAACCCAGATGTGGGAGGAGTTCACAAAAGTGAAAGTGGCTACTGATCAGGCTCAAACTGGTTCTGGCAAACCAATGGGCGACTCAGAAAGGGAAGGCAGGACTGAAAATGTCATCTGGTGGTTGGAAGGAATACTTTGAGGAGCTCCTGAACCCGATGGATATGTCCACTGCGGCGGAGGCAAAGCCAGAAGATGATGGGAGATCAATGCTCATTTCCTTGAGGGAGTTTAATGAGGTAGTTAAGCAACTCCACAGTGGTAAAAGGCCTCATGGAGGTTAAGATCTGCCCAGAAATGCTGAAGACATTGTTGGACTGTCACGGCTAACACACCTGTTCAAGGTTACGTGGACATTGGGAGTTGTGACTTTGGAATGACAGACCGGGGTGGTGGTCCCTGTTTTTAAAAAGGGGGACAGGTGGATGTGCTCCAACTTACAGGGGATCACAATGCCCAGCATCCCTGGGAAAGCTTATGCCATGGTAATGGAAAGGAGACTCCATTTAATCGTGGAGCCAAACATCCAGGAAGAGCAATGTGGATTCTGTAGAAGGGTGGACCAGCTCTTTACCCTCATGAGGATTTGGGTGGTTGGACAGGAGTACAGGAGGACACAGAGAAGGAGTATGGCTGTGTCCCTCGAGGGATGCTATAGGGTGTGCTGGGAGAGTAAGGGGCTATTCAGTCACCTGTGTAATAACCATGAGAGCTGTGTCCACATACTCGGTAAAAACATCATCACCATTTCTAATGAGTGGGGGACTCCACCAGGGCAGTGCATCATCTCCAATCCTGTTTGTGCCTTGATACTCTGTCCATGACAATCCCAGAGTCTGAGAATGGTTTGCGAACCGAGAGTGAAACGGAAGGGATGAAGATCAACACCTCCAAATATGAGGCCGTGGTCTTCAGTAGGAAAATGGTGGACTGTTCAGTCAGACTGCCTCAAGTGGAGGAGTTTAAGTACCTCTGGGTCTTGTTCAGGATGGGAGGGGATGGTGGGATCAACAGACAGAAAGGGGCTGCGAGGGCAGTTATGCGGTCACTAATACCGATCTGTAGTTGTGACAAAGGAGCCGAGTCAACAAACAAACTGTTTGATTTCCATCCCTACCCTCACTTATGGTCATGAGCTTTGGGTAATGACCGAAAGAATGAGATGAGCTTTCTCCACAAGGGTGGCCTGGCTCTACCTTAGAAATTGGGTGAGAAGCACTGCCATCCTGGAGAGGTCTGGAGGAGAACCACTGACCCTCTGCATCGAGAGGAGCTAATCGAGTTGGTTCAGGCATCTGATGTGAATGGCTGCTGGATGCCTCCCTGTGGCACAACCACGACTTGCTGGGTGGATTACTATATAGCCCAGTTGGCATGGGAATGCCTTGGGATCTCACAGTATGAGTTGGCAAGTGTGACTGAGGAAAGAGATGTTTGGGCCTCACTGCCAAGACTGGTGAAACCTGGTTTCTGATGAGTGGTGGAAAATGGATGGATGTATGAATGGACGGACACTAGCAATGTTATATTTCATGTCACTAACCATACTAATGTCAGACATCATTGCCCTTTTTGAACCCGAGTTCCATACTTTGCCATCTCGGTAAGCTCTTTGGGATGAATCATACTAAGTTTATTTCCAGCCATGCACCATCAGAATACCTTAGTGGTGGGAGGACTTTTCTTAGTTGGCCATTTTGAGAAATTCAGCAACGTGTTTACAAATGCCCAGTTTCTGTCAAAAACCCCAGAGAGCTTAGGAGCTGACACGTCCCCAGAAGTGACCCGTCTCCCGTTAACGACGACACCCTTCACGTGCCGCTCTGCGCCCGATGGTCCCTTCCGCGTTGAGAAGCTCGCTTCTGCTGTTGCTATGGAAACGCCTCAACTTGTCCTCGTAATCTTCTGTATAACAGGTGTGCTACTTCCAGGCTATTTCTAGTTTGCCAGCAAAAAAAAAAAGAATAATATTACGAAATTAGCAATAATAAGGCATCATTAGGAAGTTCAGTTCGCTATCATCGCTATAATGTGGAAAGTGTCATCAGGGTGGCACGGGGTGGAAAACAGCCAACCCCAAATGTATGTCACAGGGGAAGCATACACTCATGTTTGGACCTTCAGCCATTTAGTGGCCTAGCAGATGGGACCGTGAAGCCCAACCACAAGGACACCCGGTCATTTCGTACAATTGGCCACACTGTGTGACCCTGAGTTAACTGCTTAACACGATTACACTGTAGTGGGCAGACGCAATGCTATGGTGGTCAGTGCTCTGTCCTACAGCATCTGGGTGGGATTCACACATCTCACAATGTCTGAGTGGACCCCCACCCCCCCATCCCTTGAGGGCAGTACTGTTCTGGTATGGACATGTGTGATGGACTGGTGTCCCATCCAGAATCGGTTTCCTGCCTTGTGCCTGCTGCTGCCAGGTTAGGCTACACCTCGCTTTAACATTTTCAGGGCGGATGTCAAAACTAGTGGTTGACGGTGGTAATCAACTGTCAACAACAATAAAAAAAAAAAAAAAAAACCCTGTCGGTATGTTTTAGTTGGACACTCTTTGCTGGAAGGACAGTTAGCTTCACTGGTTTGACCGAGATTCCCTGTCGCTCAAGCAAATGACTGCAAAAATGGCAGCGACATCTGGCGGGAGACCAAAACGAGTGCATGAAGCAAAATACTCTGTGGACGATGTTTTGCACGCTATTGTGGAATTAGACTCGGACTTGTCAGACTCCGATTTTGATACAAGGGATCGATAACGAATGTGCGGTATCAGCATCAGCGCATCGTGATGCTGAACAGGTTCTTGTAGTTGGTATATCTTTGGCAATGTGCACCTGGGAGGGCCGCTACTTACAATGACAATTGCGATGCACTGCCACCAGCTAAGCAAAGACAGCCAACCTGCTGCACATTCCTGGCAAACTGGCGGCGACGGCACACAGCAAAAGACATGTTGATTTCTGTGTGAGGGCATTCATTGCTTTGTGCGCCTTTCAGAAAACTATGCTTTTTGGGAAAAAAGAAAATATTGAGCCCTCAAGGAGTTAAATCTGATTTGAACTGTCACGTGTACTGGAGATAGTCACATGTATGTTGCGTTTGCACGTCTAACCATGCATCACGTCACCCCTCTCTGGGTCTTCGATAAAGAAGAACAAACTCTGAGTGAGCATTACCAGGCTCACAGCGGGCATCTGAGCTTTACACAGATGATGGCGACTCTGTCACTTGGGTCCTGCTCCAGTTGCTCGGTGGTCTTCATAGTCATTACTCAGTGGAGGCCACATTTCTTACGTGACCAGCTGCACCAATGAGGTCAGACCACTCGCAATAGTCTCATGGGACCTGTTGCACCAATGAAAACAGTCCATTGTCAACTGGAGGATCTGGTTTCATATGATTGGGATCCACCAATGTTCAGATACTCTGTCAATTGTAGGTGTGGTCTGCACCTATAAGCACATACCTACACCGGAAGGTCAGAGGTGTGGCTTCACAGGACTCACACACCAATGAGCACAGACAACTGTCCATTGGAGGTGTGGTCTCCTGTGGTTGGATGGTAAGTATGATTACATACACCTGTCATTCAGAGGCGTGGTCTTCCATTGCAGGGCTGCACCAATGAGCACAGACAAACAGGAATTAGAGGCGTGGCATCTTTTAAACTGATATAATTATCAGCTTATATACATCAGACTTCCAATACAACTCGGAGTCCTGCCACGTTCAAAAGTCTGCTGACGACACCGCTATCGTGGGCTGCATCAGGAGTGGGCAGGAGGAGGAGGAGTATAGAAAGCTAATCAAGGACTTTGTTAAATAGTGCGACTCAAACTACCTACACCTGAACACCAGTAAAACCAAGGAGCTGGTGGTGAATTTTAGGAGGCCCAGGCCCCTCAAGGACCCCGTGATCATCAGAGGTGACTGTGCAGAGGGTGCAGACCTTTAAATACCTGGGAGTGCAGCTGGATGATAAATTGGACTGGACTGCCAATACTGATGCGCTGTGTAAGAGAGGACAGAGACGACTATACTTTCTTAGAAGGCTCATTTATCCTACATTTAAAGCTGCACCACGATCTTGCAAAACAAACCAATTGTGTTGGGGAACATGAGACTGGAGTTCAATTTGCTTTTGTTTTTATTGTATTCTGTGTTAAGATATATAAAGAACACCTGCAGGGAGGAGCAAAAGTATAAAAATAAATAAAAGCCAACCAACATTCATGACTTAAGGCAAAATTACTTAACAAAAACCTCAACGTGCAGCTACAATGAGCATAACAACAGAAGGTTTATTAAACACACGCAGATCTGTGATTCAACCATTAGCACTACAGACAAAGAAACTCCGATAAGTGAATCATCAAAAAGGAATACCCGTCAAATAAAAAAGAAAAACAGAGAGAGACAAGGCCATGGCAGAGAAAGAACCAAGAAAGCACAACCTCCACAAAACAGGCAAGTTAGAAATTAGGAACTAAGTGGAAGAAGAAGAAGAAGAAAAGTCGGTCAAGAGGAGCACTGCTTTGAATAGAAGATAATTCTAATCAAAATGTTTTACCGTTTTCCCAGGGCTCCATCCACAGCTCGGAGGTTTTTCGTTTTAATTCTTTTTAATGCATTTTGTCATTGGATTAGGCTTAGGGTTGGGGATATGAGCCGCAAAGGCAAGCACGGGTACACTAGTCTGTAAATCAAAGTTCATTTCACATCACTTGTATCCATCCATAAAACTAAACTTCTAAAAAATTTAAATCCATAAAAATATCCCCTGAACTGTTTCTTATCAATAAATCAATAAATATTTTAAATATACTTAAAAACGGCTAAAAACAAACTGCATGAAAATGACTGGTAAGGGTTCAAACAGAATTCCCCCTACTGATGAATCTTAGTATTGCAGGTGAAATAACCATTGTGTATATTTTATAAAAAATATTTACTAAATTTACTAAAAAAAACTCTATTTTAAGAACTTATAGGGTTATAAATATTTTAGAAATAGGGATTATAAAAAGATTATAAAATGAATACTAGGGTTAACACAAGAGACCTTAAGTAATTTTTTTTTAACATCAGGGCCACTATAGAGAGTCATTAACATTAGGACCTCTATTTATTGACTTTAAGATAATAGTTTGTGTTTGGGGTAGGGTTTTGTCTTTATTATCACATTAAACAATATTCCTTGCAGCTTTTACATTAAGCTTGAGGTGTTGGGGGGGCCACCTGACAGTGCAGCTTTAGGGCCTGCCCCAGTATTAAATGACATTGCCTCTTGGTTGAGCCTAGAGGCAGCCCCAGTTGATGCTGAAGCAGTAGGCCTCACCCCAAATTGTTAAATTATGAGGTCTCTACATCGAGCCAAGGGGGCAGGGCCACCTGAGGAGGCACCTGGGGAACCACACCCAATGTTAAATTATACAGCAACTCTATTGAGCCTAGGGACGGGGTTACCTGATACTGCAGCTGTAGGCTCCACCCCAGTGCTAAATTATGTAACCTCTATGTTGAGTTTAGGGGACAGGACCACCGTAGGCAACACCTGCGAAACCACCCTAGTGTTAAATTAAATAACGTCTGTGTTGAGTTTACAGGGTAGGACTATCTGAGGCAACACCTGTGGAGTATCCCCTGTGTTCAATTATATGGCAACTATATTACCATAAGTCTAGGGATTGGGTTACCTGATGCATAGGCTCTACCCCATTGCTAAATTACGAAACCTCTCCGTTGAGTTTAGGGGGCGGGGCCATCTGAGGCAACACCTGTGGAGTCACCCCATTGTTCAATTATATAGCAGCTCTATTGAGCCCAGGGACTGGGTTACCTTATACTGCAGCTGTAGGCCCCATCCCAGTGCCAAATTATGTAACCTCTATGTTGAGTTTAGGGGACAGGACCACCGTAGGCAACACTTGTGAAACCACCCTAGTGTTAAATTATGTAACCTCTATGTTGAGTTTATGGGGTGGGACCATCTGAGGCAACACCTGTGGAGCCTCCTCAGTTTTCAATTACATTGTGACTCTATTAAGTATCTATCTATCTATTCATTCCAGGAACCGGGTTACCTGATGCAGCGACAGACACCACCCCAGTGCTAAATTATGTAACCTCTATGTTGAGTTTAGGGGGTGGGACCATCATAGGCAACAACCAGTGTTAAATTACATTGCCTTGATGTTGTGCATAGTGGGTGGGACTACCTGATGCTAAAGCTGTAGGCCCACCCCCTATTTTAAATTATGTGCCCTCTACATTAAGCCAAGGGAGGTGGGGCATCTGGGACAACACCTGTGTAACCACATCAGTGTTAAATTATATTACCTTTATGTTGAGCCTAATGGGCAGTGTAAACTGATGCTGCAGCTGTAGACTTTACAGAGTTACTAAATTATGTGGCCTCTATGTTGAGTTTAGGGGTGGAATCACCTGAGGCTGCAACTGTGAAACAAGTCCAGTGTTAATTTATATTGCCTCTGTGTGTGCCTTGTGGGTGGAGCTACCTGATGCCGATGCTGTAGGCCTCGCCCCCAATGTTAAATTATGTGACCTTTATGTTGTGACTAGGAGGCGGGGCCAGGTAGTGCTGAAGCTGTAGGCCCCACCCCCAGTTAGATAAACTCTATGATGAGCCTCGGGGCGGGGTTGATTGACGCTGCAGCTACACCCCTCTAGGCTGAATGTAAAGGTCACTTTCAGAATAGCTTACCATAATTATAGCAAAATCAGGGCTATTGAAGAAGAATCAGCCTTCACATTGGCTTCTTCAGCACTGAGGCGACTGCCTTGTTTTTTTGGTTTGTGTTGTTTTTGAATTTCCTAGTTTTGAATCCCTCTTGTCTTAAATTATTATTTACTGTTTTTGGATTTTGATTCACTTTTTGTTTTCTTTTTAAAATTTTGAATTCTTGGCAATACGTTTTTCAAATATTTCATAAACTTTGTTTCATTTTTGTGAACCTTTACACCATTTTATTTATTTTTCTTCCATTTTGTGGCCATCTGCTTTGATTTTAAATTCTTTGCGTCTTTCTTTAAGTGTGCAGGCCCATTAGCCTGCCAATGGAATACTGGCCTGGTTTTCATTTTTGATGCAGACACCTTTTAAGAGCATCATGAACAAGCAGAAACCACAGCACTATGCTGGGAACATGCACTGACTCACATCACAACTGGTCACTAGAAAGCTATAAAATATTTCAAATGAACACACGACAAGTCAGAGCCCAAAAATGTTTTGGCCAAAATTCACATAACTCAATGCACAGTAAAATGACAAGGCAAGTTAGATCTGCTCAAACCCCGCCCCCAACTCCTGGCTACTGAGCTGTTATTAGAAGCCACACCTGCCAGTCAAATGATAATGAGAAGCCACGCCCCTCATGCTAGACTAGTCACCAGACCCGTATGTTAATTAAAGGAGGAAAAGCCGGATATGGAGCCGCAGGTTGGCAGACACCTGATAGGAGAGCTTGAACCCTGAGCATTTTCTACTATTACAGTCGGCCATGATTTGGTTAACTTCACAAGTGTCTCCCATGGCCCTATCGCCTAGCGAGTTGGTGGCCCTTCTACCACCTGCCTCCAGAGAGAGTCATATAGACTTCTGTTAAAACAAGAATACAGATGAGTGGCACAGTGGCAGAGTGCTTAGTGCTGCTGCATGGAACCTGTGTCATGTGTTCACATCCTAATCCCTGTTGTTATCATCATCTGCATGGATTTTCCTGACACTTCACCAGTTCTCCTCCCACATCTTCACGTAGGTGCAGCTCAAGTGAACTGGTGATTCCAAATGAGCTCACATGTGGGCACTGCCAGTGCAGCTCGGTCTCTTCTTTCTCACCCTCTGATATGGAGTTTAGAATGAATGGGAGGAGAGGTTGCTGGTGCAGGAATGCCCCCCCCAGTTTCCATCTAAATGACAAAAGCATCAAAAGGGGGTCTGTTAAGTGGGAGATGCACAAAAGATTTAAAAAGTAAAGCAACAAAGCGCAGCTCTCCAACCTCATAGGAAGTGCACGGTGCTCTAAATAAAGCTGGCACAGCTGACAGTGTGCAACATTATCTTTGGAAGGGATGCCAAGGCACAATTTAGCCTGCCATCAGGTCTGCCGTGGGATATATGGAGGGCAACTGGAGAGCCAGGTAAATGTGTAAAAATGGTAAGCAGACTCAGAGTTGAACCCAGGGCTCCAGTGCTGTGACACCTTGGCTCTGCTAATCAATGGATAAGCAATCTTTAATGAAATCCTAGTATTAAATTACTGGATGAAATTGCCATCAGTAAGATTAATGAGGAAAATGTGGAGTGGATTTTTCCATTTTCTCAACCTAATTATTCCAATTAAGGGTCACAGGGTGAAGACAGTAAACTCATCCATTAGGGGCAAAGGATGGACTATGTGACACATTTTAATCAAAGGAATTTTAGACCTGTTCAAACTGGATGAAATAATAATAAAATATACAGATATATATCGGAAGTATATTAAAAAAAAATGACACGTTCCGACCTTTCCGATGGCACAGATTCTTGCTTTCCTGTTTTTTTTTTTTTTCATTTTTCTCCAGAAAATTGTGAACCACCTTGAAATTCAAGGAGAACAAAATCTGAGCGTATGAAAATTTCTGAAGAAATGCATGCCAGTCATACTGATGGATTTGTGCCGGATTATATTCCATAGCTTTAGCTTTTCCAGTATCATGGATTCCGCTCTTTTGATTTTTCCCATTAATTTGTGGAAATTTCTAAAGAACGACATGGCGATCCCCTATCAGTCATTCCGAAGGACAGTATGATGATTATATTCCCCAAATTCAGTGTTCCAGCTTTGTGATTTTTCCCATCATATCACAAAAAGATGTGAGCCACTTTGAAATTCATGGGAAGGAAAACTGAATTCCAATCATAGAAAAGATTTTTGAAGAAATGCATGCTGATCCCAGTCATTTATTCTTGAGGATATTATCCCAATTATATTTCACAGCTTCAGCCTTCCCAATATCCCAGATTGTGGCTTTCTTTTTTTTTTCCCATCATTCTCCATAAAGGCATAAACCACAATCAAATTCATGGAATGTAAAAGCAATTTTCAAGCATTTGAAGAATTCCGAGGAAATGCATGTTGATCCCAATCACTCATCCAAAGGAAGTTGAGCCGATTAGATCCCACAGCTTCAGCTTTTCCAATATCAGGCATTCCAGCTTACTCCATTATTATTGTTTTTTTTTTTATCTTCCTCCAGAAAAAAATGAACCACTTTGAAATTCATGGAGAGCAAAACTGATTTCCAAGCCTATTAAAATGTCTGAAAAAATGCATTCTGATTCCAGTCATATTATTCCGAAAGATGTTGTCGAGTCCAGAGCCTCAACTTTTCCACTATTACAAATTTTTATTTTTCTCTATCATTTTAAAGAAAGGTTTGAGCCATTTTCAAATTCATGGAAGGTAAAAATGAATTCCAAGCACATTAAAGATTCTAAAAGAATGTCTGCTTATCCCAATCAGTTATTCCAAAGCACATTCTCCCAGTTATATTCCACAGCTTCAGTTTTTCCAGTAACACAGATCGTGGCTTACTTATTTTTCCTCATCATTCTCCATAAAGACATGAGCCCCTTTAAAATTCACGGAGAGTTAAAATGATTTCCAAGCATAAGAAAAATTCCAAGGAAATGCATGCTGATCCCTGTCAATCATTGCAAAGGATGATGTGCCAATTACCTCCCACCGCATCAGTTTTCCAAGAATGTGAGTTATAACTTTATTATTTTTTCCCAGCTTTCTCCAGGCAAATCCAGGGAAAGGAGAACCGAATTCCAAGCATTAGAAAAATACTTTTTAAAAAAATGTACACTTATCCCGATCAGTCATTCCGCTTTTCCAGTGTAATGAATTCCGGCTTTCTTATTTTGTTCTTTTTAAAGGACCGCATGAGTCTCTTTGAAATCCATGGAAAGCAAAACTGAATTCCAAGCATACGAAATATTCTCGAAGAAATGCATGATTATCCTTTTCAGTTATTCCAAAGGACATTATCCTGATTATAGTCAACAGCTCCATCTTTTCCAAATATCATAGATTATGGGTTTGTTATTTTCCCCATCATCCTCCAGACAGTCGCAAGCCAAGGTGAAATTCATGGAGAGCAAAATTGATTATCAAGTATATACAAAATTCAACGGAAATGTGTGCTTATCACTACTCATCATCCGAAAGATGATGTGCCGATTAAACTCCACAGCTTGGTTTTAGAATACTGTGGATTGTGCCTTTCCTATTTCTTTCCAACACTCTCGAGAAGAACAGCAGCTGTTACTTGCTAATGGTGAGTCAAGATTATTTCCAAGCTTATGAAAAACAATCCAAGGAAGCTCCTGCTGATCCCAGTCAGTAAGTCAGTCATTCCAAAGGATGTTGTGCCGATAATGTTTCGTAGCCTCTCAGGTTCAAATAATGGGATACAGCAAATTGGTACAGTTAGTGTCCCATTTATTCAATCAACCTGCAAATAAATGTGCCGACCAAAGCACTTTTGACATTTCCAAAGTAATGCATTCCAGCGTTCCTACTTTTAATTATCCTTCTCCAGAAAAGCAAGCAGCACTTCATAATTTCTTCCAATATTTCCAAATGGAAAGCAAATCTAATTTGAAGTCAAATGAAAAAGTCCAAGGAAGTGCACGCTGATCGCAATCAGTCATTCCAAACAAAATTGTGTTACTGACGTTCCGTAGGCTCAGAGGTACAAAAAATAAATAAAAATGGGACACCGTAATGGCCTCACTCACTTTATTGATAAACTCTCCTGACATCCAAATCGATACACATCTTCAATTTTTACAACATAACAAATCCTATCTTTGCTTATTTTTTCTCAACTTTTTTAAAGCAGTGAAATTTGGAAAATTGAAATTCCTCTATCATTATTTTGCTAACGTAGATTTCTGAGCCTATGAAAAACACCAAAGGAGTTCATGTTGGTACACCTCACTCATTCCAAAAAAATGCAAAATGGGTTTCCAAGCATGTAATGAACAGAGAAGGCATACACACACTGATCCATGTCAGTTATTCCAAAACACACTGTGCCGATGATTTTCCACAACCTCAACTTTTCCAACATTGGCCATTCCAGCTTTCTTTATTTTTCCAGTAATGCATCACTTTGAAATTCAGCTAATATATCCTAATGGAGATTAAGGCTAATTTCTGAACGTATGAATAAAAAAACTCCAAGGAAGCTCCTGCTGATTCCAGTTAGTCATTCCCGACAACACAGTGCCAATGACATTCTGTAGACGCTGAGGTCCATAGAATGGGTTGCATCAAAAGGCCTCCTTACCTCCAAATCATCACAGTTAGGTTCAACGTTTCCAAAATAACCAATTCCAGCTTTCCCATGTTTGCTTTGTGCCCTCCCCACCATAACATATCATCTGTGGGGGAGGAGAGAAAGCTTTCAATTCATCAAAAATTTCGAGCACCGGTTTTCGACGGATCTCGACGTTCTTGGGTCCCGATACCAAAAACATCAATATCTCAATGTGTCTGTGTGTCATGGTTTCCCGAGGACGGTCTAGAGCTAAAACAGCTGGACGGAGAAATCCCAAACTCGAAACTTAAGCCTGTAATGAGATGACGATGTGCCGATTAGTTTTTGAGCCAAATCGTGCAAGAGAAAGAGACACACTAGAGGAACCCTCAAATACCGCAATTCTGTAATTAATTAGGAATTCGTCTCATTGCTGTCATAATGACCAGTTTTATTTTCCAAAAGATCAGCATCTGAGCAGCAAATAATTACTGAAATGTTAGTTTGGGTAGTTTGGCTCCTGGGCCGCAAACCCTACTGACGCTCACATCCAAAGTTTTCCATTTCTCCCCAGAAAAACAAGCAGAACTTTGCACCTCACCTTCTATCTGTTAATGGACAATAAAGAATATGTGTGGGTAGATGAAGACCACTAAAGAAGCTCCTACTGATCTCAGTCTTGAATTTGAAGGAACGTTGTGCCAATGACATTTCTCACAATTTCAAGTTTTCCAATGCTGCTCATTCCAGTTTTATCTTCCTTCCATCCTTTTCCAGAAAAGCAGGTAGCACTTTGAAGTTCAACAATTAGTGTGGTAGACAGTAAGACGTTAGGGACTTTCAAAACTCGACTTGATGTTTTCTTGAAAGATATAAGAGGATAGGACTGGCGAGTTTTGTTGGGATGAATGGCCTGTTCTCATCTACAGTGTTCTAATGTTCTAATTTAATTCTTTTTTTTTTTTTATTTAATACCCCTTAGTTCCAATTAGTGATTCAAAATTGTTCAACCAACTTGCCTTATACCATTAAGAAAGATAGAAGTGCTCAGACAGGCTCTAGGTGCTTTCACAGGACAGACAGCTTCTTGTCCTTGCAGTGGCCACAAAGCTCCTGACGGTGAGGCCGTTTGATATCAATGGGCCTCTTCTTCATGGTCCAAGTACAACAAATCTTTGCACACATCTGACACAGAATGGCCTCCACCTTATAAGGATTGAATTCTGACGGAGAGTAACGCTACGAGGGACGTTCAAAAAATTTCCGTACTTTTATATTTTCGTCGGAAGCGGTGAAGGCGGGAGGACGAGTAGTTAACTGGTCTAGTCATGTGACTGGGAAAATAGTATCGGAAAGGAAGGTGACGATGTAGAAAAGTGACGTCATTCGTTTTCGAAATTCTTAATAGAGTTTTAAAAAGTGTGGAAACTTCTTGAACGTCTCCTCGTAATCTTCTGGAGAATAACGAAGAGGTCTCTTTTGACCCTTCTCAATCACTCCAAAGGTGTTCTTCTGGCAATCGCTCTCCACAGCATTAAGCTTTCCAATGAGTTCTTAATGAAAACCCCCAAACCCAAATCCCACCCCCTTTCCCCAGAAAGCCCTGTGATGCTTTAAACTTCCAGATCAATCAGTTGAGCTGCACAGCTCCAACTTTTCCAATGTAATAAATTCCGCCTTTCCGATTTCTCCCGTCTTTCTCCAGGAAAGCACGCAGCTCTTTAAAATTCAGCTCTTACGCGCTAACAGCGAGTCAAGCCAACTTCCGAGTGTAGAAAAAAAAAAAAAAAAAGTGCAAGGAAGCTCCTACTGATGCCAGTCAGTCGTTCCGAGCTTCAAAGGGCACAGAGATGTCCCACAGCTTCATAAGATGCGCACACCAAAATAAGGGAATGCCGTGAGACTTCACTCACTTTGCTCATTTATTATGCCGCCTTCCTCTCTTGTTAATTCCCTAGGAGTTTTTCACCTTTTCCTGCGGCGTGAATCCGCCAGCTGACATTCATTGTTGGGAAATAAAAGTTAACATCTGCAATTTGTTACTGCATGAATATGATGAGCAATTATGAACATATCCGTCACATATCAACCTGCCAGTTACACGTGAACCGGCGGCTCCGGCGCTAATCCCTTCAGATTTAATTAGTGCACTCGGCAGCTCTCTTCCTCAAACTCCCGGTTTTTACGTGTAATGCGGAGCTGACCGAGCGGCTTTCCGTATACCCAAAATAGAGCGGAGGAATCGCTCATCAGGGAACAGCACGGGGTTTCCGTCTAAACCATCGCGTTTATTGTTATGCGGGGCGCGCAGCTTACGGGCGCAGCTCCATCATCTCCAATATGGTGCAAATATCCTTAAGAAAGCCTCATCATAAAGCTACTCATAGAGAGCATATAAAGAAAAGAAGACAGTCACAGGGATAACACCTTACAGTGCCCCCCCACAAACCCGATTTCAAATGTTAGAGGCCAACGTTCCAATAGAAAAACTTTTATCTTTCCAAAGACATGCAGGTTAGGTGAGCTGATGATCCAAAATTAGTCCTAGTGTGTGGTTGGTGTGTGTGTGTGTGCCTTATGATACAATACAATTTATTTTTGTTTAGCTCAAAATCACACAAGAAGTGCTGCAATGGTCTTTAACAGACCTTGCCTTTTGATAGCCCCCAGCCTTTACTCTCTAAGAAGACAAGAAATAACTCCCCCCAAAAAAATGGAAGAAACCTTGGGAAAGGCAGTTCAAAGAGAGACCCCTTTCCAGGTAGGTTGGACGTGCATTGGGTGTCAAAGAGAAGGGGGTCAATACAATACAATACACAGAACAGAACACAAGTAATCCTTAATAAAGTATAAAAATAAAAAAAAATATTACAAGTACGGATAGGGTGGCACGGTGGTGCAGTTTGTTTATCAGTTAGCTTCATTTGCATAACAAATTTAAAGATTTTTGCTCACAGATAAATGGCATGTTTTTTTTTTAAATATTCTTATGTCATTGAGTATTATCTAAAATCCAAAAACAGTTAAACATTAAAAGTCTTAAAAGGTAAACATGTGGTTTATGGAAATAAGATATCACATGTGGCTGTCATCAGAAGGGCAGCACGGTGGCGCAGTGGGTAGCGCTGCTGCCTCGCAGTTAGGAGACCTGGGCTTGCTTCCCAGGTCCTCCCTGTGTGGAATTGCACGTTCTCCCCGTGTCTGCGTGGGTTTCCTCCCACAGTCCAAAGACATGCAGGTTAGGTGCATTGGCGATCCTAAATTGTGCTTGGTGTATGGTGTGTATGTGTGCCCTGCGGTGGGCTTGCACCCTGTGCTGGCTGGGATTGGCTCCAGCAGACCCCCGTGACCCTGTGTTAGGATGTAGAAGGTTGGAGAATGACTGACTGACTGTTATCAGAGGAAAAAAAAAATCAGAAGTGGTCTCCCCTCGACTTTCTTGTATACTCATATATGGGGATGGATATTTGAGGAGTAAACCGCAAGACAATGATTATATTTTTATTTTATGTACATTAAAGAACCATCAACAACCAGGCCCGTCGCAACAAGGCAGGCAAACCAAGCAATTGCTTGGGGCCCCGAGCTGGCCTGGGGCCCCAAGACAACGACTGGTTAAGAATAAAATGCAGCGACAAACTGTGTGAGCGCCCCATTGATAGTGAATGCAGTAAAGTGCAATGACACTGTTATCGGGATCCCCCTCAAGGGGGCCCCCCTCGCTGACAGCAGCCAGCCAACCACACGATCTCTGCTCCATGTCCATTTTGCTTGGGGCCCCCAAATTCCTTCAAACAGCCCTGTCAACAACAAATCAAATTAATAATACATTGAACAATTATGATAGGGCAGCATGGTGGCGCAGTAAGTAGCGCTGCTGCCTCACAGTTAGGAGATCTGGGTTCGCTTCCCAGGTCCTCCCAGCGTGGAGTTTGCATGTTCTCCCCGTGTCTGCATGGATTTCCTCCCACAATCCAAAGACATGCAGTTTAGGTGCATTGGTGTGTGGGTGTGTGTGTGCCTTGTGGTGCTGCCCTGGTTGTGGGCTGGTGCCCTGCCTGGGATTTGTATCCCACCTTGCACCCTGTGCTGGCTGGGATTGGCTGCAGCAGACTCCCATGACCCTGTGTTAGGATATAGCGGGTTGGAAAATGACTGACAAGTACAGATAGCTGGGCCAGACTCCAGCAGACCAACACGACCCTGTTCAGGACTAAGCGGGTTTCAAAATGACCAACTCGGCTGAATTTCAGAACCTGAAATGCGCAAATATGCGAGATGATTACTTTGGGGGAGGGGGGGGTCAGTATAAGCCTTCCTATCTTTCAAGTTTTAGCATGCAGATTACTTTTGAAAACAAGCATAAATTTCTATTTGTAGTCACTTACAAACTCTAAGAGAAATGTTACCCGGTGACTTCAGCCTATTTAATCTACACCATTCTTCTCTCTCTACAGTTTCCAAAGCACTCCTTGCTGCTTGGCCTGTAAACTTCAGAAGACTGCAAGCCCGCCGTGGGTGCAGAGAAGAGGGAGCTGCAATAGTGTTGAGGTAGTAGGCTGGGGGCGGTCCTACAGTGTCAGCAGGCCACGCCCCCTTAGGCCAGGAATATTAACAGGATTAACAGAAGTGAAAAGAGCTCCATTGGAAAACCAGAAGACATTGTGAGAAAATATCAATAAAACAGGATTTAAGAGGAAAAATTACTAAAAATATTGAACCAGATTGATTAAAATAAACGAGCATAACAAAGAAAAAAAAATAGAAGCCAGGGTCGGACTCGTCTCTAAACGTGTTCAGTGAGACAGACTGTGGACACGTTTAGCTCTGTGGTGGATGCACATCTTGTTCAAGGATGGTCTTTGTCATACATGCCATAATTCCAATTCAGTGTAAGACAAACCAGGATATTACAGAACTGAATGAATGGATGCCCACTTGTCCATGGATCAACACTGTTGGGTCCTTTCTCCTTGCCGAGCTTGAGAAAACAGTGGCTCCTAAACTCTGGTCTTCATTTTCTCACCAATTGCTTTCTAAATGAGGGAATGACTGACACATCAGCCTCCGAGGCGGGATTTTAATTTATCCTCAAGTGATGACTTTGCTAAGCTACTAAAGAGCAGCAAAGCGCTGAATATACGGCCATATTGATTGTTGCTAACAAGCAATTTCACTTTGGCTCCCAATGCATACATTTAGGATTTTAACAAGTGTAGCTTTTCATTCTATGTGCGGCCAAACAGAACCGAGACGGAGAGCGTCTTCTATCAATCAGAGTATTAATTGGGCATTCCTGTCTAAAGGGAATTGCAAAAGGCAGCAGGCATGGCTCGATTACAATTTGAGCTACGTCGGAAAAGTGAAAGAGATTGTCTGCCACCATTGAGAGGACAAAATGAAGCTGTGCGGCTTCACAGCCCTGAAGTTTAGTGGGATCCCCGTGACCACAGCTGGGCATGAGCTCAGGCCCACCCTTATGAGTTGTGCTCCAAGTAGCACATGCAGGTACGTGATACGTGTTAATTAATATAATTCATTAATAACAATTATGTAGCATCTTTTTCTAACCTATTCAAAGTGTTCTACATATGGTAAGGAGTGGGGAACCACTTCAACCCCCACCACTGTGTAGCATCCAGCTGCCATTCTTGCACCAGCTGTTAGGGGGTGAAGTGGTGACAGAGCTAGTTAGCCAATCAGAGACCACGAATGATTAGGGGGCAAGAATAGAGAAGGTCATGGTGGGTGATTCAACCAGGAAATTCTTTTTAAATGCTGCCCAGGGATCTCTAATAACCAGAGAGAGAAAGGACCTCAGTTACAAGTCTTATGTGAAGGATGTGACAAAAGGAACCCATAAACCCTTAGCGCACCACGAGGCATAGGACAAATCAAAAGCTACACACCACCTACTTAGATCAGAAGATGAGCAAAACAATTGAATTTTAATTTAGACCTGGTTGTTCTTTCATGCCAATGCTAGTTCATGCCCCAGCTGTGATCCATTCAGTCCTTATGCTGGCACCCTAACCTGAGCGAGCTAAATGAGACGGGAGCAAGCATGGCAGTTCTCACCTGCAGGGCACGGGACAGGCTGTTACGACTCCTTACTTTCTGAATTTGTATCTCCGGTTAGGACCTTTTGGGGTCTGACAACAATCTGTGACCAATCTTAGGTTTAGAATTTTCACCTGATATCAGTATAATTAAGCTGGTTTTGTCTTTAGCGCTGAGTGACTTTGGTGTCAAACATGTCTTCCAGTACTGTGTCCACATTACTCCATCTTTACCTCATCTGTCCAGGGCACATTTCTCCAGAAGTCCTGGTCTTCAGGTTGAGCTTCAGTTTTCTGACAGATGGTCTCATATGTTCCTCAAGCACCCACTGGTGCAATGGTGACTTCCTAATGGACACCATGATGGTCAGCTGCCCAGGTCATGATGAAACAACGAAACCCCAAACCTTCTTTCACCATGCTATGCAGTTGTCTTCTGGTCAAATGCTCTCTTTGGTTTTTACCCAAAATGTCTTCTGGTAGTGTAGCCAGTTCGCTCTCTCTTTGCTTCATCTGTCCAGAGCACATTGTTCCAGAAGTCCCAGACTTCAGGTTGAGCTTCGGTTTTTGGACAGATGGTCTCACATTATCCAGTACAATGAAGAACTCATAGTGGACACTACAATGGTGAGTTGCCCAGGCAGCCCGAAACCTTAACTTTTCCTCCACCATGCCATACAGCTTCTATCATGTTCTTCTGGTCAAAGTTGGTCATTGGTTTTAGTCAAACATGTCTTCAAATACTATGGCCAGATAACCTTCTGTCCAGAGTACATTGATCCAGATGTTCTGGTTTTCACACCCTGATGTACTTTCTGATCTCCTCCTGGCTCACCTTCCATGCAGATCTCATCTGTGCAGCCTCTTCCTAATGGCGAACTCGTGCAGTTTGACATCAGCAGCAGTAGGAGATACCTGCAGGTCCAATGATGATATTCTGGGCATCTCAAAAACATCTCTCAGGATATCAAGTTCTGCTCTCAGGCTCAGCTTGGCCCGGTCGAGACACACTGTCAGCTGTTTGGGATCTTTTCTACTTGTAGATAACCTTCTAGGCAGATGGCTGCTTGATTTCCAGTTGTTTGAAGATCTTTTAAAGTCATTTCCCAAGGCTCATAGGCATCTAGAACCTTCTTTCTGAAGGACTCAGAGAGCTCTGTAGATCTCAGCATGGTGATACCACATACTTGAGCAACAAAGAGCCAACCAGACTCAATGTCTGAGGTTCAAATAAGAGGACATGTTCAGTCACGATCCTCTCGAATGACGTTCTGATCATTTGAACCTGATCTGGGGCACCTGACTCATTAACTAATTTGAGGTGGTGATAAACGGAGGAGTGCACATGTGAAATCGGAATTCTATGGGGTGCACTTACTTTTTCACATGACCGATAGCCCTAACATGGAATAAAAAAAAAATGATCGAAGGATCAACAAATAGGGATGATTATAGTGCGATAGTTGGAAGGATGTATTCGTAGATAGGAGGGATGATTATGGGGTGAGAGTTGGAAGGATGTACTCGTAGACAAAGAGGGATGAGTATAGGGTGATAGCTGGAAAAATGTATTTATAGATAAGAGGGATGATTATGGGGTGATAGTTGGAGGAATGTATTCGTAGATAGGAGGGATGATTATGGGGTGATAGTTGGAAGGATGTCAGTCAGTCATTTCCCAACCCACTATATCCTAACACAGGGTCACGGGGGTCTGCTGGAGCCAATCCCAGCAAACACATGGCACAAGGCAGGAACAAATCCCCCGGGCAGGGCGCTAGCCCACCGCAGGGCACACACACACCAAGCACACACTAGGGACAATTTAGGATTGCCAATGCATCTAACCTGCATGTCTTTGGACTATGGGAGGAAACCGGAGCACCCGGAGGAAACCCACGCAGACACGGGGAGAACATGCAAACTCCACACAGGGAGGCCGTAGCGCTACCACTGCGCCACCGTGCTACCTGTTGGAAGGATGTATTCTTAGAAAAGAAGGGATGAGTATAGGGTGATAGCTGGAAGGACGTATTCGTAGATAAGGAAGGATTAGTATAGGGTGATAGCTGAAGAATGTATTCATAGACAAGGGATAGTCATAGGGTTATAGTAGCACGGGAAACTACACTCAAATGAACTAAAAATAACCGATTAAGTAAAACTAACTAAAGCATCAGTCATTCAGATTCATTGAAATTTGTCCCCTCCATCCATTAATTTCCATTAGGTTTTTCTGAGGAACTATGACAATGTGATTTGGACCCTTCAGAATCAGCCGTGGGTGGGATGCCAGTTCTGGAGAACACTCATTTGTACTGAACCAGCTCAGCTAATGGGCACCAGGCTAACCAGAGTACTGTCAGAAAGCCCATGCATTAGGAGACATGTATCCCAATTTGGCCGAGTCAGACAAGTGAATAAGCAGGCCATCTTAACAGCATCATAGACCCCCGGGCAAAGTAGAGCACTGGGCATCAGAAAAAACGTGGGCCCCCCCCCGAGCAACTGCCCAGCGTGCCCGTGTGTTAAGACAGGCCTGGCAGGCAGGGCTCACTCAAACAAAGACACCCTCACACACACACACTCACTCACTCACACATAGTGGGCTAATTGAAAGTCACACTCACATGTGCACCCCCTTCAAACATCAAACCAAGAACTGATCAAGAGAAGTGGACACAATGACAAGCACAACCTGTCAAGCCGATGCAAGTGACCTCCGGTACAAGCCCGCCTTCAGAATGGCCTCTCTTAATTCATTTTAAAGAAGGCTTGCTTGTGAGGCGGCTCTTTCTTAACAATTCACAAGGACATCTGTAATCCACCTCACCTTTCAGCCATCTGGGGTACCAAATCATCATTCTTTGACATTTATAACTGGCTATTAGGCCGGCCATCTGTAAATGTGTCAGTAGAACATCAAATGACCAGCTAGGGCTTCGCTGCAGTGCTCCGTTATTAACCTCCGGAGAGGTGAGTGCTCATTCTGCTTTGTTAAAGAGAGCAAGCGGCAAAGTGGAAAGGATGAAACGAGAGCCGTTTAAACGAGCGGCCAGCAGGCGGTAGAACGGCGACGGAGAAATCACAGCAGATGGAGCAGCACTCGACTGCTGCTCAGCTCTGGGGGGGCCAGGCTTCAAATGCCGGCCCACTCAATATCCGGGGGGCTGCGTTGTGACTCTGTGTGTGCTCGGCTCTCCTCTCGGCACACGGATGTCAATCTCACATCCCACAGAGGTGACACTCGGGGATTCTCAGGAACGCAAATTCACGGAAAGAACAAAGAAATGCAGAATGTGAGTACACTTGGGGGACTTGCAGCAGGTAATGAAAAAGATAAAACTTTACAAAAAGTAAGAAGACTATTTAGAATTTAATAGTGTAGTATTTGAATATTTTTAATATAATAATAATTGGTAATATTACTATGCTATTTTCTTTCAAATCTTTGAAATAGTTTCTGTTAAATACTGTTCTAATATTAACATATACTGTATATATTTTTAAATACTTTTTCAAATTTCAAATTTTTATATTGCTTATTCTGTTTGTATTTAATATAATTATTGGCATGAATAATTTCTCTTTCCCTACCTGTGTTACAGGTGTGTGTGGGTGTACGTAATATTACACACAGGGACCACCAGAACTGCATCGCTTCCAATTTAAGGCCCAATCCCCCTTTCAAAAATAGACTCCTGAGTACATTTAAATGTAGATCAGCACCGTTTCTTTTCTCTTTCATGAAATTCTCTTCATCTGCGTGGCAAATCATTTTCAGTTTCACAAGCCCGCATGCGCCAAATTGCCTTCATTTTCACAAGCCCATAGAAGCTCACTTGTTATATTTGCTTAGGTGCAGAATGCCATTTGGGTGGCTTGAATTTACAATCCACTGTTTCATTTCAGATTGAAGGAAAAATGATACAATTGTATATATATATATATATATATATATATATA
>JANRMT010028174.1:35877599-35894158 GCA_026402145.1 Polypterus bichir lapradei | reverse complement strand
TCTCTACCTATCTAGTGTGTGTGTATTCTTAATACAGTTGCAAACCCTTTGTTCAATCTCAATTCTGACCTCACAGTACCAGGTGGGGTTGGGTTATCCTTTTTACTACAGTGAGTTTTAAGGACAGTGCCTTGAAATACATTGTGTTAATTTACTTTGACTCAGATTGAGAAATGGTTAGATGGTTAATGGTTAAGAACCGCCATTTCTACTGTAGAAGTTAGAGAGTTCTAACCTGAAAATGTAATGTACTGTAAATGTACTTCTGTAAATATTTCAATAAAAGGTCCGACTACTTCAGGGTATTTTACGACTGACTGTCATTTCAGTTGAAAACTTTTCCCTTGCGTGTCTTTTTCACGTGTTCAGTTTGCCGTTGCTGTGGCCTATGGAGTTAAGCGAAGGCGTCGCTGTTTTCAATCCGTTGTTTGTGCATTTATTTTGTCACCGAATGTCGTTCTATATGGAATATGTCGGTTACATTAGACTCATTTTCTGAAGAGACTGGGTTTACTTTGCAGTAGTCCTCGGAGGGCGTCTCAGCCCGTTTACGTGTAAATGCCCCCCCAAGTGCGCTAGATCCTCGTACAGCCCCGCGATTTTTTTTTTTTTTTATACTTCAAGTTCCCCCGATTTTTGGCGCTTTTTTCGCCACTTCTGACATGTCTTTGTTTAGTTTTTTGCCAAAGAATTAATAACAGACAAAGGACTCCTCTAAGGAAGTTAACTAAAAAAGGAAAAGTCTGACATAATAACTGGATTTTTTTTAAGCTGTCCCTTAGTGTTTCGGAATGAGGTGCAAATCTCCAAAGATTATGATGGGCCTGGGCCCCCCACCTCAGTGTTCGCAGCGCACGTCCCTCATCTTTCATAAACGGCGCCACTAAAGGACTAACCAGCTCTGTCTCCTGTCCGGGACTTGTCGCTGCTGCGCAGTAAACCTTTCCTCTAATTAAGGTTATTATCCTTGCGCAAACACCCAAAACAAACACAAATATTACAAGCGCCAGAACGGCAGTCAAACTCCACACAAGCAAGCGTTTAAAAATAACCTGACAGCAGGCCGTCGGCTGTGTTCCCCAGTTGCATCATCTGCCTCCCGCGAGTCTCGCCCGTTGTTCGCCTGCCTCACTCCAATTACCCAGCCTGCTGTTGCTAATAGAGAGCCCAATTAGGACTCTCGGCGGAGGGGATTGCGCTCTTGGGTGCCACTGAACTGGATTAAGACGTCCGCCACAAATGGGCATGTGCGAGTTGTCACAAAGGACGATCGAAGAAAATATGGACGAATGGGCGCTGATGGCCTCAGGAAACTGAACGTGACTTAAATGACCTCGGTAGAACTTTACATTCCAGCTTGCATTCTGTAAAGCAAAGAATTCTGTGCGTTAATAAAAATCAACAATTAAAGAGAGAGAGAGCAAGCAGACCGATGCTAGCAAGTTTTACACTGAGACCTGAAAACGGGTTGGCTCAGTCAGTCAATGCCTTGCAGAGTTGCTTGGAGCAAAGGCCAACCTCCGTGGCATCTCATTTAAAAATGTTAACACTTAACTGTTTTGTGAGTTTGTGCTGTTTAATATCTCCCGGCTAACACTACTGCAAAGTGAATCGTAGAGCGTATGAGAACATGAGGGCAACCATAGAAGGATATCAGGGAGGCTAAAAGACAGTTGGAGAGGAATACACTGTGTGCACAATTATTAGGCAAGTTGTATTTTTGAGGATTAATTTTAATATGGAACAAACACAGTGCTATCAGTCAATCCAAAATGTTAATAAACCTGAAACCTGAATGTTTCACAACGGAAATGTGAGTGTGAACATCATCAGGGGAATACATATGTGCGCACAATTATTAGGCAACTATTAGTGTGCAGATTTATTATGCAACTAAAGGAAAAATGAAAATTTTCCCATCTCACTTGTTTATTTTCATCTGTTATAGTGAGAATAATAAACAAACACCTCAAAATTTACAAATAAACATCTCTGACATTTCAAAAAAAATCAATCAATCAATCAATGACCAATATAGCCACCCTTCTTTCCAATAACAGTCATAACCCTTTCCATTCATGGAGTCTGTCAGTTTCTTGCTCTGTTGACGATCAGCTTTTTGTGGAGCAGTGACTACAGCCTCCCAGACACTCTTCAGAGAGGTGTATTGTTTTTCTCCCCCGTAAATCTAACGTTTAAGAAGTGCCCACAAGTTCTCGATAGGGTTTAGGTCAGATGAGGAAGGGGGGCCATGTCATTATTCCTTCATCTTTAAGGCCTTTACTGGCTGGAGAACTTCGATGCAAGAAATGGAGCATTGGCCTGCATAAAAATCATGGTCTTCTTCAAAGATGTAGACTTTTTCCTGTATCACTGTTTGAAGAAAGTGTCTTCGAAAAACTGGCAGTAGGTTTGGGAGTTGATTTTGAGTTCATCTTCAATGCAAAAAGGTCCAACTAGCTCATCTTTAAAAATACCAGCTCATACCAGTACCCCACCTCCACGTTGGAGTGGAGCTCTGTGCCCATTACTGATCCACAGGTCCATCCATCTGGTCCATCAAGAGTCACTCTCATCTCATTGGTCCATAAAACCTTTGAAAAAAATCTGTCTTCAGATATTTCTTGGCCCAGTTTTGACGTTTCAACTTATGTTTCTTGTTCAGTGGTGGTTGGGTTTCAGCCCTCCTTACCTTGGCCATGTCTTTGAGCACTGAACACCTTGTACTTCTGGGCACTCCAGGTAGGTTGCAGCTCTGGAATATGAAAGTACTGGAGGATAATGGGTTCCTGGTAGCTTCACGTTTGATTCTTCTCAAATCTTTGGCAGCTAATTTGCATCTTTTGTTCTCAACACGTTTCTTGCGACCCTGTTGACTATTTGCAACAAAATGTTTGATGGTTCTGTGATCACACACCAATATCTTAGCAATTCCAAAAGTGCTGCATCCCTCTGAAAGACTTTTTACAATTTTTGACTTTTCAGAGTCAGTTAAATCTCTTTTTTGGTCCATTTTGCCCGAGGAAAACTAGCTGCCTAATAATTCTGCACACCTTCATATAGGGTGTTGATCTCCTTAGGCCACACCCTCCCTCATTAGACAAATACACATCACCTGACGTGCTTAAATCCAATAAGCATTCAAGTTAATACAGCTTGGAGTTGGAATATACACATAAAAATGATGATATGGTCAAAATACTCACTTGCCTAATAATTGTGCACACAGTGTAGAGCAGATAAGGCGAAAGACGACCCTAAGAGATTCTTTCAGTATTTTAGTAGTGAAAGAAAAGTCAAGGAGGAGGTCAAGTGCATCAGGAATAGTAAAGGGGAATCAAAAGATACAGACAGTGAAAGATGGATTCCCTAAACTTGCATTTTTCTGAGGTGTTCACAAGTGAGCAAGTGGATAACCTCAGAGTGGTAACAGGGACTACTAAGGAGGTACTGAGGGATTTGGAAATTGTAGAGGGAGAAGTGCTGCTCAAATTAAATAAGATGAAATCAAACAAATCACCAGGACCAGATAATATTTATCCTCGAGTTCTTAAGGAGGCTAGCGAGTACAGATATAAAGCCATAACTCATATTTATAGGAAGTCACTGCACACTGGAGAGATTCAAAAGGACTGGAAAATGGCAAATATCATCTCATTATATAAAAAGGGTGACAGGGAAGATCCAAGCAACTATAGGCCAGTAAGCTTAACGTGAATCACAGGATAATTAATGGAAGGAATTATTAAGGATAAGATTGAGCAACACATGGCAAGGACAGGAGTTATTCTGAAAAGTCAGCATGGCGTCAGAAGAGGGAGGTTGTGTTTTACTAACATGCTGGAATTCTATGAGTAGGCAACAAAAGGATAGGATCAAAGTGGAGCTTATGATATTATTTATCTGGACTTTCAGAAAGCATTTGATAAGGTGCCACATGAGAGGTTGGGCATTAAATTAAAAGAAGTGGGAGTTCAGGGTGATGTTTGTAGATGAGTGCAGAATTGGCTCAGACACAGGAAGCAGAGGGTGATGGTGTGAAGAACATCATCAGAACTGGCCGATGTTAAGAGTGGTGACCAGCAGGGGTCAGTGCTGGGGCCGTTGCTATGTTTAATATATATAAATGATTTGGATAGGAATATAAGTAAGAAGCTGGTTAAGTTTGCAGATGATACCAAGATAGGTGGATTAGCAGATAATTTGGAATCTGTTATATCATTACAGAGGGACTTGGATAGCATACAGGCTTGGGCAGATTTGTGTCAGATAAACTTTAATGTTAGTAAATGTAAAGAATTACACAGAGGAAGTAAAAACATGAGGTTTGAATACACAATGGGCGGTCGGAAAATCGAGAGTCCACCTTATGAGAAGGATTTAGGAGTCACAGTGGACTCTAAGCTATCGACTTCCTGACAGCGTTCAGAAGCCATTAAGAAGGCTAACAGAGTGATAGCCCCTAAATCTTGGAATTCTCTCCCTCTCAGCCTTCACATGGAAAAGTCTATTATTAATTTCAAACATCTGTTAAAAACACATCTCTTCAATGAGTATTATTCTTCTTCATGTATGTCATTTCTACTGTTTTGTATTGAACTGTAAAGTGTCCTTGAGTGTGTGAAAGGTGCTACATAAACAAAACTTATTATTATTATTATTATTATTATTATTATTATTATTATTATTATTATTAAAATTATGAAGGGAATTAGTCCAGTGGATCGAGACTGCTATTTTAAAATGAGTTCATCAAGAACACGCAGACACAGTTGGAAACTTGTTAAGGGTAAATTTCACACAAACATTAGGAAGTTTTTCTTTACACAAAGAACAATAGACACTTGGAATAAGCTACCAAGTAGTGTGGTAGACAGTCAGACGTGAGGGACTTTCAAAACTCGACTTGATGTTATTTTAGAAGAAATAAGTAGATAGGACTGGCGAGCTTTGTTGGGCTGAATGGCCCGTTCTCGTCCCGAGTGTTCTAATGTACTAATGTACTGATTCATATCTCCTGGTCTGGTCACATACAGTATAGGCCTGGTCAAGTTCAACTTGAAGTTTACTGTTACTTGGGCATTGTATTGTGAGATCCTTACATGGAGGTCCTGACCCGGGCACACTATCTATTGTATATATTGTACTTTATATAAGAGGAACGTTCAAAGAAGTTTCCCAGTTACTTTTTAACTCTATTAAGAATTTCAAAAACAAATGACATCACTTTCTACATTGTCACCTACCTTTGCAATGCTATTTTCCCAGTCACATGACACTCTCACTTTTACTCTTCCTCTTCCCGCCTTCACCTCTTCCAATGAAAATATAAAAGTGCGGAAACCTTTTGAACATCCCTCATATGTATTTCTGTGCCTTGAGCATAGGAAAGGCGCTTTATAAGTAAATGTATTATTATTATTATTATTATTATTATTATTATTATTATTATTATTATTTTTCTGTAAAAGTGTTAAATTTAAGGTAAAGAACTGGCAGCTGTGGTTGTCAAAAATTTACCGTAAAAATTAAGGTGACAGTATTTTTAGGTCTGCAGTATAACTTTGTAGTAAATAACGTTTTTTTCTTTACAACACATTTCAATAGAAACGAACATTTAACCATGACCTAAAATCCATGCACTGTAATAAATATGCCTGCCAAACAATGAACCCTTAGAAAATATCGTCAGGACCAAGCACCAGTACACAGTTTGCATGAATAAAGTAACAACCACCAACTGCAATCATGTGTCATTTAAAAGAATCCAGTGTTTATGAAAGTCATGGCACATTGTCTGATGGGGAAGTAAAGTTTGCTTTTGTGGTGTATGGTGCCCTAACGGTGTGCCAGCTTATCAAGCCCACCATATATCATCTTCTATACCCTCAAAACACGTTCAGCATGCAGGGAGAAGTAAGTCTGCTAACTTTATTTAAGTTTTTCTTTTTCGCTGCTGTGCAAAGATTCAGCAGGAACAATACGGTAAAAGGGGGCGTGTCCTTATGCAAATATCGTAACCTCAGTATTCCTGACACAGCACTTTACCATGTAACATTTTAGTTGTTTTTACCTTCGCTGTTTAACAGTTGGGGCGGCACGGAGGCGCAGTGGGTAGTGCTGCTGCCTCGCAGTAAGGAGACCTGGGTTCACTTTTCGGGTCCTCCCTGCGTGGAGTTTGCATGTTCTCCTCCGGGTGCTCCGGTTTCCTCCCACAGTCCAAAGACATGCAGGTTAGGTGCATTGGCGATTCTAAATTGTCCCTAATGTGTGCTTGGTGTGTGTGGGTGTACGTGTGTGTGCCCTGCGGTGGGCTGGCACCCTGCCCGGAGTTTCTTTCCTGCCTTGAGCCCTGTGCTGGCTGGGATTGGCTCCAGCAGACCCCCATGACCCTGTAGTTGGGATATAGCAGGTTGGATAACGGATGGATGTTTAACAGTTTTACTCTGTAAAATTAACAGATTTTTTTCAGTGTAACTGTAATGTATTAGCAAATGGAAAGTAGCAAATTTTGAAGATAGAAAAATATTGATTTTACAGAACTTGGCTGTAAAAACAATTCATGAAATGTATTGTTTAAGATATACAGTGTAAGCCACTAGGGGGGGTACCGCCACCCTAACCCAGACACAGACAGGCAAGAGACAGGTTTTGCCACACTACACCCGTTTAGTGCCCAAAATATCTTTCACCACACCAGTACCCTTCTGTCTCTTCCTGCCGCCAGTCCTTCTCCCTCCACTCCTCCTTGGGCTTTGTCCTCTCCTCCCGACTCTGGCTCTCTTATGGAGTGAGGCGGCTCCTTTTTAAAGGCCGCCTGGAAGGACTCCTGGTGCCTAATGAGCTTCTTCGTGCAGAAGCATGACCAAATAAGGCCCTGGAAAGGTCCATGTGCCCCCCATGGGGGTGGCCACAGGTTCCAACAGGGTTGAGCCGCCATGCTCATAACCGTGACCCGTGGCCCCTGCCCCTGGAAACCAAGGGGGCTGCCCTCTATTGGCCCGGAGAAGAAACTGTCCTGACAATCCTCTTTCCCCGGGTCCTTCCATACTTTGGGCATCCTGGCCAGGCAAATAAATAAATTCTTTGCATTTATATAGCGCTTTTCTCACTACTCAAAACGCTCAGCAATTGCAGGTTAAGGGCCTCGCTCAAGGGCCTAACAGAGCAGTCCCTATTGGCATTTACTGGATTTGAACTGGCAACCTTCCGATTGCCAGTGCAGATCCCTAGCCTCAGAGCCACCACTCCGGTAAGGAGTCCTGCCATCCATCACAACAGGTCATTTTCAGAAGAAAATTAGGTAACTTTCCTTTTTTTTTTGAGGAAAGGTACTGTATTTTACTTTCACCATTTACAGTATTTTTACCATTAAATTTACTGACATTTTTTACAGAGTATTATTATTATTATTACTATTATGGACACCTCTGCAGATTATTGAGCTCCAGTGTTTCATTGTCAGCAGGTGTATAAACTCAGACACACTGCCATGCCATATAGAATGGGTCATACTGAAGAGCTCTGTGACTTTGAAACGTGGCACTGCCACATAGGATGCCCCCTTCACCCACCAGAAGACAGTGTTGTTAGATCTGTTCAGATCTACCATGAATGCGATTTTTGTGAAATGGAACCATCAAGGAGCAACAACAGCTCAACCACACAAAGTGAAACTGAAAGAGTCGGACAGCCGAGTGTGAATCACATGACGAGTACAAATCACCTCTTCTCCCCTGTGGCATCACTCACGACAGAGTTCCAAACTGGGTCTGGAAGCAACACCAGCACAAGAACTGGGCACCAGTTTGTTGTGTGTAACCTGCTGGGAGCGCCTTGAAGTGGTTTTACATGGAGAACCACAGATACTTGGAATAAGAGACCAAGTAGTGTGGTGGACATTAGGATTTTTGGGACCTTCATAACTCGATTTGATGTTATTTCAGAAGAATTAAGTGGATAGGACTGGTGAGCTTTGTTGGGCTGAATGGCCTTTTCTTCTCTCAATTGTTCTAATGTTCAAATATCTAGGGCTATTTTGAAATTACTGGTTCTTTAATATTATGGTTCTTTACTGGGTTGTGTGGTTCCTCATAGAACATTTGCCTGACCAAGTGCCATTTCATTCTGGGAAGGGTTCTTTATATATGAAGTTGGTTCTTTGTTCTTTGAAAAACTTCCTAATATGTAGTGTCCCAAACGTGCAAGTAGGAGACAACTAAAGGGCTTGAATAATAGTAATTCCACATCCGACTAATTCCACTAACTGTCTTTCTCGATCCCTTGCAGACTATTTTTGGGAAATCTCACAGGGTTCCAGCACCTCTGATGGGGTCATACTGTCATACTTCCATTTCTGGTGCCTTAAATGACGCCACTTCCTGGCCCCGCCTCTGAATAATGTCACTACTGGCCCCGCCTTTGATGACATCATTTCCTACACTGGCCTTTTAAGTGGCAGTCTTGTCTCTATACCGACAGTTCAGTTTTGGACTCCGATCTGTAAAGATCTGTGTGCTAAAACCTATCCATTTGCAGCCAGGATATAATAGACAGGCGGCTGCCTCAAACCTTCTTGGTGTCTCATAGTGATTTTTGTGACAGGACAGTAGAGAAACAAACTGAAATCTTGAATGTGTGGTAGGCTGCCTAGCAGGACACTAACAGATTACAAAAACCTGGACAGTGTCCTTTTCAAATCAGGAACCATGGGGATGTCACGAATCTTCTACCATCTCTTCATGGTTTATTACTGTAAGGCGCCTGTTATGGTCTAACTCAATAAAGCGTCTCTCTGGGACCTTCATGTGGATGGGTCTTCTGGGAAACAAAAATGGCTTCCCTATGGCATCGCTCTGAAGAACCACTGTGGCACATTTACTTTTAAGGGTGGACCACCTTAAAGAAGTTAATATTGAACATGCTGTCATTTACATGATCATCAACCTTGAATTGGTATAAAAACATGTCTCACCACTTTAGTCATTTTAACAGGACAGGAAGTCCTAACTTTCATTTTCAAAAATTAAACCTACTACCTGTCCATTAGACCCATTTAGAAAACTAAAAAGCTCAATGGATGTTACGGTAGCCCTGACTCTTAGCATTGACACAGTTCCTGATTCACTAGCACTGTCAGCTATCAGATCGTTATGGAAAAAATCAGATCCACATATGTTTAAAAATTATAGACCTACTTTAAATGTGCCCTTTCTTTCTGAAATACTTGAAGAAGTAGTCACCACACAGCACTTCTCCAACAACCCACACAGAAGGCCAGACATGCCCTTGTTTGGGGTCTTCACCTACTGGATTCTTGGCTGCTCCACAGGAAGCCGAGCCCCAACTAGAAGGCATTTCAGCCTTCACAAGTTGAGAAGAAGGCGTTTAGAGTTCAAAAAATGGTCACGATGTGTTCACGTGTAACGCAACATCGTTTGTTTGAGCCTTTCGAATTCCACTGCTTTCATAATCTCTTATCTGCCTTTTTTTCTCTCCAACACTTTTGGGTCTCTTTTCTCCGCGCTGCTATTTCTTCTTTGCTTAGTCGTTGACGTTTCATCGAGAATGTATTTTCTAATACACTTTATATGTGCTGAGAGCACAGGATCTGTGTGTGCTACGTGCCTTTACACGACTGAGTGCTCTTATTTGATATTGTTTTGTGTCTTCCGAGAAGATCATGTCTTGTCGCCCTGCTTTTCCTTTCCAGGATTTTTTATTATAATAGAGAGATGTATTATTATTATTATTATTATTATTATTATTATTATTATTAAATAAAAAGGGGAAAAACTAAAGCAAACAAATCCAAATAATGCAAAAAAACAGTAGGCAGTACCTTATAAAACGCAATTCAGAGATCAAAAGCCCATGTTGTAAATAACATTCTAATATGAACTGATGAAGGAAATTCCACAATAATTATGTTGTTAGATTTAAGTGTAGAGTTTGGCAACATCGACCGTTCTATTTTATTTCATAGGCTGGAAAATGATATTGGGCTATAGGCGTTGTACTTCTCTTGTTTAGTTCTTCTTTAACCAAATGAATTCCAGTGTTCACAGAAATGTCCTGGCAGTGCTCAAAAGTTAAATATGGTGTCTTGCAAGGCTCAGTATTCGGATTTGTATGTTTACACTTTACATTCTTCCATTGGAAACTCTCAATAGGTAAAATAATTTTCACAAGCAATTAACGTCTCGACATCTCTCAGCTAACTAGATTAGATCAAAATGAGTGTCACTGTCATTATTGTAGATGTTATTTACTTTGAGCATCTGAATAAGCCAGAGAATTTCGACACGGAACATAATGACGACGAGAGGTACACATTAGTAGAATTGTATCTGAAGCATAATTGTCTCTCTGTAACTTGTTTCCCAGTTAAGTAGATAATACAGAAGAATGGACACTAGTCATTCATTCAGAGTGCAGCTTTTCATAAGAACCAAATTAATTTACTAGTCACCCGAGCATATAAGAGTCCAAGTCAGAGGCTGGACAATATTTGTAAAGAATGTCACCTTGGGGCACAAACATCACAGTAGAGCACAAATGACGTATAATACACAGAGTACTGACCGAGAGCTCAGATTAGATATGGGAGACTCCCAGAACATCTAATGTGGGTTGGAGGGGTGGTTGTTTTTTTATTTGGATTTCTCTTGAGATTCTGTAATTAAGCACCATGTGTATAAACCAGATGTGACAAACACAATTTGATTGGAAATCTCCCAGATACTCCGGAGGAAGCCAGCATAGAAGAAACTGACAGCTTTTTTCAATGCATACTTTCCGAACTAGTGGCCAAGCAATTTCCTCATTAAAGGTATGGACTCTGTGTCTTTGTTAATTAATAAAGATTAATGGCTAAATGTATGTTGATCTGTTATTTTTATATTCCTTACACACTACAATACACAATATAAATATTTCCATACATCAGCTTGTGTATTTCTGCGGCATTGAGTTAAATATATTTGATTCAGCATCACGCTGCGTTTCAGTCCAAATATAAATGTCAAATAGGGTTTTCATATACTTTTAATATAGATAAGTGCTTTTCCATGTTTGTAACAGTCTGTCTGATGAGTGTGTAATTCACTTTGTGACATTATCCACCGCTAAAGTTCATTAAACCTGCTCATGAGGTGGTCTCAGTTAGCACTCAACTTTGTTCCCCATCCCTGACTCCCAGAAGCCCACCACACATGCCCTTAGTCTTAGTCTTGGTCTGCTGCTAGTTCACAGCTCTGAACCATACAATCTATTGTGGCAGTAGGGGGCGCTAGTGCTCCCTTGAACCCTCAGGTATAACTCCAGACACCAGGTAAAAGTCCAAGACTTTTTATTATGGTTCACAGTGCACCAAGCACCTTCCACACTACTCATAAATCACTAAATCAATTCAACACAATAATCACTCCTCCTTGCCCAGACACTTTGCTCCTCTACCTCCCAGCACAGCTCAACGTCTGGACTGAGCCTTCGTCCTTTTATAGCCCCTGACCCAGAGGTGTTCCTGTCCCAGCAGTCCATAGTTCCTTATTCCTTCCGGGTCAGGGCAATCAATCTACCACTTCAACCCGGGAGCACGACATTTCTTCCCGTCACGTGACCGTGACGTACTCCCGGATCATACGGCATCACAGAGCCCCCCCACAGCAACTCCTGGTGGTCCCCAAGGTATCCAGCAGGGCTGTGTATAAACACTACAAAGTCCATAAGGCCCTGCTGGACCTCGGGGCACGATCCTGCTGTCGGGAGAGCTCCTCCTGGCGGCCTGGGGGTGAGGACCGGCATGGGAAGCCAGCAGTCCTTCACACTATCTATCTATCTATCTATCATATAGTGCCTTTCACATCTATAATATAATATAATATAATATAATATAATATAATATAATATAATATAATATAATATAATATAAATTTCCCCTTAGATACAAATAAAATATTATCAATTTATTATATAGAGCCTTTCACATGTTTAATATAATATAATATATTAAATTATAATATAATAATATAACATACATTTCCATCTATCTAGTGCCTTTCACATCTATAATATAATGGAATATAATATAATATAAATTTCCCCTTAGATACAATTAAAATATTATCTATCTATCTATCTACCTTCAACCAATGACAAAATGAAATAATCAAGTGAAACTAAAATCAGCTGTAGAAAAACAAAAATCCAAATTAGTATTGGAGATAAAGAGGGCATTTTTTCCTGAAATACTTGAAGCCTACTCATCAAGCAGAGGTTCAAGGGTCCAACCTGGAGAAGCTCTAAATGGTGCTGTGCTGAGCTTTACTTACTGTGTTCATCTCTTCCTTATGTCACTGTTTGGTAGTAACCTCAGTTTATGTGATGAAGTGAGAGTGCCCCCTAGTGTTTGCCACTTATTTTCAACAGTATTTCATGACCATGTACCAAATAATCACCAGTCTGAACACTTACACCATTGTTCAGTTTTATTTAAGTTTTAGTGACGGTAGATCTGCACACTTTGAATATTAAATTCCTTTACAACTGCCAGAACCGAAAAGCTACGCAGTGATCCACCCCTTCAGACCGCATATCGGACTATTAAGAAGATTAACGAGTTCATTGGCAAGTGAAGGAAACCAAGGTGAGCAGCTTTTGAAATATTCTCTCAGATGTAATTATTTATGTCATGTATTTGTTTTTCAGCATGGAGAACATTACTGCTCTAGCTGTTCAGATCACCTTCTGGGTTTTACTATTAACAAGGAAGCAAATCTCAGTGGGCCCCTCAAGTTGAACACTTATAGGCCATCAGTCCATGGGAAGACTTCAAGGAAGAGGGACACTTGGGAAAGAAGACGGAGGGTGAGTATGGGTCTGGTGACACGACAAGAGAAGCACTGGGAATTCTGGGATGTCATTTGTATAGTAGGTTGCTCGACATCCCCAGATTTGCCTACTCAGCTCCAGTGTGGACTCATTTTTGCACATGGTGGTCTCTTTTTTCTATGTGAAGCACAATATCAGTTTCTACAAAGCCTTTGATGTGAATTAAAAGCTTTGACATGAAAAATACTGAACTCTTCGTTAAATCAAATTCATTCAGCCCTTGGTTTGTTTGGGCCAGGGGTTTTACAGACCTTCTCTCCCTTAAGTGACTTTTGTAGATATCATTTTGTTGTTTTGTTTTTTGTTCTTTTTTTTGACGTTTCCTTTTATTTCCAGAGTTATGTTTATGTTTTTGACTTAGTTTTGGAATCCTGATTTTGACTCATTTGGATTTAATGTAATTAAACAAATTTAATTGCATTCCTTCAAAGCTTCTTTTACTTGTGGGCCAGGGGTTTTACAGACTTTCTCTCCCTTTATTTTATTTTATTTTTTTAAGTATAGGCATTCGAGATCTGCATGAGGTATCCACGCCTTTTTTGAGGCTTTGGGCTAAATTATAACTCCATTGAGGTTTGCTTTTGTTAACCATATTAAGTATTTTGGGCAAGGGGTTTTATGGCTTCCCTCTCCCTCAATTTGTATTTTTTTAATTTATGTATGTATGTATAATGCATGTATGTATATCTGTATGTATGTATTTATTTATGTATATATGTATGTATTATTTACTTACATATTCATTTATTTACGTCTGTATGTATGTATGTATGTATGTATTTATTTACATATTCATTTATTTGCATATGTATGTATGTATTTATTTATGTATATATGTATGTATTTATTTACATCTGTATGTATTTATTTATTTATGTGTGTATGTATACATGTATGTACGATTGTATTTATTTATTTATGTATTTATGTATACATTGTGGAACGCGTACCCCCAGACACAGACAGACCGATACCAGGATGTCCAAAACACACTTCTTTTATTTCTTTTTCACTGCACCACCACAATGTTCTCACACCAACTCCCTCCACTGTCTTCTTCTTTCTTTCTTTCTTTCTTTCTTTCTTTCTTTCTTTCTTTCTTTCTTTCTTTCTTTCTCTCTCTCTCTCTCTCTCTCTCTCAACCTCCTTCTTCCTCCTCCTCACAAGCTTCGTCTCCTTCCTCCCAACTCTGGCTCGTATACTGGAAGGAGGCGGCCCCTTTTATTATGACCCGGATGAGCCCCTGGTGCTCTCCCTGACGTCACTTCCTGGTGTGGCGGAAGTGTCAGGAAAGCACCTGGTAGCACTCCGGGTCTTCTTGGAATTATTTCCGGCAGCACTTCCTGGTGTGGCGGAAGTGCTGCCATCCAGGATTCCCTCACTGTCCCGGCGCCCCCTGGCGGTGGCCACGTCCTCTCACGAGCGTCCCAGCTCCGTCCTTGTGGCCCCCAAATAGACCTGGGCGGCTGCCCTCTCGTGGCCGAGGAGAAGTATTGCCCAAGTTGGGGACTATCCAGGCATCCCGGCCGGGCAGTGTCCCCGTACATCTGTGACAATATGTATAAATGTATGTATCCATGTCTGTATGTATTTATTTATTTATTAATTTATTTACAGATATATGCATTATGTATTTATTTATTTATGTATATATTTATGTATTGATGTATATATGTATTTATTTATGTATTGATGTATGTATTTATGTATGTAGATATGTCTGTATGTATTTATTGATTTCTGTCTGTCTGTCTGTATGTAAGTCTGTATTTATTTATTTATTTACATATGTATGTATTATTTTTATTTTTGGAGGTTTACGACTTGAGACCTGCCCCTTGCACTTATTTTGTCCCTTTTTCGTTGTGACAGAATCACAACACTGTTAAGTTTTAATTTCATTTCTTGGACTAAACATTTTGCTTTTGGATTCTCTTGACATTATGCACTAGTTCTGCTGCTGTGTTCTTTTCAGGTATATTTTTGTATTTTGAACTTTACTTTTGAAATGGCAGGCATATTTTCGATGTAATGTTAAAAAGTGAATTCAATTGCATTCACCCAAGGCTGTGTTCTTGGTGGGCCAGGGATTTTATGGTTCCCTCCATTCCCTCCTCGGCCTTAATTGCGATTTTTAAGTCTTCGATCATTCTGACGTTTCAGGCCTTTTGAGATTTTTGTTTTAGGCCCGACAGGAATGAGGTTTCAAGGGAATCCTTTTTTCCACCACAGATTCCCTGAATGAGAATAAACATTACATCATTTTTTTGTGTGCAGCAGACATACCTGACAAAAAAAAAATACAAAACAAAACAAGAGGCTGGCACGAGGGACATGCCCGTTTGGGTGTTACTCAGGAAGAAGGAATGGCATCCCAGCCGTGTCGCAGAGGACCTCCAGTAATAGCTCAGACACCGAGGTGCAGTGCTGTGATTAATTGGTCTCAGTGGGCTCGATGCTCCGAGCTCTGCTGTCATGGAGGGCTTACAGGGAGGCTCCTTGAATCACAGCTTGTTGGGTCTTCTGATGTGAGGAGCTCATAACCCGACTGCTAATTGCCAATGCAAAGTCTGGCCACAGACTCTCAAATGACTGCTGCAGCATCGCCAGAAAAAGTTTTGCCTTTCACAGAAACCCTAAACTTTAGGTTCTTTGTTATGTGGGACAACATTCTGAAAACTCTGTTATAACTGTTTTAATTGCCAACCAGATTGAGCTGGCATCTCACCCAGGATGAGACCAACATATAGGAGCAGTGGGGGAAATCCATGAGAGGTCAACGGTAGACATGTGGAGCCCAGCAGAGCATGATGGGACTTGCAGTGTCCAGAGTCAGCCCTGCTGGGTCCCATGTGAGTCGCTAGGGGGTGCTGCAGTGAAACAAGATTCCTACTTTTTGGGACTTCTGCCAAATTTGCTCTATTACTGGAAGTACTCTCGGGTCCAACATAAGAGGAAGTCAGAGCTGGGAGGATAGGAGTTGAGGTGGATAGAAAGAAAGAAAGAAAGAAAGAAAGAAAGAAAGAAAGAAAGAAAGAAAAGCTCAAATCACAAAAAGTCAGTTGTGACAGGTAGGGGGCGCTGTCATCCCCTTGAACCCTCAGACTTGATGCCAGACACCAGGTAAAAGTCCAATAAGTTGATTTTTTATTAATACACAGTGCACGAAGCACCTTCCTCTCCACAATACTCATACAATTCTCTAATACAATAACAATGATCACTCCACCACTCCCAGACGCGTTGCCACCCTTCCATCCTTTTATAGTCCTTGACCCAGAAGTGCTTCTGAACCTGCAGTCCATGTGACTTCCTAGCACTTGTGGGTCAGATAAAAACTCCTCTTCTTCAACCCGGAAGCATGTCATTCCCTTTGTCCATGTGACTCGGACACACTTCCGGGTTGTAGGGAAAACCATCGTTGTTCCACCCTGCAGCGCATTCTAGCGGCCCCCGTGGTATTCAGCAGGGCCGTGGATAAAAACTCCATTGTCCATAATTCCCTGCTGGCATTCGGGGCAACTCCATGCTGCAGGGAGGGCTCCACCTGGTGGCCTGGAAGTATTGGCCGGGATGACTGACCGGCCATATTCCACACTGTTTAAGAGTGAAAGGTGCTATAAAGAAAGAAAGAAAGAAAGAAAGAAAGAAAGAAAGAAAGAAAGAAA
>JANRMT010028174.1:35854774-35865944 GCA_026402145.1 Polypterus bichir lapradei | reverse complement strand
AGATAGATAGATAGATAGATAGATAGATAGATAGATAGATAGATAGAGTGAAAGGCACTTTATAACAGATAGATAGATAGATATGAAAGGCACTATATAACAGATAGATAGATATATAGATAGACAGACAGATAGAAAGATAGATAGATAGAGTGAAAGGCACTATATAACAGATAAATAGATAGATCAGTGTTTTTAGACGTGGTGCTGCCACAGGATGCCCCCTTGCCCACAGGTCCGTATGTGAAATTTCTGCTCTGACCACAGTCCACGCCAACTCACAAAGCAGGGCCGCTGAGTGCTGAAGTGCATAGCGTGTTAAAATGGCCCGTCTTCTCTGGCGTGATTCACAGCAGAGCTCCAAACTGTCTTTGGACATAACCTCAACACATGAACTGGGCATCCAGAGCTTCTTGCTATGGGTTTCCATGACCGACAACCTGCACACAAGCCTCATGTCACTATCTGCAATGCCAAAGGGTGGTCTGGAGTGGCACCATCTTAACTATTTGGTGCACTTCCAGCTTTGTGGTGCCAGAATGGTGAAGGTCTTTTTCTTTTCTGACATGACTGCGTCTCTATGCACAAAGCCAGGTCCATAAAATCGTGGAAGAGCTCGAGTGGCCTGTACGGAGCCCTGACCTCAGCCTTATCCCAAGCCAGGTCTTCTTGTCAGTACCTGACCTCACAAAGGGTCTTTGGGAAGAGTAGGCATTAATACCCACAGACAGACACCAAAATTTTATGGGAAGAAGAGTGGAGGAGGTTATATGTGCAAAGGGGGGCCCACACCACAATAATGCCCACTTGCTTTGTACTGGAATGTCCACAAAGCTCATGTAGGTGTGACGGTCAGATCTTCCCTTCCTCCTGACCGTATGGTGTCTATTTCTCTAGAACATCTAAACTCTCTTTTATCAACGTATTTATTGAAAGCTTTTATTTAGCTGTCTGAGTATTGCATTTTTTAGTAAATAATAAAGGCTGTTAAAGACGCTATATCCACGCCCGACCCAACACAGAGGGACACAGAGGCACGTGTAAAATCAACAAAAAGATTTGTTTGTTTTCTTCACCAGAGATCCCCATGTCCCTTAGCCCTAACACAGTCCCAAAGCAGACCAAAATAAAGCACATACTCTAACACACTCTTCTTCCTCCACCACTCCTCCCAGGCAACCTCATCCTCCTCCTCCTCCCAACTCCGGCTCCCGAATGGTGGCCACTGGCTCCTTTTATTTGGCACCCGGAAGTGCTCCAGGTGCTTGATTGGTGACACCTTCTGGGTGTGGTGAAACAGCTGCCCACAAGGGCCCAGAAGCTCCCGCTGCAGCCCCCCCGTGCGGTGCCTGCGGAACCCAACAGTGTTGCCCCAAACTCCAACTCCCATGAAGCCCTGTGGGAGTCCAAGTCACCGTTGCAACCCAGGGAGGCTGCCATCTAGCATCCAGGGGGAAGTGCTTGCTCCCCCAGAACATATGCTGAAGGGGCGTCACGGCCGGGCAGGGGCTCCGGCCATCCGCCACAAGGCAAACTTTGCACACTATGATAATAAGAGAAATAATAGAAGTGTTTTATTAGTGACATATTGCAGTTGGTATTGAGTTTTTTAGGACTTTAGACTTAGTGATGGGAGTGGCATCAGAGATACAATTTTATCTACATAGTGTGCCAGTGCTTTGCCTCTTCAAACCGTAACCCTAACCTAACCCTAACCCCTGCCTTGTGGGTACTCATAGGACCAGAAACAAAAGGCTCATATAGACAGAGCATATAGGAACCCTGCTTTTTCCCTAACCTAACCCTGCCACCTCCTGCCCATCCTCTGGGGGCAGGTATTACTGAGACATTCTCAGGCCAGCGTGTCCTGGTTTCTGCCCCGAGGACAGAGAGGCATCCTAGGGGTGTCCTAATCAGATACCCAATCCACCTAAATTGGCAGAGGAGGATCTTCAGCTCCACTCTGAGCTTCTCCCAAATGTCTCTGCTCCTCACACTATCTCTAAATGTGAGGAAGTTCTCACTACCCACCACTCATAACTGTAGATGATGATAGGAACATCGATAGACTGGTAAATTGAGATCTTTCAGTTCATCTTTCTCAGTACCTTAACTGATTTGTCCATCATCTGCCTAATCCCTAATGCCACTCCAACCTGCCCGTTGATCTCCCCCCCACTTTCTTTTTTCACTCGTGAAATGCTTAAACTCCTTCACTGGAAGTAGCACCACGTCCCCAACCTTTTCCAGCCGAGAACCTCAGGACTTGGAAATCTTCATCCTAACCACTTCACACTTGGCTGCCAATGTCTAATGCTGACGTCACAGCCTGACAAAGCCAACAGGACCACATCATCTTCAAAACACGGAGATGAGATCTTGAGGTCACCAAACTGGACCTACTCCACCCCTTGGCTGCATCTAGAAATCCTGACCATCATAATTATGAACAGAACTGGGGGCAAAGGGCAGCCCTGACAGCCACCGGGAACGAGTCTAACTTACTGCTGGCAATGCAAACAAAGCTGTCACTCTGGATGTAAAGGGGGTGGAGAACCCACAACGGTACAGTAGGCCTGGTACCCTATATTCCCATAGTAATCCCCCCCCCCCCACCGCACACCCCTAGGGACGCAGTCCACAAAACACATAGAGGTGGGTTGGGCAGACTCCCATGAACCCTCATGACCCGGGACGAAATCCGCATTGTTCCTCCTGAATCCGAGGTTCAACCAACAGCAGGACCCTGAACCCTGGCATCGAGAGCTGTGTGACTCCCTCATAATTCATGGAAATGAAATACACGGCCGCTCTCATCCTCTAATTTCTTCCTTTTATCTCCTAAGTATCATCCTTTACTGCCTGTGAGATACCAGATTAATGTATGTGCAGCCGCGACCGTCTAAGGTCTTTACATCTAAATTAATGTTCCAGGTTGACGAGCCGTCTTCATGTATTCATACCCTACGTATTAAAATCTTTTTTTTTTTTTGTAATCATAAAATTAATAGAATAGCGGAAAACTTCGGAGTTAGAAATTTCTTTCGATGGCCTTTATGATTAGCATTAACGAAAGCAGCTTTCAGTTTGAAGAAAAAAAAAATGTTATCTGCTGATGGCCACGCTGGAAGGATTCCATTTTCTGCCCTCTTTCATTTGCAGAGCTTTTCACCAGTTAATGTGCCTTAACTGACTCCGGCCGCACGCACAAGTGACTCCAGCCCTGAAAAATGGCCTGCTCACAAATGGAGCCATTTAATCGCTTGACCTCCCTGCCTGTGTTTTCCCACTGGAGATGGGAGAGCAGCAGGTGAGGGCTGATAAGCGCAGGTTTTAGAGGACGCCGGGAGAGACGTTGCTGAAAAGCCATTTAATCCCAATCTGCCAAGTCGCCCATAACGCAGGAGTGGAGAGGTGAAGGGACGAGAGAGAGGGGACGCCGGCCCCAAACTTCTCTGTCCACTCTGTTCTTTTTTTTTGGAGTCTGCTTATTGAATTTCAGAGTTGTGAGGACCTGGCAGCATTGGGGGCACGTGGCAGGGGCTAATAATGGATGGGGTATCAGGCAGACGTGCACTAATAGTGCCCAGTCATCAACACACAACAGGCACAGGGAGAACATGCAAACTCTGTCGGTGATACCTGGATGAAGTGCATTGGGATTGTCTACAAGGGTCTAGCAGGTTAAGCCTGCCTCCCCAATTGCCTGAGGGACCATTAATGCCTGCTTCTCTTTCACCCACAGAGTGGAGGGCGAGTCCCAAGATAATACGTGATGTCCCGCTTCTTCCATCCCACGGATATTTAAGGAAAAACGGCTACCGACGAGCATGGAGGACAAATCAAACTGACCGGAGAGAAAGTCCCTTAGACCCCTTCGGCGTAGCCTACAGATGACGCACGACTTCCATGATTTTCCTTTTACTTTTGCTTATGTTAAATACGACACCCGGCTGGTCCCCGATCTTTCACAATTTCTCTCCTGATTCTTGTGATTACAAAGGAAAAGTACAGTAGTACCTGTCCGATGGCTTTTTAAGGCATCTCTGCCAGCCAGCAGAAAGTCTAGTGGCCAGAAAGACTGTCCAGTACATAGCGGGCGACAGAGACCTGACAGAGTGTGTCAGGAATACAAAACAGTGGCCGTCAACGGTCAGCCCGCACAACGTAATTGTCTCAAATATTTCTATTATAAATCACTGTTCTGTGTTTTTTGTTTACTGTGCTTACCTTAGTTTTTCATTTGTTTACCTACTCTACATTATTGTAAAGCACTTTGAGCTACTCTGCGGTGGGCTGGCACCCTGCCCGGGGTCTGTTCCTGCCTTGCGCCCTCTGTTGGCTGGGATTGGCTCCAGCAGACCCCCGTGACCCTGTGCTAGGATATAGCAGGTTGGACAATGACTGACTGACTGACTGACTGCCCTCTAGCACCCCGGGGGAGGTAGTGCCTTGCAAATTGAGCTACTGCCATGTTTGAAAATGCATTATAGATAAATGCTGGTGCATTTCGTTTGACATCAGAAAATGCGGCCACCCTCCTGCTTTCACTACAACATTTGCAACAATGGGTTTATTTATAAAAGAAAAGAAAACAAAAAAAAGTATTGTTAAACTCTTTAAAAGTGAGGGCGTTATAGGCAATACAGCCATCTTGACTTCTATCACTAGGTGAGCAGTAGCGTAGTCGGCAGGATTCCATTTCCTTGCATTCATCTATTGTGGAAATCAGAGGTGCTCCAGCTGCCCCAACTCTGACATAGACGGGCAGAGACATGAGTTCAGCACGGCACACGTTTATTTACACATGGGTGGGGGGGGGGGGGTATGTCTTCCTCACTCCTCTCAACAGCACAGTACATCAAGCACCAAATATACAGTCCTTTCTTCTGCATCTCTCCTTATCGTCCACCTCCACTCCTCTTCTTGGCAAGCTTTGTCCCTCTTTCTCCAGACTCCCTAAATGGAGTGAGGCGGCTCCTTTTAAGCAGACCCTCAAAGTGTTCCAGGCGCCTCATTAATCAGACCTGGAATCACCCCCAGGTGTGGTGAAAGCCCCCTGTAGGGTTCTGCAATTCCCCCCTTGGTGGCCCCTACAGAAACTAATAGGACTTTGCCACACTCCAACTCCGTGGTACCAACAGCACCCAAGAAGGCTGCTCCCTAACACCCTGGGGGATATACTGCCTTGCAGATGCCCTCTCCCCTGGTTCTTCCGTCAATGGCCGTATCCGCCCATCACAATATTTTTTTTCAAGGTGTTAAGGGAGAAAGGAGTTGTCTAAGGATTATTGTGAGTGACAAAAGACCTGGAAACAAGACATAGTCAGAGGAATTAAACATAGTCGTAACCAGGAAGCCAGAACAGACTAAGAATACACAAGCCAAGGAGTGAAATAAAGATAAAAGTCAGAGGCAGGAAACCAAATCACGCTAGCACTAGGGCCGACTTAGAAATAAGTGAAAAGCTGATTGTTGTTTAATTCACCGAGGGGATAATGACAACTGAAATCCTCCCCATCTTTACAGCATCACCCCTACATTAACATGAATGCGACAGTCGAGGTTGTGTGACTCTTCCAATAACGTCACATAAATAGCAAAAAGAAGACTTTGCCAAAATCAACTTTACAGGAAAAAAAAATGAAAATAAAAAAATAAACAACTAAAATTGTCGAAAAACCATAAAGTACACAAAAAAACATTGACATGAAAGCAAATTCTGATTATTACGTGATACCATTTCGGTTACACATTGCTATGTTTCCACTCTCATTAGAGCGTGATTCGGATCTGTAACATCACCAGCAGAAAAACGGCAGAGTGCAGCATGTTCAGAGTTCATTTTGGCAGATGTCATTTGTAACAAATCTCTAGCGTTAGCTTATGTTCCAAGTAGGCCCTAACATTCGATGTCTCCGGCTTTGACCTGTCAATCATTCTCTTCTGTCTGACTTTTGCTCTTTTTCTGACCCCTTTGGTTTCTTTTTCCTCCATTGACTTTCTAGATGTGACCTCATTTTCAGTAATGGCCTACTTGATTCTGGCTTCGACTTTTCATTCATTCTCTTGTACTGTACTTTGTTGTTGTTCTCGACCCTTTAGGTCCATTCTACTTCACTGACTTTCCAGTTTTGACCAATGCTTCTGTGAGGGGCAACTGATAGTTCTACCTGGCCGGGATGCCCCAAGAGTGGAAGGATGGGGGAAGGCAACTAATTTGAGACCCTGCTTCCCACAAGACGATAGATGGACAGCGTCCCTACAGTATAATGGTACCCCGGACTCCCACAGGGCATTATAGACTTTGGTTGGACAATACAGAAACATACAAAGACCTCTGTTTTCTATATAGCCCAGAAGTACAATTAAATCACAAGGACAGAAGCCCTGAAGTAGTTAAGGGGTGAAGAAGAAACTTGAGCTTTCTGTCTGACCTGGAAGTGCGAACAAGTCACGTGATCGGAAGAATAGAAGTACTTCCGGGTCAAGGACTATTTCAAATGGACTGTTGGGAACCTAGCAGGAAGCCAGAGTCGGGAGGTGGAGGACAGAGCTTGCTGGGAGGTGTGGTGGAGGAAAGAAAGAATTGTATTGTGCTATTTAGTGATTACTTGCCTGTTTATTTGTGGCTGTGGTGCTTGGGAGCACTTTAAAGAAAAAGAGGCAACAGTGACACTATCATCCACGCATTTACACTTCATTTCTGGCTTGCTTAGTTAAGTTAGTGACCTTACATCTCAGTTAACCCGAAGCACGGCACTAATGCTCTCCTTTCAACAGCTTCAACACGTCCCATTCCGATGTGTAACACATACAGTAGATTTTATTAACCACTTGCGGTGTCAACACCTGACATAAGGTAGGAGACCATCTGGGCAGGGAAGAAGCCCATTGAAGGGCCAAACTCAGATATACACACTCACAGATACCATACAACATGATTCTCTCTCTCTTTGTTATATTGTATTATAAATCTTTCATTTTATGAATTCTTAGTTATTTGTTTCTCATTTTTGTTTTGCCAGTACCACAATTTTAGACGTGGGTAAGGACTTATTAATTACTGCTGCTCTGGCAGTTTCTCGTTACAAGATTCAAGGGTCCCTGTGGCATTATAAATAATAATAAAGAATGTAGGATTTTGTCAGAAGTGCTCTTTATGGTATTCAATATTCTGATTTACATATAATCGCGTGGATTTTGGTTTGATCGTGGTCTGGATTTGCCTTTAGTTGATCGCTTTTTTGATCCCTTCTCGTTCTTGTATTTGCACTGTGATTTTGACGTTTTCAGTCTTTAGGAATTCAATAGCATTGTTTTGGGCATGGGGTCCCCATTTTTGTGGAGTTACAGGTCGTTTTTCAAGCTCAGCGTGATCCTGGCCCTAACAGGCCATGAAGCCTTTTTCTTGAGTTTGGGGCCGGGCTAATTCTTGAGTAGTGCTAAGTGAGAGAGAAAATATAATGAGGAGCTTTGCAGAATGATCAATAAAGAGCCAAAGGAGTTTCAGAGACGTATTGCTTGTGACGCCGACAGGACGGGCACCGTCAGCTCTGTTGAACTGCACGATGAACGGGACTGACGGCTGGCACTCAAGTTCCTTGGTGTGGCGATGTTTGGTCTGCTGATTTTAGAGAGTGGACATAGAAACTTTGGGTGCAAGGAGGATGCTGGCCGTAGGGTCATTAGTGTGGAGGGTAGGAAGCCGAGTGAGTGGTGGGTACTGATGAACATTTCAGTTTGGGCCTGTGGGCACCGATGAAGGTGGCAGATGAGAATGTGGTGGGCTACTCTGAAGGAGTGTGTTATGGTGTCCTGATAAGGAGAGAGGAAGGCATCGTGAAGGATCTCTTTGGATGTTTTCAAGCATTTATTTATCTATTTGATTGCACTCGCCAGGGTATGGATTTTATGGGTGCGATTTTTAAGAAGATGTAATGATTGGATAGTATATGCACTTCTACGCTGTAAAGCTTTGCTTTTAATAAGCATCTGCATGAACTGTTGTTAAGGATATAACATCCATTTTCTCACTTTCCAAGGTCTATCTTGGTCATGATTATTTGATGTTGTAACCTGGTAGGGGGCGCCACTGAGCTGAGCCCCCAAACCCAGTCCTGGGTTTAAACACAAGATGTTTATTCAGCACAGTATCTTCACAGGTTCCAGTTTCCTCCTGCTCAGGTGGTACAACAAAGTAACACGTTTTCCCTTCTCCTTCCATGCCTTCTCCCAGTTCTGACTACTGCGTGGATGGAGGGAGCCCCTTTTATGCCGAACCCAGGAAGTCTTCCGGTGTGAGGCAGGAGCCCCTGAAAGTAGAGACAGCCCTGCCCAGCAGCTCCCACTGTTGGATCCCACAGAGCCCAGCAGGGCTGGCCCATGGAATTGCAACTCCCAGCATTCCTTGTAGTCACATGAATGGGCATACTCACCCAGGAATGCTGCCACCAGGTGTGTTGGGGGAGAATGCAATATTGGGAGTTCCCCCCTGCCCCCCCATTCATCCACTATACTGGTCTCCGTCCAGGTAAGAGTACGGGGTTCATCCCAGCCATGACGTCACCCCAGCCCTGCCATTCATCACAATGTCCCAAAAGAGCAGCTCTGCAGTCATTGTGCTTATCAAATCATGAGGGGCTTTCTCACTATCCCCGTTTGTTCATGTAGTTTCTGGTTAACTGAAAACTTTAAATTGGCCCGATACAAGTGAGTGTGCCCTGCAATAGATCAGCGTCTTTACTTTTGCCAAACTCTCTTCTCATTCACCTTCTGGATTCACTAAATTATATACTGTGATATACTGGGACCCATTATGAAATCACTGGGGATTGTGGATCTTTTAACATCAGACTCCTTCATCTGTTAATGACTGCTGGCTCACCAAACACAAAAAGTAACTTGACTTCAAGAACCGAACCGCAAGTCTCCAGAAACAATACCAGCCTAGTCCTGCTCAGCTTTTAATACAATCATTTCTGACATCCTCATCACCAAACTGGTCACTCTTGGCCTCCCCCCTCTCACATGTTTCTTACCAGCCGGCTCCCACCACTCCTCCATTCGCACACTGAACACCGGTACCCCACAAGGCTGTGTGCTGAGCCCCCTCCTGTACTGTCTCTATACTCACGACTGCAGTCCGGCCCACAACAACAACAACCTAATCGTCAAGTTTGCTGACGACACCACAGTGGCTGGACTCATCTCAAAGGGAGACGAGGCAACTTACAGAGAGGAGGCTCTGAACACCAGGAAAACCAAGGAGATCATTGTCGACTTTTGACTTAGCCCCCCTTTACATCAACGGTGAGTGTGTGGAGAGGGTCCATACTTTCTGGTTTCTCGGCGTCCTCATCTCCTTGACAGGCAACATCACAGCAGTCATCAAGAAGGCTAAGCATTGGTTACACTTCCTGAGGGTCCTCAGAAAGCACAACCAGGACTCCAACCTGCTACTGACCTTCTAGCACTCATCCATCGAGAACCTGTAAGGTCCATTGGACCTTACTCTTATTCTATGTTAATTAATGTTGACTTATTTTATTTTCTTACTGTGTCTTTTATTTTTCTATTCTTCATTATGTAAAGCACTTTGAGCTACATTTTTTTGTATGAAAATGTGCTATATAAATAAATGTTGTTGTTGTTGTTGTTGTTGTTGTTGCTGACATACTTTATCACAGTATGGTACAGCAGCTGCAACATGGCAGACAGGGAGAGGCTTCAAAGAGTAGTAAAGGCAGCACAGAAGATCATCGGCTGCCCTCTCCCCTCCCTGATGGACATTTACACCTCCCGCTGCCTCAGCAGAGCAAGAAACATCATCAAGGACAGCTCCCACCCTGGCTCTGATCTGTTTGATCTATTGCCCTCAGGGAGGTGCTACAGGTGCATCACAACAAGGACAAACAGACTCAAGAACAGTTTTTTCCCAAAAGCCATAACCATTCTAAACTCACATGCACTGACTACACAGTCCAACCCCCAAACCCTGGACTTCCTTCTGTCCATCAACTGTGCAATATGCAATATCTAAATGGTACTGATAATAACTGTGCAATATCATTACTCTCAGGGTCCAACATCCACTACTCACTGTACATGATCATCATTATTGTGCAATATTTAAATTATGTGCAATAACCTAATAGTGCAATATTTATTATTCTTTCTATATGTATATAGCGTCGCACAACTTTTCTGCAACTTTTTGCACCATTTGTTTATTTACTTATTATGTTCTACATATATGTCTGTACTGAAGGAGCTGCTTTTAATCTCATTGTACATGTGTATAGTGACAATAAAAGACATTCTATTCTATTCTATTCTATTCTATTCTATTCTATAACTCACAAAGCAGGCTCCAAGGCCTATATAGTTACAAACAGACCAGTGTGATGGACAGCTGTGGTGTGGTCCTCGCCCAGCCGGGAGGCCAATATACTGGGAGGATCAGGGGAGCAGATGTGCACAGGACCCTGCCTCTCCCAGAGTGGTAAGAGGGCAGCCCCCCAGAGTTACTGTAACTCTACGGATTCCTGCAGGGCTTCATGGGAGTTGGAGTTCAGGATAGCCCTGTTAGGTTCCATGGAGGCCACCAGGGGGAGCTGCAGAGCCCCACAACCTGCGAGTGATTCCAGGTCCATCCTTCAAGACCCTAACCCTTTATCTTTTTCTGTTTTACCCAACTCACAGTACATAGACAATTAGAGGTGCCCAGTGTTGCCAACAGCATTGTAGATGGTTCAGCAGCTGGTCATGGCACCAAGGTTCTCAGATTTGCTCCAGCACTCCTCTGCCTTGGCACAATGGCAATGCTGGCTCAGAAAGCCAACAAGTGCTCACCAATCAGGAAGGTCAAGCTCAGCTTTCCTCTCTTCCTTCCATTTTAGAAGGACAGTGAAGTAGACAAATGTTACACATCCAAAAAGTTCATGAGCAAAGTTTACTGCATCCTCAAAAGAAGTCCTCAGTAGCAAGCGCTGATTATGTGTGTGCCATTCTCAGGCACATGATGGCGGTTATTTATTGTGCTATATAAGGAAACAGGAGTCGGTCGGCATCAAGAAATGCGCTCTATAAAGCTGAAGACAGATTGATGAAGTGGCTGTTGAGAAACTACTGTGTGTCCTCCCAATGCCACTACGCTCGCATCTGCCAG
>JANRMT010028174.1:35800317-35829774 GCA_026402145.1 Polypterus bichir lapradei | reverse complement strand
TATCTATCTATCTATCTATCTATCTATTATATAGTGCCTTTCATATCTATCTATCTATCATTATATAGTGCCTTTCATATCTATCTATCTATCTATCTATCTATCTATCTATCTATCTATCTGTCTGTCTGTCTGTCTGTCTGTCTGTCTGTCTGTCCGTCCGTCTTGTTGTTGTCATTAATTCGCCTGTAGTCACATACCCAGCTGTACTCAAAGTTCTACCTTGGCACACACAAGACCACTTAGACGTGCCAACTCCCAGGACCACTAAAGGACCACTGATTGTGTCCTGCAGGTCATTCGATTTTTGTGTCTTGAACCGTCTGTTTTTTTTTTTTTGTTTTTTTTTTGTTTTTTCCAGAAGTGCAGCCCGACCCTTCAAAGTCCCGACGTGTGCCTACGTATATAACCCCCGGTCCACGGGCTCCCCTGGAGCTGCTGCTGTTGATTTCAGTCAAATTCTGCTTCAGAAGTTCCTGCCTTTGAATGTAAACCTCGCCTAATGAAACCTGTTATGTCCCGTTTCATTTCAGAGATACCCAACTCAAAGTTCTGTTTTAATATTTATTTTTAAGAAACGTTAAAAAGAAAACGCACAATATGAAAAGTTATCTGGAAATTGATAGTATTTGAAAAGAATAAGAAAAAAAACTGGAAATCTCAGAGGTTAGAACAGAGTCTCGCGTTGTCCCCGCCAGCCCCTCACATTCCACCTCTGCAAACCCCTCGACTATACCCAACCCCCACGCGACCCCGATGCCAGGCTTTAGTCTTCCCTCAAATGTATACAAGCAGACAGTATCATTCTCCGTGGCAGAATTCAGAAGTCCTGCCAATGCGTGTCCCATTTTCCGCCTTGCGCCTTTTATATCACAATTCCTTTTTACATTCGTTTCATTTTTCAGTGTTTTTTAACCTTTATTTTTAATGCATAACATTATGTTGCATGCTGATAGAAGTCACACGTTAAAAAGTATAACATTAGCATCCGATTGATAATTGTGGAGTGCTGCAGACAGCTGCTCGTTCTCTGAAGAATGTGGATTCATTACTGCAATCCTGCTGGATTATTTCAGCGAGTGGATCCCTTCTCGCAATTTGCGGCACTGTACCGCCGCCTACTGTCCAAAAGTAGAAACACTCGTCCACGACTGACATTTTCTCTCCCTTGGTGCTACCGAAAGCGCGCAACTCGCACCGTGTCAAGTTTTAGCCTCGGTCAAGTTCAAAACTTCACGGTGAATTTTACTGTCAAGTGCATACACTGCAGCCAAGCAGACATGCCAAGAGATGTGCGTACATGCGACACCACACACGACAACATCATTGCATATATGTGTCAGTCGGCTAACTTTATTCATGCTCCGTGAATCTCTAGTGCCACAACAGGTAACGACATCCACTACAAGTGCAATTCCTCTTGAAAGAAACACATCCCCGGTTATAAAGTGACAGCTCTCAGATAGTTGGCAATACACGCCGTGTCAGATGGACATTTCAGTCACCTTTGCCCATCATCCGCTATTTTTCTTTTCCTGTCGTGATTTCATCTCCTTCTCGTCGGCATTGATATGCGAGCAGTTTTAAGGTGATCTGCTCCGATGACGGATCCCCTCAGATTTTACTTGAGGGATTGGCTAGCGTGACAACGAAGGACACATCCAAATGTAAATGGGCTCTTTTATTTTAAACAGTATATTAGTTTTTAACTTGAAAATAAAAATACAACCTTCATAACCACAGCATGGCACAAGGCGAAAAGATATCATAGCAAAAAAAAAAGAGATTTTTTATAGCCTCCAAAAAAATAAAAAATAAAAATAAAAGCTCTTTTTTCCAAGAAATCCAACCGACCGCCAAATCCTCCAAACAAGCCTTGTTTCTGAAAGGACGTGACACAACTACAAAACACCGCAGTCTTAATCCATCACTCAATCTGCTTTCCACCAAAAGAAAAAATACACGGAGCATTTCCAACCACCACCGTGATATTGGGGAAAAAAATGTATCAAGTAAAGCAACTCACAACTTTTTTTTTCTTTCCTTTTTTTATCCTTTCCATTTAAACCGTCATGGCAAGAAAGATTTCTTCCTACCTTGACTGCCGCATATGAGCAATCCCAGGAAACAGAGCAGGTTGAGGATCATTTTCAGGAGGTTCAGGTGATGGACAGCTCCCTGTTAGTATAGGAGAAGCGAGCGCTCGCTCCCTCTCTCGCTCTCGCTCTCTCTCTCGCTTTCTCGCTCACTCGCACGCTTAACGCTGCCAGAGACCAGACTGCAAGTGGAGCTCTCGCCGCCTCACTGCAGCACTATATTCAGAGAGCGCTGAGGCAGCCGAGTCTGCCTCCGCAGCCCCCCTTTCGCCATATCCTTCCGCAGAGGAAAAAAAAACACAACTAGTGCTCAGAGACGTCAGGAGGCAGCGGCGCTAATCACCAGGGTTCTCGGTGCGTGTGTGCGCCTGTCTATCAGCTCGCTGCTCTCTCTCTTTTTTTTTTTTCCTTATGGACAGATGGCCCCCGATTGCTTGTTTAACTTGCAGATATTGTTAAATCTACGGGATCCGTTAACGAGCCGCTCCGGAGCGTTTACCATTCATCAGGTAATCAAATAAAAGCCCGCACTCAACTATCTAAACATACACCGAAACGATCCTGCATCTATCTCGATGTGCTCTCGTTCTTTCGTTTTAACAGCCTGTCAAAGGACCGCCGCCTCCTCTTTATTGTAGAAGGGTGGCACAGGCAGTGGCATCAGTGAGCACCGCACGGCTGGCGAGAGTCGTCACGATCCAGAGCTGAGGACGCAGCCGTTAGGACGGGGGGTGGGGTGGGGGGGATCGTCACCTTGGGGACCCGTCCAAACTGGCATAAGTCCGGGCATTTATGAGATCGCGGAGTGTGTATTATTATTATTATTTGGCAGACGCCTTTATCCGACAGATACAATTGTCAAAATGTATTGATTTATTTTAATGTTGGAGGGTCACACAGCGTCAGCGTCAGATTCCATATCCTTAACCACTACGCCACATTGTCCTTTTATCATGATGGTGCAGGGATCACACGGTGCCAACTTCATATATGACAGTTGTTGACATGGTTTAGACAGCCTAACGCACTTATTCTGCCAATGTTGACATTCAGGTTGCTACAGAGAACCAGCTGTGGAATCGCATGCCCACTTTGAAGCTGGCATTTCAGAGATCAGGTGTTCTTGAGGACGATACATTCCTGGGAAACGTCTGGAGACAGGGCACTTCTCAGATTACAGTGGCAGAAAATGGCAGCTTTGGCAAAGACATGTCTATGAGTGTTACAGTATAATATGCCAGCATTGGGTATGACATGTTCATGAGAGGTAAACTCTAATATGCCAGCTTTGGGCAGGATATATATGTGAATGGTAAACTGTAATATGCCAGCTTTAGTAGGACACATTTGGGAGTGGTAAAATTAAATATGCCAGCTTTGGACAGAGCCTGTCAATGAGTAGTAAAGTGTAATATGCCAGCTTTAGGGAGGACACCCCTATTTGTGTTGCAGTGTAAAATATGCCAACATTAGGCAGGATATGTCAATGAGTAGTAAACTGTGTAATACCTGCTTTAAGAAGGACACATGTATGGGTAGTAAGCTGTAATATGCCAGCTTTAGGGAGGACATGTCTATGTAGTGTTACAGTGTAATATGCCAGCTTTGGGCAGGACGTGTCTTTGAGTGGTAAAGTGTAATATGCCAGTTTCAGGGAGATAATGTCTATGAGGAGTAAAGCACAGCATGCCAGCTTTAGGGATGACATGCCTATGCATTGAAAGTCATAATATGCCAGCTGTGGGCAGGGCATGTATATACATTTTAAAGTGTAGTATGCCAGATTTAGGTAGGACATACCTATGAATAGAAAATCATAATATGACTGCTTTGGGCAGAGCATGTCAATGAGTAGTAAAGTGTAATATGCCAGCTTTAGGGAGGACATATCTGTGAGTGGTAAACTGTAATATGCCAGCTTTGGGCAGGACATGTCTGTGAGTGGTAAACTGTAATATGCCAGCTTTGGGCAGGACATGTCTGTGAGTGGTAAACTGTAATATGCCAGTTTCAGGGAGGAAACGTCCATGAGGGGTAAAGTGCAGCATGCCAGCTTTAGGGATGACATGCCTATGCATAGAAAATCATAATATGCCAGCTGTGAGCAGGGCATGTATATACATTTTAAAGTGTAGTATGCCAGCTTTAGGGAGGACACACCTATTTGAGTTTCAGTATAAAATATGTCAATGTTGGACAGGACATGTCAGTGAGTGGTAAACTGTAATATGCCAACTTTGGGCAGGGAATCCCAATGAGTAGTAAACTGTAATATGCCAGCTTTAGTGAGGACACATCTCTGAGTGGTAAAGTATACCCTGCCAGTGTCCCAATGAGGACGGCTACCATGTAAGAAGCTGTCTTTGGACAGAGCAGGGTTGTAGTGTGCCAGCTTTGATGTCAGAATTTCTCACATTCATACAGGGCACTGTGCCATCTTTAGACAGAATGTTTCTCACAGTAGGCTGACATTTCTTATTTTTCAAGTACAGTGTGCCATCTTTGGACTGGAAATTTTATCAGCTGTTCCATTGTAGTGTCAGGGCTTTGGCACTTCTTCTATTGTTATAATGTAGCTTTGTAGCTCTGGACAGGGCATATCTCAAATAGTTACACTGTGGTGTGCCAGCATTGTATGCCGCATTTCTGTTGATTGTTATGTTGTATGTGCCAACTTTGGACAGGGCATTAGTGACACTGTAGTAAACCCTCTAATAAACAGTTTTTATTTTACAGGGTTGTGTAGTACTGATACATGCCCATTTTGGGCAAACCCTTTCTCAAACATGTGTACTGTAGTGTGCCAGCATTAGGCTGCACTTTTTGGGATGATTAGGCTGCAGTGTGCCCTCCTCGGTGAAGGTAAGGGATTTCTTAGTTGTACTGTAGTGTGCCAGTTTTAGATGGGTATTTCTCAGTTTACTGAACTGTACTGAACTGTACCCATTTTCAGCAGGGTACTTCATGGGTTTGTATAGTAGTGAAACATGCCAGTTTTGAGCAGCATATTTCTCATATAGTTGAACTGTGGTGTGCCAATATTGGATGCCGCATTTGCTCGATTGTTTTATTGTATGTGCCTGTTTGATTCACTGTGGTTTTCCACCTTTGGGCATGGTACTTCATATGTTTTTATAGTAATGGAACATGCCAGTTTTGGGCAGCACATGTCTGAAATTGTTGCACCATATAGTGCCAGGTTTAGGAAGGGTATTCTATTTTTCATGTTGTTTCTGTTAACCATGCCAATTCTGGGTGGGGTTTTTAATGGAATGTTACAGGTTAGTGTGCCATCTGTTGACGTGGCATTTATTACTTTGTAATAATATGGTATGTTAGCTTGGTTGCCCATTTTGAGATTGGCACTGCATAATAATCCATCATTGGACAGGGCAATTCTCAGATGGTTACACTGTAGTGTGCCAGCATTGGAAAGAGCATCTCTCATAGTGTTACTATGCAGTGTGCCAACTACGGGCAAGGAATTTTTCAAATTGATTACCGTGTAGACTAAAAGCTTTGGCAAGGTCAATTTCCATACTGTCATTGTGTAGCCCACCAGTCTGCATGGGGGTTCTGCCTGAATTGTTGCAGATTAGCATGCCAGCTGTGAACATGGCATTTCTCACATTGTCATCAAGTGGTATATCAGCTTTGTGCACATTTTTCAGGTTTTTTTTTACGGTTTTGGGTCTCACATTTGGTAATGCATTTTCAGATTGTTACTCTGTACGGTGCCAATGTTGGGCAGGGCAGTTCATTGATAGTCACAGTTTAGCATGCCAACGATGAACTTTAGCGTTTCTCCCAATCCAGTATCCCGGCTCTGTGTGCAACATTTCTCAGAAGGCCACACAGTAGCATGCCAGCTTTGGACAAGATATTCTATGATGTGGGGTGCCAGCTTTGGCCAGGGCATTTCTAAGATTGCTTCACTTTAGTGTGCTAAGTTATAAACAGGGTATTTTTCAAATTATTACCCTTTAGTGTGCCAGCTTTAGCCTTAACACTTCTCAGATTGTTACAATGTAGTTTGTAAGCTTCTGACAAGACATTTTTAAGCTTCTGACAAGACATTTTTGAGGCTGGCACACTACAGTGTCCCATTTTTGTAGAGGGTATTTTTTTCCATGGTGGCTTGCCAGCTTTGGCCAGGGCATTTCTCAGACTGTTACAATGTGGTGTGCCATATTTCGATAGCAAATTGTTACACTGTTGTTTGCCAGCTTTTGATAGGGCACTTCTCAGATTGTTACAATTTAGCTGTCTGGCTTTTAACAGGGCATCTCTGAGACCATCGCACTATAGTGTGCCATCCTCAGACAGGGCATTTATCAGAGCAATTACTATACAGAAATTTAGCTTTAAACTGTTACATTGTGACATACCAGCTTTGGATGGGGCACTTGTCAGATTTTATAACATAGAGTGCCATCTCTAGTCAGGGCATTTCTCATATTGGTACATGTAATATGCCATCTTTGCATAGGGTTTTTTTTCCCATATTGTAAGATTGTAGTATGCCCGGCTTACGGCTGGCATTTCTCAGATTGTTAAAATGTGATGTGCCATCTTTGGACAGTGAATTTCTTAGATTTCTGTTACATCGTTATATGCCAGGTGTTACAATATAGTGTGCCATCTTTGGACCTGGCATTTCTCAGACTGTTACACTATAAATGTGCCAATCCTGCCCAGAACATTTCTCAGATTGTTACGCTGTTGTATGCCAGGGCATTTTCAGACCATCAGCATCATCATATAGAACAGTAACTTTAAACCAGCACATTTGTTGATTGTAACAATGTAATGTGCCATCTTTAGACAGGGCATTTCTCAGATTATTACACTGTAATATGCCAGCTTTAGCCGGGACATTTCTTACAGTTTTACAATGTAGCTTTTTTCAGTTTTTTGACAGGGCATTTATGAGGCTGTCATACTATGGTGTGCCACCTTTGCAGAGGGTATTTATCAAAGTATCACCATAGAGAACATTAGCTTTCAACTAAGCTTGTTTTTCTGTGTGTGTGGCAAAGCATTGGTGGCACAGATTGTCCATTAAGGAGAATGCTCCTCATCCCAAAAGAAATGAGTGATGCCAAGCTGCCCAGGTGATGACGTGAGAGGAGGTCACAGTGGAATGCATTTCAAAGGCACCCAGCATGTGCTTCAAGCAGTGACGTGGGCTCTGAGGCTGGGCATGGGCACCACAACAGGACATTTCATCTTCTGATGAATGGTCCGATGCCCCCTGAGGACTGGGCATTTGTGTAAGGGACATCATGTTTTATCACAATGGTGTAGACAGCGTGGCCAAGTGCTTACAGCGGCCAGTAGAGGGCACTCTGCATCATACAGGAAAGAAAGGGTAAAAACTCAACCGAAAATAATAAGAACAGAAGGGTAGAGAGCAGGAGGGGACCCTGGGCAGCCCTTACAGCCCCCTCGAGACTTAACTGCATGAGGGTCCTGGGTCAAGTCTGTCTACTTATGGCTTCTTTCCCACTCGCCTTTCTTTCACTACAATTCATGTTTCCTTTCCACACACTCCTTGAGCTTTTGATACTGGCTGCCTCCCAACTGCAAGCTCAACATGAGGGGCTTTCAACACCCAGTGATCACATTCACCAGGACCCAGGGATTGGAAGGGGTCCAGAAAGCCTTCCTTCTACAAAGGGCCCACCACCAGAAGGGCCTTTCCTCTTCCACCTTCAGGACTTATGATTTACTAGCCAACCCACGGCGTACCATACGCCGCATAATCAGGCCGGTTTTTTAATGAATTTTAAGCACAGGGAGAAAATTAACATTTGAAAAATCGGTAATGTAATAAATCAGCAAGAAAAGCAACATTGTAACAATGCACGGAACGAACCAACACACAATCGTCCGTGACTGAAAACTGGCGGACCGCAATCGCGCCTTGTCCTGCCAGACGGAGGGATGGGGGTGCACGGTGCAGAGTGTGGAACGGGAGGAGAGGAGAAGGACGTCCATTTAGCTCCCTCCGTCGTGCTAGTCTGCTGATTTCTCGTTCAGTATGCACTGCCCGCTCATGTGCCCACCTCCAACTCGTCACTTGAGTCGTTTTCGTCTTTACACAGTCCAGATGTGATTCACGTGGACGTTTCATTGCTCTGTGCGGTTTTGGCTGCTTTTCTATATATAATCCACCAAGACACCTGACCACCGTAGTAGCGAGGTGGGAGGGGGGTGTGTACAAAGGGTAGGGACGCAACCAATGGGAGCGTATGAGTCGCACTTAGTGGGAATTCCACGGTTTGCAGCACGAATGGGGTTCAACGGCTTACCCACGCCTCTCTGCGCCGGGTAGACATACGCTCAATCTCATGCATAATTATTTATTGAATGCTAAACACTTCTGGAAAGACACGGTTGTCTAAAACAGGTTGGTGTGAGAATACAACAGTAAGTGAATGAAAAGATGGAACTCTGGAGAGAGCAAAATACAACACAATAGTGAACCCGCAGCATAACAAACGCCACATAATTATTTATTGATGGTTGAACACTTCTGGAAAGACACAGTTGTCTAAAAAGGGAGGGTTTGAGGATACAACAGAAAGTCAATGAAAAGATGGAACTCTGGAGAGAGCAACATATAATTGTCCGTGAGTGAAGAAGACGCATGTTTGTTGTGGATGCGAATTGCTGTATGTAGCGTGTAAAACAGTTTGCTATGGTGCACGCGGTCGTGCGTCGTAACCGAAAACTCGATTTTTAAAGACTGCTTCCTTCATTGCGTTTTAACCTCACTTGTAAAGGATTGTTTTAAGGATCCCATGGGATACCCCTCGCAAACCGTTTTACACGCTGCATATGGCGACTCACCTCCGCGAGAAACATGCCTCTATGAACAGTCTAGGTGGCTCGGAGGTGCATGAGGCCTCTACGACAGACGAATATAAATGACGCCGTTCTTTCTGTGTCGTCGAGTCCGAGTTGGTGGGCGTGGCTCTGCGAGTTGTCGTCATATCCAATAGTCTTGGAGTTGGTGGGCGTGGCTCTGCGAGTTGTTGTCGTATCCAATGGTCTTGGAGTTGGTGGCCGTGGCTCCTCCCTGCGTGCGCCATAGGTGTCTTACTTGTTGGCGGCTTAGTGAATCCACGCCCCTTCCGGCGTGCTTTCCATGGGTGTCTTGCCTTAGTGAATTATATTTGTCACTGTTGCCACCTACTGGACAAGAAAGCAAACTGCCAGCTATCCACCACTGGGCTTCTGCCGAGACACACAAGTGAGAATTTCATTGCAGTCTGTGAACTTGAATTTAATAGCAGTGCAGTCGGTCAGTCAGTCAGTGTCCAACCTGCTATATTCTAAGTACAGGGTCACAGGGGTCTGCAGGAGCCAATCCCAGCCAACACAGGGCACAAGGCAGGAAGCAAACCCCGAGCAGGGTGCCAGCCCACCACAGGGCACACACACACTCCAAGGACAATTTAGGATCGCCAATTCACCTAACCTGCATGTCTTTGGACTGTGGGAGGAAACCCACACAGACACGGGTAGAACATGCAAACTCCACGCAGGGAGGACCCGGAAAGCAAACCTGGGCCTCCTAACTGCGAGGCAGCAGCGCTACCCACTGCGCCACCGTGCCACCCTAATAGCAGTGCAGGCCGGACAAAAATATGAAGGGGTACATGAGCCCGAAGTGTGACCACATGCAGGGTTGGTCTATCTGCCAGGGCACCATGTGGATGGACGCCGTCTTGACCTCAGGGGAAGGCCCTGCAGGACGACTCACAAGAGTTTCTCCTCCACACTGAAGTGTGCACAGCTGACGGGTCCTAGGAGGGCAAACCTGCAAACGACCTTTCGAGTGTTTTGGGTGGTTAGGTTAGGTTAGGTTAGGAGCAGGTGCTGATATAGTGCATTTTCTAACAGAAAAACATAGTAATAATAATAGAAAAAACACACAGCATATGATTCGACAATTAAAAACATGAACTAAAATAAGATACAACAATACCGTATAACACAACACATCACAAAATATCATAAGATAAAACAACAAAAACACAATACAACACAGCATAAAACAACAGAAAAGATCACAGCAGAGGAAAAGATGAAATAAAACACCACACAAAATAACACAACACAGCGCTTCTCAAACTTTCGTATTTCGCGTCCCCCCTTTTCTACCTGGAATAATTCTGCGCCCCCTGCATAATATAAGATAGATGAGAATAACCCGTGATACAACTAACAAAGGTATGATACTCGTGCGGTGTCACAGCATCCTATCATTTTTACTTCCATAAGATTTGCATGTGTTCGGCTAACTTCGATGAAATATTTGCAATTTTTTTTTTTTTAAGTACTTTAATAACTGATAAAATGCCTTGTATGGTTTTTGGTTGTAATTCTAATCCCAAAAACAAAGAATAAATTATTTATGCTTATTTAATCATTTTTTTATGTAAAGAAACGATTAAATATGTTTTCATTTTTAAAAATCTCGTAAACGAGGACACCAATGAAGTCAATCTGCGTGAGACGAACGTATTTTCGTCTGACAAATATTATACCGCTGTTAGTTGTATCATGAAAATAACTAAATACGCAGTAAATTATTGAACTTAATTTGGCAATATTGGCTACACTGCCAATGTGGTGCAGTCGCGCCGCATTATCACCTGATCTACTGTTACCCGAATGTTCGCGACAGATACCGATACGTCTCAAACTTTCTGGATTGAAAATACGCGACTATAAAAGCAGCAGCAGCGGCGCCGCTCGTCATAGAAACAAACTTCAAATAGAAAAGGAGCTCAGAGTGTCTCTCGAATATCAAACCAAATCTGGACAGGCTGTGTACGTTAAAGCAGGCACATACTAGTCATTAGATCTATGCCTTAGAAATGTTTTATTTTAATTTGAGTTACAATGCATTCGTTGTGATTATATGCTTGCAAATTTAAATTTGAAATAAAAATGTAAGAAATTAATTTTGATGTCTTGTTCATTTATTTGATGCCCCCCTTGTACAGCTGCAGCGCCCCACAGTTTGAGAACCGCTGGCACAACACATCACAAAATATCATAAGGCAAAACAACAAAAACACGATACAACACAACAGAAAAGAACACAGCAGAGGAAAAGACAAAATAAAACACCACACAAAATAACAGAGCAGAACATAATACAACAGAAGAACAAACAGACAACATAAAACATCATAAGATATGATGAAACACAACATAAAACAATATCATCGCACAGTAACGTCACATGTAACGTCACATGACAAACAAAAAAGAAGACAGCACAAGAAAAGGTAAAAACAGATAAAGCGTCAAACCACATGACATAAAACTACACAACATAACACAACAGGAACAAAAAAAACATACAGCAGAAGACAGTATTTTTTTTTCCATTCCATTTTCCATCCCACTAAATCTGAATACAGGGTCACGGGGGGTGTGCTGGAGCCAATCCCAGCCAACACAGGGCACAAGGCAGGAAACAAACCCCGGGCAGGGCGCCAACCCACCGCAGGACACACACAAACACACACACCAAGCACACACTAGGGACAATTTACAGTCACCAATGCACCTAACCTGCATGTCTTTGGACTGTTGGGGGGAAACCCACCCAGACACGGGCATAACATGCAAACTCCACGCAGGGAGGACCTGGGAAGCGAACCCCCAGGTCTCCTAACTGCGAGGCAGCAGCGCTACCCACTGCGCCACGGTGCCACCCCTAATACAATATTAAAAAATGATAAAACATAACATAAAATAAAGGAGCGTAACACAGCAAATCAGAAGGTGTAACACCACACCTAACCTACCCTAACGTAACACAACAGAAGGAAAGGTCAAATAAAACATCACACAATGTAACAGAGCAGAACATTACACAACAGAAAAAATAAAACAGACAATATAAAACACAATGAAAAATTACATGAAATAATACCAAATAGCACATCACACAATATCATCTCACAGTGACGTCACATGCCACCAGAGAAGAAACAGCACAAGGTAAAAACAGATAAAGCGTCAAACCACATGACATAAAACAACACAACATAACACAAAAAACAGATACAGCAGAAGATAAGACAATATTGAAACATGATCAAACATCACATAAAATAAAGGAGCGTAACACAGCAAATCAGAAGGCGTAACACCACAGAGTACCCTAATGTAACACAACGGAAAGAAAGGTGAGATAAAACATCACACAATAAAACGTAACACAACATAACGGAGCTAAAGGTGTCACAACAAAACAAAAAAAATCCCAGGACATTATAAAAAATAATGAAACATAACATAAAAGTGTAACACATCACACAATATCATCCACTGTACAGTAACATACAATACAATACAATTTATTTTTGTGTAGCTGAAAATCACACAAGAAGTGTCGCAATGGGCTTTAACAGGCCCTGCCTCTTGACAGCCCCTCAGCTTTGACTCTCTAAGAAGACAACGGAAAAAGCCCTTGTAGGGAAAAAATGGAAGAAACCTCGGGAAAGGCAATTCAAAGAGAGACCCCTGTCCAGGTAGGCTGGGCGTGCAGTGGGTGTCAAAGTGAAGGGGGTCAATACAATACAATACACAGAACAAATCCTCAATACAGTATAAAAATAAAAATTTTACAAGTACGTAGCAGAATTTAACAGTAGATGATATCACATATCATGGATTTGTTTAGAGTCCTGGAGAAGTTCATATCATCACACAACATCACAGAAGAAACAGCACAAGAAAAAGTAATGAACAGATAAAACGTCAAACCACATGACATGAAACAATGCACCATAACACCACACAACAGGAACAAAAAACAGATACAGAATAAGATAAAACAATATAAAAAAAAATAAAACATCACATAAAAGAACACCATAAGGTGTAACACCATCGAGTACCCTAACGTAACACAACGGAAAAATAACCCAGCAGAAGGAAAGACAACTTTAGAGTTGAGACGAGACAACACAACATTACAGAAGAACAGAACACAACAGGAAATGACACAGCAGAAGGAAACACAAACTAAGACCTCATACAATATAACACAACAGGAAATAACAGCTAAAGGTGTCATGACAGAAAAAAAATCACAGACACTGCATAAGACCAAATAAACATAACATGAACTAACAGGGTGTAACACAACACATCACACAAGGACAACATAGAGCAGCATCACATGACACGACAGAAACATCACACAGCATTACATAAAATAAGAGAGCATAACACAAAAAGAGCAGAACAGCAATAATAATAATAATTCATTACATTTATATAGCGCTTTTCTCAGTACTCAAAGCGCTATCCACACAGGGAGGAACCAGGAAGCGAACCCACAGTCTTCTTACTGCAAAGCAGCAGCACTACCACTGCACCACCTGTGAGGCAGAAGGTAAGACAACGTTAAAGATGATACAACAGCATGAATAAAACAACACAAGAGAAAGACACATGCAGGCACACCACATATGACAGCATAAACATAATACAACATATGATAAAATAACACAACAAACCAAAAACGAACATTTTGTATACAGTATAAGAAGGGAACAATCAGATAAAAGGTCACAGACCCCAACATGACATGACATGAGATGACATAACAACACGGTATAAGATAAGATGAGATGAGACAACATCAAAACTAACACAGCACAGTACCACATAAAGCTAAACAACATGACATAAAACTAATATAACGCAACAGGAAAAATACAGCATAAGATAAGAGAATGTAAAACATAACACAACATAAAACAATATAACATAAAATAACATGATAATGCTGAACATATTGGAGCGTGTGCTAAGGCAACATAAAACATGACACAGCATAACAACAAAATACCACATGACAACACAAAATGAAAGAAGAAACGCAACATGTCATAAAATAAAATAACATACAAAATATAACATAACACAACCTTTCACAATTTAATATAAGACAATGGGTTGATTTCATGAGTTTGTTAATCAGCTACTTAGTTAGTTAGTTAGCAAGTAATTGAGCTAATTAGCATTTTCATTAGTTACTTAGCTATCAGTCAGTTATTTGTTAAAGGTAATGGGTTGATTTAATGAGCTTATTAGCTACTTATTAGCTTACTTTCTTACTTAGTCCATTTGTTTTTTAGTAATTGAGTTAATTAGTTTGTTAATTAGTTACTTCATTAGCTATGTCATTAGATATTTAGTTAGCTAGTTATTTAGTTAGGTATTAAATGAATTAGTTAGTTCACTACTTATTAGTTAATAGTTTGTTACTTAGCTATTTAATTGGTTAGTTAGTCAATATGCCAAAAGTTAGTTAGTTAGTTAGCATGCTGCCAAATATAAGTTTAATAAAACAGAAATCTAACTTGGGATGCAATATTAGAAATTCCAAATGAGACGTGCGGTAGAGAGGTTAGTTGTCATTGGTGCCTCGCATTCCCCAGAGGTCTCGGTTCAGAACTGGATGTCCACTTACCGGTGAATACTGAATCTCCATGGAGCTGCACAGCCTTTGTGGGTTTCCTTTTGCAGGCGAATTTCTAAATCAGGCTGCTGTGATTTCCTCATAGCGAGTCGGCAGTCGTGCTGGTGGGCTCCTCATATAAGATCCGCAAACAATGAATAACAAGACAAGGTGCAGGAGTTTTTCTTCCTCAGTTAAATATCTACAGAAAATGGTGAATTCTGAACTTGGAAATGTATTGTTACAGCTTAAGAGTTCAAATTAAAACTACGGAAGGGATAAATATGGGGACACATCTTTTGTCCTGCAGAAAATTAGGATGACCATCAAGGGGGTTGAATACTTTTGCACGCCACTGTAACAACAGCACATCAATGACATCCCCCGAGGTGGACTCTGCCGTCTGTTACAGCTTACTGGTTCACCGTGAGCCTCTCTAGGCCAGGCCTTTAACTACATGACCTTGTAAGGGGCCCATGTTTATTGGAGTTTACTAACACATCTAATTGGCATTCTTTTATGGCTGTTATTTCGATATCAGTCGCCATTACAAAACTATTTTATAAACAAAGCATTAATGACTGACTCTGATGAGGTACCAAGAAACATGTCAAACACTCCAACCTGAATGTTACTGCATGCAAACATTTCTAACTCGCTGATTATTATTGTCATGAAATGGAGTCTTCAAACAGATAAGATGGGCACAAGACCACCAAATACAAGTCAAGATGCAGACCAGCACCCTGAGTAACCTGCCCTTGACTCAGTCAGGACCCAAATACTACAAGCTGGTTTCAATCCCAAAGATTAAAATTTGTCAAAACAGCACAAAATCCCCACAAGAGGGAGGATAACCGTGAATCCTTTGCTTGTGAACAAATAGGGGCAACAAGAGATCTTCGTTAACTGAAGATTTATTTATCAAAAAATAGACCCAATAGAGGAAAAATTCTCAACAGAGACAGAAAAAACGATGCTTAAAAATCACTCCTACGGCAATCAGGTCCAAAGACGCTTTCCAGAAATTGGAATCCATATAGGAATACTCCACCCAAAAATAATGTTACTTAATTCATGTGCTTTATAGTGATGGCTGAGAGACAAAAGGAGGTAAGAAGGTTTATGATTCAATGGAATGGGTGGGCAGCCAACGCAGGAAAACATCAAAATATCCATTAAAAAAAAAATCTCACATTAGTCGTGTCACATAATCCACGTGTTAAGTCATCAATTTGTTTGCTCACAACAGCCCAAACACGTGTATTTTTACTAAAATATGTTTAAATAAACCATGAATGAGGAAGGAACGCACAATCGCACACACGCTCATGCGAACAAACATCTGAGGTGAAGACCCCCCTCTCGCTGATCAAGTAACATTTTTGGGTGGCGTATTCCTTTAAGTATTCTGATTTCTAGATAGTTACTACTTGTAACCCAATCGTTATTCGATACCTAATTAACGTTATTCTTAAATACCACACACCTAAGTTTTAGAAAAGTATCCACAATCTTGAAGGATAGAGAAGCTGTGGCCTAAAAACAGTGACACTGATGACATCATATGATGCACACTTCCTGGACATGCCCCTTCATGGCCAGCCATCGTGTCACAGCAATTTGCAGCTGAGTGTGAATAAACAATTAAGAGGAGCTCATTCCATTTTGTATTTGGAGTGTTGTAAGCACTGCTGTTTTCTTTGAATCCTTCTGTTTTTGCTGATTTATTGCTTCTTTTTACATGTTACAATTTCCGAAGTGTGTTTTTGGGACTTGTTTGGCCATGATTGACTCCTAGGCAACGCCCTTTTTTACACTTCTGAGCATTTTTCTGTCATTTTCATATTCGTGTTTAATAAATCCTAATTTATACAGGTTCATTGGTTGCCCTTTTGTCTACATGCCAGGGGTTAAGAGTAATCCTCCTTCTTGTGGTTCTTGTAGTCATTTTGCCAGTTGTCCCTGTTTGGGACCTGCGAGGCTAGAAACCTACAGGTCATAGTGTTGAGCAAGCTGGACTAGAATGAACTTTTAATGTGCAGGCCAGTGAAACTTCTGGGGCCTCATGTATAAATGGTGCGTACGCACAAAAATATTGTGTATGCCTGTTTCCACATTCAAATCACGATGTATAAAACCTAAACTTGGTGTAAAGCCACACACATTTCCATGCCAGCTCAAACCCAGTGCTTTTGTTCCAGTGTGGTTTCCCTTTCTTTTTTAGATCCACATCCCTGGCGCAGCTTTATCATATACACTGAAATTAATCGCATATTGTTTATTAGTTTCAGGTATCTGATTATAATTAACATAACAATATAATGGTCCATGGAATGGCCAAACTATTCTAAATACCATAACTGCTTTAGAGTTGTTACTCTCACTGCACCTTCTTCTTCTTCTTTCAGCTGCTCCTGTTAGTGGTTGCCACAGCGGATCATCTTTTTCCACATTACTCTCATTGCACCACTCGGAGTATTTATATCACTTTATCTGAGCAGGGAATCACAACTATACAGCAGCTGATCGGAAAGAGAATTATTGGTATACAGCATCATTCAAAGAGGCGTAATTCTGTGTTAATTTTCATGCTGACCAGGATTTATGGAGCGGAAGAACATGGAAGTTGGCGTACGCACAGATTTATGCATCTGGATTTTTTTGTTCATACGAACATTTCCGCTTTTGTCCTTACGCCATGTTTTAGTGTGAATTCTACGGATGGCATTATGCATGAGGCCCCTGGTTTGTTTCTTGGCTTATTTATGGTGGCCTCGACTTTGTTTTTGCTATGTTTAAGATTCTGTATTACAACATCCATAAGTCATTTTCCTACAAGTATCACTTTCATTTTATTAGAAGATGCTGACAGTCTGTAAGACTCTAATGCCATTTAAGGTGAATCCTCCCAATAGACTGCAGGCCAGCTTTGACTGGCTGAAGATGGTGGTCCTAGAGATGCCCCCCGTGTGTCACAGTGGAGAAGACTCAACTGCTTGGAGATACATGTAGAGCTGTCCTCCTATGCGCTAAGATTCTTCATGCATGAAAATAAAAATATGTTATTTTAGTAATATGTCAAGTCTCCAGCCATTCCTTTTCCGCCTTGTAACTTGTTCTGCATTACAGATGGTGCATCCTACAAGACCAAAATTTTAGTGAGGGGCAGACATTACAGAAGGTGTCAGGGGTCATTGTAAACATATCTTTCACCATGTTACTAAGACTATCCACCCATCCATCCGTTATCCAACCCGCTATATCCTAACACAGGGTCATAGGGGTCTGCTGGAACCTATCCCAGCCAACACAGGGAACAAGGCAGGAACAAGCCCCGGGCAGGCCGCCAGCCCACCGCAGGACACACACACACACACACACTAGGGACAATTTAGGATCACCAATGCACCTAACCTGCATGTTTTTGGACTGTGGGAGAAAACCAGAGCCCCTGGAGGAACCCAGGTCTCCTTACTGCAAGGCAGTAGCGCTACCACTGCGCCACCGTGCCACCCTTACTAAGACCAAACAGAGCCATCTTTTCCCTACAAGTGGGTCTCTTTATTTTTGGAGTTTCAGTCTTTTCTGAAACTCAAAGCTCAGCTTCAGAAATGATGCTGCTCTTGTGATTTTCTTATTATTTGTATGTTTTGTTTATAACGTTTTATTAATTTTGAATATGTAATTGTTAATCTTCATGAGTACAGCTATATTTTGGCTATCCTGCGTGGAGAATATTATTTACTATTGCAGTGTGATATCAAACATGGAGCCCCATTGTTCTCAGCATCCACATTTTTAAATTAAAAACCAACTCCCTCTTTGGTGAATCAGGGAATCTCTTTTTAGCTTCAGTATGAACGTCTGCTGTTTATTTTCTCAAGTTTGGATTTTGTCTCATTGCGACGCTATAGCCTCACTGGAACACTAACACAATACAGTGCAGAAGGATGTTGAACAGTGAGATACATCCAGCCATCCATCCATCCATTTTCCAACCCGCTGAATCCAAACACAGGGTCACGGGGGATGAGATACACAGTAAGCATTATATGCAATAAGTAATCTATCAATGGGTTTACAGCGAGAAAAAGTATTGAACAAGGTTTTGGACTTGTTTCTTTCTTGATTTTTTCAGATATTCCGGTATTCATTCCAGCAATGAGCCTCATGCGTAGTTTTCCATGTTTACCAGCCGGTGTTTTAAAGGTGACGGCAAAGATAAGCGCAGTTGCGGGTGTCTGGGAAAGTATAACGACAGCTACAGGGGAGTCCATTTTGGTTTAGCAGTGGATGTGCACCGTAGCGTTTTCTTTTTTTGTCTTAGTAACCTTGAGGTGAGGTATAATTGTTTTTTTTTTGTTGTTATTTAGTGTTTAAATGTGTTTATTTTGCTGTCGGATATTTTGATTTTTTGTTCAAGGTGTGTGATTTCCCCTGCTGGACCGAAATGGTGTCTCCCTGTGTGTAGGCAAGCTGACCAGGGGAACTGAGACACCTTTATAAGTACAGTTGTGGCCTCAAGAGGGGGACATTTTGATGATCAATCAAGAGACTTGAGAGAAAGAGTCAGGGTGTCAGGCCAAGGGGTGTCTGGTGGCTAAGCAGTTGGTTGCTGTTAAGGAGTGGCTTGAGGCTCCTGAGAACCAAAAACAGTTGAGATTTTGTTTTTATTTGTTCAAGGGCAGAAACAGAGTCCAGTTTTGTTTGTTTAAGGCTGCTGATACCTTTACCTGAACTGAGTGAACATCAGGGTGACAGCCTTTGTGTTTTTTTACACATTCTGGTTTTCTTCTTTGCATTTTCACAATTAGAATTGTTTTGACTCTGGACGATATTTTTTGTGTTGCAACAAATACTGTTTTTTTATACTTCTGTGGGATAAAAAATACAAATTTTGTACAATTGCCTCTCTTGTGCCTCAGTCCTGGTCAGTCCCAAACTACTAGCAGGCCAGTCGACGGCAAGTGACACTCATGTTCAGCTTTGAACAATCTATTATTTTTCAAATCTCCTTTTGGCCAAGTCCTCATGCTCTGTCATCTTCTCAATTGTTCTCTTTCTATTGTTCTTTGTTAACTCCTATATTTACCTATTTTTGTTTCTTTTGTTGCTCTTTGGACCAGTCATGGTTGATTTTTCCTACTTCTTCGTTTTACTCTCTCCTTCTGTTTTTTGGTTTTGTTGATTATCCTGTCGCTTTTTTTTTTTGTTTAGTATTTTGCTTCTTTTTGAGATTTGTTCTTTAGTTTTGTTGTAGCCAAGGTTTTTATCCCTGGCTTGAGTTTATCATATTTTTACCTGTTTAGTTTATTGTCTTTGATGCATTTTGCTGTTTGAATTTATTTTTATTTTCTTTGCCTGTGTATTTTTAATATTTCAATGTCAACTATGTATTTCTTAATCTTTTCTTCTAGGTACCTTCTTTGTTGTATTTTTGTACCTTGGGGGGTGGGCCCCCTACTTCTGTAATTAGGAGTACTGTCTAACAGCCAGCGATCTATTTTCTCATCACTTCGGCTCGGATGTTCTCGGTGGGTTGTAAATTATTGTGTGAGTGCCTTTTGGAATTTTCTGATTTTTGACCCAATTTATTTTAGAATATTGGATTATGAACTGATGTTGTGTGGTTTTTAAGGATTGCCCTTATAAGTAGTACTTGTGTGGATAAACTTTCCAAAATTTTCAAAAAACATAGTTTGAGTTCTATGGGCCAGAGGTTTTTATGTTTCCTCTCTTCCTATTCCATGTTTTTCTTTTGTAGTTAAAGCCTTTGGAGCTTTTTGGTGGGTCTGTGCAGGACAAGAAGCCTGCTGCTAGATTTCAGAGTCAGGCTACTTTTGTTTCTGGCTATCATCTGAAGTCTTGTGGCTTGGTTTTGAGAAAGAGCCTGACTCTAGAGTTTTGTAGGGCCTGGTAGTTCTACTTTTTAATTTTTTTTTGTTTTGTATATTTTGGTTTGCTTTTCTACTTTCTTTCATTAATGTTGTAAACCAAAGTAGTTGTGTTGTCTGGCTTCACCCAGGAAATTTTGTAAGACAATGGGAGTCAGTTATGGAGCTGTCTGTTGAACTGGGGCCTCATGCATAACGCCATGTGTAGAATTCGCACTATAACATACATGCTTACGTCATGTGTAAGCACAAAAGCGGAAATGTGCTTATGCACAGAAAAATCCAGCTGCATGAATCTGTGGGTTCAACTTCCACGTTCTTCCGCTACATAAATCTCGGTCAGTGTGAAAAGTTATGCTCGTGCACGCGCCTTCTGTCCCGCCCCCAACTCCTCCCAGAATTACGCCTCTATGAATATGCAAATCAATATAAATAGCCCTTAAGCTCAGGGTTCTGTAAAAAGACAATGGCAAAAGCACGGGGGAAAATATAAGAATTTCACGAATACCAAGTGGAGGCAAAGGAAAAATGTACTATTTGTACTATTTGATTTGGTATAATCAACAAATGGAAGTTGATCGAGTGACATAGCGTGTTGGAGAAACTTGAAAGCTCAAGTTCACAAAGTCACACAGTGCTGGAAATAAAAAAGACGTCACATATCAAAGTCGCCGTGAAAAGGCGAGTTGTAGCCCACCGTCTGAGCTTATTAGGGTACAGACAAAAAAAAATAGGCACACGGTGGGGAAAAAAGCACAAAATGTCAACTTTAATCTCGAAAATTCCACTTTAATTATGTAGTTTATTTTGTCATTAAAGTAGAACATCATAAACTTCATCTTAAATTCATTTAATTTACTAGTTTCTCAAATCCCATCGTAACTAAAGTAGCACATTAAATGCTTTGTATTGTATTTGATCTTCAATGTGCTCTATGTGTGTGTGATTCTTTCACAGAATCCATTACATTCGTGATATTACAGCTCTCTGAATAATTAAAATACTGCGATGTATACGTGGTATCATTTTCATGATGATTGGAATGAAAGCATGATATTAAACATGAGAACACGATGGCGCAGCGATTGTTCATGTCTCACACAAGATGCTGCTGCGCCATGCGCGACCTTCGATGAAATAATTCATTTGTAGCAGTAGTGTCTCTTTCAACTGTAGTATCCTCCAATTCCTGTCCTTACTTTTCTTTCCCCGAATACCCAATCGCCACACAATCAGCTCTGTAATAGACGTTAAGCCATCTGTAAGCTTACAATGACGATTCTTCAAAACTTTTAAGGAACATTGAAATATCTTCATAGTACGTGTTTAATTATTCTATTCATTTATCCTTCCAGTGTCGCACCAGCCTCAGTAAATATACAGCGCGAGGCAGGAACAATACGTGAACTTGCTAGTGCTGCGGCACCGTGTCCTCACATGTTTAATTATTAACAATACAGGTTATTTAAATGAAGTTAAAGTTTTATCTGTATAATATAATCAACATATTTTGCTGCATTTCATCTTACAAATGATATCGTCATCATATGTAAATAAGCGCTTTATAAAGTGGCTCAGGTTGTGCAATATTATAACTGTAGTGCAAGTTTACAGTGAGGTAATTTTACTTATAAGTACAAACAGTTCTACAAGGAGCAATTGATTGAGTGCGTTTAGAGTTCTTGGGATGAAACTGTTTCTGAACCACGGGGTCCATACAGGAAAGGCTTTGAAACGTTTTGCCGTGGCTGAGGTAGCGTGTGCTTGATGCTGTATACCGATAATTCTCTTTCCGATCAGCTGCTGCTGTGATTCCCCACTCAGATACAGTGATATAAATACTCCGAGTGGTGCAGTGAGAGTAATATGGAAAAAGATGATCTGCTGTGGCAACCCTTAAAGGGAGCAGCTGAAAGAAGAAGAAGAAGAAGAAGATGGTGCAGTGAGAGTAACAACGCTAAAGCGGTTATGGTATTTGGAATACTATGGCTATTCCCTGGACCATTATACAGTATTATTACAGGTTAATTACAATCAGATGCATTACACCAATAAACAATATGCGGTTAGTTTCAGTATATTTATAAAGCTGCATCAGGAAAATAAAGAGTAACCACACAGGAACAGTAGCACTGCTTTGACGCTGGGTGCCGCCAGTCTGCAAAAGCGAGCAGAGAACTTACGTACGACAAGGTATGAGGTACCGTGGAAAAGTGCGTGGCTTTACGCCAAGTGTAGGTTTTATATATCGCGATTTGAACGTGGAAACGCAACATTTCTGTGTGTATGCACCGTTTATGCATGAGGCCCCTGGTGTCTTAGCAGTACTCTGTCGCTAAGGACTTTTTTTGTAAACATTATTTGTTTTTTGTTTTTTTTTTACCAAAAATAATATTAAATAATGAATATTATTTTTATTATTAAAAATAACATTATTAGCTGGCAGTGTGAAGTTGTGGTTAAGGCTTTGGGTCAAGGGCTTCAAACCCTGAGGCTGTGGGTTCAAATCCTGCTATTGACACTGTGTTATCCTGAGCAAGTCACTTCACCTGCCTATGCTCCATTGTGTTCCAAGAAAGGTCACCATGTATCTCAAAGGCATCTCAAAAGTTGTAAATCACCTTGGATAACAGTGTCAGGCAAATAATAATATTACAGTGTTAAGTCACCAGAACCGCTTTCTCTTAAATATGCTGAACATATTCCTGCATTCGATCAATTCCTGCTTTTTCCAGTGGCTTGGCTCTTGTTGATGGTCATTTCAAAACACAATTTTCCAGGAAAGTGTATTCTTTGGAATTGAAGTGGGTAATCAGTTGGAAAAATGTGAAGCTTGAGCAGATATTCCTATCATTATTGGATGTTTACGATGTTCAAATGTTCGTATCTTTCACTCAAGTATTCTCGTGTTTTCTCTCAGTTGTATGGCGTACGTCTTTAAAGTCCACAGATGCAAATATATACAGAAAGAATTTCAAAATAAGTCGATGCACATGTAAATGGTGGGGGTCTTCTTTCGAAGTCTGTAGATGTGAATGTATATTTACAATGCTTGTGAGGGGCCTGTTAAATTTAAACTATTGTGTGTCCCCCTTGTTTTGAATCCGAGGACACCACTTTGGCCTTCTTCTTCTTTCTCCCTAATTTTTTCTTCTAGTCAAGCAACAGCAGCACTCACAGCCACAATGCCTGACACCTTAATTGAGCTTAATATAGTTGCTAGCCATTGTGCTTTGCAACTTCCATGAGTTTCACCAAAGTTTATTTTTACATTTCACACCTCACTGTACACACCAAACGTGATCCTGTCTCTATTTTCCTGTTCGGGACACCACCGCTTCGTCTGTCTTCTTCCACCCACCCTATTGGCTAGTGCTGCTGTTAACATGGCTTGTAAATCACTTTCTTTGCATAAAGTCCCTTTCAGTCCACAGGTAAGCATAATATTAATAGTATCTATCTGTAAATACAAAAATGTGTTGGATAATTTTAATTTTTTCTATAGTGTCACCAAATCTCAAATCAGTGAAAGCATTTTTGAGATTTTGGAGTATTTAGTTTTTCTATTTTCTGTTTTTTTATTTATTTATTTTTTACTGCTAAATAATGACATATGGAAATGTCCCTTTTTAAAGAATGCCTACTGCCATAGAGGTGCCATCCTGCCAAATGTCAGCTTTTTAACTAAACGGAAAATAGTCTTTTTATATATATTTATATATTTTTTATATATATATTTATATATATATATATATATATATATATATATACTTAAGCCACGCCTTCACAGCAACCAACTGCTCAGAAACCAGACAACCCCTTGGCCTGACACCCTGACTCTTTCTCTCAAGTCTCTTTGCCCCCTGCTCGCTTTGCTTGCCAACCCCCATTTTTGTTTTTCCAGATACACACTTTTAAGATTTTTTTTTTCTGTAAAAACAATATTTTGAATCTTTTGAATCCCAACATGCTGAATCTTTTAAATGAGGTCGGTGAGACGTGTGTTTAATGACTTTGTACCATAATTCAGGATAGGCTTCTCTGTTTGGAATTTCAGCACAGACAAAACGATCTTCATCATCAGCAGTTAATCATTTTTTTTGCAAAGTAACCAATAAATGCATGTTAGGTAAACTCCGTTTTTGAAATTCTCTGACTTAAACTTCAAAGCCTTACAATATTTACATACTTCTGACATATCACCGATGTCCATATATTTGATCTCCATTCGCCTTTTCGTTATTTCTCCGAGTAATAATTTCTCTTTGTTTGCGCTAATGCGATGTTTACTGTCTTTGTTTTGACACTGTCGTTTTTTTCTGCTGTCATATTCTGTATCTTGCTCTGCATGGGTTTTGCGCCTAAGATTTTTTTTGAGTCTTTTGAATTCCAGTTTTCATTTTCTCTAACCTGCTGTGGATGTGTTTGGCCCCCCCTTGTTTTTTAACCTCTTTATGACGTTTTACTTTGTTTTCTATTCTTTGTTTTTTATTTCTGACCTCGCTTTGTCCTGCTTTTTTTTTAATGACACCTGGTCCGTGGTGATTATTTTCCCTTTTTCGAGTAATAATTCCCATTTGTTTGCACTCCTGCGATCTTTACTTTCTTTTTTTATACTTTCTAATTTTCCTGCTTTCATATTCTTTAACTTTCTTCACATGTGTATCGTGCCAACTATTTTTTTTTTAACCTTTCAAATTCCACTGCTTTCATAATCTCTAACCTGATCTGCATGTGTATAGCGCCACCGTCCGGATTGGACATGCTTTTATTTCAATTCCACTTGTTCCGGGCTGATAATTACTTTCCTTATTTTCTGAATTTGCACCTACATTATTCTTTTTCTTTTTTGTCTCTCCAACGCTTTTGAGTCTCTTTTCTCCGCGCTGCTTTCTTCTTCGCTTTGTCGTCTACGTTTCATTTATAATGTATTGTCCTTATATTCTTTATATGCGCTGAGAGCCCTGGATCTGTGTGTGCTCAAAGCCAAAATACAACTGTGTGTGTTTGCTGGCTGCCCTGCTCTTATTTATGTGTAAGTAGGGCGGGTCTTGCAAGAATCTCATGTTCTACGTCATCGCGAGACGGCCCGGCGTCAATCTCTTGGCATAAAGTCTCATGTTTAAGGTCCGTGCGAGACGCTCCGTGGCCAATCTCTATTGTCTTGCAGGTCTTTTAAGAGTCTTCCGTGATCTTAATGTGAAGATCATGTATCGTCGCCCTACTTTTTCTCTCCAGGATTTTTTTATTGTATATATATATATATATATATATATATATATATATATACTGTGTATATATTGTGACGGGTGCCAACAGTCATTACCCAGCCGGGACACCAGCTTGATGGAAGGACAAGGGGACAGAGCATCCACAAGGCACTACCTTCCCCGGGACACTAGAGGGCATCCCTCCTGGGAGGCTGTAGCCTCACAGATTCTTGCTTGGCACACTGGGAATTGATGCTTGGCACAGCCCTTTTGGGTTCCAAGGGGGCCGCCAGGGGCAGCTGTAGAAACTCTTCTTTTCGGCTTCCATCACACCTGGGATTAGTTCCAGTTAACCCTGATGAGCCACTTGGAGCACTCCCAGATGCAACATAAAAGGGGCCACCTCACTCCATTTGCGGAGCCAGAGTCGGGAGGAAAAGGGAGGAAGCTTGCCTGTGGAGGAGTGAAAGAAAAAAAAGAAAAGGAATTCTGTTGCTGCATTGTATTGTGCTGCTGTGGGGAGCAAGGCAAAAGTACTTCCCCACTTGTAAATAAACATGTGCTATGCTGGAACTCGTGTGTATATATATATATATATATATGATAGATAATAAACGATCAGTAGTTGGCAATAGTTTAGTTCTCTTTCCTTGCTTTCCTCCTTTTAGAGATTTTTGTAGGCCTCAGGCATTTTGAGAGTGTAGGCCTCAGGCCTTTCTTAGTTTGTTTTTGTACTTTCTTTAAATTCATAAATTAAATTAAATAATCAATAGTTTTGTTCTTTGGGCCCTTTTGTTCCTTTCTCCCTTTCTGATATTTCTGCAGGCCTCAGGTCTTTGGAGAGTGTGTTTCTGAGGCCTTCTTCGAGTATTCAGGCTATTCTTGAGTGAGTGTCTGAGGCACACATTTATAACAATAGAGTTTTATTTTTTTTTCCAAATTCTGTATTTTTCTCACCACCCCCTTGTTTGTTTTCAGTTGATTTTTTTTTATAGTATTTGTGATTGTGCGCCACTGCCTTGTCTGTTGTTGTGGAAATGTTTTGGGCGTTGTTTCTGGATTGTCTTGTTTCTTATCAGTTTAGCATTGAGTATTGTTGCTTTTTAAATCTTTATTTTGAAATTCAGTTTTGATTTCTTTGTAACTTTTTAAATATTTTGGTTGGGTTTTTCTTAATTTAATTTAAAAATAAAAAATAAAATTTTGTTTATTTGGGCTAAACTTTTTGTGGTTTCCCATGGCACTGTTGAGTGTTTAGGCCTTAAGCCTGTTTTTAGTGTTTAGGCCTTTGTCCCCCTTTGAATTTCTGTTCCTGTCCATTATCTTTGCTTTCTTTTTTTTTTTTTTGGTCCTTTTCTGGACAAGTCTCTTTTCCATCTGGGGTACAGTAGCTGCTTGTCATGGTGGTTAAGTCAGAGTTCCTCCCCTGGATTATGTGTAAAAGTCATTTTTCTGTCTTCATTTTCATTTTTCATTATTATTCATTGTTTTCTATAATTTCTGATAATGTTGTTCTCTTCATTTATTACCTGTCTAAATATGTATTTTCTGTTAAGTTTATTTCATTTAGTTTATATACCTGCTCTCTGATGTTCTTTGCTTTTCATGGGTGGATCCCTAAGAGGTGAGGCCACCTGTCCATCATAGTTAAGGCACCGCCCCCCACCCAATCCTGGTAGAGGCAGGCTGGGAAGTGAAGTCCCTTGGCAGTTCATTTGAATGTGCGCAGGTGGAGTTTGCTCAACTTTATGGCTACTGCTTCTCTTTTTTGATGGAATTTTCATTGTTTTCTAACTGATTTTTAGGATTACGACTTTTTTCTTTTTTTTTTTCATTTCCTGTTTGAAAACTCCTTTTGTTTTTGTTTTGTGAATTCTTTATTTTTTTTAAATAAACATTTTCATTTATAAAGACTCTCTTGGACTGTTTTGTTCTCAAATTAAAGTTTTTTTTTATGGCTTTTATCCTTCACTTGAGACATTTTGAGCGATAAGAGATTTTTTAAAGCTTATTTTTTGAGCTTTTTAAGTTCAAGCACATGTTGGCCCAGCGTAGCCTGAAACCAGCCAGTATAGTGTGCGCTTTGGCTGCCTCAGAATGCACCTTTTCTGGGCATGTGCTGTTGAGTCCGGCCTGCTTCCTAGCATATTTCTGGAGGCCTCGCACTACTTCAGCCATTATAATTATAACATCTCCATGTCTTGGAAATGCACCACATCAGCAGCCATAGAAAACAACAGAAACGGAGAGAGCAGAAGAGCAATTGAACATAGAAACAATAAATACAAATTAGCAATCCATCTTCTTTTCAGAAGGAAAACAAAAGCTTTCGAAGACCAACACAGCCAGGAAGCCTCCTGTAGGAGCAGAGACCACCCAGTGAGTTCACATCTAAATGACTAAGCCCTGAACCTTATGGTCTCCAGTTGCCAGGCACACTGTCAAGGAAGGCGTTTGCCTCTGGCTGCCACTTTTAGATTCTGACTTGTCATTAAAACCTTAGAACCCAACAGTGGATGGCGCCTCCTGCTGATGGAAGTTTTTGTTGTTCTCTCCTCCATTCTCAGCCAACCGCAATTCAACAATCATATGGACAGACGGATATCGGGAGGGTCTCTGATGTGGATGTCAGCAACGCTGAAGAACCACAAGGGACATTTGTGTCACCTATTCTGTTCACCCTGTACAGCTTGGACCAGAAATATAATGTCAGGTCACGTCACTTGCAGACATTTTAGACGATTCTAGAGTAGTGGGGTGCATTGATGATGTGGAGGAGGAGACAGATGATGATATGTGTCGAAGAGAACTTAACATCAGCAAGACCAAGAAACTGTTTACTGGCAAAGAGCCTCTCCACCTGGCCACTACTGAGGGAGGGGACATGGAGGTGGTGCACTGCTACAGGTACTTGGGGGTCCACATCAGTGACCGGCTGGACTGGTCTAGTCATAAGACTGAGGAGTTACAGTATATACTGTAAGAAAGAGCAGAGGAGACCCTCTTTAGGACAGGAGACCACATCCCTTTACTGTGGGTAGAGACATCTTCTGCAGTTCTATGATAGCCGGTCTGTGCTATGCTGGGTGGGTAACATCATGGCAGAAGAAGACCACCCAGCTGATTAAGGAAGCAGGCTAAGAGTAGTGGAGGAAGAATGAATGTACAGTGGTGGTTTGGATTTTTTTTCTCCCTAAATAATAAAAACCATCATTTAAAAACTGCATTTTGTGTTTACTTGTGTTATATTTGACTAATGGTTACATGTGTTTGATGATCAGAAACATTTTGTGTGACAAACATGCAAAAGAATAAGAAATCAGGAAGGGGGCAAATAGTTTTTTTGTTGGTTGTAAAAATATTTATTAAGCTTCTGTAAAGGCATACTATCTATCTATCTATCTATCTATCTATCTAACAATTATATAGTGCCTTTCATATCTATCTATCTATCTATCTATCTATCTATCTATCTATCTAACAATTATATAGTGCCTTTCATATCTATCTATCTATCTAACAATTATATAGTGCCTTTCATATCTATCTATCTATCTATCTATCTATCTATCTATTTATTATATAGTGCCTTTATATCTATCTATCTATCTATCTATTATATAGTGCCTTTCACTTCATATCTATCTATCTATCTATCTATTTATTATATAGTGCCTTTATATCTATCTACCTATTTATTATATAGTGCCTTTATATCTATCTATCTATCTATCTATCATATAGTGCCTTTC
>JANRMT010028174.1:35776305-35792015 GCA_026402145.1 Polypterus bichir lapradei | reverse complement strand
GCCCTTTTATGGTTTTTCTGTTTATCCCTCCTTTTTCCTGGGTAACTGCCAAAATGACAAAGGATATGTGACACATGCTTGATTAGGTGACTATCTGTGACATCTGTTTCAGCCTTTGGGTCTACTTAATGTCACCCCCCCACCATGCTATTAAAGGTCATAGACACCATTAGACTATGGTAGGAGTGTGCCCCCTAGTGTCACTTCTGGTCCAGTTTAACTTTACAATTAACTTTTATTGGTAGGAAAGGCACTATATAATAGATAGATAGATAGATAAGGCACTAAATAATAGATAGATAGATCTGAAAGGCACTATATGATAGATAGATAAGGAACTATATGATCGATCGATCGATAGATAGATAGATAGATAGATAGATAGATAGATAGATAGATAGATCTGAAAGGCACTATATAATAGATAAATCGATAGATCAATCTGACAGGCATTATGATAGGAAGATGAATAGGAAAGAAATGTACTACTGTACATAATATATGCAAAAGTAGGAAATTAACTCTATAATTAATATATTTTAATATTTGGGAAAGGCATCATGCAATTATTATAGAATGGCTATAAAAGGTATTCACCCCCTTTGGCAGTTTTCAAATTTACTGTTATATAACATTGACTAGCAATGGATTTAATTTAGCTTTTTTGACACTGATCAACAGAAAAAAAAACTTAGCAGTCTAAGTTAATTACAAATATAAAAAATAAAATAGTTGATCACATAATATCATCCAAATCATATCATGTGATATCATCTACTGTTAAATTCTGCTCCATACTTGTAATATTTTTATTTTTATATTGTATTGAGGATTACTTGTATTCTGTTCTGTCTATTGTATTGTATTGACCCCCTTCTCTTTGAGTTTCTTTCATTTTTTTCCCTACAAGGGTCTTTTTGGGACTTTTTCCTTGTCTTCTTAGAGGGTCAAGGCTGGGGGGCTGTTAAGAGGCAGGGCCTGTGGCACTTCTTGTGTAATGTGGGATATACAAAATTAAATTGTATTGTATGAGTATTTGCCCCCTTTAATATGACAACCCTAAACCATCACTAAGGCAGCCAATTTGTTACTTATTGTTTTTAGCGGTCACGTGATCAGTTCATCTGATTGTAGTCTTAAATGCATCCGAATGTGGAAGGGTCGGCTTGTGGCGACTGACTACATTAGGATCCCCTACACAATGAAGACAAACACAGCAGTCATCTCCATGATAAGGGGATTGAAAAGCACAATTCCGGAGATGGGACATTGGAATATTCAAGACACTGAATATCCAGTGAAATCGATTTTTAATGAAATTAAAAAAGTATGAAACAGCTGTAAATCAGCCTAGAACATAAAAACGGAGTGATCAGCAAGAAGACGACAAGTGAGGGAGGCCATCAAGAGACCACTGAGAACTCTGAAGGAGTTACAAGGTTTGTTTTTCCGGGTATTTCATCAGTTGCAGCTTTATGGGAGAGTAGTAAAGAGAAAAGTTCAACATGACATCTCAGCTGGAGTTTGTCAGAAGGCACATGGGAGACTCTGAAGTCAGCTGGTTCTATGGTCTAATGTGACCAGAATTGACCTTTTAGGCCATCAGACTAAACACCATGTTTGAACAGAGCACATTATCAAACACACAGTACCAGCATCATGGAGCATGATGCTGTGTGATGCTTCTCTACAGGAGGCCCTGGATTGTATGTGAGAGGAAAATCAGCTAAAATAAGGTCAGGTCAGGTTAGGGAACCCACACTGGTGTAGCACATTGCCACACCCACCACACAACTAAACAACTTAGGATCCCGGTTGGCCCCCCCCCCCCCAGGCAGACACGCAGTCCAGTCCCACCCTCTGGAAATGACCCTCTATCCGCCGCAGCCTGGTGTTACATGGGTGCCCTCTTGGCCTGGTCAAGCCACTCAGGTCCTCAACAATGAGCTGGATCACCCTCAGGGAATCGCGTCATATGGCCGTAGTGCCGTAACTGACGCTTCCTCCCAATGCAGGTCATGTGCCTCATTCAGGACTCCATGAGCAACACAAAGTCACACCAGCCGTACCCAAGGAGAGACACAGTACCAAAGGAGTCCAGCCTTCATCTCAGGTCACTGGATAGTGTCCATGTCTCACAACCATATAGCAAGACAGGAAGCACCAGGACTCTAAAGACTTGGACCTTCGTCCTTTTGCAGAGATATTGGGAGTGCCGAACACTGCTTTCCAGTGTTGTAAAGTGAAGTGAACTGGTTAAAGGACACCTTAGGAAGCCGCAGGTCACCCTTCAGGAAGAGTCCGGTCACCCGGATGGACCCAAGAGAGACAAGGTTGCTGGAAAACCTCCAAGGGTTTACTCTTTTCACCGTAGATTAGCCTACACAATGAACAAGATCACTCATTTGGAGTTGTGTGCTCTGGAGGGTTAAGCACCCCACAAGGGGTCACAACGTCTTCTAAACTTTTACTTTTTTGGAAAAATAAATGAAACACGACGGCATACTGCAAAACACTGGAACTAAAATGAAAATATCAGGGTAGGGGAATGCTGTGTTCAGCAAATCAGCCAAATTAACCTCAAGCACACAAACGGAGATCGCATCCAGCCGTCGTGCACAATTTTGCCTCTTGTAATGAGCAGCATGGAATGGAACAGATCAAGCTGTACTTTCTTCATTATATGCAATTTGTGATTTTTTTTTTTTTGGTTTTGTTATAATACACTTTTTAATTCCATGCTGATTTTCCTTTTCTCCTTCAGGCATAAATTATAGTGTAGTTTATGTATTCATATCAACTAAGAAAGAGAAGAAAAAAAAATGTGCGACACAGCAATACAACCAGCACAGGAAAACGTTCTGATAAGCAAAACCTAAGAGCTCTGCATCTGTTAGAGTGGAAGATACGGGAACGGAGTAAATGCGCTGGGTGGGCCTCCAGCTTTTCATTTTATTTAATGTTTGGCTTGTTTTCTTAAATCTTTAGAAATTATGTTATTGATCGGGTTCTCTATATATTGTGGCAGACGACCAGGGTCTTTGCCCCACCACGATCGCCTGGAGCAGGGAAGGACCGGGAGAGGGGCAATATCTCCCCTGGGTGTAAGAGGGCAGCCCCCCTGATTTCCATCAAGGACCATGGATACGGAGCTGGGAAGCTCAACCCTGTGGGGGTCCGTGGCCACCACCAGGGGCCGCCTGGATGGTTCCCGAGGGCCTGGAGAACAGCCAGGAAGTGCTGCCACTCCAGGAACTGTGTACGCCCAGAGTGCTTCCGGGTGCAAGGGTAGCACTTCCGCCACACTAGGACGTGCTGCCGGAAGACCATCTCAGAGAACCTGGAGCACATCCGGGGTGTTATAAAAGGGGCCGCCTCACTCCATTCGAGGAGCCGCAGTCGGGAGGAGGAAGACGGAGCTTGTGAGAGGGGATTGGAGGCGGCCAAAGAGAGGAAAAGGACTGAGTGAGTTGGTGGAACCAAATTGTAAATAAATGTAAATTAATATGTGTGTTGTGGACATTGGTATCGTGTCTGTCTGTGGCCGGGCTATCTGTTTACAATATATATTAAGAAAGTATTCAGACCACTTCATTTTCTACACACTGTTGTGGATTTAACTCTAATATGAATACATTTACAATACAATACAATACAATTTATTTTTGTATAGCCCAAAATCACACAGGAAGTGCCGCAATGGGCTTTAACAGGCCCTGCCTCTTGACAGCCCCCCAGCCTTAACTCTCTAAGAAGACAAGGAAAAACTCCCAAACCTTGGGAAAGGCAATTCAAAGAGAGACCCCTTTCCAGGTAGGCTGGACGTGCAGTGGGTGTCAAATAAAGGGGGTCCATACAATACAATACACTACACAGGACAGAACAAATCCTCAATATGATACAATAGTGCAATAGAAATAATACAAGAACAGAGCAAAATTTAATGGTAGATGATATCACATAATATGATTTGGATTTGTTTAGAGTCCTGATGACCTCAGCCATCAAGCTACCTCCCCCTATTGGCCATTCCACAGCTGAGTCAGTGCTGGGGCAGCCAATCTGATGAAAGGACCCTTCTACCCAACGATTCCTGTGATTCTCCTTCACAGATGACTACCTTAGGCAGACAGAACGACTTGGCAGGTGGGCCGTGGCACCAAGTGCCACATTTGAGTACCGAGAAGAGAAAGGTGAGGGTTAGTAACAAATTGTAATGATCATATTACTTATGTTTTAGTGCTAATGACTAACAACAGAGATGTCACTCTGCACAGTTAGTCAGCAGCTCTAGTCAGGGTGTACTAAACTGAAGTAGTGAGTCTTCAGCCGGGATTTGAAAGCTGAGACCGAAGGGGCATCTCTTATAGTAGCAGGCAGACCAGTCCACAGTTTAGGGGCCCTGTAACTAAAAGCTTGATCTCCGGCTGTTATTTTATTAATCCTTGATATCATAAGCAGACTGGGATCTTGAGATCTTAATGTGCGCTCTGGTTTGTAAGTCATGATTAGTTCAGACAAGTAAGCCGGACCTTTGCTATTTAAGGCTTTATATGTTAAAAGGAGGATTTTGAAATCTGCCCTAAACTTAACTGAGAGCTAGCGTTAGGATTTAAGAACTGGAGTTACCATTTTCTTTCCATCCATCTACATTCAATAACCCATGATGACAAAGTAAAAATAGGTTAGTTCACAGGCTGAAGTGACTCCAATCCGACTGCTTTTCGCCTTAATGTGACACAAATCTGATGTTTTCAGGGCTGTGTGGACACAGAAATCTGATCTTTTCCAATCCGATTTGAGTCACTTTCATATGGGGGTCCTAGATGGCATATAAATAATGTAAATGATTTTGTGGCCATGAGACATGAATGAGAACGGTCAAATCAAAATTCATGTGTTTTTATTTTCATTTTTCACCAATACGCATGGGCTGAGTGCTGCCATTGCCAGCCACCTGTGGCACCGCAGCAAAACAACCATGGAGGAGAGTTACAGCTGTGACAACAGACTCGGTCCCACCATTGCTGGCTTCTTTCTCATACCCGCACATCTCTTGGTGCAGCAGTGACAGCAATAGCTGTGAAAACAGCAAAAGCTTCCCGTCTGGCTCTTTATTTCACCTTCTCAACCTAATCACGTACAACTGGAAAACTGGCGTCCTCCAAGCACAATACACAAGCTACTGGCACGTCCATTTTGTTGGTTGGAGGAGGAGGAGGCTGGGAGCATGTGCTGATTACAGTGAGTTGTCTCACAAATATGACATTTTTTGTCGTTGGTATGATGACTTGGGCACAAATGTATCGATGTGTGCACTCGTGCCATTTCGGAGGACAGATGCATTCACATTACAGTTAGATTCAGGTCATTTATCCACGTGAACCGTCAAGATAGGCAAAAGATCAGAATTGAACGATGAGGTTTGCAATGTGAACGTAGCGTTAAATTCTCGTTTTCATATGCCTTGGCACACACATCCATTGAATATGATGCGGATTTCCGAATCATCCGTAATTAAAATAAAAATCTAAACGGTGGATGTGTCTGACGTTTTGTGGAATACCTTTTAAAATTTTTTTGATACAAATACTGGCATAAATACTGTTTTGAAAAAATGAATCTCATGGACCGAATGGTTTAATTCTCAGTTCTCGAAATTCTTACTGTGTTCCCTGTGGCCTCAAATATACCGCCTTGCATAGACTTCACACTAAAACATGGCGTATGGACAATACTAAAAATGTGCGTATGCACAAAATCCTCAGATGCATAAAACTGTGTGTAAGCAAACTTCTATACACTTTCCCTTTATAAATCCCAATCAATGTGAAATTTAACGCACGTGCACACGCCTACAGCCCCTCCCCGACTCCTGCAAGTCATGCAAGTCTCACATCACCAAGTCCAATGCCATGCTACTGTGCAGACTGGAAACGTGTTCTGTGGAGTGATGAAATATGTTTCTGTGCTTGGCAGTCAGATGGGTGAATCGGAGTTTGGTGGATGCTGGGAGAACCAACTGTGAAGTTTGGTGGAAGAGGGAGAGTGGTGTGGGGCTGTTTTTCAGGGTTTACTTCCAGTGAAGGGCAGTCTTAATGCTTCACCATACCAAGACATTTTGGACAACGCTATGCTTCTAACTTTGCGTAAACAGTTTGGGGAAGGCCCTTTTCTATTCCAGCATGACTGCAGCCCAGTGCACAAAGCAAGGTCCATAAAGCCATGGTAGGATAAGTTAGGTGGGGAAGAACTTGACTGGCCCACACAGAGCCCTGACCTCAACCCCATTGAACACCTTTGGGATGAACTGGAATGGAGATTGTGAGCCAGGCTTTCTCATCCATCATCAGTGCCTGACATTTTAAATGCTCTACAGAATGAATGGGCACAAATTCCCAAAAAAACACTTGAAAATCTTGTGGAAAAGCCTTCCAAGAACAGTGGAAGCTGTTATAGCTTCAAACAGGCGGATGAACTACATATTAACATCTATGTATTTAAATGCAATGTCTATAAGTCCCTGTTGGTATAATGGCCAGGCATTCCAATACTTTGTCCATATAGTGTACCAGTGCAGATCCTTAGCCTGACAGCCACCACTCCACCTTTAAAGAATGGTTGACCTCCCCATTGGGGAATCGGACCCTGATCTCTTGTATGAGAGGCTGGGATACTCACCACTATACTAACACATAGAGCCTTCTACTCGACTATTTAGATGATTTTTTGATTTGGTCTTTTTGATTTTTTTTTTGCCGGTATATCACAAGCTTGTTTTCTCATCAGTGCAGCAGGCAAGCAGGACATGGCACACCAGTGGTAATGAAGCATGGCGACGGAGTCCGATGTCACTGCTAGGATCGGGGAGAAGGATTGTAAGCACAGCCCCCTTTTTGGAATGAGGCGAGCAACACCATATTTTATTTTTGATTACTTTCTATATAAGTAAACTCTACTCTGTTGATTGGGTGCGCCAGAGTCTATCCTGGGCACAAAGCACCAATTTGTCCTATGTGGGACACCGGCGGCAGGGATCACTCACACCAATTAATCTGCGTGTCTTTGGGAATGTGACAGCGGCAAAAAAAGACACACCAATAAAATGTGGACAATGTGCAAACCTTACATGGCCAATAGTAAAGGCTACGGCAATCGATCTCAGGGTGGGCTGCCCTGTCATAATCCTTTCTCTGGGCATTTGAAGAATGTTAAAGGTTTCTGTCCCATATGCTCATCTTCAATTATTTTAATACAACAGTAGTGAGACCAGCTATGTTATATGGACTGGAGAGGGTGGCACTGACCAGAAAACAGGAGACAGAGCTGGTGGTGGCATTGGGTATGACAAGGATGGACAGGATTAGAAATGAGGACATTAGAGGGTCAGCTGAAGTCGGAGAGTTGGGAGACTAAGTCAGAGAGGCGAGATTGTGTTGGATTGGATATGTGCAGAGGAGAGATGCTGGGTATATTGGGAGAAGGATGCTAAAGATAGAGCTGCCAGGGAAGAGGAAAAGAGGAAGGTTTATGGATGTGGTGAGAGAGGACATGCAGGTGGTAGGTGAGACAGAACAAGATGGAGAGGACAGGAAGGTATGGAAGAAGATGATCCGCTGTGGCGACCCCTAAAGGGAGCAGCCAAAAAAAGAAGAAGTCCTAATGATAATAAGACCAGCATCAGTGTAATTAAATACAAATTTTAGAAATCATATGAAGGAACTTAAAGCATTTTTCTTAGAAAACTGACGACGACTGATGAATATTTAATCATTCCAGTGTAGGCATTCTCCTTCTCCTTCTTTTATCTGCATATACCCTAAATGATGCAAACCGCTACGTAGGTAATTTAATTTGAAAGAAGCCGGCCTTTCAACGGAAAAGTGTTCATGGCAGAAAAGGATGGCTCGTGCTAAGTATTAGATTTAGTGTAAAATGTCATTAAAAATGAATTTGCCTACAGCAATAATGTTATGTTTCTAGGAAGCCGGGATCATCCTCCATTAACCTGCACGTCACCCAAATGACAAAGATAATATTACATATCCCATTTGCCAGGGGATCTGTGTGCATCCATTTTGTAATGTGCTGCTATTAAAGTGTGGTGCAAGGCATAGGTGCCAGCAGATGGGGGTAATGAACTGAGCTGCAGCAAAATACAAAAAGAAAAAAGAAGAAGAAGAAGAAATCAAATGAGCAAATCTTCCATTTAGACCTCAACAAATTAGAACTTTAACTGGTTATATTATTACTCTCTGATTTCCCACTTATACTTGTCTGGATGACTTTTATTCTTAAAGTGCATACTGGAGCATTTCAGAGCTCTTAAAAACTTCAAAACCAAAGTTATGATTGAATGTGGTCAATCAAGAACAACATTTTAAAATGAAGAACTTGTACGATTTGCACTTGTTACATTGAGGAATACTGCGGTGGGCTGGCGCCCTGCCCAGGGTTTGTTTCCTGCCTTGTGCCCTGTGTTGGCTGGGATTGGCTCCAGCTGACCCCCGTGACCCTGTAGTTAGGATATAGCGGGTTGGATAATGGATGGATGGACACCAAGGAGCTGGTGGTGGATTTTAGAAGGCCCAGGCCCCTCATTGACCCCGTGATCATCAGAGGTGACTGTGCAGAGGGTACAGATCTATAAATACCTGGGAGTGCAGCTGGATGATAAACTGGACTGGACTGCCAACACTGATGCTCTGTGCAAGAGAGGACAGAGCCGACTATACTTCCTTAGAAGGCTGGCGTCCTTCAACATCTGCAATAAGATGCTGCAGATGTTCTATCAGACGGTTGTGGTGCGTGCCCTCTTCTACACGGTGGTGTGCTGGGGAAGCAGCATAAAGAAGAAGGACGTCTCACGCCTGGACAAACTTGTTAAGAAGGCAGGCTGTATTGTAGGCATGGAGCTGGACAGTCTGACATCCGTGGCAGAGCGACGGGCGCTGAGCAGACTCCTGTCAATCATGGAGAATCCACTGCCTCCACTGAACAGGATCATCACCAGACAGAGGAGCAGCTTCAGCGACAGACTGCTGTCACCGTCCTGCTCCACTGACAGACTGAGGAGACCCCACACTATGCGACTCTTCAGTTCCACCGGGGGGGTAAACGTTAACATTATACAAAGTTATGGTCTGTTTTTACCTGCATTTTTATTACTCTTTAATTTAATATTGTTTTTTATCAGTATGCTGCTGCTGGAGTATGTGAATTTCACCTTGGGATTAATTAAGTACGTATCTATCTATCTATCTATCTATCTATTATATAGTGCCTTTATTATCTATCTATCTATCTATCTATCTATCTATCTATCTATCTATCGATTATATAGTGCCTTTATTATCTATCTATCTATCTATCTGTCACACTTTCGGCCCGAAGATCCATTTTATAACTCTGAGCCTTCTATCTACGGCTTTACTCACATCAGTCTTGTAAGCTCTGATCAGGTGCGTGGGAATTGACGCCCATCACATACATAGCATGTATCTATTATTAAACGGACATAAATTCCAGTTGCCAGTCGATGCCTGATGCCAACTGTCTTGCCAAACACCACAAATAAAGACTGCCAGGTGATTCAAGAGCCATCGTGAGGTGCCACTGAGCTATCCGGCTGGATAATATTTACTGGTTATTGTGCCCTTTGGAATGAGCAACATCACCAAGCACCTTGCAGATAAATTCAAATGACATTAAAAAATATACTTAATGTCCATCCATCCGTTATCCAACCTGCTATATCCCAACTACAGTCTTGTGAACAACTCTCTTCAATTTCCACCTTTTTCAGCCTGGGCATATTATACGGGTGGCTGTCCCAAACCTTTACGATGTCTGTTGGACGTTTTTTTTAATTGACAATGGATAGATGGGTGGATGAATGCCAATAAAGTCAGTTAAGTTCTTGTCACCTGACTGCTTGCCACGCACCTGCTCAATATTCTCTCTCACCAAAAAATACACATAGACTTTCAACCCAGAGGCAGCAGGTAGTATCTTTGTGAAATAAGCTTTGGTATAGTAAAAAAATTTAAGCAATCGTTAACTGCGACTTCCAACCATCCATTATCCAACCCGCTATATCCTAACTACAGAGTCACGGGGTCTGCTGGAGCCAAACCCAGCCAGCACAGGGCACAAGGCAGGAAACAAACTCTGGGTAGGGTGCCAGCCCACTGCAGGGCACACACACACCCACACACCAAGCACACACTAGGGACAATTTATAGGATTGCCAATGCACCTAACCTGCATGTCTCTGGACCCACGCAGACACAGGGAGAACATGCAAACTCCACGCAGGGAGGACCCGGGAAGTGAACCCAGGTGTCCTTACTGCGAGGCAGCAGCACTACCCACTGCGCCACCGTGCCCCCCCCCCCCAAAACAAATCATTTCATAAAAATAATACTAGAAGAAATGAATCACAAATGTATTCAAATGAAATGTAAAAGAGAAAAGGAATTAAAAGGACATTAATAGCTAAAAACTACGACTAACACTACACCTCAGCCACAAGGCTAATTTTTACCAAACCCAAGAACCCTAACGGGATAAAAGAAAAGCTGAAGAGATAATAGAAAACAAAGACTAAGCCAATTGCTCATTTGGTGCTGTATTATATCTGACTAAAGAGAGAACTAATCCGAAATTGTACAACTCTAAGTTGTGGGAACTGCAGGACAATACGCGTATTATCAGGTATTATGATAATTCACCGTTCAGTGAAAACAAATTATTTTTTAAAAAATGCAAAGACTGGCTAAGCATATTCCTGGTAAAACTGACAGCTTCTTGAATGTTCAATTTTTTAATTTTTTTTGCCCACTATACACATGATAGCAGGCACTGTACACAGGTATTTCAAGAAGCCTTGCATACTAATAGCAGGTGCAACATGAGGAGGGGGGATTTTTGAGGTGTTGAGGTGAAGTACAGAAACGTACAGCGCCTTCAGAAAGTCTTCACACCCCTTCACTTTCTACACATTTTATTACATTGCAACCTTATGTTAAAATCTTTTACATTCATTTCTTATCCCCTTATCAAGCGACACTCAATACCCCAGAATGACGAAGTGAAAACACAATTTGGGAAATTTTTGCAAAAATATTCAAAATATAAAATTGAAATATCCCACTGACACAGGCATTCAGACCCTTTGCTCTGACACTTTCCCATTCTATTGGTCATCACTGAGATGTTTGGAGCGCTCGGTTTGATTGACTGAACAGGATTATGAAAGGCACACGTCTTTCTGTAGAAGGCCACACAGTTGAGTAAAAACCATGTCTGTAGGTTGAAGGAATTGAAAAATAAAAGCAAATGAAGGAGTGTGAATATGCTCTGAAGTCACTCTGTGGAGAGAGGAGAACCTTCCAGAAGGCAACCATCTCTGCAGCAATACACCAATCAGGCCTGTATGGTAGAGTGGCCAGACGGAAGCCACACCTTAGTATAAGGCACATGGCAGCCCGCTAGGAGTTTGCCAAAAGGCACCTGAAGGACTCTCAGACCATGAGAAACAAAATTTTCTGGTCTGATGAGACAAAGATTGAACTCTTTGGTGAAAATGCCAGGCGTCACGTTTGGAGGAAACCAGGCACCGCTCATCACCAGGCCAATACCATCCCTACAGTGAAGCATGGTGGTGGCAGCATCATGCTGTGGGGATGTTTTTCAACGGCAGGAACTGGGAGACTAGTCAGGATAAAGGGAAAGATGACTGCAGCAATGTACAGAGACATCCTGAATGAAAACCTGCTCCAGAGCGCTCTTGACCTCAGACTGGGGGGACGGTTCATCTTTCAGCAGGACAACGACCCTAAGCACACAGCCAAGATATCAAAGGAGTGGCTTCAGGACAACTCTGTGAATGTTCTTGAGTGGCCATCCCAGAGCCTAGACTTGAATCTGATTGAACATCTCTGGAGAGATCTTAAAATGGCTGTGCACCGACGCTTCCCATCCAACCTGATGGAGCTTGAGAGGTGCTGCAAAGAGGAATGGGCGAAACTGGCCAAGGATAGGTGTGCCAAGCTTGTGGCATCATATTCAAAAAGACTTGAGGCTGGAATTGCTGCCAAAGGTGCATCGACAAAGTATTGAGCAAAGGCTCATGTACATGTACTTATGTACTTATGTACTTATGTACATGTGATTTCTCAGTTTTTTTATTTTTAATAAATTTGCAAAACCCTCAAATAAACTTTTTTCACGTTGTCATTATGGGGTGTTGTGTGTAGAATTCTGAGGAAAAAAATGAATTTAATCCATTTTGGAATAAGGCTGTGACATAACAAAATGTGGAAAAAGTGATGCGCTGTGAATACTTTCTGGATGCACTGTATGTATATATATATATATATATATATATATATATATATATATATATATACATACAGTAAAACCTGAATTATCCATTACTCAATTAACCATCAGTCTCTGTTAAATGTCAGGCCCAAAAAAAATAAAACCCATTGCTCACGGCAGCACCTACTTATTATTCTATTCCTACTGCCACATGGTCCGCTGTGAGCTCTGTACATTGGATCAACTCTCCCTTGTGCCAGCGCGTAGTGTTCTCCCCCAGCGCTGCGTGTCAGATTGCATTTTGCAATCACAGTGTCAGTTATTAACCTTAAGTTTTAATAGCATTTCGTAGCTTTTCACTTTTGTTATAATTAATTTACAATACATTACAATGGCCGATAAACGAATGTGTGTGGTATTGGGATTGTCACAAAAAAAAAAAAGAAATTATTAAACATGTACGAAGCAGCGAAAGTGCTTCAAAAATTGCTTCAATTTACGAAGTAGGAAGAACAACAGTGAACGATATAAAGTGTGATGCCAACAAAATTGAAAAACAGGTTGATTAATGTTAATGTTCTTCTATATTGTAGTTTTCCTTTTAAATTCTGTTATATAATGTTAATTTGGAGGCAGTTTGTGATGCGCTGTGCAGGAGCAGAATGTGCAGAATGAATGCCGTAAGTGATGGGACTGGGGGAGGAGCTTCAGTCCTGTGAGGGGCGGAGATGACACGCCTTTCAGGAGATGAGTGACAGCAGGGAGTCAGGAGACAATAAGCAGGAGTGTGTGAGGTATTGAGAAAGACAGAAGGTGAGTGGCAGGAGATAAACTGAACGGTAGGGAGTGCTTTCTTTTATTGAGTTAGAGATGTGTGACGTAACCCAGATAACGACGTATAAGACAGGGCAATGTTTGTTATGAAACAAAGACTCCAAGTAAAACGTAAAAAAACTCCAGTAAGTCTGAGCTGTATTTGCTTATTATGCTGGTCATTACTTTGTACAATATTATATGAATTAATTAATATTGTTAATGTCATATTATATTTTGTTAATATAGTTTTGCTTTGTAAATAAATATGACTATTCACTAATCTGTTTTATACCACTTTTAAAGTAGCTGTTCTGATGGATAATTGAGGTTTTCATAAATATATATATATATATATATATATTTATTTATATACAGTATATATATATACTGTATATGTAAATATATATATATTTTTATATATATATGTACATGCACACACAAAAATATATATATATATATTTAGAGAGAGTCACCACGGAGCACACGGCCTTTTTATTTCTATGTATTGTGCCTACATGACCACATGGTAATACCCAAACTACTCTGAAGTGACGTTTGCACTGATTTGTGTTTTTGTATCTCACACCCTCAAACTCCTTTATCATAAGAGCATCCCTTATCTACGATGGAGCATTCGATCAGAAGAAAATATGAAGCTGGTTTTAAATGAAAAGTCATCGAAGTAGTGAAAGAAATTGGGAACTACGCTGCTGCAACAAAATTTGATGTGTCTGAGAAACTGATGTGAGATTAGAGGAGGCAAGAAGATGCAAAAAAATAAATAAAATAAGTGTTGTATTTTTGAACGGGCGTATAAGTCGAGGTCTGATTTTATGATCGATTTTTTGGGTTTTAAGACCCGACTTGTACGTGAGTATATACGGTACTCTGTTTCTTCTCTGGCCATTCATGCCGTCCTTTCCAACATCGTCACATCCTCACGCTGCACCCATTTTAACTCCCTGCCTCAGTGTGGTGCAGATGTTTGGAGGAGGATGCACACTTTTTATTTTATTTATAGTCCGGACAGCACGTCGAGATCCTGGAATGTTCTTGAATTGACTGGCCAGAGTCAGTATCAGTTGGGAGGGTGAAGTGGCAGGGCTGATATACTGTGTAATTATAAATCCTTCCAGCTTGACAGGGGCCTACAATTGAGGCCTGATATCACAAGGGGTACAGTTTTACCAAATAACACCCCCCTCTTGAGAGTAAACCTTCACCCTCAACCCTTAGAGCCACCATTTATGAACCACCCTGGAGTTACACGTCCTTCAACCCAGAACTCCCTTTTCGGATCCACAATGCAGCATTGTTCTGTACTGGTCCTCAGTGTTGATGCAAATCTGGACTCCCTCTTTCATTTTGGGAGTCCCATAAACACATTCATGTTACCCTGCATTCAGTGGAGGGCTTTGTGAAGGCGAGCACATTCCAGGCCCCTGGTGACACTTGGCCACCCTGCTTGGTAAAGATGGGCCTCATTTCTGCTTTTTCACATTACAGTATGTGGTGATGCTGGTACTCCTTACTTCAGAAACATCATTTTTCCTTTGTTAAGAATTTAAATAGAAAAAGCTCATATTATTAGTTATACTGCTAAAATTAAAGAAATATATAAAAAAAAGATTAAAAGCAGCTGTAGAATAATTTGGACAGCACTTAGTGAGCTGCCTCTCTGAAGCCGGATATTACCGTATAGCAAAGATCCAATTCACTTGTCCGGGTTCCAAGTGTTATAAATGAACCTGGAATATCAAAACCAAACTGCAGCCAGAACTCCAGGACCGCCATCTGTGCTCTTTGTTTGTTATTTTTTTGTTTTTTTTGAAATATGGTGCCATGGGATATTTTATGATATCCATAAAAGTGTGATGTACTTTAAGGACTCCTCGTAAGAAAATGATTCCTATCTCTTACTCAGCTTACTCAGACAAAATATACCGGGGTCCCAGACGTGAAGTCAGAACTGATTGGATCGTAAACATCAAATAACACGTTTTATGTACAGTATTTATAGTAGATGAAGAGTTAAATAGTTTGCAGGTCCCCTTACACCCTTCACATGGACTTTTCACACTTCTGCCATCCAAGAGAAGATACTGCAGCATCAGAGCCAGATCTGCCAGGCTGCAGGAGAATTTATAACCCCAAGCTGTCAGACTCCTTAACACCATGCTGCCCCCTGGGATCTTCCACACGGCCTCAACCACCTTTAAAAAACAGAACTTTTATACATGAAAACCACTGTCCTGCAAAGACGAGTGGGCATGTAGAAAAGAACTGAAGATCTCATACTGACCTTTAAGGATTTGGTCACTCTTGATATTCTTCTGCTGTGAAACATTCTGACCTGTCATTGTTTACACGTCTTCAACAACTATTATCATACACTGATTATCTCTGTATTATCTATACCTATTATTTATTTATTTTTTATATTACATATCGGGCAGCACGGTGGCGCAGTGGGTAGTGCTGCTGCCTCGCAGTAAGGAGACCTGGGTTTGCTTCCCGGGTCCTCCCTGCCTGGAGTTTGCATGTTCTCCATGTGTCTGCGTGGGTTT
>JANRMT010028174.1:35752275-35771221 GCA_026402145.1 Polypterus bichir lapradei | reverse complement strand
ATAGATAGATAGATAGATAGATAGATAGATAGATAGATAGATAGATACTTAATTAATCCCAAGGGAAATTCACATACTCCAGCAGCAGCATACTGATAAAGAACAATATTAAAGTAAAGAGTGATAACAATGCAGGTAAAACAGACAATAACTTATATATAATGTTAACGTTTAACCCCCAGATGGAATTGAAGAGTCTCATAGTGTGGGGTCTCCTCAGTCTGTCAGTGGAGCAGGACGGTGACAGCAGTCTGTCGCTGAAGCTGCTCCTCTGTCTGGAGATGATCCTGTTCAGTGGATGCAGTGGATTCTCCATGATTGACAGGAGCCTGCTCAGCGCCCGTCGCTCTGCCACGGATGTCAAACTGTCCAACTCCATGCCTACAATAGAGCCTGCCTTCCTCACCAGTTTGTCCAGGCGTGAGACGTCCCTCTTCTTTATGCTGCCTCCCCAGCACACCACCACGTATAAGAGGGCACTCGCCACAACCGTCTGATAGAACATCTGCAGCATCTTACAAGGTTAGGTGCATTGGCCATTCTACATTGTCCCTAGTATGTGCTTGGTGTGTGTGTGTGTCTGTGCCCTGAGGTGGGCTGATGCCCTGCCCGGGGTTTGTTTCCTGCCTTGCGCCCTGTGTTGGCTGGGATTGGCTCCAGCAGACCCCCGTGACCCTGTAGTTAGGATATAGCGGGTTGGATAATGGATGGATGGATATATTACATATCTATTGACTATTTTTCTGTATCTAGTTCAAGTATAAGTACAAGCACTTTATTGTCATTGTGTAACACAACGGAATTACTTTTTGTGACAGCCCCAAGGTGCATTTAAAGAAAAGTCAAATAATTCCAAATATGTCATATACCATGTAAAGTGCTCAAGTAACTAGAGCAAATTATCATTGCTCAAAGTACAGCAGCATAAATTGTTATTGCACCTTTTAATGAATAGTACATTACATATTCTATATTGTGTTACATTAGTATATTGCACATTACCAATAGAGCTTATTGCACATGTTTAATTAAAAATGACCTCAGACTGAGGAGATTCAGAGTTCAGAAAGTTCATGGCAGATGGGAAAAAGCTCTTTTTTAGTCTGTTTGTGCGTACACGTGACGGGAGGAGCTCAAACAAAGAATTTCCAGGATGAGTTTTGTCCTTGAGAATGTTTTTGGCCCTTCTCACACAGCGAGTCTTATACGAGAGCTCGAGTGATGGCAGTTCAGTCCCAGTAATGGCCTCTGCTGTTTTTTAACAACCCGCCGCAGGGCTTCTTTAGCAGCCTTGGTGCAGCTGTTGTACCTGCAGGCCATCATGCAGTTAGTTAAGATGCTCTCTGAGGTGCAGCGATAGAAATTAACCAGCAGCTTCTGGAGGAGGTCAGCTCTCCTTAGCTTCCTGAGAAATCTAGATGGCAAATACCATACACTGCATCAATGCTCATATTGCTAACTACACGTCCATATTGCTGCTACTTCTTTGTCTTTTCTTTGCACAATGTCTTGTCTTGTTTGTGTTTTAATTTTAAATTTTAATTCTATTTTTAATGTATTATTTGCAAGTCATGTTGTTACTCTGTGGACCCTGAGCTTCACAATTTCATCTATCTGTATACTTGTATATGGTTGAGATGACAATAAAGTTCGCTTTGACTTTTGACTTTAAAAGGAAAAATTACCTTTACGTGGGTGTCCTTCAGTGCCCCCCTCTCATGTTAGCAAATTGAATTCCTCTCTCGTGAGGAGAACTCTTTGGTTCTGTCATTAGTCTCGAAATGAACACGTCGTCTGGCGATGTTGTTCTTTAAACAGCCTGTTGGGGTGGAAGAGGCTGAACCTCCGGGGTGAAGCTGGAAGTGACGTCAGGTGTTCTCGTGGGACTCGTCCTCCAATCTGAGGGTACAAGAAAAGAGGCTGCTAGTGACTGGCTATCTTCTTCTTCTTCTTCTTCTTTTGGCTGCTCCCATTAGGGGACGGATCATCTTGTTCCATCTCTTCTTGTCGTCTCCATCTTGTTCTGTCACCCCCATCACCTGCATGTTCTCTCTCACCACATCCAAAAACCTTCCTCTTTTCCTCTTCCCTAGCAGCTCTATCCTTACCATCCTTCTCCCAATATACCCAGCATCTCTCCCTTGCACATGTCCAAACCAGTGCAATCTCACCTCTCTGACTTTGTCTCCCACCCGTCCAACTTGAGCTGAACTTCTAATGTCCTTCACCTTCATTTAATCCTGATACTCTTTATATTCAATTCATTATAATAACTATTCATGATGGCTCTAAAATCCGTACTGACCCCGACTCTCTCTTCTGTTTCTTTTCCCGGTTTTCTTGGTGGCGACCTGCACAATCACCACCTAATCAAAGCACCGTGATGTCCTACATTGATGGATTAAAAGCCAGAAGTCTACATGACCATCATCATCAAGTTCTTCCAAGAGAACCCTAAATACAAAGAGGACTGTTTCATTTATGTTAGGTAGAATGGCCAGAGGGGACTGGGCAGTCTAATGGTCTGGAAACCCTGCAGATTTTATTTTTTCTCTCCAGCCGTCTGGAGTTTTCCCTGGCCATCGCATCTTACTCTTATTCTATGTTAATTAGTGTTGTCTTATTCTAATTCTTATTTTGTCTTTTATTTCTCTTTTCTTCATCATGTAAAGCACTTTGAGCTACATTATTTGTATGAAAATGTACTATAGAAATAAATGTTGTTGTTGTTGTTGTCCTCATTTCTAATCCTGTCCATCCTCGTCACGCCCAATGCAAATCTTAGCATCTTTAACTCTGCCACCTCCAGCTCTGCCTCCTGCTTTCTGGTCAGTGCCACCGTCTCCAACCCATATAACACAGCTGGTCTCATTACCATCATGTAGACCTTCCCTTTCACTCTTGATGGTACTCGTCTGTCACAAATCACTCCTGACACTCTTCTCCACCCATTCCACCCTTCGCCTCACTCTCTTCTTCACCTCTCTTCCACAATCCCCATTACTCTGTACTGTTGATCCCAAGTATTTAAACCAAGTATTTTAGCCTCACTAAAATATTTATAATGCTGCCAGGTCTCTCCCACCCAACTGATGACATGACACAAGAAGGTTGAATATACACGGATAGGCAGAACCCCTTTTAAAACTTCCTGGTATGATTTCAGACAGAATGATGCATTGTGGGTAACCACTGCTAAAATGTCATTAAGATTCACCTGTTATTGTGAAGGGACTGAAGTGCTGCTGCCTATGAAAAGGTGGAAAAGTTGCAGCTCTCCATAAAGATAACATCTGCCATAAAGTGCTGGTCTTCAGTTCCTGTAATTATGTAAACTATTTCTAATGATTCTTAAACCTTAAATGTTTAAAGATTGAAAACGTGCATCATTACATCAGCAGCTTAATCTACTGCATGTCTTAAAATAAATAATGACAAAGCAAAAGCAAACTAATCTGCAAGACGCTAAACCTGGAAATTAAACAAAATAAAAAGAAAGAGAGACCCACTTGTAATGGCTCGTTGCATCTGAGGAGAAGCCTGCTCTTCTGCCCAGGTTTGTAGGGGCCGAGTTTACGACAGAAGAGTCAAATGTGGACCTTACATGCCTCATCACCGGGAGATAAAACATTTATTAAATCCAGAACCATCGTAATTAATCTTTAAAAGGGAACCCGTTAACAACCAGTGCGCTTCACTATTAACAATTTTCTATGGGAAAGACTGTTAATATGAGTTAAATATAATTTCACATACAATTAGAACTGCCTACATAAAAGAATTACCGTACTGCCAAATGTTTGCTCACCAATCACTATGATGACAACTACTACATGTGGTCTCGGCTATCAGTGGTTTCATCAACTACAACATAAATTTTATTGCCATAAATCTTTCAATGAACAGCGTCCACATGTTGTTCAAAGACACGGGGCAAATGGGTTTGTCAAAGGCGGCTCTCATTTTCTGGCAGCGCCCCTCCCTGTTTACAACGCTTAATAAACAAAGGGCGCTTCTTCATCCTATTCTCGAGCGATATGTCCGACTCGCATGGCCACAAACTGGCGTCTTACATCTGACGGTTTTGTTGTTTCCTCTGTTGTTACCTGTTTTGATTTTCATTTCTCCTTGTTCTTGAGATGGGTTTTAGATTTGACTCGGTCATTGCAAGCATCTTTTCGTGTCCAGTCTATGGTATGCTGGCAAAACTTGCAGAAAAGTTGTTGTCCTGATTTGTAAAAGTCGCTGGGATATTGTTGTGACCCACACTTTTGTAGTTAATCTCATGTTTCTTAGTTTTTTCGACATAGTTAGGGTATCTGATACTGGTTGCTTCGATATTTCTGTCCCGGGCAGTTAGCTAATTCACGTACCTTTAATGAGAAAACATACAAAAAGCACGCTGTGACAGATTAGGGTTTTCTCGCACCCTTATACCCTCAGACACCACGTCAGACACCAGATAAAAGTCCAATAATAGAATTTATTATAATAATAATGTGCACTATGCACGCTCCTCTCCACAATACTTAATAAACAATAACCAATCCTCCAAACTCCCAGACGCTTAGCCACCCTGCCTCCCAGCTCAGCTCGTCCATCTGGGATTTCCCACAGTCCTTTATAGTCCTTGACCCGGAAATGTTTCACCTTCTCTGTCCATGTGACCTGGAACACTTCCGGGTCAGATAAAAAATCCTTCTTTTCTTCACGCAGGAAGCAAATCGTTCCCATTGTCCACGTGACTATGACGTACTTCCTGGGTGTAAGGCAAATAGTCTCTGGGCCTCCCTGCAGCGACTCCTGTCGGCCCCCATGGTATCCAGCAGGGCTGTGCATTAAAAGTCCATTGTCCATAATTCACTGCTGGCATTCGGGGCACCTCTATGCTGCAAGGAGGGCTCCATCTGAACGGCCAGCCATCTACCACAACGCGCACATACAGATAGAGGCACGACTGGATTTCTAGGAAGAACTGCGTTCGCTTCAAAAACAACAAACTAGAAAATAGTATCTGAATGATTGAATAATCTGTAGTTCTATCGTTTAATTTGTTGGGAAGTTTTGTAACACCCCTGCAGCCTCTAAATTCCTCACTTTCCGTTTTTAAATCTAAAATCCGTTTTTAAGCGTTAATTCCGTGATTCCGTCTGTGTTTTCCGTATATAGGGCCCTATATATTTTGATCTTTGTCTTTACTGCTGCCATGGCTTTTCTCCTACCTATCCATCCAGTTCTGCACCCATTTTCAGGGGCAGCACTCACTTCATCCACTTCATACCTTAACTTCCTCAGCATGGATGGCAGAGTTGTGCTGAGCAGGGGATCACTTCAGTGTGATTTCGGCAGCCCATTAGCAACACGCTGAAGCCATTTTAAATACCAGCTGGCTTCAGAGCTCGAGGGCCATCACGTCATAGTGCCCTCTTGTGGCCCTCTGGGTCAGTATTCCAATGGCCTGCCTGTCATGAGCAGCAGACAGGAGGATCCCAGTAGCTTCATCTGTGGACATCTCTCTTACCAGCCACTGAAAAGCAAGTGGGGTGAGGAGTCCAAATGACTGTTTCTCAGCAGCTCACAAAGTCTAAATATACAGTAAATGTTGAAAAGCCATGGAAAATAAATACATAAAGAAAGGCTATGAAGGCATACAAACCTGTGGGTGTCATGTTAAAAACTGTGCTCACAAACCATTTGCACATGAATTACTCATACAGATGCCTGAAATGGCCCAAGTGACAGCACCGCAAAGCAGGCCAAAATCCAAACTAGCCTGCTCAGAAAAGGGTCACCTCTCTGCAGCCCAAGTGGCAACTCAACTGGCTGGCTTCAGACTGGGATAAATGGACTTTGGCATTAAAGATTAAAAATATACATGCCAAAATCCCAAAATATAATCAAAATGGGGAGCAGTGATAGCGCTGCTGCCTCACAGTTAGGAGACCCGGGTTCGCTTCCCGGGTCCTCCCTGCGTGGAGTTTGCATGTTTTCCCCATGTCTGCGTGGGTTTCCTCCGGGTACTCTGGTCCCCTCCCGCATTCCAAAGACATGCTGGTTAGGTGTATTGGCTATTCTAAATTGTCCCTAGTGTGTGCCTGGTGTGTGTGTGCCCTGTGGTGGGCTGGCGCCCTGCCTGGGGTTTGTTTCCTGCCTTGCGCCATGTGTTGGCTGGGATTGCCTCCAGCAGACCCCCGTGACCCTGTAGTTAGGATATAGCGGGTTGGATAATGGATGGATGGATGGATAATCAAAATGCCTGACAAGGTAGGGGATTACCATAAACCCCTGGCTTGTAAAAGAAATGGGTGACAAAAGAATCTTGATCAAAGAATTTATTTGCAAAAAGAGAAAATATAATAAAATGTTAAAATGAAAAAGAAAAAAAGCAACAGGAGTTGCCAAATAGACAATCCAAAAACAAGTCCTGATATTTTATTTCGTTACCCTACGACAGAACCAAAAAAAGAAAACAAATAAAATCCATCGATAATAGCAAAACTCACAAATTGAAATTCTAACTCTACAAAAGTACAATTAATGAACCGCAAAGGACTCAACTTCCCAGTCTATTTTTAATGGGGCTGGGGGTGTTCCATACTGGTGATGTGTGGTACCGCCGGCACAAGGAACACAAATACATTTATAGAAAAAGTGCATTTAAAGAAAAAAAATGTAAACATAACAAAAATAACGACTAAGTAATTAAATGAACAGAACGCTATTAAAGGATAAGTTTGGTTTGTTAGTTATTTCTTCATAATCATGACATATTTTAGTTTATCACATTAAACTGTAGTCTGAAGAGAAGCATATTTTTGACTTTTTTTAAAAATGTCAAGCCCACTCTTGTGTTTTATAATGGTGATTATAGGTACCGGATCAGCATTATGAAAAGTACCCTTAAAACTTACAGACTATGTCCATTCTTCAAGCGAAAAAGTTATTGAGTATTGAGATTACCATGTAAAACAGCGTAGCCATGATGTTTCAAGAAGGAATAAAACTAAAAAGCAAACTATTTCTTGTGGGAGATGGCCATTTTAAAAGGAGAAGGGCTGTGCACTTCAGTTCACCCCTCGTCTTCCTCCGCGGCACTCATCAGGACTTGTGGTGTTAATTCACCTTAGAAAGCCATCGGAAAGCGTTATAACTGAAACTGAATGCTGTTTCTGTAGGCAACTAGACAATAATAATTGAAAAGACACAGTTAAGGGTTGCACGGTGGTGCAGTGGGTAGGTAGTAAGGAAACCTGGGGGTTTGCTTCCCAGGTCCTCCCTGCATGGAGTTTACATGTTCTCCCTGTGTCTGCGTGGGTTTCCTCCCACAGTCCAAAGACATGCAGGTAAGGCTATTGGCGATTCTAAATTGTCCCTAGTGTGTGCTTGATGTGTGGGTGTGTGTGCCCTGTGGTGGGCTGGCGCCCTGCCCGGGGTTTGTTTTCCTGCCTTGCTCCCTGTGTTGGCTGGGATTGGCTCTGGCAGACTCCTGTGACCCTGTAGTTAGGATATAGCGGGTTGGATAATGGATGGTTGGAAGTCACAGTTAATGATTGCTTAAATTCTTTTACTATACCAAAGCTTATTTCACAAAGATACTACCTGCTGCCTCTGGGTTGAAAGTCTATGTGTGTTTTTTGGTGAGAGAGAATATTGAGCAGGTGCGTGGCATGCAGTAAGGTGACAAGAACTTAAATGACTTTATAGGTGTTCATCCACCCATCTACGTATCCATTGTCAATAAAAAAAACGGCCAACAGACATCGTAAAGGTTTGGGACAGCCACCCGTATAATATGCCCAGGCTGAAAAAGGTGGAAATTGAAGAGAGTTGTTCACAAGACTGAGTCCAAAACAGAACTGAATATGTGGATGTAAGATGGTGACTTTAACTCTTTGAGGGCTGAATATGTTTTCTAAAACGTGCAGTTTTCTGAAAAGCACCCAAAGCAAGGGTCTCGCACATAAAACAACCTAAAATATCAGTTGCTGGGTGCTGTGGCCGCCAGTTCACAGTCTCTTGTGGTTTCAAGACGTGCTCACGGGTGGCATGACAGCTGGCAGGAATGTGTGGCAGGGTGGCTGCCAGGTTGTCTTCACATGACGGGAACGGGGATGTCAGCAGCAGTTGCCGTCACAGTGCAACGCAATCTGGTTTGAACCCTGTGTCGTTATTGGGGGTCTTCATCTATACATACGTGTTCGGCACCATGATTAGCTGGAGGTCGATCAGCCGATGACAGTACCTCTGTTTCGTTTACGATCTCGATCTCCAGATCACTTTAATCAGAATCTGAGTCTGACGGGTCAGAGTCCAATTCAGCAATAATATACAAAATGTCGTCCACGGAGTAGTTTGCTTTGTGCATTCACTTCGATCTCTCACCAGATGTCAATGGCATTTTTGTCACTGTTTGCTCTTCGCTACTCCCACAAATACATGGAAATCTCGGTCAGACCAACAAAGCCAACTTTCCTTCTAGCAAAGAGAGTCGAACTAAAACGTAATGACCAGGGCCGGATTAAGACGAAATTGGGCCTGATGCTGCAGCGCAAAAAAGGCCTATTTTTTCTCGCCATTGTTGCATGTGCATTCGACACTCACCGTATATGTGCACTCAAACCGACCAAAGAGCCTTAATTGCTTGCGACGCAACCAGCCAGCCTTTATTGAACACTAGCAAAATACCCGCGCTTCGCAGCGGAGAAGTAGTGTGTTAAAGAAGTTATGAAAAAGAAAAGGAAACATTTTAAAAATAATGTAACATGATTGTCAGTGTAATGTTATGAGTGTTGCTGTCATGAAGGATTTGATTATCATTATTTCTTTCAATCAGGTTCGTATTTGGAGGATGTGTTGTGTTCAAGTTTTATGCCGTGTTTGTCAACCGTTGTAAAGATAACAGGTTTCATTCATCGAAGTGATCACTGCCCAAATTGGTACTCGTGAATCTAAGATGTTTAACAGGCATTCCCGGTATTAAGTTGTGGATTTGCCTGCGAATATTTAGCGGCAGCGTGTCTATGAACGTAATTTAAACTTAAGCTTTACACCTTGCTTTCCTATTGATATGTCTACAAAGGCTTGTTCAGCGTCGGAGGGTTGTTCGTTTCCTACTGAATCAATAAGCTGCTCATCTTCCTCTTTATCTGAGACGTGACACACTGCATGCACGGGTTTACCTTTCCCAGTCCTGCAAAGTCAGTTCACGTGAGCCGCTCGGAGTACATGCATCGAAGGTTCTCAGCTGTGCTTGTGCTGTGTCGTGCCATCTTGCGATGTCCACGGCTTTATTTAATGTTAGTTTAAGACCCGGCACTTAAATGTTTTTTCTCGCACTTTCGCTGAGTTTGTGCCAAACACTATTCTATCCCTGACCATCTCATCTTCGTTTGCATAAGCACAGTCCTTAACCCGCGAATATTTAGCGGCAGCGTGTCTATTGGATTGCTGCTGACGGACGGCCTTATATGGGCAGGCACTCAATTACGTGGGAGGCGTGATGATGCGTGACGCAACTCCGCCTCACACGGCGACCGAGCTGCAGGCTATGGCCGTATATATGTACATAAGTAGGTTCCAGTTATGACCGTTACGCATAGAATTTCGAGATGAAACCTGCCTAACTTTTGTAAGTAAGCTGTAAGGAATGAGCCTGCCAAATTTCAGCCTTCTACCTACACGGGAAGTTGGAGAATTAGTGATGAGTCAGTCAGTCAGTGAGTGAGTGAGTGAGTGAGTGAGGGCTTTGCCTTTTATTAGTATAGATGAATAATAATAATGACGTAGTATCGTAACAACTCGAGATTAACATTAAACTATGTAACATCAACATTAAATAGCAATTATCTGAAAAGTGCACTTAAAGCAGAAAGCCTAACAATAAAATACACAAAATTTCGCAATTCTCTTAACGAAACAGAGGAAGAAAAAATGAATTTGCAGAAACATTGGGTCAAAGAGACTCAGTTCAGGCTCTTGAGGGTAAAAATTTCTCCACAATTTAAATTTCATAATAGACCAGAATCCTGTTGAGGATTTTAAAAATTCTAAATATCCATGCCGGGCCTGCGGGCCGGCTTATAGTTTTACTTTTACAGATAACCATTTAAATAGTCATCGATTTTTACTGTGCAACTAACTTTCAACGTGAAAAATTTACTACGTGGCACTTACCAAACAATAATAAAGTGGCAAGAATCCCCAAGATATTGCAAAAAACGCAGCTAAATTATAAGTAAACTGTTTAACGTAAAATTGATAGCATTAACTTGAAATCTTCGGTTAACAATAAACACAACGACGTTATAGTTACGTCACAGCGCAAAGAACAATAGGAACTGTATAATAAGTAACGCTGTGTCTAGGCGTCCGAAAGTCGGACTCCAAATTTCATTCTAAGAATTATTTTGAGGTTAATATAGCAAGGGAAAACGGTTCAGCTTCCGGAAAATTCTCGTCTGTTTTCATCTGGGCCTACTTCAGGAATGGGCCTAATGCTGCAGCATCAATAGCACCAACCTTAATAAGGCCCTGGTAATGGCGGGTTTTGTCACCATTTGCAGTTGCTTACTGCTCTCAACCCCTCCTGCTGACAAAAGTCGACATCCGTCCTGAAGGAGTTAAAGGAGGAAGTGACGTCATCGATGCCGGAAGCGGAAATGATGTCATCATGGCCAACGTGACAGGAAGTGATGTCATCACATGTGCCATAACCGGAATATCCATCTTCGGAGGTGCTGGAACCCGGCAGGATTTCCTGAGAATGGTCTGCAAGGAACTGAGAGAGACAGTCAGCACACCCCGCTGCCACCCTGGTCTTGCGTAGAATTACAATTACTCAGTTCCTTTAGCTGCCTCCTACTCACACATGTGTGACACCATCTTTCTAACCCATTTATCCAGGGTAGGGTCACAGGGCAGCTGGAGCCTATGCCAGCAAGCATCATCTGCAAGGCAGTGTGGTAAATTGTTTTTAGAGACAGTGAGGCAGCACAGACCCCATGTGCGTAGATATGTGAGGAAAAAATCTGTGACTGTGATGAGGGAAATTGCTAATTATGTCTAAGGGGCACAAGAGTAGATAGCGCAGCTGTCCCTCATTGAGGTTCCTCCGGATGTTTGTGTTCACATATGTTCTGTTGGCACAAGTTCAAAACAGAGTTGTCACAAAATGACGGGGAGAAGTGGATCCAGATGGAAGGACACAGGAAGTGATGTCAGGGTGTTCTAGCTGTCAATCAACCAGTCTGTTGTTGGGGAAATGACGGCTGTGATCACCACCACCACAGTTCCAATGTACTGTACGTCTGCCGGTGGAACAGACTGAGTTCACTATGACAATGCTCCGTTAATCTGCTGTTCTGTGTTACAATACATTTGTACTTTGGGTTTTTTTTTTTTTTTTGATGCTAAATATACTAAATAACATGTTATATATTCATAAAAGCATATGTTCACAAAACTCCAAATGACTAAGTTCAGGTGTTTTATTGTTGAACGGTTCATAACCTCAAGCACACAGTCATTCAATCTCCAATGGTAGTTGAAGGGGTCCCACTGAAGAGCTCAGTAACATTAAACGTGGCACTGTCACAGGATGCACAACAGGTGACTGTCAGTGACCTTAGTTTGACGATTCATGAAACAGCAAGAACCCCAAATGAGTCGAGCTGCAGACCTTCAGAGCTCCACAAATGTTGAGGAGGTTGTCTACTTGCATTATACATCAGTGATGTTACATGATACGCCCGGTTACACTGTGGATAACATGAGGGTTTTGTGAGGAGTTATCTGACTCAAGTCAACTAAACCAAATGATAAAAATGATGTGCAATTCAATTGGCAGTCCAGCGGAGCATCAGAATTGAGGAGCTGCATTGGTCTGCAGGCCACTTCGACTGCAGATTTGTGGCCCGCGTATTTGTGGTGTGACACGGGGGTGCAGAGATTAGCTTTGCCACTCCATGGAGTGTTAGCAACTCCAAGACATACCATTAGGCTGAGTGGGTAAGTTACAAACTGGTCCATGGGGGCGAGTTTGCCCTGAAATACTGCCAGGTTAGCCCCCAACTTCCAAGTGAAGCTATTCTTATAATACTCAGGTCTGAAAATCAATGAATGCAGTTCACCAAAGGCATCTCTTTACATTTTCAATGGAGAAAAAAATGAAAACAGGACTGACATGCTGCTGTTATAATGTGACCGCTATCGTCTGTCAATCCTTGAGCTTACAGTCAGTACTTCATCAGCATTTGCCAGGAAAACTAAGCAAAAACAGTTAATATTAAATTATATTACAGCCCATGGCTGTTCTTTCATTAGAGATCATACACTTCATAGCAGTGCTCTGAGAGGAGGAAGGCAGTAATGAAGCATGGAGTCCAGCAACCAGGCCTCCTTTGAAGCTGCAGATCAGTGCCCACTTAAAGACCTGCTCACTAAGAGCATGGCGGGGTGTTCTGCACAGTTTGTAATATTAAAAACAACTGCTGGAAGGAAACAGGTGTGACATTTAAACTTCTTAAAGCCTCTTCTAATGACATTCTGTTTATACCCAGTAGTGTATGTGAAATGTAGGCAGAGTAGCGACTGAGGCACTGGAGTAGTAAATGGAGTTTACAGCACTGATCTACTAGACACAGCGCCTGCCATTGCTGTCTCTTATATAGTGCCTTACATATCATTCTGTCTATGTATTCATCTGTTTTGTAGTATCTATCTATTATATAGTACTTTTCATATCTATCTATCATATATTACCTTTTATATCTATCTATCAATCTATCTATCTCCTTCCTGTTTTGCTGTCGCTGTGCATGCTGGGTGGTTGTCTTGAGTGTGAGCGAGTGGAACTGGTGGTGGACGCTGTGAGGTGAGTGTGGTGATTCTTTTTTTCTTCTAATTTTCTAGTTTCTTATTTCTATCTTTTCTTTGGTGTAAACAGCTACACTTGTTTTTTGTACTGAGTGGCTTAGGCCACGGCAGCCGCAATGGCTGCGAATCTTGAGCGTCTGAGCCGCCGCCATGGGATTAAACTTATATCGGAGGAGTTTGTCCCTTTAGAGGCGGGGGTTTTGGCGGTAGGCGAAGTGGTCGGATGTGACAATATTAAGTCAGCTTCACGAATGAGCGGGAATATCGTGATTTTTTTGAGCTCTGTGGATTTAGTTCCCACAGTAGTTGAGAAGGGGGTGGTTATTAATGGCTCCTTTGTACAGGTTTCCCCTCTAGCTGTCCCGTCCCGTAGAGTAACAATTTCGAATGCGCCGCCCTTTCTCAAAAATGAAACTATAGCAAAAGAGTTGGAGCGGCATGGGCGTCTGGTATCGAAAATTCGGTACATTCCTTTAGGTTGTAAATCGCCTGATTTAAAACATGTCTTGTCATTTAGACGACAAGTTTTTATGGTTTTAAATAGAATGGATGACGAATTAAATGTGGCAATGAAGTTTAGAGTGGACGGTTTCGATTACGTGATTTTCGTCACTTCTAATGAAATGAAATGTTTTGGGTGCGGGAGTGAAGCTCATTTAATTAAACAGTGTCCTGAGAAACAACATGGGAACAAGAAAACTAGCCGTACAGATACAGAAATAGAGGGGCAGGAAGTGGAAGATCACGAAATTGTGGCTGATGGCGCAGAGGCGCAAGGTGATAAGAATAAAAATGCTACTACATCTGAAGGGCAGGAGAATCAAGTGCCTCCCAGAGATGAGCCGAATGAAGGTGGTAATGAGACTGTAGGTCAGACAGCGGCTGCAGCAGAAAGTGTGTGGGGAGACATTGATATGGATGAGGGAGGCAGCAACGAGACAGAGGAAAAAAGTGAATTTAAACGTCCTGCTCAAAAAAGGCAAGGAGAAAGAGAAGATCGGGCACGAAAGAAAATTGTTTTAAGTCAGGGCTCGGGGGTCGTTGGAGAGGATCCCGCCTATGGTCCTTGTCAGGAGGATTTTCCCGTCTTCGCGGAGACGGCCGATAACGTCTCAAATGCGGGGAGTGTCGGGGAAGAGCATGACGACGGCAATATCTCTGATGGGTCTGCTGCCTCGGAGCCCCCAGAGTTAAAAGCCAGGGGGGGTTACAGCGCTCAAAGTGTGAAAGAGTTTTTGGTGAATACCGCCGGAAAAAAGGGGGTGGACGTGGCCGAATTTTTCCCTGATATTGACCTTTTTCTATCGTCTGTCCGCGGGTTGCGACGAGACAAAGCAGCCTCAGCGATGTTTGATGTTAAAGAGCTCGTGAGGCTAAAGAATTTAACAAGTAAACTGAGAAAACAGTCCAATTTAAACACCACCTAATGGCTAAGCCCCCTGTTAAATCCACTCCACAGTCTTTGTGGTGGTCCCTATGTTTCATTGTGTGTTTCTCTATATTTTCTGTTACCATGGCAAGTGTACACATAGGAACCCTAAATATTAACGGTAGGAGAAATCCAGATAAGAGGGTCGCATTGTTTGATTTTATCAGACAAAAAGATTTGAATGTCACCTTTCTACAAGAAACCCACATTGATGAGCAAAATCAGTGGGAGTGGAGCAGGGATTGGAAGGGGGACATTTTTTTTAGTAATGGGACAAATGTTAGTGCTGGAGTGGCCATTTTATTTCTTGGAGGACTTCAAGTAGAAGTCTGCAGTACTGAGGAGCTGGTGAAAGGGAGACTCCTGAAAGTGACAGTGAAACTTGAAGGTAGTGTCGTCACTTTCATTAACGTGTACGCCCCGAATGAGGGTGAGGAGAGGCTCCATTTCTTTAACAAGTTAGGAGATCTTTTATCCAAGTGTGACCCTGAGGAAGTGGTGGTGTTAGGGGGGGATTTTAATTGTACACTTGATACCAGAATGGACAGAAATAATGGATTGGAACCGCACCCTCAATCAGCACGAGCTTTAGGTAAAATAATTAAGGACTTTGGGCTGGAAGATGTATGGAGGGCAAAAAATGGGGCCTGTCGGCAATACACCTGGGGGAGGACGAGTGCAAACACAATCTCAATGGCGAGACTCGATCATTTTTATAGTTTCAAACACCTGTTAGGTTTATTTAAGGTGTACTCCATTATACCTACAGGCTTCTCTGATCACAGTCTGATGATTTGTACACTCCTTTTTAACACGTACAGACCCCATAGTCCATACTGGCATTTTAACACACTCCTCCTTAAAGATCAGAATTTTAAAGAGTTATTTGTTCATTTCTGGGGAGGCTGGAAGGCTATGAAGAAGGAGTTCACCAGCTTACAACAGTGGTGGGAGGTTGGGAAGAGTCACATCCGGGCCTTGTGTCAGGAGTATACCAGAAATGTCACCCAAGTATTGCGGTCAGAAATGGCAGCTTTGGAAAATCAAATAGCTGAATTTCAGCAGCTACTAGAGAAGGGTCCAAATGAGCAGCTTCAGGCGAGCCTGACTTCTGCTAAACTGGGGTTGGCTCACCTGCTTGAGACCAGAGCTCAGGGGGCTTTAGTGAGGGCCCGCTTTCAACAACTGACTGAGATGGATGCACCAACTCAATACTTTTTTGGTTTAGAGAAAAAAAACCCGCAGAGTAAAATCTTACATTGCATAAGAACACCCGATGGCAGAGAGACACAAGAGCCTAGTGAAATAAGGCAGGTGGTCCGCGAATTTTATGAACTTCTGTTTGCTGCAGATGGAGATGGTGGCAGTGAAGACCAACAGGCCTTTTTGCAGGACTTACCACAGCTGCCCAATGCAGACGTGGCAGATTTAGATAGTGAGGTGACCTTTGCAGAACTCACCACAGCCCTGGGACAGCTGAAAACAGGGAAGGTCCCTGGAATCGATGGAATACCAGTGGAGTTTTATAAAGAGTTCTGGGATGTCATTGGCCTGGACTTATTGGAAGTGTTCCGGTGAAGTTTTAAGACCGGCTTGTTACCACAGAGCTGCCGTAGAGCCGTGATCACGCTGCTGCCGAAGAAGGGAGACTTGTGTCTCATTAAGAACTGGCGGCCTGTGTCTCTCTTATGCGTTGATTATAAAGTTCTCTCCAAAGCCTTAGCTAACAGGATGGTCCAAGTATTGGGGAGAGTGGTGCATCCTGATCAAAATTACTGCGTAGCTGGCAGGTCCATTTTTAATAACATTTTTTTAATTCGGGACATTTTGGCTGCTGCAGAACTGTTTGGTTTTCGGACTGGTCTTATTTTTCTTGACCAGGAAAAAGTTTTTGATAGGGTCAGTCACTCATTTTTATGGAATGCCATGAAGGCGTTTGGTTTTGGAGGGTCTTTTATTAAACATATTCGCTTACTTTATAGTGACATTTCTGGTATCATAAAGGTCAATGGTGGATTGTGCGTGCCTTTCAGTGTCAGAAGAGGAGTCAGACAGGGCTGTTCTTTGTCCGGCATGTTATATGCTCTGGCGCTGGAGCCTTTCCTGGTGCACCTGAGGAAGTTGCTGACTGGTCTCTCCATCCCCAACTGCAACATGGACCCTGTGAAAGTCACTGCTTATGCAGATGATCTTGATGTAGTCATCACAAGCCAGAAGGATTTGGGCGAATTAACAGAAGGTCTACAGAATTACAGTAAAGTAATTCGGCTAAAGTGAATTGGATCAAAAGTAGTGCAGTGCTGGTTGGGAACTGGACAGGATGTAGTCCTCCTCGACTGGAAGGAGGTCTGCAGTGGACAACTGCAGGCTTCCTGTACCTGGGAGTCCATCTTGGAGATGACCACTACATCCAAAAGAACTGGGAGGGTCTGTTGGACAAGGTTACAGCTCGGCTTGCCAAGTGGAAGTGGATACTCCCTCAGTTATCCTATAGAGGACGGATGCTGGTCATTAATAACCTGGTGACCTCCAGCATGTGGCACAAGTGTATTTGTCAGCAACCTCCATTTTTGCTTGTTCAGCAGATACAGGAAGCGATCATGGATTTCTTTTGGACTGGTACCCATTGGATACAGAAGGGCGTTCTATTTTTTCCATTGGATGAAGGCGGACAAGGACTTATTGACATTACCAGCAGGATTGCTGCTTTCCGCCTTCAGACCATTCAAAAACTGCTGTACCCTGTTGAGCAGAGCCAGTGGATGAACTTGACCGTACTCTTCTTTAAACAAGCCAGGCATATGGGACTTGGGAAAAGTTTACTGCTGTGCCACTTAGATAAGATCAGGACTTTACAGGTGCCAGAGTTTTATAAAAGCGTTTTAGCAGCGTGGCAACTGCTGTCGATAAAAAAGGACTGTGATGACCTCTCCACATTTTGGGTCCTTGATGAACCACTGTTCTACAATCCTGCTGTTGGCACTGCTACAGGAATTTCTGAAAACTTTATTAATCATTTCATAATACATGGAATAACCATGATAAAGGACATAATTGACTGGGAAAATTACACTTGGAAAACTGCACAAGTGGTAGCAGTAGAGACAGGGGTATACTCAGTGCGCCTAATGGAGAAGTTTCTGTGGCAGATACAATCATCAATGGACAGGGAATCCATGACACTTCTGCATAGAATTTTCTCATCACAACTGAAGCCAACTGACGAAACGCCTTTTCCAACGCTTACTGTGTCTCCGGCTGTTGAACTGAGGGATGGTGAGACTAATGTTTTAGCCTTAAGTTCTCTTGAGGCGTTATCTCTGCCTACAGTGCCGGGGAAGCAGCTGTACAGGATTTGTGTGAAGGTGAACAACCTGGAGCAGCTGAGGACACGAAGACACGACACACCTTGGAGAGACAAGCTTGGAGCACCACAAGGACTGAACCCCGCATGGAGGTCGTTGTACAAGCCGCCATTGGCCAGTAGGGTGGGAGACCTGCAGTGGAGGTTGGTACATGGGATACTAGCGGTGAACTCCCTCTTATCGATTATATGTTCGGGGGTCTCAGATTGCTGTCCTTTTTGTGGTCTGAGGGAAAGTGTTTTTCATGCTTTTGTGTATTGTGAGAGACTGCAGACCTTCTTTAGTAAAATTGAAAGAATAGTAGAAGGGTTGGGGGTCCCATATAATGGCACGGTGTTTGTGCTTGGGGTTAGAATTATTAAACACACCAGAGAAAATATGAACTTAATTAATTTTATTATCGGGCAAGTAAAACTGTCAATATGGAAGACCCGTAGAAACAAGATTACTGGGAGTGGAAATGAAGATGTTGTTGTATTTTTTAGAAAAGTATGTGAAAGTAGGATATTAGTGGATTTTAATTTTTATAAGTCTACAAATAATTTAGCAAAGTTTAAGGAAATGTGGTGCATGAATAATGTGCTTTGTGTATGTGATGATGATGATAATTTGCAATTTGTGCTCTGAGTATGGTGTTTTACTCCTTTATAAATTGGGTTGATAAATTGAGAATAAGTGGGATTGGAGGGTGGAAACAATGGGAGGGATTAGATAAATATATATTCCAAGAACAATATGAATATGTAATGGTTTAAAAATGAATATCCATCATTAGGAAACTGTGTACGTGTTTTTTTGTAAGACTTAAGATTTTGAGTTTACTGTGTTTTTTTGTATTTATTCCTGGTTTTATTTAATAAAGTTTGGTTTTAAAAATAAAATATCTATTATATAGTGCCTTTCATATCTATCTATCTAGTATGTAGTGCCTTTCATATCTATCTATCTAAGATAGATATGAAAGGCACTATATACATCTATCATATAGTACCTTTCATATCTATCTATCTATCTATCTATCTATCTATTACCTTTTCTATCTATCTATCTATCATATAGTACCTTTCATATCTATCTATCTAGTATATAGTGCCTTTCATATCTATCTATCTATCTATCATATAGTACCTTTCATATCTATCTATCTATCTATCTATTACCTTTCATATCTATCTATCTAGTATATAGTACCTTTCATATCTATCTATCTAGTATATAGTACCTTTCATATCTATCTATCTATCTAGTATATAGTACCTTTCATATCTATCTATCTATC
>JANRMT010028174.1:35711375-35722367 GCA_026402145.1 Polypterus bichir lapradei | reverse complement strand
AAGCCACCTACCAAATTTCGTGAAGATGGGGTCAGCCTTCTACCTACACGGGAAGTTGGAAAATTAGTGACGTTGGAAAGTTCAAAATGGCGGCCGACAATGGCGTCATACCATCGAAATAAGTACATACATCGGTTTTGGTTAGCGCAGGGAAGCCGCCTACCAAATTTCGTGAAGATGGTGCTATAAATAAGAAAGTTCAACATGGCGGACGTTGTCGACCGTTATCGACCGTTATGACCGTTACGTGTAGAATTTCGAAATGAAACCTGCTTAACTTTTGTAAGTAAGCTGTAAGGAATGAGCCTGCCAAATTTCAGCCTTCTACCTACATGGGAAGTTGGAGAATTAGTGATGAGTCAGTCAGTCAGTCAGTCAGTGAGTGAGTGAGTGAGTGAGTGAGTGAGTGAGTGAGTGAGGGCTTTGCCTTTTATTATTATAGATTCCCGTTTTGATCAAATACTGTAAAAAAGCAGGTCGACGAATGTAATGATCCAATCAGCAAATACAGCATTAAGCAGCTGGCCAACCCGCAGATTCGAGCTGCACTAATAATATTCAACGACGTGGTTGGTGAAATAGCTGAATTGAGTAGATTATTACAGCAAAGCAACTTGAGACCAATTGAAGCGTTTCAGCTTGTAAACTTGAGCGATCAGTACTTGGGCAAGAACGTGCACTGGAGTGAGGAAGCAATAGCTTTTATGGAATCCACGTCCCAAGAGCTAGCTTCTGTAGCCAAGGATTGGACCATCAAGGTCCCCGCCATCGGCCAGCACCCGACTCACACTGCACCTATCCTCCTTGGCCCATCCTATAGGTGGTGAGCTCATGGGAAGGGGGACCCACGTTGCCTCTTCGGGCTGTGCCCGGCCTAGCCCCATGGGTGCAGGCCCGGCCACCAGGCACTCGCCATCAAGCCCCACCTTCAGGCCTGTCTCCAGACCTGCATCCAGGCAAGGGAAAATGTCATTCAAATTTCTTAATCATCATAGGAGTTTTTCTCATCCCTCACCTAGGACCAGTTTGCCTTGGGTGATCCTACCAGGGGCATAAAGTCCCCGACAAGAGAGGATCATTGGAACATGCAAAACCCTCCTCCACGATAAGGTGGCGGCTGGAGGAGGAGTCGGATGAGGTGGCTCGGGCAACTGATCAGGATGCCTCCTGGACGCCTCCCTGGTGAGGTGTTCTAGGTACGACTAACCGGGAGGAGGCCCCGGGGAAGACCCAGGACACACTGGAGTGAGTATGTCTCTCGACTGGCCTGGGAACACCTCGGGATTCCCCCGGCAGAGCTAGCAGAAGTGGCCAAGCAGAGGGAAGTCTGGGCATCTCTGCTCAAGCTGCTGCCCCCGCAACCTGATCGCAGATAAGTGGAATAGGCTGGATGGATGGATAAGGAAATCAATGTGGCAGCTATTGTCCGGTTTTTTGAGAGTAGCTGCTTGCACATGGAGGCTCGCTTTCCAGAAAATTAATTGACAGACTGGGGGTTGTTCAAAGGCATTGTTATGTCCAGCACAGCTGACTTTACAAACGGAGAAACAGAAATCACAAAGCAGGTTGAAAGGTACCATTATTTCCTTCCCCAGTCCATGAGCTGTCAAGGGCAGTGATGATGCAGGATCGCAATTTTTGATTTGTCGCGTCTGAAAAACTCAAAACCGGGCAGATTTGGACATTTGCTGATATAGTTTAATATGTACTCAAAGAAGAAGAATTTGCAACGCTGGCTTGCCTTGCAGATATCTGTGCAACATTTCAAGCATTGAGTGCCGATTATGAACGCGGTTTCAGTCTCATGAATACCATTGAGACAAAATCTTGTAACCGACCTTGAGGCAGAACATTTGGACATGTGCAAAAAGTCGTATGAAAACTCTGGACAAACAGTCAATTTGGATCATGTTTATCAGTGTTGGTGTGCGTACAAGGGCAGGCTTCAAAAACTGTAACAGTATAAGTTGTAACTTTCTAACTGTCCATATTTGAAATTTTGGTGTCAGTTAATCTGGCCTCATTTAGCATTGTGTGTGTGTGAAAAACGTTACATTTTCAGTGTTTATCTCGCTGTTAAAAATGACAGTTTAAAAATGGCATAAATGGAAAGCACAGCGCTGTGTATAAATAAAAATCAATTTCTTATCTCACGCAGATCACTTCTGTTACTGCTCATGCAAGTAGGTGTTCCGCACATACGAGAAAAAAATTAGAGGGAACGTTGTTTAAGATGTGACTTATGGTAAATGATGCCAAGTCGTATTTTTCACAAAAAAATATATGCCAAACAACATAAAGAGCTAAAGAAGAAGGGCTTCAAATTATATGTTTCAAACTACATCTGCACCTACGAAGGTAAGACCTGGGGCCTCATGCATAACACCGTGTGTAGAATTCACACTAAAACATGGCGTATGGACAAAAGTGGAAATGTGCGTACGCACAAAAAAATCCAGATGCATAAATCTGTGCGTATGCCAACTTCCACGTTCTTCCTCTCCATAAATCCCGGTCAGCGTGAAAAGTAATGCACGTCCACGTGCCTGCTGCCACTCCCCAAACTCCTCCCAGAATTACACCTCTTTGAATATGCAAATGAATATAAATAGCCCTTAAGCTCAGTGTTCTGTGAAAAGGCAATGGCAAAAGCACTGGGGGAAATAGAAGAATTTCAGCAAATACCAAGTGGAGGCAAAGAAAAACGTACTATTTGTTGGTTAAACAGTGGTATAAACAACAAAAGGAGTTGATTGAGTGACATAGAGTGTCGGAGAAACTCGAAAGCTCAAGTTCACAAAGTCGCACAGTTTGCAAAACCGAGCAGAGATCTTGCGTACGCCAGGGTTTGAACTAATGTGAAAATGTGCGTAGCTTTGCTCCAAGTATAGGTTTTATATCTGAGTGTGGAAATGGGAGTACACAACATTTTTGTGCGTATGCACAATTTATACATGAGACCCCTGGACTTATTAAAAACATTTATCTACTATGAATGTATATGGGATAAATATATGATTACATTAGGCTTCTTAAAACATAATTTCAATAATTAGCCATTAATTTATATTTAGGGACAGGTGAATACGTATGTAAGCTTAATACTGCAATGGTATTGGACAAGTTACATTAACCAGGGATGAGTCTCCAAAAGAATGAGCTGGTGTTACACCACCCATAATAGGAGAGTCTATAAAATGGCAGCTCTTCACAGTCTCTGGTGCTCTTTTCAACTACTGAGGAAAAAAGGTAAGCAGTCCTTCTAAGGAAAGCGAGCCACCTCAAAGAGTCATGTAAAAAGCAGAGAATCCATTCATTGCGGCACTTGGTGCTGATGCTACACTACATAATAACATGACTCTGCTGGACATCCTTCCTTGTAAAAAAAGTGAATGTCTCTCTCTGAGCCAGCAAAATAGTGAATGCCAAACTGCTCCTTCGTTTTAAGGGTCTCAATTTGTTTCCTCAGCTGAAGGATCTCCTCTCTGAGAGACGTATTTTCATCGAGCGCTAGGTTGACATCTGCAGGATATCCGGAGCCAAAGCATAGTTATGGTTGTCAAGGATTTTTATCATCCTCCTCCTTCTCACCTGGTGTTTCATCCTCTGTCAGTTGTTTTTTCCTCTCCCAATCCCCTGGTCTTGACAGTAGAAGGGAGAAATTGTTCCATTCAAATAGCACAGGAATCGCTCTCTTCTTCAACAGTCGCTGCTCTCTCTTAGACCCTGGCTTACAAAAATCCTCTTTTTTAAAATGCCGGCTGCAAACTTGGGTTTGAGGACTAACCGTAAAACTCCACTCTGGATAGGGTTACGATCCATTTAGATAGAGTTACCTCATCGGGCTTGAAATCTATGAAAACTAAATACCTTTTTTAGCTTGATGTAAAGGTGCACACAAATGTTCAGCTGTCGAGCTATCTGAACACTGAAACTTAAACTTCATTTTTTCGGACATTCTTGCCATTAACCAAAAATCACAACAACAATTTGGACAATGAAAGTGATTGAGGTGGCTGAAATTTCACCGGAAGTACCTCAGCACTACTGTTGGCAGGTTTTGCCAAGTAAGGGGTGTGGCTATAGAGATTGTGATCCTGTCAGTCATTCCTCATCTGAATGAAAAGGTCGTTCTACTGTATGCTCACTTCCTGATCTCACTACTCGGATTCCAAAACCCTTTTGGTGCTTTAATTTTGTTAATTTGTGTTTGATTCCTTAATGATCCTTCTTCTTCTCTCACAGTTTTTGTTCTCCTCGTTCAGACCCTTGCTTCGTTTATATTTTTTTTCTTTATGTCTTTCCTTCCAGTCGTTTTCATGTTCTCTTGCCCTCTGGGTAGACTTCTCAAGACAGATGCACACCTTCCCTAATCGAGAAAAATCAATTGAATTGACCACCGGTAGACTCCAAGCCAGGTGTAGGAACATCTCGATCATGATCAATGGAATGGGGTGCTCTCAAGCCAAATTTCAAGTACCATAGCAAAGGGTCTGAATACCTGCATCGATGTGATATTTCAGTTGTTTATCTTCTTAAATAATACGCTACCATGGCTGTTCGTTTGTCTATCCAGGATTTTCAATCACCTGTAGCTCGCAAACCGTTTGAACTATTGACCTGAAATTTGGTACACATATACTACATGATGTATACTGTCCACTTTTGGGGTGATAATTGACCTCCAAGGTTATTCCTCTTTTTATTTTATTTTATTGTACAATCAACTCTTGGCAGCGGCCATGTGGCGCATGCATATAGGCGCCGTTCTCATCCCTACACCTTCTCCGTCACTTCCCCTACCTCTTCATATCTTAAATCATTTTTGAGACAGATTGAAGACTTAAGTGCCAGCTTAAGTGAAAAATTAAAGAAAACATACTAAGTAATTGCAACACAAACACTGACTTAATCAGTTTTAATGCGAAAAGATGGTGACGAAAGAAGAAAGAAGCGGGCCGCTAGGGTGGAGAAAAGAAGAGCTGCTCAGGAACCTCTGAGCAAACGAATGCTAAACGTACAGAGAAAGAGGATGAAAACTAGAAATGATCAAGTCAAGTGGATTCGCTGCATGTTATTGTGCAGTGCGCCATTACTGGTTGTAATAATTTGCAAATGTTACAAAAATCTTATTTTCACTTTGTCATTCTAGGGTATTCAGTGTGGTCTGATGAGAAGAAAATTAATTTTGATGATTTCAGCAAAAATCTGCTACATAACAAAATGTGAAAAAAATTAAAGGGGGCCAGAATGGTTTCTGAAGGTACAGTAGATGTTACCCTAACCCTAAGCCTAACCCTAGCCCTAACCCTGTATATTATTAACAATGGCTCACTGAGTTGTCTCAAAAGACTGAGTCCAAGACGGGACTGACTGGGGAAGGCAAGTAGCTGACTTTATAGGCGGTGGGTAGGAAGAGGAGGGGCCAACGGGGAACAGGAGGAAGTGAGATCAGTAGGAGGGTGTGGTCTGGAGACAGAAGTGGAACCTGGTTGGGGTTTAGGTGGTCTTTATTTCTGTTGATCTGCAGAGGAAGGAGAAAAGACATTAGTGCACTTCGTCAACCCCTGAACCGGAGTTATACCTTTAGTTAAGCCCATCGAGTGCTTACCATGCGCACGTGTGCCACAGTGGACATACAGATAGGTGGTACTTTATTAAGACCCTCAGCAGGGTTAAAATGAAGAAGATATGTCCTTTTTTTCCTTAGTATTAATTAAGCATTTAGCATAATTAGTTTGATTTATTTGCAGAACCTTGACTTGCATTAGCAGCACTACACTGGCATACAATACTTTGTTGCCAACTTTTCTAGATGTTGATTTAAATGTGCTTGTTTTACTTGACAGCATCAGAGCTCCGTGAAAACAAGATTCAGCAGTTTTGTCTCATTTTCTATGCCAACATAAGACAGAGAGAGAGGCAAATCTCTGTTTTAACTTCACAAAATGCTTACAATTCGCCTAGAAAAAGTTAGATGAGAAAATGAAAAAGAAATCTGAACAGAGTCCGATTTATTGTATATTTCTGACTCATTTTGCTGCAAAATGACAGAATGAATATTAAAGAAATGAAATTAAAACAGATGAGCGTTATTCATCGCACACCAAGAGGATGTCTTGAACTGTTAAAAGATTGTGTTGATTTATACAAAACACATTGAAACATCCTCCTTGTCTGCCGTCATCTGTTCAGAAACATCCTGTTGCTGGCCTACATCTAAAGAATGCTGAAAGCAAGATGGATTTGTGTAGGCCAAATTCACTTTGGCAATGTAAAACCTTTTTCATGTATAAAACCACAGCAAAAATCAAAAACTGCGTGCTAAAGCAGAACAATCAGGCCTAACTGCCTCACAGAAACAATGAAGCTACCGCTTTCCTTTACAAGACAGAGAAAAAGAAACTTGAACAAATGCAAATAATTCCCTGCAAAATAAAAAGGAGGATGAGCAAGAAATGTTATTTGATATGTTGTAACTCAAAAAGGAACAAGCAACATGAGAAAATGTATTTGTCTCTGTGTCTGCGTGGAATTCTTCATGGTGCTCCCACTGTCCAAATACATGAAGGTTAGGTGGATTGGCAACACTAAATTGGCACATCTGTTTGCGCCCATCGATGGACTGGCGCCCTGACCAGGCTCTGCTGCCCCCTATGCTAGCTGGGATAGGCTCCAGCACCCCCCACGATCCTGATCTGCACTAAGCAGGTTAGGAAATGACAGGACATGACATTATTTACAGTGGATAGTTTGCAGTCTAAAAATAGTTTCATTCTCCTTTTTTACTTCTTATACTATTGCACCAAAAAAGTACATTCCCCTCACCTTTTTTGCTTTTATATATTTCACATTAAAATTGCACATCAAACAAATATTACAACAAATCAGTTACATTGCGATGCACGATAACGTGCAGTGAATCCACTTGACTTGAGCATTCATCCTCTTTCTCTGTACGTTTGCCATTCGTTTGCTCAGAGGTTGATGCGCTTGCTGCTTCCTGAGCAGCTCTACTTTTCTCCACCCTAGTGGCCCGCTTCTTCTCTACTTTCGTTGGCATCATTTCACGTTAAAACTGACTAAGTTAGTGTTTGTGCTGCAATTACTTAGTACATTTTCTTTAATTATTCACTTAAGCTGGCACTTAAGACTTCAATCTGCCTCAAGAGCGATTTAAGATATGAAGAGGTAGAGGAAGTGACAGAGAAGGTGATAGGGATGAGAACGGAGCCCGTACGCATGTGCCACATGGTCACCCTACTGGCTGCTGCTGAGAGTTGATCCATCCATCCATCCATTATCCAACCCGTTATATCCTAACTACAGGGGGTCACGGGGGTCTGCTGGAGCCAATCCCAGCCAACACAGGGCACAAGACAGGAAACAAACCCCGGGCAGGGCACCAGCCCACCACCGAGAGTTGATTCTACAATAAAATAGAAAGAGGAATAACCTTGGAGGTCAATCATCACCCCAAACGTGGATAGTAGACGTCACGTAGTATATGTGTACCAAATTTCAGGTCAACAGGTCAAACGGTTTGTGAGGTACAGGTGATTTAAAATCCTGGACAGACAACGGCGGCATATTATAGAAGAAGATCTATTTCACAAATCTGCCCGTATGACTCTATTACATTAAGCTTAGTTGCGTTGCTCATCACAGTAATTGAGAGTTGACATTTATTCTCAGGGTGGCACGGTGGCGCAGTGGTAGTGCTGCTGCCTCGCAGTTAGGAGACCCGGGTTCACTTCCTGGGTCCTCCCTGCGTGGAGTTTGCATGTTCTCCCCGTGTCTGCGTGGGTTTCCTCCGGGCGCTCCGGTTTCCTCCCACAGTCCAAAGACATGCAGGTTAGGTGGATTGGCGATTCTAAATTGGCCCTAGTGTGTGCTTGGTGTGTGGGTGTGTTTGTGTGTGTCCTGCGGTGGGTTGGCACCCTGCCCAGGATTGGTTCCTGTCTTGTGCCCTGTGTTGGCTGGGATTGGCTCCAGCAGACCCCCTTGACCCTGTGTTTGGATTCAAAGGGTTGGAGAATGGATGGATTCTTTGCAATGTAGAAGGTGTGGCATGGGACCCTAGCCGGGACGCCTCCGCACTGGAAGGACAGGGGGAGGCAGCATATCCAGAGCAATACCTCATCCAACCCCTGCACAACCGCAAGGCTCCATGGGAGCTGGAGTTTGGAGCATCCCTGTTGGGATCTGGGGGTGCTTGCAGCAAGTGCTGACCCCTGGAGTGCAGCTCTTCCGCCACATCTGGAAATGCGTCAACGAGCCCCTGGAGCACCTTCAGAGCCAGCAGACACTACGTGGGGAGCCTGAGTCGGGAGGTGGGAGATGAAGCTTGACCAGAGGAGTGGAGGAGAAAGAGAAAAAGAAAAAGAAGAAATTTGTGTTGTGCTTTCCCACGAGGGAAAAAAGAAAAATAAAATCACATGTGCGCCTTGAACTTGCGTCCCATGCTTGTCTGTGTTGGGGGTTTGCGGCGGTGCCCGCCTGGTGGTTCACAAAGGATAATCAGGACACTTGGAGAAAAACCCCAAAAAAGCTGGGATTCAATAATACTAGTATATATTTTTTAGTACTTGGTATACTGCGTTAATCCCGGGGGGGCATTGTATTTTCATATGAACCTATTACACATATATAAACAAAAGACCTGTGTGTGTGTGCGTGTGTGTGTGTGTGGATGGAGCAGTCTGCTCCGCTCATGCTCAATCACGGCCACTAGGTGGCACATGCATGCACCTCACTTCTCATACGATAGACCTGCGTGCAGCAACAACAGTGTCATGCTAATGACACAATGACACAGATGAAGAGACACAACGTCGAAACAAAGCAAATGCCGCGACTCAACAATGTTTAAGTGAAACTCCTCAGCAACAGAGGGCAAAGCTTGAAGTTTTCACTACCAACATTGTCTACCTGGAGGTAATTTCTCAAGGTAAAGATTAATAGGACTGGTATGCCAGCAATATGGCTAAGTTATGCTATTGCCAGTGTCTTCTTATGAATGCCAGTGGGGCAGCAAGCACAGGTGGGTCCTCGTCCTCCGTACTGGGTAATTCTTATAGTAAAACTGGTGCAGTGGGTAGCGCTGCTGCGTCACAGTTAGGGGACCCAGGTTCACTTCCCGGGTACTCCCTGCATGGAGTTTGCATGTTCTCCTCCGGGTACTCCGGTTTCCTCCCACAGTCCAAAGACATGCAGGTTAGGTGCACTGGCGATTCTAAATTGTCCCAAGTGTGGGCTGGCACCCTGCCCAGGGATTTGTTTCCTGCCTTGCGCCCTGTGTTGGCTGGGATTGGCTCCAGCAGACCCCCGTGACCCTGTAGTTAGGATATAGCGGGTTGGATAATGGATGGATGGATGGATGTTAGGGAGTCTTTGGGATGTTTTTTTGTCCTGAAGACCACACGCAGCTAGTGTACAATATTATTAGAATCTTGGAGTCACAAACGTAGTGAAAAGTAGATGAGGTCTCTAAACTAAGCCACAAAAGCAAGGCACAAACCTTCCTGGCCTATTCTGAAAAGGCTCACCACAAGGTAATAATAATAATAATAAAAGGTTTTATTTACAGCCTGATTTCCCAAATCCACATGCAGGTATTGGCCTAACAAGGCCCCATTTTGTATTTGACATACATTTGCCTCACCAGATGAAGAAACCGTGAAAATTCCAGTTTTAAGTGGTAAATCAAAATAAAGAAGCTTTATAAATCTAAATGTCTATTCACAAAATAGAAAATATGGCAAAAGGAGCAAAATTCAGTCCCATGAAAAACAATATTGGGTCAAAATGCCCCCAAAACACGATCCAAAAGAACAATCCAATTAAGAAAACAGAAGAACAGTCTAATTCCAGGAAGTACAAAAAAAAAATGAGTCCACCAAACCTCAACAAACTTCTAAAGTCAGAGGCAGAGCCCAGCAGCAGCGATGTCCATGTGGCCCTGCCTCCTTGGGCTTCACCCACAAAGTGTATAGAATAGCAGCCCACTTAAAGAAACAACATGTCAGAAATAAATAACAAACAAAACTGTCCAAAAATAACATAAGAACATTAAAAATGGTGGGTGGTGGTGGGGTGTGGGGCAGATACAGCTCTTGAAGAACCGCTCATGGCAGCGTCATAATGAATTCTGAGGTGTAGAGAAACATCTCATCTGCTCAAGTTCCAGAAAGTCTCTAAACTCTCCGACAACCAGATAATGATCAAAACAGAGTGCTGAGGCCTGCGGTGGGCTGGCGCCCTGCCTGGGGTTTGTTTTCTGCCTTGCGACCTGCGTTGTCTAGGATTGGCTCCAGCAGACCCCTGTGACCCTGTAGTTAGGATATAGCGGGTTGGATAATGGATGGATGGATGGACTGCTGAGGCAACACAGGAGTTCTTCAAAGCTAAAAAATTGAAAATTCTTGAATGGTCAAGCCAATCATTCAATGTAAATCCAATTGAGCAGGCTTTCCATATGCTGAAGGGGAAACTCAAGGGTACAAGCCCCGGAATTAAGCAGGTGCTGAAGTTGGCTACATTAGAGGCACGACACAGCATCACCAGAGAAGCTGAATCGCAGACCTCAAGCAGTCACTACATGGAAGGGATACATGACACCTTCCTAAACATGACAATGGCTTTAATAGGCCTGCCATTGCTGTGTCCCAAACATTGTGAAGAAGTGTTGTCATCTCCACACAGTGTGACCAAAATGTCTGCAAATCCCCTTTAATGAAAGCCTGCAATGTGCCCTTTAATCACAAACTCTGAAATGTTTGATTTGTAATTTTAAACAGTGGAGCTGAGGAGTAAATCAAAGAGAAAATGTGCCAGTGTCCCGAACATTATGGAGGGCACTGTAGAAGAATAATTAATAAAGAATCTATCTATCTATCTATCTATCTATCTATCTATCTATCTATCTATCTATCTATCATATAGTGCCTTTCATATCTATCTATCTATCTATCTATCTATCTATCTATCTAT
>JANRMT010028174.1:35700396-35710975 GCA_026402145.1 Polypterus bichir lapradei | reverse complement strand
TATCTATCTATCTATCTATCTATCTATCTATCTATCTATCTATCTATCTATCTATCTATCTATCGGTCCACCTAAAGGTGTAATTTGCAGCTGGGACGTCTCCTATAGGAAAGGAGGCTCCTCCAGTCCCAATGCACCCTGCTGACACGACTGTCTGATGTTAAACACTCCACCCGGTGTTTGAGCTGTGCTGCACTGCCATCCTTCCAGGGCTGGGGTTCATCTCCCACCCAGTAGACCACCAGCTGCCCAATACACAAAGCCAGTGCAGAAAATGGCTGGAAACCCGAGCCAAAAAAGGACGCAATTAAATGAATCACAGAGCCGCTTATCTAAAAAAAAGCGTATTACACTGAAAATGTCAAAGGTCACCATCAGGATTCTTGAGTTTCTGCAGTATCAGTGAATAATTTTTAGCAGTTTATTCATCATTGATATGTTTAAGTTATGCATTGTGATTTCAAGTATATGTGGAAAATGTCTATAAATTACATCTGTTAAAAAAGCGGTATTAAAATCCTCAATTAGATATTAAATGTGACATGTAAGAAGCAAGCCTCCCTATGTGTTAGATCGTGTCAGTTATTCTGGGTGTTTCCACAGCCTTTCTTGATTCCCCAGCTTTATAAACTCAGGATGGTGTTGAGGTGGATGAGCTGATTTTTTGGACAGGATGTCTGCTCAACAGCACAACATCAAGTAATGATTCTTTCTTTCTCTCATGACTCAATTTTGCCACCATAGCGTCATCCCCCTTCATGGTTTAATGGCTGTTTACATTTGAAAATTGTTTCTGATTGTCATGGTTGTGGGGGGGTCTGCCTTGGCAAATCTCAGACAAGGGTCATAGCGTTTGCTTTAGTAGCCCGCGGCCACCCATTGCAAGACGTTTGCGACCCTTTGCCATTGTGATTCAAGACTCTTGTGGTCGGGCGGTGAAAGGACAGACTGGTATCTGTCAAAATGTTGGGACGCCAACCAGGATGCCCCTTTTATTCATCGCCAGATGAAGTAAACAACAACAAAAAAGAAATGAAAAATGTGCAAATGTGCTGCTCCCCGGTCTGGAGTTCCTCCTCCACGGTAGTTAGTCTCACACTTTTGCTCTGACCTTCCAAAAAGATGCCTCTCTTTAGGCTGCGAAACCACCAGAAGGGGCAGGGCTAGGTGTACTTATTGGGTGGTCTCTCAGAGCTGTGTTGGAAGAAGACAAACAGGGCAAAGTCAGCGGCAGCTCTGCCTCTCGCCTTGTTGGGTTATCACATACCTTTAATAAGCCCTTGGAGGAGTCCGCTGATACCTACTCAATGTGCAATGTCACATGTCCCAAAACTCCACGTGTGCATTTTAACTCATCTAATGGACCAAAGAGAAGGAGAAAAGTGGAAGAGAAATGAAGAAGCGGAAAAACAATGACAAATCAAGAGACGTGAGAGCATCCGATTTGGATGTCAGAAAATCTATGAACAACGCCAATCGCTAAATCAAAAGAACATCCACTCCTTGACAGTTCTGATTTTCAATAAGCTTTTCTAAATCTGTTTAGATTCCGACTTATTAATGTATTGTTATACATTAATAAATACCATGTTGCTTTTTTATTTTCCTTACTTTACCTTTTATCTAAAATGACTGAAATAATAAAATGGTACCTAATGTGGGGAGAATTGTTGATTTCTTGCCCACAGGGTTTATCAAGGCTACTAAGGTTTTGACAGGTCTTGCTTCCTGAAAAGTATTTGCTGATTGTGACAGGTACCTACTGGGTATGCACAAATATAGTTTTGGTTTTTTTTGCATCACGGAGAATCTCTGAGGAATAGACATTTATATGTTTACTGACAATAACATATTTAGTCACGTTTATGTTTCGCAGAAGCTATTAAATCCAACAGAATTAAAAGTGTTTTGCTCCTGATTTTCTTTGTATTCAATGTCTGGTGCATCACGCTGCAGTGTCCAACAGTAGTCAGCAAGCATTAACAGATTCCAGTTGCCCTGGTATCGTGTCTCCATCGTAGCAATGCCCTGGTGAAACCTTTCACTGTGTTTGTCACTTACAACACTGAGATTTGCAGGGAAGAAGTCCAAGTGTGAGTGGAGGAAATGAATCTTGAGTGAGATGTTGCACTTCATTGTCCTGAATGCTTTGAGAAGTTTGTCTACCAGCAGAATGGAGTTTGGGGCTCTGTAATTGCCCAGAAAATTGTCAACAACATCTTTGAAGGCTTTCCAGGCAATTTTTACTGGCCGAACTAACAGATCTTCAAACCGCTTGCCACTCATAAAATGTTTGATCTGGGGGCCAACAAAAATGCCCTCTTTGATCTTGGTGTCAGTTATTCTTGGGAACATCTGTCTTAAATAACGAAAAACTTCACCTTCCTTGTTCAGTGCTTTCACGAAATTCTTCATGAGTCCCAGTTTTATGTGAAGAGGAGGCAAAAATATCTTTGCCGGGTTGACAAGCGATTCACGTGCCACATTTTTCTTTCCTGGAACTACGGAGTGGCCAGTTCTATCAAGAATAGTGTGACTCTTTGGCACGGCTGTCCCATTCACAGATGAAACAACAGTACTTTGTATGGCCGAGCTGCAGTCCTAGTAACAGAGCAACGACTTTAAGATCTCCACAGATATTCCAGTTGTACCTGCTATACTGGACGTGCGTCTGCAACAGTTCCATATTCTCATACGTTTCTTTCATGTGTGCTGCACAGCCAACACGCACTGGAGGATAAACGTTGCCATTGTGTAGCAGAACAGCTTTCAGGCTTAACATTGATGAATCAATGAAGAGACGCCATTCTTCTGGGTTGTGATCACAACCTAAAGCCAAGAACAATCCTTCAATGTCACAACAGAAACAGAGACTGTCGACTTGTGCAAAAAATCTGGTTATATCATGATGTCGGCCTCGAAACACAGAAATGTTCGTACCTGGTGACAGCAAACACCATTCCTGCAGTCTCGAACCCAGCAGCTCGGCTTTTGCTTTTGACAGACCCAAATCTCTGACCAAATCGTTCAATTCGGACTGTGTTATCAGATGTGGATCGCCTGATGAGCACGGTTCAAAATCACTCAAAATGTCACTGTCAGTACCCTGCATTGCAGTTTCTTCATCTGGTTCGTCTAAGGTCCAATCCTCTGGTGGTTTCAGAATTGGAAGACTGTTGTCATGAGGAATGGGTCTCATTGCTGAAGGCAGATTAGGATATTCAATTGACTTTTTGTTTTTGGCAGAGAAACCAGACACATTAGTCAAACAGAAGTAACAGTCCATCACATGGTCAATCTGTTCTCGCCATATCATCGGAACGGCAAACGGCATCGTCTTTTGAGTGCCTCTGAGCCAGGCTCTCAGACTGACAGCACATGTCGCATGAGGCACCCATTCCTTGTCTTGATCACCAGCCGTAATACAGATGATAAGCTTTCTTCACAAGAGCAGCCATCCAACGTCTCTGAAGCGCAACTGTATATTCACCACAGATATAGAAGAATGTATTGTGGCTGTTACGACATTGACGAGACACCAAAATGTCTATAGCATCAAGCTTACTTACTGTTATATTGCTACAGAAACTACAGTATACTTTACTATACTGATACTATACATACACACTGACTATCTATAGAAACCAAATGAGCAGGATCGGTGTATGCAAGCCACCTTTATAGCAGGCTGAGACAGCGTCAAGCTCGTACACACCTGCCCAGGATGTTAACTTCTACTGAACAGCTTCCAACCTGACCTGATTCCATGCGTGGACATGCCCAGGCTGCACAAACCGTTGTTGATAAGTCACTTATGGGAGCCAAAATGTTTGGATACAAATATAAGAAAAAATCATGACAAAACTGAAACAGAACTTTGTTGTGTAATGTAATCAGAACAACTGTGGTAAAAGTAAGACATAGTTTGGTTAGTAAGTAGCATATAACAAAAAGAGTGGAGCTTTTCTGTGTGTGGCGACGGCACCCGCTTGTTTGTTAGAGCTGGTGACAGTGAATCCCTATATGGAGAGTCTTATAAAGAATATTGTGAAGTGACTGGCAACCGGCACCACTGGAGACTTTGTCTGGATGAGATCTCAGGGTGTGTGTGTGTGTGTAGTTGTATCCTATGTGGAATATTCTGGAATGAATGGCAACTGGCACCACTGGAGACTTTGTCTGGATGGGACCGCTTGGTGTGTGTGTGTGTAGCTGTGCCCTATGTGGAATATTATGGAATGACTGGCAACTGCCACCATTCAAGACTTTGTCAGGATGAGATCTCCGAGTGTGTGTGCGTAGTTGTGCCCTATGTGGAATATTCTGGAATGACTGGCAACTGGCACCATTCAAGACTTTGTCAGGATGAAATCTCTGAGTGTGTGTGTAGTTGTATCTTATGTGGAGTATTCTGGAATGAATGGCAACCGGCACCACTGGAGAATTTGTCTGGATGGGACCTCTTGGTGTGTGTGTGTGTAGTTGTGCCCTATATAGAATATTATGGAATGAGTGGTAACTGGCACCATTCAAGACTTTGTCAGGATGAGATCTCCAAGTGTGTGTGCGTAGTTGTGCCCTATGTGGAATATTCTGGAATGAATGGCAACTGGCACCACTGGAGACTTTGTCTGGATGGGACCTCTTGGTGTGTGTGTGTGTAGCTGTGCCCTATGTGGAATATTATGGAATGACTGGCAACTGCCACCATTCAAGACTTTGTCAGGATGAGATCTCCGAGTGTGTGTGCGTAGTTGTGCCCTATGTGGAATATTCTGGAATGACTGGCAACTGGCACCATTCAAGACTTTGTCAGGATGAAATCTCTGAGTGTGTGTGTAGTTGTATCTTATGTGGAGTATTCTGGAATGAATGGCAACCGGCACCACTGGAGAATTTGTCTGGATGGGACCTCTTGGTGTGTGTGTGTGTAGTTGTGCCCTATATAGAATATTATGGAATGAGTGGTAACTGGCACCATTCAAGACTTTGTCAGGATGAGATCTCCAAGTGTGTGTGCGTAGTTGTGCCCTATGTGGAATATTCTGGAATGAATGGCAACTGGCACCACTGGAGACTTTGTCTGGATGGGACCTCTTGGTGTGTGTGTGTGTAGCTGTGCCCTATGTGGAATATTATGGAATGAATGGCAACTGGCACCACTGGAGACTTTGTCCGGATGGTATCGCTATGTGTATGTGTGTGTTAATCTTCAAGGCGAGGGTGGATGAACCCCATAAACGTTCCTGGTAGGTCTCACAAATGTCACGGTAACTGAGCACCCTGCCCAGGGGTTGTTCCTGCATTGCACCCGATGCTTGCTGAGAAAGACCCCCGCTGCCTCATGACCCTTCGTCAGGATAAGTAGGTAAAGAAGAAGGAGGAATGAAAGAATTTCAATGTTGAGCTCCAAGTGCTCCAATGAAAGAACAAATAACCAAATAAACAAATATGTAGCTAAACTAATGAATTCCATTGAAAATACAAGAAAATACAAATAAACAAGCAAATAATGTGAACGGACTGAAGCATAACTTAAATTACCAATCACTGATCCACAGTTTTTAATTGACAATCCACTTTAGGAGAGCGGCTCCTAAGTTCCTGCAGTCGTAATCTTTGGACACTCGGAGACTTTAATTTCTTCTTCTCAGTGTTTTTTTTTTCCCTTTTGCTGCGTCAGTGCGGGGAGGTCAACTTGGTTTTTCATTCACATTGCTATCATCAGCGCCTGAATTTCTAAATATTTTTCTTTCCTGTTTACTCATCTGATTATAAAGTAAAATTTCACTAGGAAAACAAAACACATTTTTCCAGTAAGCAGAAAATGAAGGAGAGTACTCAGCCTTTAGAAATTCTGCATAGAAACACTGCATGGAAAGACACAGACCTAAAACCAACGTACTGTAGGCTGAGATGTGCTTTTTGAAATTGGAGAGTTTCAAGGGGGACCTACATAAGAACATAAGAAATTTGAGAAACGAGAAAAGACCCTTCAGTCCATCACCTAAAAATGTGTAAAACTTGACTTAAGACGAGTTAAAAGTTAGGTGCTATTTTTAATCTCATTGTACTATGGGAGCATGGCGGCACAGTGGTCAGAGCGGTTTGCCTTGCAGCTCCAGAGGCTGAGGTTTAAATCCCAGATGTCTGTGAGGAGTTTGCATGTGCTGCTGTTGTGGATGTGGATCTTCTCTGAGATCTCTGCCTTCCTCACTCTTGCTGAAGTTATCAAGGTTATGAAAAATAAGAATAAGCATGAAATCAAATAAATGAAGTGTAATAAGTACAACTGCTTAGAACTGGCAGCTCTCTGTGGATGGGCACTTCCACAGCACATCACCTCAACTTCCATAAGGCAGGACATCCTCCTTGTCTCACAAACAATGAAGAACGTCGTTCCTTTTGATGCTGACAGTCCCAACCGGAGGAGACCCACGAGAGTTAAAAGTGTCAGATATGAGGATCTTGTGCTGGACCACCATAAACAGGGCTGTATGTCCATCAAGGTTGGCTACAGGGGCTTTGCAAAGCAATAGTTAGCATCACCGGAGAGAGGAGGAGGAGGAGAAGAGCCATCAAGAACATCACAGAGACAACAGAAAGGGCCTTGAGATGGTTATGAAGGCGCATGGGGAGAAGCAAGAGCCACTTGAGCATAAGACATGGCCTGATTATTCATAGCTGGGTGGTCTGGTCCAGGGTGTCTGATGTTGAAAGACCAGAAACACCAATGATGTGCTCTGGATCATGGAGAGATGTATCTGCATATATATAATAACTAAAGAATTAAGAGACCAAAAAGAAAATATAATTATGAAGATTTTTTTACATGATTAACAATAAGTATCACAATAATAATTAGCAAATTAAAAATAACTATCCATCCATCCATTATCCAACCCACTATATACTAACTACAGGGTCACGAGGGTCTGCTGGAGCCAATCCCAGCCAGCACAGGGCACAAGGCAGGAAACAAACCCCAGGCAGGGTGCCAGTCCACCACAGGGCACACACACCCACACACCAAGCACAATTTAGGGTCACCAATGCACCTAACCTGCATGTCTTTGGACTGTGGTAGGAAACCCACGCAGACACGGGGAGAACATGCAAACTCCACGCAGGGAGGACCCGGGAAGAGAACTATTAATACAAAATGACTGATACTAGTATAAAATCGTATCAAGATTACCCTACGAAAGGAGAAAAGCAATGGGAATCAGCTCCCCATCGAGCTGTTTATGGTAGCTGAAACCCAAGAATTCAATTAAACCACATAAAAACTTTACATCCAGCTGGAAGGACCAGCAGAAGCTAAGAGCTGGGAGTAGATCCATCCCCCATATGCCAGGTGGCAGTGGTCCTCATATGTGAAACCAGTTTGGACACCCACAGGGGTGCTTTAGAGATTCTGAAAGATTCTTGGGAGATCCCAGAGTCTGGAAGGGCAACCCTGTCGGGGTCCCTGGGGATCGAGAGAGGGCACTACTGGGGGAGGACCCCAAACAGAAGTGCTCCCTGGAAGACATGGCGTGGCACCAGAAGCATCCCTGGGTCTGGCATAAAAGGAAAACCCGCTGTCACAAATGGGCGAGTCACAGTCGGGAAGGGGAAGGGCAGAGAATCATTAGTTTATTGTTCTCATTTATTGTATAATTGTGGCTTACATCAGGAGAGGATTGTGGCAAATGCCTGGGAAAAGAATAAAAATCCTTTATTTTATTCTATTAACGTGTTGTGTATTGCAAAGTATGTGGTTTGGGGCTCTCTGGTGCCCCTGTGTGGTCACAATATACTGAACTGAAAATAGAACAAAAAGGGCCGAGACTGCGGCTGAACTCACGGCAGCTACTGACCCTTCATACGACATCAGCAGCGTTAGGCAGCAGGGGGGCTGCGAACCTCACAAACAGAAGAGAAGCTTGTCTGTCTGACGTCACATGTTTTACATAATAATAATAATAATAATAATAATAATTAATTCTTTACATTTACATAGTGCTTTATGTAATGAGAGGGGAGCCACTTCAACCACCACTAATGCATAGCATTCACCTGGATGATGCAACGGCGGGCATTTTTGTGCCAGCACATTCACCACACATGAGCTGTTAGGTGGTGAAATGGTGAGAACCAAACAGAGACGGGGGACGATTAGGGGGCCGGAATGGCTAGGCCATGGAGGGCAACACCCAGCTCTTTATGACAGATGCTCTGGGATATTCAATGACGACAGAGAGTCAGGACAGTGCCATTGTGATGATGTGGGTTCGGCTCCACACTCCCATCTGCTGCTTGGAAGCCCTTGAACCCAACACCGTTGATAATGTCACCGAGTTGAGCTAGACAGTTGAGGCAATAACAATTGAGCAAGGGGATGGTAAAGATGTGCAAAAGTGCTTTTAGATCAAAATAAATCAAAAACAAAGTGTCCATATAGTGCAGTGATTCAAAGTTCCATAAATAAATAATCCATTAAAAGAAAAAAGTGGAGGTTTAAAAACGATAAAAAAAACAATCCTTTAAAATGAGGTTTAAAATGTTCATACAGGAAGCAGTCTTTTAAAAACCAAGAACAAGCTCAGTGCTTCTTTCTTGTTAGCATTAGCGTCTCACCTGCTTCTCCAGACTAGGCTTTGCAGCAGCTGCCCTTTTCCATTCACTAACACAGGTCTGGAGACCGCCCGATCCTGGCTTCGGTCTGGCACTCATCCCAGACCAGAGACTTGGACTCCTTTGTCTCCAGGACGCCCACACCAAGGACTGCAACTCCAAGCCTCGCGACTCCCGCTGCCTTTCCGGTTTTCTACGGCTAGTCGCCTTTCCCTGGTCACTCACGCTACCTGATCGCTCAGCGGGAGCGACTTCAACGTCAACACCTGGGTGTCGGCCTAACACCCAGCTTCCTCGCAGCTGCCCACGAGCGCTCGTTCGCTCGCCCACACACACGCACCGTGTGTCTCTCTCTCTCTTGCACCGACTTGCTTCTTCGCTCCCTGTAACCTCCGTCCTTTCTTTCTCTTTTCGTTTTTTCTCTCTCATCTTTCTCAACCGACTCGCGCTTCTTTTGTACAGCGAGGGGCTATAGCAGCTGCAGCATATTAGCCACGGGAACAATCACGGATGTAGGCAGTCCCTCACCTGTGCACTAGGTGAGAAACGCCCACACCGCAGATCGCCCTGCAGCTTGCTGTGGCCACCACGCCCACTCACTAAGCCGCCGCGAGTGCGGTGATTATTTATTTAAATAATGGCCTTTGCTGAGCGAGCTGCGGACCCATAACATGACGCCCATTTTTACTGCATTGTGTCCCAATCACTGCACAGGGGCAAACTCATTATACTTGTTAAACCTTCATAAAGCGCCAGCTCCATCAGGCAGCACGCAATTGGTTGTCAGAAAAAGGTGGGCTGCACTTTACGGCTTGGGTTATACACAGCACTATGTGATGCGTGCGCTTGAGGACGTTGCTGCTATACAGGCAGTGTACTGTCAATACTTGCAGGTGTACTTTTATGTAAATCTGGAGGATTCCACCAGGTGGCAGTGTGAGAAATCATCACGGTGAGAAAGCAACGTCTGCTTTCTCAGTGTTGTGAGTTGAAGGGAGAAAGATGTTCAAGATAAAACTTCTTGGCACTCTGAAACAAACAAAAAGACAGCAACGGCAATACAGAAGACCTTTAAATGTGTCGTATCATTACGATGGGGAATATGTAATGCTTGTATTGCCAATGTGAGAGAGGGACGAAGCAAAGCACCATGAAGACTGTCGCATGTCGGCATTCAAGTTTGATGATTTGCTTCACCGCATTGAATCACTCATCAAGCATTGAACATTGGTCCTGAAGGAGCTGCAATGTGGATTGCCGTCACATCCATCCATCCATTATCCAACCCACTATATCTTAACTACAGGGTCACAGGGGTCTGCTGGAGCCAATCCCAGCCAACACAGGGCACAAGGCAGGAAAAAAACCCTGGACAGGGTGCCAGTCCACCACAGGGCACACACACCCACACACCAAGCACAATTTAGAATCGCCAATGCACCTAACCTGCATGTCTTTGGACTGTGGGAGGAAACCGGAGCACCCGGAGGAAACCCACACAGGGAGGACCCGGGAAGCAAACTCAGGTCTCCTAACTGCGAGGCAGCAGCGCAACCCACTGCGCCACCGTGCCGCCCCCTTGCCGTCACATGTTGATAATAAATAACGATGCTGACGTCACGTACCAAAACTTGCACACAAACGGCACAGAAATTTTTGTGTTGCAACTCACTCAAAAATTGCGTTAATTTCTGATGACGTGCTCAAAAGATGCATCAAAAGAACGCTGGGGACTCACGGCAGCCATGGCGATTGCACGGAAGTGTTTTTCCACTCCTTAGACTTTGGTAAAGGTGACATGGGCAAAAATTTCCTGATTGTGCCAAGATCAGCGACTGTGGTTGGCAAATGTCAAAAAGTCACATAATCTGACCTCGGCTTTAGAGCTACGTTTTGCGGTCTTGACGCTTCTTCCCAGTTTCGACCATTGCAGTGTACAACTCTGCTTAACCCCCCCCCC
>JANRMT010028174.1:35669393-35687644 GCA_026402145.1 Polypterus bichir lapradei | reverse complement strand
ATTATATTATATTATATTATATTATATTATATTATATTATATTATATTCTGCGGTGGGCTGGCGCCCTGCCCAGGATTTTTTTCCTGCCTTGCACCCTGTGTTGGCTGGGATTGGTTCCAGCAGACCCCCATGACCCTGTGCTAGGATATAGAGGGTTGGACAATGACTGACTGACTGATTATATTATATTATATTATATTATATTATATTATATTATATTATATTATATTATATTATATTATATTATATTACATTATATTGTATTGTATTCTGTGGTGGGCTGGCACACTGCCCGGGATTTGTTCCTGCCTTGTGCCCTGTGTTGTCTGGGATTAGCTCCAGCAGACCCCCGTGACCCTGTGCTAGGATAGAGCGGGTTGGACGATGACTGACTGACTGACAGACAAAGATATTATAAACATTTTAAATAAAATTATAAATTAGGGAACAATATCAGATGGAACATTAATTATGAGCGACATATACACGAAAAATATTTGTGAAAGATTAATATTTTTTCCATACCATTTTATCACAATAAATAACTACTGTCACATTACTATTTTTGTTTGCTGTGAACTACACATTTACTTTTTACAAAGATTATTCTGTTTGAAAAAAAAGGATTTTTTATTCATTAAAGAGACTTTGTAGGATAAAAATAATCTCTCTCTATATATAAAATCCAAAGTCAGTCTGTCTATCTATCTTTCAGTCTGTCTGTCCGCTTTTCATGAGAGAACTGCTTAACGGATTTAGATCGGGTTTTATTCTATAATTTGCTTGAACATTCCGGTTGATTTTGTAACTTCTCTCATTGCGCTAAGTATTATAGTTCGAATGCAGTACTGATTAATTAACACGAATACGGGAGAGACAGGCTGATGCCAAGGGGAGGTGGGCGTGGCCTCAGTAATGGGGAGCTGGGCGGGGCCCTCCTCACTTACGTTCCAGCCTCTGTTTTTATCATTAGACCTCTCGCCACGTGTTGGAGCACACCTGGCCTCTGCTTAGCTAGTGATACCTGTTTGTTCAGCAGACATTATCATCTACAGATTGTTAAGGAGTAATGTTTGACGTTTTTGGGAGAGAGATCAGAGCTACCTGTGTTTTAGAGGGTAGCAGGTCATTGGTAGAGATATAACGGTCACGTGCTTTTCTCCCCACGCGGAGGACGCGAACATAATCAGATGCAGTGCCAATGTTTAATGTTGGAGCATACCTACCTTTTGCTAGGCCAGAGATACCTTGCCAACTTGTTACATTTTTGGCAAAGAGATCACAGCTACATTCTCACCCCTGACAGCAAAACCAAAAATATTGTATATCAAGAAGCTGAGAGCTGGAGGTGGCAGAGTTAAAGATGCTAAGATTTGCATTTGGTGTGATGAGGATGGATAGGATTAGAAATGAGGACAATAGAGGGGCACCTTGCCCGGGGTTTATTTCTGCCTTGCGCCCTGTGTTGGCTGGGATTGGCTCCAGCAGGCCCCCGTGACCCTGTGTTAAGATGAAGCGGGTTGGATAATGACTGACTGACTGACATTAGAGGGTCAGCTTAAGTTGGACGGGTGGGAGACAAAGTCAGAGAGGTGAGATTGCATTGGTTTGGATATGTGCAGAGGAGAAATGCTGGGTATATTGGGAGAAGGATGCTAAGGATAGAGATGCTAGGCAAGAGGAGAAGAGAAAGGCTTAATAGAAGGTATATGGATGTGGTGAGAGAGGAAATGCAGGTGATGGGTGTGACAGAACAAGATGCAGAGGACAGAAAGATATGGAACAAGATGATCCGCTGTGGCAACCCCTAACGGGAGCAGCCAAAAGAAGAAGTGAAGGTTTATTATATTCTTCCACTGTTCAACTTTATTTATTTGTCACTACTATTCATCACCATTTCTCATGGAATCCCTTGTAATGTTTTGCGGATCCCTAAGGTTCCACTGAACCCCAGTTGAGAAAAGCTGAAGTATAGAATGTGTAAAATGAAAAGAAATGGGGACATTGTAGGGGGCTGGTGTCTGTCCTGGCACTTCATTCCATGTATGTGAAAGCAAGGAGAAAGGAAAGTCCAAGAAAAATACTGGACATCAAAAATCAATATTAGCGGATTCAGTTTCCTCAGTTGGGAAATGATCCCATCGGAGACGTGTCCTCCTCAGATACAGATTCATCAGTGGACAATGACTTCCGGTGTCATAAATTGGTGCTGGGCCAGAAGTGAGGGAACTGCCCACCTAATCCCTGAATTGACATCAAAAGCCACCTCTGCAGTCATCCTCCAGTCTGTGGATAAAATAGGAGGTGTTAGTGGCTGCCATGTCTTAGATCCTTGAGATGCCACCCTACCAGGGCCTTGTAGATGCTCCCTCTGCAGTAGGATATTATTCGGGTATGTACAAATGTTATATATTAGGTAGACTAGGCTAACACAACCCAAATATAGCCATCTTCAAAGACTTTGGAGTCCTTACTCTTTATAACTTGTCAAAATATTTAGCACATCATCACAGACAGTTTAATGAACGTGCCGTCTTATGGTTCACATATGGTGGGAGAAAACATTACATTTTAAAGTCGGTATAAAAAAATAAGATTCCTTGTGGATTCTAGTGTTGGTAAAGATGGATCAGCAGCTTTTCCGATAGGCAGTCATTAGGGGACTAGAGGATGCCAAGCCTTTCACACAAAAAATATGTGAGAATAAGAACAAGCTGTGAAGAGTGAATTTGTGTAGAAGCCTTCTGTTTACGGGGGAAAAAAAAATAATTCACTGAAGTCCGCTGATCAGTCAGTCAAAACGTGTGCAGTGCTTTTCATATTATAAGACGATGATGGAGTATGTTATAATGCGGTGTAAGAGATGGCCGGCAGCTCAACCCGGGAATTCTCCCCCAAGACACTAGATGGCTGCTCCCCTGGAGAGCACAGGGCATCCTGGGACTTGAAGTTTGGTATCTCAGCCCTGTTGGGTGCCACCAGGGGGTGCTGTGGAAGAACCTGGAGAGTCAGACTGCTCTAGTGAGCCATGAGGACGGAACTCCAGAAGTACTTCCGGGCTGAAGAAAACTTGATTTCTCTATCTGACCCGGAAGTGGTAACAAGTCACGTGGACAGAAGAGCAGAAGCACTTCCGGGACGGACCATATGCTGTGACGAAGCTTGCTGAGCAGTGTGGAGGAGAAAGAGAAGATCTGTGATCGTGCTATTTGATTACCTGCCTGTTTATTTGTGGGAAAAGCTTCTTGGTGCTTTCACCTGGTCTCCTGAGTGTCTGTCTGTTGGGTTTTAAGGGGCAACAGTGACCCCTAACGTCCACAGCAGTCAAGGATGGCAGCTAGTTTAAACGATTTAGATTGCACTTAAAGGTTATGGACCGAGTGAGTATGGCATAAAGAATCTGATATTCATTATTTGGTTGTTGTTTGCAAGAGTCCATGTTGCACTGGTGAACCTATGGTTTTATATTTATATACATGTAATAGCCGTCCCCCACAGCTCCACCCGTGTATTAATGAAACAGGACAGACTTTAAAAATCAATAAACAAAAAGGTATTGCTAGCTAAGTGGAGCCAAGGTACACTCCAAAACACAGAGGTAGACCAACACCCCACTCCTGACATCACGCTTCCCCCTATCCCCGGCCTGCAGCCTCTGTCTTGGATTGGCAAGATTCTTAGCACGATGAGAGAAGTCACAAAATCAGCTGGAATGTTCAAGCAAATTCTAGAAAAAAAACGGATCTAAAACCGTTAAGTAGTTCTCTTGTTCGCTAGCTAAGCCGATGTAAGATACTCCCTTCGGCCCGCTTTGTGTCTCTCAGATTTGCGCAAATAAATCGGTACCGCAAGCAAACTATGATATCTAGCACGATGAGAGAAGTCGCAAAATCAACTGGAATGCTCAAGCAAATTATAGAATAAAACCCGATCTAAATCTGTTAAGTAGTTCTCTCGTGAAAAGCGGACAGACAGACAGACAGACTGAAGTTGGATTTTATATATATGTTGAGATAAGTGAGGATTCATGAATCTTATATCGGTAGTTAATGCTTGGGAAAAGAAAAGATTTATACTATTTTTAACTTAAACTGCTAGTTTGTTTTGAAGAAAAAAGGGAGATAAGAAATGTGTGTAAATATTGAAATCTTTTATTACAGGAAATGGTGGCTCTATTTTATAGTAGTGGTAAAGGCGTACATTCTGATATTTAACATGTCTTATTGTAGAAGAGTATACATATTGGAAATAGCTATTGCTAAAGTTCATAATGTAACACATGGTGCATGATTAGGAGAGGAAATTTTTTGTTCCTCTACGAAAATGAAATTTATCAAAATATACCTGAACACTATTTGGACCTGACTTTCAGTATATTGTAAAATACATGTAGTTCGAATACATATTTTAAAGCATTTACTTGAAATATAATGAAATGTATTGTGGTGAGCGGCTGGGGGTGGTACCCAGCCACAACGCCCAGAAGGACCGGAGGAGGCCTTACGCCTCCTCCAGACCACAAGGGGGCAGCCACCCTGGATGGTATGGAGACCGCGGGATCAGAGCTTGGAAGTTCAACCCTATAGGGGCCACACCCGGAAGTGCTGGGGGGAAGAAGACCAGAGACACCCAGAGTGCTTCCGGGTGCACAGCCGGCACTTCTGCCACACCAGGGAGTGCCGGCAGTCGCTTATTGGGAGGCACCTGGAGCACATCCGGGTGGAATAAAAGGGGCCGCCTCCCTCCATTCGATGGCTGGTGGAAGAGGATGGAGCTCAGAGGAGAAGAGAGGAGGCAGTCAGAAGAGTGAAAGGCATTATTGAGAGGCCTGGACTTTAAGGGTGATTGGGACGAGGTACTGGGTTTTGTGCACTGTAAATATTGTATAGAATAATTAAATGTGTGTTGGTTGGTGAACCATCGGCGTCCACCTGTCTGTGTCCGGGCCAGTTTCCACAGTATATTTCACTTAATATACCATACTGTATTTCCAAATATATGAGATAAAAAATACTTGAAACTGAGAGCCCGTTAAACTAATAATAATAATAAATAATAATAATACATTTTATTTATATAGCACCTTTCCCATGCTCAAGGCACTTACAGAAAATAAGAGAAAACAGCAGGGTATACAGCGTATAGCATTGTACAAACCAAATAAATAAATAAAGAATATTAAGACAGTAAGTTCAAAGAAAGCCTAACAGACAACAGAATTGATGGTCTAGCACACACATACACAGGTTACATGAGCATCTTGACAGAAGGGTAAACTGAGAGAAGGGGAATGAAGTCAAATAGAGCTAAAAGCCTTCCTGAACACATGAGTTTTGAGTTGTTTTTTAAAAGAATTCATGGAGTCAGCTGATCTGATTAATTTCGGTAGGTCATTCCAGAGTCTGGGCGCTATACAGCTGAAGGCCCTGTCACCCATGGAGTGTAGATTAGTGTGGGGCACAACAAGATTGCCAGAATCAGAGGACCTTAGTGGGCGGGCAGGCATATAGTGATGAAGAAGGTCACTGATGTAGTTTGGTGCGAGGTTATTTAAGGCTTTGTAGGTTATTAGTAGGATTTTATATTCGATTCTGTAAGACACAGGGAGCCAATGAAGACGGAGGATGTCCTAACTTTATTTGTAGCCGTACATGTAAATTATTAAGGTAAGGTCAAATTCAGCTTTATCCATTACTCCAGGCATATCTAAAATACAGTGGGATGAAACTGTGTTACTAAAGACCAGAAAATGTGCAAAAAGGGAATGGGAAAACCACAAAAAAGTGAACCAAGACAGTGCTAAATCCATAAAGTCCAACCAATACTTATGTAAAATAGTCAGTTAAATACTATAGCTGAAAACATATCATTATGTGTATCAAAACTGGCTTGTTATGTGCATATTACCGAGAGTTTAGTAGTCTTATTGCCTGTGAAGAGAAGCTGTTCTTGACTCTATGGAGTGATATCTTCTACCAGATGGCAGGAGATCAAACAGTTCATGAGAGGGGTGTCCCTCACAATGCAGAGGACTGTCTTCTTGTATGTGTCCTTAAAAATGTCCTCAGTGGAGGGGACAGAGACCTGTGATGGTGCGGGTCCTGCTCCATGCTCTCTCTTCAACATCATCAATAACGTAACCAAATGAGCGGACAGATGGGGACAAAGCACATGCTAAGCAACAGGATGGAGCAAAGTGCAAAAGTGCTTTTATTAACAGTAAAAAAGTCTAAACAATTTATGTCCAAAAGTGAAGATCTCCAAGTTCATAAATAATCCATAAAAACAGTAAAAAATCCAAACGTTTAAAACCAGGCTAAAAACTCAGCAACAGTTATTGGGTCATAAGAGCCGAGTCCAAATCTTTCCAAGTCTTCCATCTCACCCATTGCTCATTCAGCTGGAGAGACTTCAGTGGTCGCACTCCTCTCAATCCTGACCCCCATCTTGGCTGCCTCCATTGGTGTCTGCCAGAACGACCCTCTCGTCATCCTTCACGGCCACGCAGTCATCCCTTAGATCCCTGGAGAGCTCGCCACTTCGATTGCACCCGCTGCTCAGCACAATCCCTTGCTCTGTCGTGGGACCCCTGACCATACTGCCTTCTCTCTTTCTCTCTAGCTGGCTGGCTCATCCTCTTTCTCTGCCCCAGTCCCACATTTTGTTCTGCAAGCCTTTCTCTTTCTCTCTTTTGTTTTTCCTCTTTTGGTTCTTTCCTTTCCCTTGTTTCTGTGCCGGCCCTTACTTATACGGCTCCGTGGGCGCAAAGTCTCAGTCACACACCGCAGGAAGCCAATGAAGCAATAGAGAACGATCGAACCTTCATGTGCAGGTGCGTCTAGCCCCAATTATCTCATCAACTCCCCGCGGTTGCGCGAGTGCACCCACGGAGACTGACACGGCCAAATGGATTATTTTAGAAAAAAACTGGCCATTTATTCAGAGCTGCGGACCCACTATATCAGAAGACCCTCATAATCCTCTCAGCCTTCCTTACCACACACAAGCTGCAGGGTCTTCCTATCAGACACACTGCAGTTTCTGTACCAAGATGTGATGCAGCTTGTCAGAACCCCCTCAGTGGTGCCCTGGTAGAAGGTGGTGAGGATGGCAAGAGGGATTCTCACTCACTTCAGCCTCCTAAGAAAGTTTGTTGCCTCTGCTGAGCATTCTAGGCCTGGTGTGTGGTTCTTGAGAGTCCAGGAGAGGTCCTCAGTGATTTTGACACCAAGAATTTTGTGCTGCTGACCCTCTTCTTTGGAGAGCTGCTGATATGCAATAGGGGATGTTCAGCCTTTCTTCTGAAGTTCCACAATCAACTCTTTTGTCTTGTTGAAATTAAGGGACAGATTGTTGTCCCCACACAAGTTCACTAACTGACAGATGTTTCATCTTCCTAATACTGTTGTATCATCGGCAAACTTAGTGAGTTGATCTGTGCTGGACATGTCAGTACAGTCGTGTGTTAGCAGAGTAAAGAGCAGTGGACCGAACGTGCAGCCCCGAGGTATATAATGTTTACCTGTATATTTTGTTCTCTGATAACAGTTTAAATATAAGAAGTTTCATTTCTTTTAAGCAGGTATCATTCATGACTATTAACCTATATTTGGGGACTTCACATAGGGATGTTTCTGGACCACACTATTTTTCTGTATACTGCCGGTGTGATTGAAATGCTTTGCAGTCATTATAAGTAAATGAGCCCAGCCGATTAAATGAAGCTTTCTATTAGATTTCTTCAGTCTGCCATGCTGCATTAACAAGAGCCTGAGGGACTCCACCTGTAGGCGTAAATAAAGGATTTGGAGTTCATATATAACAAGGCTCAAGAGTCTTCTGTATTTACTGAGTATTTTCTGCAACAAGTGGGTATACATGTAAGATGTGCAATGTGCCATGTGTCCAGGCCTTTTTTTTCAGACAGGTTATTAATTTATTTGGTGTTTACTTGAAAAACATGAAACATGGTCATCCCTGTGAACTCCATGTAACTCACTAAGAGTAGTTTAATAAGGCAGCTGCCTTGGTTTTTAGGCTGCTATTTATTCACAGAGTATGTTCAGGAAAACACCTTACTTGCTACTCATGTCAAGTAATGTATATACTCGCATATAAGTCGGGTCTTGAAACTGGAAAAATCGATCATAAAATCAGACCCCGACTTATACAGCCATTCAAAAATGTGATACTTAATTTTTTTTTTTTTTTTACATCTTCTTGCCTCCTCCAATCTCACATCAGTTTCTCAGACGCATCGAATTTTGTTGCAGCAGTGCAGTTACCAATTTCTTTCACTACTTCAATGACATTTAATTTAAAACCAGTTTTATATTTTTTTCTGATCGAACGCTCCATCATAGATAAGGGATGCTGTTATGATAAAGGTGTTTGAGGGTGTTTTCACGTAAGCACAATACATAGAAATAAAAAAGCCGTGTGCTCTGTGGTTACTCTCTCAGGTGGGCATTAGCATATTATAATCTCTTGGACCAATAGCGTGAGTTTTCCGCATTCAACTTATATGATTGACATTATAAAATACCAGAAATTATACGGCAAAATCAAGTCCGACTTATCCGGGGGAGAACTTATCCGTGAGTATATATGGTACAACAAAGGTACAACAAAACTACATGTCTTTCAAAATGTGTGGACAGAGAGTGTTAAAAAATACAAAAAAGCTCTCTTTAGAGCTCACTCAGAGTACTATTCTACAATAATAGATAGCAATAATAAAAATCCTCAGGTACTGTTTAGAACAGTTGCTAAATTAACAAATGGAAATTCAGATCTACAGTGCAAAATACCAGCAGATATTATTAGTATTGACTTTATGAACTTCTTCAATGAGAAAATTAAAAATATAAGACCCCAGATCTCAGCATCACAGTACAAACCGCATACTAGCTTAGCAGACCGTAGTCTCACATTGCATTGAGTACTTTAGTAATTTTAATCCTGTAACTGAGCAGGAAGTCTTAACTTTAATTTCTAAAATGAAACCCAGTACTTGTTCCCTAGATCCAGTGCCAACAAAACTAGTATAAAGTGCAAAGGATGTTCTTGCAGAGCCCATTCTAACCATTATCAATAGCTCATTATTGCATGGCACAGTAACTGATGCACTAAAACTGTCATTTATTAAACCACTAGCAAAATACCCGCGCTTCGCAGCGGCGAAGTACTGCCTTAAAATTTTTATTAAGAAGAAAATTAAACCTTTTTAAACTGAGGGAAAATATACCAATAATTATTTGTTAAGGATCTCTTTGTGTGCCACGTTGTCAGTTTGGCCCTCCAGTTGTAATATGACCAAGCTGTAGCTGTGCGCTGAGCTTACTCTTGAGCATGCAACGTACAGTTGGCCAAGTGAACAGTTATCTTGTTTCAAATCTCACAGCTTGGATTGCTGCTGTCATAATCGGTTTGAGTTTCATGGTTTGTTTCAATTATGACAGTATTTGTAGGACTTGTGTTGAAGAGACATTCGGCATCTGTCAAGCGTTGTAAGTATACAACCAGTTTCATTGATAACTTCACATCCAGCTTTTGAGAGTTTAAACATTTCTAAAGATCAAAGTGTCCAATACTGAAATCGTCACCTGTGAATCTAAGATGTTTAAGAGGCATTGGCGGTTGTCCAAAGGTGTAAAATATTTGGCCATTTCGGTATACTTAAGCATTTCACTCTTCTAGTGCTCCTGTGTAGTATAATTATCTCCTGTACCGTCATCAGTCCACACCTTGAACCTGTCTCAGTCATTCAATACATAAGACACAATGTTCCTCCGGATATCAATAGTGAGCCTGATATGGCCGTGCAATATGTAACAAAGAGAATGGAAAAGGCAGGTGCCATCTCCGGCATGGAAACCACTTGGTAAGTGACAGTTCTTTGATCGATGGTGATCACCTCGATAGACATGTTCATGGGGGTACGGTTGGAATGATAAAGGAAATGGGTACCTGAACAATGTAAAGTAAGTCTAAAATACCTACACAATAACTATAATCGTAATAAATGAACAATAAAACAGCGGAGAAGCCGTGAATTAAATAAAAAGGCTGTAGTTATCAGCAGGGAGATGTGAATACCGTGGCGAAGCAAGGAAGGGAATGTAGAGACTGGAGCGACAGACAGCCTTATATAGGCAGGCAGCCAACAACGTGGGAGGCGTTGGGATGGGGGACCCAATGCCGCTTCACACGGTGACCGAGCTGCAGGCTATGGACGTATATATGTACGTAAGTAGGATTCAGTTAGCGTTGGGAACCCGCGTACCAAATTTCTTGAAGATGGGCCCAAAAGTAACAAAGACCGTTGAAAAGTTCAATATGACGGCCGACAGTGGCATCATATCATCGAAATAAGTACCAAATTTCAGCCTTCTACCTACACGGGAAGTTGGAGAATTAGTGATGTTGGAAACTTCAATATGGCAGCCGACAGTGGTATCATACCACTGAAATAACTCGTACGTACATCGGTTTTGGTTAGCGCAGGGAAGCCACCTACCAAATATCGTGAAGATGGGGCCATAAATAAGAAAGTTGAACATGGCGAACATTGTCAACCGTTATGACCGTTACGCGTAGAATTTCAAAATGAAACCTGCTTAACTTTTGTAAGTAAGCTGTAAGGAATGAGCCTGCCAAATTTCAGCCTTTTACCTACACGGGAAGTTGGAGAATTAGTGACGTTAGAAAGTTCAATATGGCGGCTGACAGTGGCGTCATACCACCGAAATAAGTATGTACATTGGTTTCGGTTAGCGCAGGGAAGCCGCCTACCAAATTTCGTGAAGATGGGGCCATGAATAAGAAAGTTCAACATGGCGGACATTGTGAAAATTAGTGACGTTGGAAAGTTCAATATAGCGGCCGACAGTGGCGTCATACCATCAAAATAAGTACATACATCTGTTTTGGTTAGCGCAGGGAATCGGCCTACCAAATTTCGTGAAGATGGGGCCATAAATAAGAAAGTTCAACATGGCGGACATTGTCGACCGTTATCGACCGTTATGATCGTTACATGTAGAATTTCGAAATGAAACCTGCTTAACTTTTGTAAGTAAGCTGTAAGGAATGAGCCTGCCAAATTTCAGCCTTCTACCTACACGGGAAGTTGGAGAATTAGTGATGAGTCAGTGAGTGAGTGAGTGAGTGAGTCAGTGAGGGCTTTGCCTTTTATTAGTATAGATTACTTAAAAAGTCAGACCTAAACCTGCACATACTTAATAATTATAGGCCTATTTCAAATTTACCCTTTCTCTCAAAAATAATAGAAAAAGTAGTCGCCAATCAGCTTCAGTCACACCTTATGCATTACAATTTATTTGAGAAATTCCAGTCTGGTTTCCGCACTGATCATAGTACAGAAACAGCACTAACGCGGGTTTTAAATGACATTCTGATATCCTCTGATGAAGGAAACTCCACTGTAATTATGTTGTTAGACTTAATTGCAGCATTCGACACCATTGACCATTGTATTTTACTGCACAGGCTAAAAAAAACGATGTTGTGCTTACAGGCACTGTGCTCGCTTGGTTTAGTTCTTATTTATCAAATCGATTCCAATATGTACAGAAATGTGCTGACAGTACTCCTTCATTATACACAGAAGTTCAATATGGTGTCCCACAGGGCTCAGTACTGGGACCTTTACTGTTTTCATTTTACATGCTTCCACTGGGATCTATCATTAGGAAACATCATGTTAATTTTCACTTGTATGCAGATGACACCCAGTTATACCTTTCACTTAAATTAAATGAAGTTACTCCGATGCTGTCTTTAATTAGTTGTTTTAGTGAATGAAAGGAGTGGATGAATGAGAACTACTTATCTTTAAACACAGGTAAAAGAAAGATGTTAATTATTGGAGGGAATGACGCTGATCACAACAATATTTTGGCATCATTTAACTCAGTTGGAATCCCCATTAATTTTACTGAATCACCCCACAATCTAGGAGTTATCTTTGACTCTAGCATGTCATTTAAAGCGCATATTACATCCATCTTAAAAATGTTGGGAAATTAAGGCACCTTCTAAATAAACAGGATTCTGAGAAATTAATTCATGCATTTATTTCTAGTAGGATTGACTACTGCAATGCGGTGCTCACTGGATGTTCAAACTGTTCTTTCTACAGCCTCCAGTTAATCAAAAATGCTGATGCAAGAATTATGACAAGAACAAGAAAATACGAACACATCACTCCAGTTCTTAAATCCTTACACTGGCTCCCGGTTAAGTTTAGGGCAGATTTCAAAATCCTCCTTTTAACATATAAAGCATTAAATGGCCAAGGTCCGGCTTACTTGTCTGAACTTATCATGACTTACAAACCAGAGCACACATTAAGATCTCAAGATGCCGGTCTGCTTATGATTCTAAGGATTAATAAAATAACAGTAGGAGGTCGAGCTTTTAGTTACAGGGCCCCTAAACTGTGGAATGGTCTGCCTGCTACTATAAGAGATGCCCCTTCGGTCTCAGCTTTTAAATCCCAGCTGAAGACTCACTACTTCAGTTTAGTACACCCTGACTAGAGCTGCTGATTAACTGTACAGACTGCATCTCTGTTGTTGGTCATTAGCACTAAAACATAAGTAACATGTTAATTAGAATTTGTTACTAACCCTCACCTATTCTGTTTCTCTTCTCAGTACTCAAATGTGGCACTTGGTGCTACTGCCCATCTGCCAAGTTGTTTTGCCTGCCTAAGGTAAAGCCATCTCTGATGGAGGATTGCAGGAATCGTCAGGTAGAGGGGTCCTTTCATCGGATTGGTTGGCCCAGTGCTTTTTCAACTGTGGAATGGCCAAATGGGGGAGGCAGCTTGATGGCTGAGGACTCCAGGACTCTAAACAAATCCAAATCATATTATGTGATATCATCTACTGTTAAATTCTGCTCCATACTTGTAAAATGTTTAATTTTATACTGTATTGAAGATTTGTTCTGTGTATTGTATTGTATTGACCCCCTTCTTTTGACACCCACTGCACGCCCAACCTACCTGGAAAGGGGTCTCTCTTTGAATTGCCTTTCCCGAGGTTTCTTCCATTTTTTCCCCTACAATGGTTTTTTCTTGTCTTCTTAGAGAGTCAAGGCTGGGGGGCTGTCAAGAGGCAGGGCATGTTAAAGCTCATTGTGGCACTTCTTGTGTGATTTTGGGCTATACAAAAATAAATTGTATTGTATTTTAATTGCATACAGTAGTCAAATTTAACAGTTAACACTGTAAAGGGATGAGCTGCCATAGATTTTACAGTATCCCTTAAGAAATACACAAATCTGTTCAAGGGATGTGTTGACAGAAAATTTGTTTAATGGCAATATCTTTAATACTAGTGTCTGGAGTTGAATACATCTGTAATGAGGTTACATAATAATAGTATGTTCTATGTTTGTACTGAGTGCGTTTTGTTTTCATCGTCCTATTTACTGTCCGTTATACGTATGTGTGTCAGTAAATGTTGTCCCAGTAAGTGAAGAGGGGAAGAATGATGGAGAGAGATCGCAGCCCTGAGACGGAAATCACCTGTTGGATCCACTAGTTACATCCAGGACATTTTGTATTTAAAAAAGAGGAGCGAAGGCGAGAGAGAGAGAGAGAGAGAAAGAGAGGAGACAAATCGAAAGGAGAACGGAGACAATTTACCCGATCATTTTCAATCTCATCACTGCCGTTCATTACATTATTCCACTGCTTGCTTTTTCAACCACCGATTCAACATCATGACAGCCAGGGACGAGAAACCCCGGGGTTCGGATTCATTTCCAGGACTTTCACGGTGAGGTCGTTTAGTTTTCGGGAAGGAGCACAATAACACTACAGCCAGTATCAGTACTGCCGGACTTTATTTTGGACTCATTTTTCACCACATTTTCAATTGCTGTGTTTAACTAATCTGTGTTTGTATTTGTGTTACGTGGTTTTGTTTTTTGTTTAGGAGCAAGGGAGGGTTCAATGTAAATATTTGTATATTCGTGTTCTTAAATAGTAATTAGTCACTGGTGTTTTTGGGATAGTGGTGTTTTGCACGCACATATACACTATATATATATATATATATATATATATATATATACGCGTATATTATTGAATATGTGTCTGTCTTTTCAATTTACAATATATCCGTGTTTGACTTTACATACTGTTTTCTGATTATTTCATCTTGTCGGGAAAAATAAGACAACTTGTAAGGAGTACGGCTTGTTATTAGAGCAAGAAACCTCAGCGTGATTCAAGGAATAGTCTTGGTGGTGTAGTGGCCGGGCTGGGTAAGGGGTCGGCCATTACACATCTATTCTCAAGTTAACAATTTTAAATTAAAATAGGTCTGTAATATTAGAGCTTTGGCCCTTAAGCAAACTATACTAGGAAAAAGTTGTACATTGTCAGGTAGCAAAATCGAAAGACAAAGCAATACGCTTCAATGAAAACAACAACTCAGCACATACTGTACAAAGCAAGGATGATAAAGAATTAAAAAGCTCATCAGATACTGTAACGAAATAAGCACACAGATAAAGGGTTGGGGGATATCCCTGTATAATGTAGGTTGGTCCAAGTCATCTATCCAGACTGATACTACGGTCAGAGTTGTAAAAATCAGACATTTGACACAGAAACAACACAACTTTTATGGAAATAGGGCAGGAAGTGAAGTAGACAGAGGAAATGAGAATGACGTTGAAGATGGGTGACGGAGATGACGACATAAACAGTAGCTGGAAATGAGGTAATCGGAAATGGACCGATGAAGTGATGTCATCAGGTTGGGATGCAAGCAACACCAGTCGAAAGGAACCCGGAAGTGGAGTTGTCTGTGAGAGCAGGATGGAGGTTACCCTGGTGGACCTCCAAAAAGGTGTGCTCTATAGTCCTCTGTTTTCCTGCTGAAGAATCCACTTCTTTTGTTTTTTCTCGCTCTGTTGGGCCTGTTGGCTGCCCCCAATTTGTGCGTGTGTGACAATAAATGATTTAAAGAAGTATAATTTAAATTTCTATCTTTAAACCCTGTGGTGGGCTGGCACCCTGCCCAGGGTTTGTTTCCTGCTTTGCGCCCTGTGTTAGCTGGGATTAACTCCAGCAGACCCCCGTGACCCTGTAGTTAGGATATGACGGGTTGGATAATGGATGGATGGATGGAGCTTTAAACCAAGTACTGTAGTGAGGGCAGAATATTGCAGGGCACCAACGTATTAATTATTTGTTACTACAAATATTGGAACTTGGAACTAAAAGAAGTGGTGAGGTGGCCTTCTGCTGTTATGCACCTAAAATCTGGAATAGCTTACCAATAGAAAAACTGCTAAAAACTCATTACTTTAACCTTCATTTTAGTTTAACCCTGATATTCTGTAGGCTATGTAAATTTAATTATCATTTTTATCATGACTCCACAATCCGTACTAACTCCTACTATTCTCTGCTACTCTTTTCTTCTGGTTTTCTGTGATTGCGATCTGTACCACCACCACCTGATCAGGGCACCGTGATGTCCCTACATTGATGGGTTGAAGTCTAGATGTCCATGTGACCGTCATCATCAGATTGTTTCATGTGAAGCCTGTAAACCATAAGGTCCGTAAGATCATTGATGTTGGGTAGAATGCCCAGTGGGGGCTGGCCAGGTGGTCTCGTGGCCTCAGAACCCACGTGCCTTTCACATCTATCTATCTATCTATCTATCTATTATATAGTACCTTTCTTATCTATCTATCTATCTATCATATAGTGCCTTTCACATCTATATATCTATTATATAGTGCCTTTCACATCTATCTCTCTATCATATAGTGCCTTTCACATCTATCTATCTATCTATCTATCTATCTATCTCAATATAAAAAAATCGGCAGTGGTCTTCCCTCAACTTTCTCATATTCTCAGATATGGGGATGGATATTTGGGGAGTAAACCACAAGACAATGATTATATTTTAATATGATCTACATTAAAGAACCATCAACAACAAATCAAATCAAATTAATAATATATTGAACAATTATAAAGGTAAAGTTGAATAAATTGGATTCTGCAGCTGCAAAGGTAAAGTACCACTTCCGGTTAATGGAAATAGCCCAAAAGTTGATTGAAATCTGCATTTTGTACCTAATACTTCTATGTAAAATTTATTTGACCCAAGGCGAAAGTTGTTTACGTTGTTTGGTTTCTAAACTCTTTTGGGACTCCCCCCAACGGGTTGACACACCAAAGAGCATCCCAAATTGCGATCGCTGCATCTGGGGGAAGATAGCCTATTGGTTGGCAGGGCAACCGCGGGCTCCCAATCGCTGGAGCAGCTCGCCACGAAAACAAATCCAAAAAGATCACACTCACGATATGAGCACCTGGCATCGATTAGTGATGTAAAAAACATTATAACTGCAGGGACCAGGATTACCAGCCACTAACCTGCCGGACTTCTATGTCTGTGTATAGGAGAGTGGTAGACCCCGCTACAATAAATAACCATGCTGTCCTTGTTTCAAGTAGAATAAAAGCTGCTTTCACAAAACTACTGAGACTCAGCCTTATGATTTGGGGTACAAGACAGGGACTCACACGTCACAACATACACACACACACATACATAATTGCAAATATGGTATTTTCGGACATCAAGATTCATCAAAATCTAGAAATGGAATTTTTGGAGGATTCCAATACTTTCCCTATACTTCATGTACAAGAAACTAAAAAAAATAGAAACAAATGAGATATCTATTGTACAATAGTTTCAATGCTAGGTTAAAATGTTTTTTTTAATATACTGCAAGATGCAAAAATAACAGCATATATATTAAAATTTATTGAAGTATGTACTCTAAAATATATTATAACTAGTATTTATAGTAAAATATATTGTAATATTTTCAAAAATATAATATTCCTTGTATTTAAAAAATATATTAAGAAACATACTTTTTATATTTTGAAAAATGTATTACAATTTACAAAAATGGCAGTAATGTACTGTACATTTGTATGATGTATTTTAGTATACTACAATACACTTTATTATATTTATCCTTTAAGTATATGATATTTTCAAATATATCACTATTGGTAGTAATAGATATTGTAACAACAGACGGCACTGACGTCCCATGAGGCTCTGCGGCGCTGCACCTAAAATTAAACTGTTAATTATGATCTCTTTCATGTTGGGTTTCGTTTAATGTTGGTTTATAGCCACTGGCAGTGGGAGAGTTTTATTGAAATTTAAAAGGGGGTTTGAGTTTGCCTACCGCCACTAACCAATGCTGCCAGGTGTATGAGTGCCGGTATCGGGACTAAAGAAAAAGCTTCATTTGAATATGACTGTTTGTAGTGATTGTATGACTGGAATATATAACACTACCAGTGCTAAGAAAAGAGCAAAGAAAAATGGTTTTCTGGATAAATCAAGTGTGTTGGTTTGTTACAATATTTGTTTAAATATATTTTACATCATTTCATTTCTGTTATGGTTAGGAGAAGTTTGTGTAAATAACTTAATACAAAAGCAGTTATTTGTGTTTTTTGAATACCCTTCTTTCAAGGGAGGACTTGGGATATTTGTTGTATTTCTGGTATCTGGATGTTGACAGGATTCTTTTTGTTCAGATGGAGCCCTCCCTGCAGCATGGAGGTGCCCCGAAGACCATCAGGTAATCATAGACAATGGAGTTTTCATCCACAGCCCTGCTGGATACCACAGGGGCAGCTAGATGGAGCTGCAGTGAGGAGCAAAGAGTCATATGTGCCCTATAAGCCGGAAGTGCGTCATAGGCAAAGCGACAGCAGAAGTGACGTATTTCCGGGATGAAGAAAAGGACTTTTTTTTTGACCCGGAAGTGATAAGGATCACATGAACTGGGGACTGGAACACTTCCGGGTCAGGGACTATAAAAAGACTGTGACAGCTCCCCGACGGCGAGCTGAGCTGGGTGGAAGGGTGGCAATGCGTCTGGGATTGTGGAGGATTGGTTTATTGTAGTATTGTGGTTTAATTCATGAGTATTGTGGAGAGGAGGGTGCTTGGTGCACTGTTGTTAATAAATAAAGTCAACATTTGGACTTTTACTTGGTATCTGACATCTTGGACAAGGGAACCAAGGAAGCGATAGCGCCCCCTATCTGTCACACTGTCTGTCTATCTGTTCTATAGTGCCTTTCACTCTATCTATCTATCTATCTATCTATCTATCTATCATATAGTGCCTTTCACAAATCTATCTA
>JANRMT010028174.1:35655646-35669383 GCA_026402145.1 Polypterus bichir lapradei | reverse complement strand
CTATCTATCTATCTATTATATAGTGCTTTTCATATCTATCTATCTATTGTGCCATTCACTCTATCTATCTATCTATCTATCTATCGTGCTTTTTGTCTATCAATCTATTATATAGTTCCTTTCATATCTCTCTATGATTTATAAACTGAAGAAAGCATACATTATTTGGATGTTGAAGTATTTAGAAAACAAGGAATTAGAAAGTAAAAGCTCTACAATTATAAATAGACTTCAGAGACTTTCTGATCCAGGCTGACAAAAGATTAAATTCTAAAACTAATAAAACAAAAGGACTAAACAATCAGCCGAAATGGATAAACAAGGGCACTAATAAGAAAGTGATACTGAAAAGTTCACTATAAAAGAAAATTACAAAACAGCCAAATAATTCTGACTTGAAGAAATGCTTGGCATTACAGCAAGAGATTGAAAAAGCATTGAATATTCCCAAAGTTGAACAAGAGAAAAAAATATATGCTAGCAAAGCCAACACAAATAGCAAGAAATGTTTTATGTACTACTCTGGTAATAAGACAATGAAAGAGAAATTAAGAAACCTCAGGAACACAAAAGAAGAAAGCATTGAAAACAATTTTTTTTGTTATCTGCCATACCCTCAGGAAGTGGAGCTTACACAGGTGGGGTCACCTAATTATCCATCCATCCATTATCCAACCCACTATATTCTCACTACAGGGTCATGGGGGTCTGCTGGAGCCAATCCCAGCCAACACAAGGTGCAAGGCAGGAAACAAACCCCAGGTAGGGTGCCAGCCCACCACAGGGCACACACTAGGGACAATTTAGGATCGCCAATGCACCTAACCTGCATGTCTCTGGACTGTGGGAGGAAACCGACGCAGGCACGCGGAGAACATGCAAACTCCACGCAGGGAGGTCCCTGGAAGCGAACCCGGGTCTCCTAACTGCGAGGCAGCAGCGCTACCCACTGCTCCATCGTGCCTCCCACCTAATTATGCAGCTTTTATTTGTATTTATTTTTTTGTTTGTTTTAATTTTAATACTTTTTTTGTTAAGTTAATTTTATTCTAATATCTGTTTTGCCTTTGTACTTGACTAATGTTATGATTTTATTGACAGGGTGATATTTATGTTATGTTTTTAAGTGTACATTTAAGGTTTTTTTTGTTATCTGCCCTGATTCTGGCATGCAGAGCCTAACGAGGTGGGACCTTTGTGCGTTTACCTCGTGTCCAGCGTCTGTTGTGTTGCGCCCCCTGCTGTCCACACCACGATTGCAGAGATCTGTTTTCACTTTGACATTAAAGAGTCTTTCTCTGTGGATGAGTGACAAAAAAGCCAAATGAAATACACTGGAATTCAATGTTTTATTATAACAATAAAGCGTAAAGACGTCCAAGGGGGGGGTGAATGCTTTTTAAAGGCCCTGTACGGTCGGGTCATTCTAAACTCTCATCCAACTATGATGAGGCTTTTCGCCTTGCCAAAGGACTGCACTTTTATCAAATATCTCCCGTTTCCTTCTTTTTGAGACTCAACTCTTTTGTCAGCTCTGCAGCAGAAAATGAATGCTTGTGTAAAGATAAATGTGTTTTAAAACAGCACAGAGGGAAAGTTCTGAAAAGAAAGTGGGAATATTTTATGTGAATGGCCCAATTATCAGTAATTAGGATTGTTATGAGAAATGACTAACGACCATAATTTTGCATTACTTCATTGTTACTGTGACACTAGACCAAGTATTAATGTAATTATGATCAACAGTGATTTCATAGGAGTAGAGAACGATGGATAATTGTCTGTTTAATCAATTTCTAATTATTCGTAATTATTGTAATGCCAGTCCCATTGTAAAGGTACACTTTCACATGTGAATTGCAATATCCGAGATGAATTAAGGGCTTTTTAAAATACAGAGCAGGAACTGTTACAGGCATTATTTTATCAACAGGGGTATTAACTAATTAGCTGTACAGACAGTAAACGTTTGACAGTGGCTGTGTATTGAAAGTGTATTTTAATAATTTGCGCATTTGTTTTTGTGCAGCCTGATAGAATTTGGCTTCCTATGTCTGTCATATGGAAGAATCAATGGATTTCACTTTTTATCACTCTCAGTGGAGCTGCACAGTGGCATAGCAGTTAAAAACTGCTGCTTTGCGGCACCAGGGACATCCTAGCCTGGTGACTCTCCATGTAATAATAATTAATTACAGTTCGATAGCGCTTTTCTCACTACTTGAAGCGCTTTACATAAACAGAGGGAGCCACCACTAATGTGCAGCACCCACCTGGTTGATACGCCCACCACACATTAGATATTAGGTGGTGAAGGAGTGAGAGAGGAAAACAGCCAATTAGAAAGAAGGGATGATTAGGGGGCCAGAATGGATGGGCAATTTAACCAGGACATTGGGATACGCCCTACTCTTTTCAAAGGATGCCCAGGGATGTTTTAATCACCACAGAGAGTCAGGACTTTTGTTTTACATCTCATCCGAAATACAGTGCCATTTTAACAGAGAAGTGTCCCCGTCGCTGCATTGGGATCCACATTCAGACCACAGAGTAAGTGCCCCATGCTGGCTTCACTATCACCTCTTCCAACAGCAGCAACCCAAGCTTTTCTTAAATGGTATTTTCCTATTTGGTATTGCAGACCTTTCCACACTGGCCCCCCAAATGGAGTGAGGTGGCTCCTTTTATTCAGCACCTGGGAGTGTTCCAGGTGGTTCAACAGGATTACCTGGACTCACTCCCAGGTGTGGCGGAAATCCATTGAATGGCTCTGTAGCTCCCCCTGGTGGCTCCCATGGAACCCAACGGGGCTGTGCCAAACTCCAACTCCCAGCGTGCCCGGCGGAAATCGGTGGTGCCACAGCCGCCCAGGAGGGCTGCCCTCTAGCGTCCTAGGGGAGGTACTGCTTCCATCCAAGTGGCCGTCCCGGACGGGTAATGACAGAGGCCACCTATCACACTCTCTATCTATCTATCTATCTATCTGTTATATAGTGCCTTTCTATCTATCTATCTATCTATCTATCTATCTATCTGTTATTTAGTGCCTATCTATCTATCTGTCTATCTATCTATCCATCTATCTATCTATCTCTTTTGACCTATTTTATAATCTATCGATTGCATTCAGAGTTTTATATCCCTTCTTCTTCTTTCTTTTTCAACCTCCAGCTCCGGTCAGTCTTTTAGCCCACTTAAAAAAAAAAACCAAAAGTTTTAAGTAAACTTTGTTCAGAATATTTGTTTGCATTATACATTAGACCCGTACCTGATGAGGAGACCCTTATCTTGCTGGTAGTTGCTCCGTATTTTATATTTTCATTTTCCCACCCTGCTAGGCGTGCAACCCGCCTGAATAGGGAGCTGCATAGGGAGTGGCGTGTAATACTTTTTATAGTGGTTTGATTACTTCGCATTTATAATTTTTGACTCCTTTTTGGAGGTGCGTTTCTAAATCACTATTTAAGTTTTATATTCTTCTGGGACACTGTATTCAATTATTTTGTTAGTTTTCTGTTTCGTTTCAATTTAGTATTAGAATTTATTTGTATCTTTTTCTGACTCAGAAATTTGTTTTTCAATGGGTGCCACCATATTGTTATAGTATTGTGGCTGTAATCAGGTGCCAGGTTGTGACACATAGCATCAGCAGTGCGTTTTGCCCCATGCCAACCATGTCTACAGTGTACTTTCCAATAAATTGTCTTTTATTAAAACCAGTGCAGCCTCTTACTTCAAATCCCAATGTGCCCTTCTCCTTCTAACAAACACTGGTTGTGTTGATTCACACATTGTATAAATAAAGAGAACATACAAATTTCTTACAATACACCAAATAAATTCCAAATCTCAACCTTCAACCTTGACCAAAGGCAGAAATCCTTATTGGCATCTTCCCTGATCTGCCATACACCTCTACTCCCTCGTTTTTAGAGGAGGCCTGATCATGAACATGTCTTGATGCTGTCCTCTCTGTCAAAGCTCTTTTGCCCAGTTTTCCCCATTCTTAGATCCTCCAATGTCTATTCTGTGCAACACAACTGAAACCCCAATGACCATCCTAAGCTTCTCTGTTCCCTCTGGATCTTCTCAGCAGGTTCTCTACTGATCTCACACTCAAGTTTCTCCAACATCCATCATTCTCTTCTTCACAGCACAACTGGAACTCAATGGCTGTCCTAAGCTTCCCTGCTCTCTCTGGATCTGCTCTATCAATCTGAAATGAATAAGAACAGGTGTACAATACTCCTCGCTCTTTCTTTTAGCTCCTCTTGTCTGTTAAACCTCTCGGGCCTTAGTTAAATTCTCCAAGGCATCTCAACTCCATGCCTCATAATTAGATTTCTCTATGCATGAATCTTATCAGCACACCTCTGCTGCACATCACCACCACAGTTTCTTCGTTGTATGCTCATATGAAGCCACAATCTCTTCTGTGCCACCTTAATCACCGGGCTGGTGGCTCTATCCTCTCTAACCATGGATGTGCCAGTATTCCAAAAACCCCATGCACATCCCAAGAGACCCCCAAGTACTGACTGAGAGACACACTACACTGCAATCACCCCCATGTAAGGTTACTGCACACACTTTTAACTACCAAATGCTTTTTCTATTTCCTATTCATCTTTTCCCACTTCTGTATGGAGTTGACGTGCTTGGTCAACCTTCTCCAAACAGCTTAGTCCTGCACCTCCTCCCCACTCAGGCCCTTTTCCTTCTGATCTTTTTTTATTTTATGTATCCACCTCCACTTTGGCCTCCCTTGCTTTCCCTCCTGTACTTCCATTCCCATCCCTCTTTTGCCCACATGTTCATTGTCTCTCCCCATCACAAGTCCAAATAACTTCATCCTACTTTTCTGTACTCTCTTAGATGTCTCTCACGCTTTTGCTCTACCTGTGATTGTCTCATTTGTCGTTCTGTCCTTTTTGTAACTCCACACATGCATCCCAACATTCTAATTTCTACCACATCTAACGTCTTCTCCTGCCCACATCTCAGCTCCAGACATCATCGCAGTTAGTTAGTTAGTTAGTTAGTTATCTCGAGCAAACGTTTTGCATCTCTGTGAGGCGACAGTATAAAGGTCACACTGTTCACTTCCTCTTGTGATGGATCTGGGCGTTCGCAGGCCCCAAACCCCCCAACACCATCACACAAAGAGTCCCAGGTTCAAATAATGGTGTGTTTATTACATACAATACCTTAAAAATGCTAACAAAAGCACAAGTACAAATAATCTTTCTCTCTCTCTCTACAATTCCTCTCACCACAATACTGCCCTCCTCCAGTTGAGTGTTGCTCCGCGTCCTCCCAGCTCTGACTCACCTGGATAAGGGAGTGTGGTCCCTTTTATTAAGGGCCTGGGAGTACTTCCGGTGCCGGGGCCACTGCCCGATGGCAGCACTTCCAGGTCAAATGGAAGTTCCATAAATTGGGGAGCCACCTTGTGGCATCCATGCTCCCCAGCAGGACTGTTTTGCTGGACTACATCTTCCAGCATTCTCTGCTGGTTCCTAAATGGCCACCAATATTGAGGGCTGCTGCCATCTCGTGTCCAGTGGGTTATAACATTTTATAACTGATAGGCTGTCTGTCCATCCCTTCTGGGACTGGCCGGGATGCTTATCTGCCTGCCCGGTCCAGGTAAGGAATCATCCTCGTTTCTGGTTGGGATGCTTGTCCATAGCATGTGGCATTTACACTCTCTGTCCGAATGTGACAGATATTCCCTTAAGCACTTACTGCTCTGTTTTTCTACATTAGTTTTCCTGGTATTTGATTCTTTGGCCACGTTATTTGCAGTAGGATTTGCTACCTATTGATCGACTTGATTTCCTTACCATGTGTCCTGACTTACATTTCATATTATGGTCTGGGATTCAAATAATTTCTGCTAATTTTGTCTGAACATTTACAGGTTTCAGCCCAACGGATTAACAGTTTCTCCAGCACGACTAGTGATGTGTGGTCAGCTGCTGCCAAATTTTTCAGTAACCGGATGCCTGACGTCTGGTAAGACCCCCTCTCCCTTTTTGTTCTTCCTTTTGTTTCTCTTTGACTCGTATCTTATTCACAGAGCTGTGTGGGATTGTTGGTCTTTAAAGGAGTGTTCATTTGCATCCCATTAGATATGTTTATGATTCTGTTGTCTTTTCCTCAAAAGAGAAATTAGATCACAAAACAAAAAACTGTAGATAATCATAAGGTATTGTTAGCACTATAAGAAACACAAATAGAAAATTGCGGTGAAATGTGTATATATTTATATACCATGTAGTATTACCAACTGTGTAGGGTAGCTGAAATAATAAATACTTGACAAAAAGTATAATTGTTCTTATTAGAAGTAGAACATTTGACAACTAGAGTCATACATAAGCAGTAGTTTCTTATAATGGGAGGTAATTTTATCCTAGATATCAGTTTTTCAGGGTGGGTAAACTAATTAATGCATTTTTATGATTTGACATGTTAAGCTACATTCACTTTTAAGTTGATTTTATGCCTATTTTGAAGCTTTTAATTAATTAGCACCCTATCAACACTCCAGAGAGATGCCGTATCTGTGCCTGCTCATCTTTCGAGTTCTTACACAAGCGGCGCAGCACATCTTTAATCGTTTTATGGCAACAGTCCAAAATCTTAAAATCAGAATATCATTTTTGTTTTGCTTATTCCGAATGTAGCCATATATATTTTTAAAAGGCTGTATTTTATGTATATATATATATATATATATATATATATATATATATACAGTATATATTTTTGCTTATGCAAAAATTGCTTCCATTTAACCACCTATTTTGAAACTCTCCTTTTCCCATGTAGGATCTGAAGAGCTAAAGAGTATACTGGAAATAATGGGAGCAAGCAAACAAACTTTAAATGACAGCCCAGTCCATGGTGGTCAATCACTTCACTCTTTAACCTTTAACTACTGGCACTGGTGTACTTTGTACCCCAATTTCAGTCATTTTTGTTCTTTTACTCAAACCTACCGGGAGAATGTCTCCTCAGCTTGATTCACTGCAAGTTCTGGGTCGCAATGGTTACCCTCCAGTGTGCCCCCTGCCACTTTTATGAGTGGATGCACAGTCGCAAGTTCCATATGGTGCACCGCGCGGGTATTTACATATGTACAGTATGACAACGCTGAGATGTTCTTCTTGCAATGCAAAGAAGATTCGACAACTGAAGTGAAATGTGATCCATGTGCAAATCCTGCAGTGGATGATGAATGAGTACTGGAGAAGTGAATCAGGTTTATTTTCAGATAGTCACAGAGTGTGTCATATGTAATATGCTATTGAATTACATTAAAAACATGTGTGATTTTAAATGATTGCAACCTTTATATATAATATGCTACCGTGGCTGTCCGTTTGTCTGTCCAGGATTTTAAATCACCTGTAGCTCGCAAACTGTTTGACCTACTGACCTGAAATTTGGTACACATGTACTACATGACGTCTACTATCCGCTTTCAGGGTGATGATTGACCTCCAAGGTTATTCTTCTTTTTATTTTATTTTATTGTAGGTAGTGGCCAGCAGGGCGGCCGTGTGGCATATGCGTAGGGGCGCCGTTTTCATCACTACCACCTCTGGTTTCACTTCCTCTACCTCTTCATATTTTAAATCATTCTTGAGGCAGGTTGAAGACTTAAGTGCCAGCTTAAGTGAAATTTATTTAAAAAAAGTAGTAAGTAATTGCAACACAAACACTGACTTATTCAGTTTTAATGCGAAAAGATGCCGGCGGAAGAAGAAAAGAAGCGGGCCACTATGGTGGAGAAAAGAAGAGCTGCTCAGGAAGCAGGAACCTCTGAGCAAACAAATGCTAAACGTGCAGAGAAAGAAAGTGGCTGCAAACTATAAGTTAAGTGTACTCTGCCGTTACTGGTATTTCATATTGCAACGTCACAGTGTGCATATAAATAGCCATTTAAACACTGGTGAATAAAGTACACCACGTGAGTACTTATGAGAGGAGAAATGGCACGACTAGTTAAGGTGGCAGCTGATTGTAAAGTCATCCATGTGACATAGAAAGACCTCCCTGTCCTTATCATACTTAATACTGCCATTACTACAGGGCATACACTATAATCACAGTTTCAGTAACAAATCAAACCTTAATTATTATACAAAGAAGTTCAATATGGTGTCCCGCAGGGCTCAGTACTGGGACCTTTACTGTTTTCACTTTACATGCTTCCACTGGGATCTATCATTAGGAAACATCATGTTCATTTTCACACAGATGACACCCAGTTATGCCTTTCTTTTAGACCAAATGAAGTTTCTCCGATGTTGTCTTTAATTAGTTGTATTAGTGAATTAAAGGAGTGGATGGATGAGAACTACCAATAAAACAGATATTAATTATTGGAGGGAATGATGCTGAGTGCAACAATAGCAAACAGACATTATTTAACTTAGTTGGAATCACCATTAGTTTTACTGAAACAGCCCACGATCTCTGTATTATCTTTGACTCTAGCAAAATTGTCCAAAACATGTTTCTTCTATCTTGGGCTATTAAGGTATTTTCTAAATAAGCAGGATTCTGAGAAAATAATTCATGCATTTATTTCTAGTAGGACTGACTACTGCAATGCGGTGCTCACTGGATGTTCAAATTGTTCTTTATACGCCTCCAGTTAATCCAAAATGCTGCTGCAAGAATTATTACAAGAACAAGAAAATACGAACACATCACTCCAGTTCTTAAATCCTAACTCTGGCTCCCGGTTAAGTTTAGGGCAGATTTCAAAATCCTCCTTTTAACATATAAAGCATTAAATGGCCAAGGTCCAGCTTACTTGTCTGAACTTATCATGACTTACAAACCAGAGCGCACATTAAGATCTCAAGATGCCGATCTGCTTATGATCCCAAGGATTGATTAAATAACAGTGGGAGGTCGAGCTTTTAGTTACCCTGACTAGAGCTGCTGATTAACTGTGCAGAGTGACATCTCTATTGGTAGTCATTAGCACTAAAACATAAGTAATGAGATCGCTATAATTTGTCACTAACCCTCACCTATTCTGTTTTTCTTCTCGGTACTCAAATGTGGCACTTGATGCCACTGCCCACCTGCCTATTTGTTTTGCCTGCCTAAGGTAAAGTCATCTCTGATGGAGGAGCACTGGAATAGTCGGGTAATAAAGAGGTCTTTTCAAGGGATTGGCTGACCGAGCACTGACTTACCTGTAGAATGGCCAATAGGGGGGAGCAGCTTGATGGCTGAGGTCTCCAGCACTCTGAACAAACTGGAATCCTATTATGTGATATCATCTACTGATGAATTGTGCTCTGTACTTGTGATATTTCTATTGTAATATTGTATTGTATTGAGGATTACTTGTGTTCTGCTCTTTATATTGTGTTGTATTTACCCTGTTTTTTGACATCCATTGCATGTCTAACCTACCTGGAAAGGGTTCTCTCTCTGAATTGCATTTCCCGAGATTTCTTCCATTTTTTTTTTCCCTACTAGGTTTTATTTTCTGGGAGTTTTATCTTGTCTTCTTAGAGAGTCAAGGCTGGAGGGCTGTCAAAAGGCCTGTTAAAGCCCATTGCGGCACTTCTTGTGTAATTTTGGGCCATACAAAAATACATTTTATTGTATTGTATAACCTGTGTAGGATGGAGAGCCATCAACTCTAGGGCACCCAGACGATGGAATGATCTACAGTACTTAGCCATAGCTCCTGCACTTCAGAAGAGGTCATCCGCCAGAAGCCACGCATTTTTGAGTCCTGCCAGTACTTGGATTAGAGACCATCCAGGAAATACCTGAGTTGCTGCTGGAAGAGGTGTGGTTGAGGCAATAACGAGTACACTATGCTCCAAAAATTGCTGCTGTCCTTCAGATGAGACATAAATTTGAGGTCATGACTTTTTGTGATCATAAAACATTCTTGGGCATCTTTCAGAAAGAGTAGGGTGCACCCTGACGTCCTTGTTAAATTGCCCACCTCGGCCTAGTCATTCTAGTGCCCTAATCACCCCCGTCTCTAATTAGAAAACCATTTCTATATCACCACTTCACCACCTAAATCCTTGTTTTCTTTGTTTCCATCAATACAGCTAGGTGGGGTCTGCACACTGATTCAACTCTAAGAGCCCTGTTCTTCCTAAGCCCCCATGATTTTCATGATCACAACTGTTAAAACACAGAGGATTCTGTTTTCTGATTTTTGATATCTTTTCAGGCCTGCATGTGGCAAAGTTCTGTCTATAAACTGTATGTACCTGAAATGGAATCAGAGATCAATATGGCTGGTAGAAATGACAACAAAGCCTAGTATGGGCATTTTTTGAATGCAACATTGAAGGCATTCATTATAAGGACATTGTCTTGGAGCAGGATATGCTGTGTGCTGTAAACATTTAGAGTAAAAAAACCCTCAAACCTTAAAATTCACCTAAATTACATTACAAATTGGCCCATTCTGGGCAATAAAAGGGAAAGAAAAAAGTGCCAACAATCAGAACAGATTTGTTCAACACAAATGACATAGAAAATATTTAAAAAATTATAAAATTATTTATATTCAGTGTCTGGGTTTGATTATTCCTGTTTTTATCAGACAAGAACAAAACCAGATAGTAAACCATGTAGTGTAGTAAGCTTCCACTAACATTAAACTCATATCCAAATCGGTTAAGATGTTCAGCTGTTTCTGATTGTGACAAAAAACTAAACTCCATACGGGCTCCATGCCATAATTACTAAAACTAATAGATATAAAAATAAAATAGAAATGTCTTTGTAAAATAAAAACAGTGAGAAGCCAAGCAAAATGACCCCTTTTATTGGCAAACTAAAAAGATTACAATATGCAAGCTTTCGAGGCAACTCAGGCCCTTAATTGTAGCCCCAAGACAGAACAGGGCAGCATCCCTGGTCTATGGCACTCACACATACACCCACCAAGTACAAGGGGATCTGTTGTCTGGCAGGATTTTGTATGGAAGAATAGTCAGAAATACCTCCATCCAGAATCCAGACACTCATCAAAGGCTACAGGAGGACAGCGTCTAGAGGCAAAAGGAGGCTCAACTAAGTATTGATGTCATATCTCTGTTGGTGTGCCCAAATGTATACACCTGTCTAATATTGTTATGATGCATATTGCATATTTTCTGTTAATCCAATAAACTTAATGTCACTGTTGAAATACTACTGTTTCCATACTGTAAGGCAAGTCATATATTAAAAGGAAGTTGCTACTTTGAAAGCTCAGCCAATGATAAACAAAAATCCAAAGAATTAAGAGGGGTTCCCAAACTTTTTCATATGACTGTAGGTATATTAAAGATAGCAGCGGCCCCAGCACTGACCCCAGCTGGTCACCACTCTTAACATCAGTCAGTTCTGATGAGGTTCCTCGCACCATCACTTTCTGCTTCCTGTGTCTGAGCCAATTCTGCACCCATCTACAAACATCACCCTGAACTCCCACTTCTTTTAGTTTGATGCCCAGCCTCTCACGTGGCACCTTATCAAATGCTTTCTGAAAGTCCCGATAAGTAATATCACATGCTCCACTTTGATCATAAACTTTTTGTTACTTACTTATAGAATTCTAGTATGGAATTACATTTTTTTCATTTTAGTACTTTAATGTGACATGCTGGAAACATTTTGATTGCACTTTTTTTATTGTGTTCATGAATGCAAATTTACACGTACTTATTTGGCTGACGTCATTACCCAAGGCGCCTTTTAACATTTGTGATACAATTGCTTCCATTTCTTTTGTTTTTCCAATTGGAGCACAGGCAGGCCACATGACTTGCTCAGGGTCACACAGTGTCAGTGGTGGGATTTGAACCCACAAGCTCAGGGTTTGAGGTCCAAAGCCTTTAACCGCTGTGCCACACAATAACTCTTCACAATTCAAACTATTTTTTCTTACTCTGGTTTTTCAGATCTGTGTAATTTGAAGCCCCTCGTACAGCATTTGGGTTGGCCTGATGCTGTGTGGTTTGCCCTGATAATTCACAGCTCTGGGGTCCTCGGCTCATTTCCCAGTGCTGTCAAAGGCTGTGTAGTGTTGGGTTTCTCTAAGCATTCTGGTGTCCAAATGTCATTAAATTACATGAGTGAGTGATTCACAATTGTCTTGTGTGTGTGTGTGTGTGTGTGGGGTGGGGGCCTGATTACACTGAGACACCATTCAGTTTCTGCCTTGCACCTAATGCTGTCTGGACATGCTTTAGTGGAAAAAACGGGGCTCATAGAATAGACGGATGGACAGATTATGTATTCATTAAATGTAGATGAGTATCATTAAAGTGTGAAGTCAGCAAAATGAATAAAGGATGTGGAATTCCTCAATTTGAGGATTTATGTAGCATCCTGATCAAAGAGATGGGTTGACGCATAAAGTATTAAAAATTTTTCCCATGGTGTTAATTCAGCTTCTGTTCAGATAAAAAAGATCTGTTAAACTTGCTTACAAAAATGTTAGCAGTGCGGATAAAAGACTGTCACACCATGCGGCTTGTGAAATGTAAACCCTTCAGTTAAATGCTTTCAATTTCTGCACTGCTTAAAATAGAGGAGTTTTACATCGCTAGGCACAGAGGGGCACTGACTGCCGAGGAAAAAAAGACCAAAGTCTTCCACTTTTGATTATAAACACATCTGGAATAATGCTAACCATTTAAGAGAACAATTTTAGTTCTTTTTTTGACAAGGAAAGAACTTTACAAATAATTGGCCTTATTTTAATATCATATTGTTCTGAAGAGCTGATCGCTTATGAATGCTGCAGATTAACCAGGCTCGGCTCTCAACGCAATGGCAAATCGCGTGTTGTGACATTCTAATCATTATTCATTCAGCCCCAGATTTCTTTTCCTTTTGTTTGGTTTGCTTTTCTGAAAAGAACAATTACACTTTAATTGTATTTGTAGAAACTCTATGTGCCTTTGTGTAGTAATTTGATTTTTTTAAAGGATTTGATTTGCGCTTTATATTTTTGAAGGTTTCATTTGAATACAGTTCTTTTTGACATTAATGGGAACATGTTAAAATAGCTTTCCTTCAACAGTTTTACATTGGCTTTGGACAAACTGACTCTAACTTTAGGAAGTTGTGGGTGCAGAACACAGTGAATTTCTGAAGACGCTGTTTACAGCGGAGGGTGACACTCTTATTACTCTCATTTCTGACAGTCTGGGGGGAAACGAGGGAATTTATTAAATACTGTAAATATGAAATGCACCCTCTCAACAAGGCAGAGGTACAGATAGATAGATAGATAGATAGATATGAAAGGCACTATATAATAGATAGATAGCTAGATAGATAGATATGAAAGGCACTATATAATAGATAGATAGATAGATAGATACTGTATGAAAGGCACTATATGATAGATAGATAGATAGATATGAAAGGCACTATATGATAGATAGATAGATAGATAGATATGAAAGGCACTATATAATAGATAGATAGATATTAAAGGCACTATATGATAGATAGATATATATGAAAGGTACTATATAATAGATAGATCGATCAATGTGAAGGCACTATATAATAGATAGATAGGTAGATGTGAAAGGTGCTATAAGAGATAGATAGATTGATCAATGTGAAAGGCACTATATAAAAGATAGATTGATGTGAAAGGCACTATATAATAGATAGATAGATAGATAAATATGAAAGGCACTATAAGAGATAGATAGATAGATTGAT
>JANRMT010028174.1:35640269-35655636 GCA_026402145.1 Polypterus bichir lapradei | reverse complement strand
CGCTATAAGAGATAGATAGATTGATCAATGTGAAAGGCACTATATAATAGATAGATAGATGTGAAAGGCGCTATATAATACATAGATAGATAGATAGATATGAAAGGCACTATAAGAGATAGATAGATTGATCAATGTGAAAGGCACTGTATAATAGACAGATCGGTGTGAAAGGCACTATATAATAGATAGATAGATAGATGGCTCAAAAAATAGCATTTTTATTCTTTACAGTAAATCTTTCAAAACGCTAAAAGTGCGCAGTCAGAAGTGTAAAAAGTATTATGATGAAAATAAAGAGCGGGTGTCATGCCTGCATGCCTGCAAGTGAAAGGAGAAGACACACCAATACCGATGCCCTAGTAACACTTAGGACTACGGCTTTTCGCATTGTTTCTACAGCCCGAGTGACACTCTGGTCTAATGCAAGGCAAGGGGATTTAAAGATAACATTGAGTATTTTTTTTTTTTTTTTTTACAAAATGGACATAATAAATTTATTAATTTTGAAAATGTCTTCTAAATATGTCCATTCATCAAGCTATAAATGTAATATACTCCTCCATAAAAACAGATAGTGATTATTTTCTGTTCAGACAATTACAACAATCTTACATCAGTTTACAGTACGAACTCTTTAAGAGTTGACTGCAGCTGGAGTGTCTGTTCACTGTTTTTGATCATTTCAGTTGTAACTTTTCGTGTTCAGCAGTGTGACTGACTTTCATGTGTTCTACTAGTTGTGATGGACAGCAGGAATCTCAACCCGGCCAAGATGCCCCGAGAAGGAAAAGGCAGCAAATTTTGGACAATGCCTCCCAAAGACGCTAGATAGCAGCTCCCCTGGAGTATAGCGGTGCCCCGGATTCTCGCTGGGAATCCTGGGACATGGAATTTGGTTACTCAGCCCTGTTGATGCCATGGGTGCTGCCAGGGTGAGCTGTCGAAGGACTGGGGAAGGCATACTTTGTCTATAGCCTGGAAGTATTAATGGATCACGTGGACAGGAGCCCCAAAGTACTTCTTTGCTGACTATGGAATTTGAGTTCTCTGGGTCAGGCACTATATTAAGGTCTGCTGAAGACCCAGCAAGGGAGCCAGAGTCAGGAGGAGGTGGACAGCGCTTGCTGGGAGAAGAATATTGTGCTTTATTTCTGAACTTATTGTGGCTGTGGTGCTTTGGAGGTATTGTGTGGGAAGAAGAAATAATAAAATACTTCTTGCTACTTTAAACCTGTGTCCACAAAGTTTGTCTGTTGGGTTTAAAAGGGGCAATAGTGTAACCTAGCTATTATCCATTTACATAGGTTTGAAATATTCTTACAATAACGTGCATCCTTTAGTCGTGTATCACATTTTCCTTCTATGTTGTTTGCTCAGTGGAGTGAGTTAACTCCAAACAACGCTTTGCTCTCTTTCTGCCTTTGCCTCACAAGCACAGTCCCAGTCCTTTAGCTGGTGGACCACAGCACTGCAAGGGTGAATGCAGGACAATGACAAGTGCGGAAGGAAAAGCAGCTCACGTGTTATGCATTATGACATGTTTAATTTAATCATGTTCTCACCATTCAATATTTTGAAGAATAATTTGTAATAAACTTGCATATTACTGAAAATGTGTAATATCAATATTTTTAATGTGAACATCGATGTTTAAATTAAAAGGTCAGGACCAGAAGCATCAATACTTGAGTATCGATCTGCCCATCCCTAGCATCCATCCAGACAGAGCTTGAGAGGTTCTGAAGAGAACAATGGCAGAAAATTGTAACAATTCGTCCCACCACGCAGACACAAGACGATCGCTACCGTTAACCTATCCTAAGTGGTGGCAGATGATAAAAGGATAGGCCAATATCTCACCCCAATAAAGCCCCCGTATCCCCTTATTTTACCAGGTTCAGTCACCCCTGATACTGGCACATTTATAGTCCACAATAAAAACTAATGGTCAATCTGTATAATCGCATGAGGAATAATTTACATCAAAAATAAAGAAAATAATCCCTTCCATATACCCCCCCAACCCTAAATATATGTGATGATACAAATACAGTGGTGTGAAAAACTATTTGCCCCCTACGGAAATTGAACTCAGGTGTGATACACCACAGTTAGGTTATTTTTTAACAAGGGGGCAATTACTTTTTCACACAGGGCCATGTAGGTTTGGATTTTTTTTTCTCCCTAAATAATAAAAACCATCATTTAAAAACTGCATTTTGTGTTTACTTGTGTTATATTTGACTAATGGTTACATGTGTTTGATGATCAGAAACATTTTGTGTGACAAACATGCAAAAGAATAAGAAATCAGAAAGGGGGCAAATAGTTTTTCACACCACTGTATATATATTGTCAAGCTTGGGTCACAGAATTGCACAGAAACACTGGAGATTGCTGAGTCAGGAACTTTTATCCAAACACTTCAAACAAACATGTGTCCCTTTGAAAAGTAAAACGAGCTCCGCGTGAAGACAGAGGGGACAGATCCGTCTCTCAATTAAAAGTAAACACAAACATCTTGTGGCGGATGGCTGGGACGCCTGGACGGTCCAATACCTCCCCTGGACCATGTGAGGGTAGCTGCCCTGGCTTGCTGGGGGGCCACGGAAACAGTGCTGGGAATCTCATCCCTGTTGGGGCCCATGGCAACTGGCAAGTGGGTGCCCGGAAGATTAACGAATCCTGACATGAACTGCCAGAACTAAGTCCAGGAACACCCGGAGTGCTTCTGGGTGCTCGTACGGCACTTCCGCCACACCAGGAAGTGTTGTCAGCGAACTATCAGGAAGCACCTGGGGCATATCCGGGGTGGTTTAAAAGGGGCTGCCTCACTAATGTTGACGAGCCGGAGTTGGGAGGAAGGAGACAGAGCTTGTGAGAAGGAGAGTAGAGGCAAGAGAAGAGAAACTGTTGGTGACTGTGCATTGTGTAAGAAGAAAGGTAATAAAACGGGTGTGTTTTAGGACATTTGGTGTCTGTCTGTCTGTGCCCGGGAGCTGTCTTTCCACAATATTAAACACAAACATCTTCCTCTTCATAAGGGTGCGCGTCGGGAGTGGGACCCCCAACAGGAGCAGAGGACATCTAGGGGAGAAGATAGAGAGAGACAGAGCAAAGAGCCAGGTGCTGTTCAGGCTTTTAAGTATGTGAAGCGCTGCGAGCGAAGCATATCACGTGACAGAGCAGCAGCAGCAGCCCAGCAAGTGACGAAGCAAAGAGGAGGTAAACTGTATTAAATCCCATCGTATCACCATTTAAGAGGGGGTTTCGGAGGATTGACCGTGTCTTCTAGGAGTGCGTTCAGCCCTCCTCTTCACAATATACATATATACAATAAGAATATCCCTCCACCAGTTTTCCTTCCAGACCCTATAAATAAGTCCACAGCTCTAATCCCTGATGCCAGCAGGCGAAACGAAGAGTTCTAGCAATTGCCGACTCCTAGCAGCAATCAAATCTTAACCATAAAAACTATACAGTCAGTCTTGCGCCATAATAGAGAACAGTAAGTCCTTCGACAAGCTGTTTTCCTCTAGGAGGAGCTAGCTCCCTGGTTAGAATAAGTTATTTTGCAATTGCAGGGTCTTAAGTAACCCGAAACTATATAGATATAAAATTAAAAGGTGAAACCTCTCCCATAGTGACATGGCAGTAAGAAATCACATAACAGAAAATAACTTAGCTTTCTTTAATGACGATTTATGCAGCATTACAGATGAAGGAAGCCAAATGGCAAGACAATTACTCAGGTGGGATCTCGATGTATACAGTCTACCATTTTCATTGTTACACTGGAAGGGTTTTTAGGACCAAATGACGATATCCCCCATCCATCCTGGCTTTCTGGTGTGCTGGGCAATGTTCCAAGGCTTTATACCCTTTCTCCATGTGCAGAAACCCTACTTAGGTAAATTATGCCATTCCAAACAAAGCAAGGAGAAGATTCAATTTCATCTCCATCATACAGAAATAGTCTTCTTCTTCTTTCGGCTGCTCCCGTTTGGGGTTGCCCCAGCAGATCATCTTCTTCCATATCTTTCTGTCCTCTGCATCTTGCTCTGTCACCCCCATCACCTGCATGTCCTCTCTCACCACATCCATAAACCTTTGCTTAGGCCTTCCTCTTTTCCTCTTCCCTGGCAGCTCTATTCTTAGCATCCTTCCCCCAATATCACCAGCTTCTCTCCCTTTCACATGTCCTACCCAACACAATCTTGCCTCTCAGACTTTGTCTCCTAACCTGAGCTGACCATCTAATGTCCTCATTTCTAATTCTGTCCATCCTCGTCACACCCAGTGCAAATCTTAGCATCTTTAACTCTGCCACCTCCAGCTCCGTCTCCTGCTTTCTTGCCAGTGCCACTGTCTCCAACCCATATAACATAGCTGGTCTCACTACCGTCTTGTAGACCTTCTCTTTCATTCTTGCTGATACCCGTCTGTCACAAATTACTCCTGACACTCTTCTCCACCCATTCCACCCTGCCTGCACTCTCTTCTTCACCTCTCTTCCACAATTCTCATTACTCTGTACTGTTGATCCCAAGTTTTTAAACTCATCCACCTTCTCCAACTCTACTCCCTTCATCCTCACCATTCCACTGACCTCCCTCTCATTCACACACATGTATTCTGTCTTGTTCCTACTGACCTTCATTCCTCTCCTCTCTAGAGCATATCTCCACCTCTCCAGGGTCTCCTCAACCTGCTCCCTACTATCGCTACAGATCACAATGTCATCAGCAAACATCATAGTCCACGGGGACTCCTGTTTAATCTCGTCTTTCAACTTGTCCATCACCATTGTAAATAAGAAAGGGTTCAGAGCCGATCCCTGATGTAATCCCACCTCCACCTTGAATGCATCCATCACTCCTACCACAGACCTCATCACTGTCACACTTCCCTCTTACAGGGTGGTCCAGATCTAATTATGCAGATTCAGATAGTCTGGATGACTTTGATTTATGCGGGATGATTCCAGTTTGGTGCAAAAACGATTCTTCATGTCTTCAGTTCGCACACTTCTCGATGGTCTGGGATTATTTGGGTGATTTTTTATTTAATAAACTTAATAAGTTATAGCATAATGAAAATTGCATAATTAGATCTGGACCACCCTATACAATCCCACCTCCAACTTCAATGCATCCGTCAATCCTACTGCAGACCTCACCGCTGTCACTCTTCCCTCGTACATATCCTGTACAACTTTTATGTACTTCTCTGCCACTCCTGACTTCCTCATACAATACCACAGCTCCTCTCGAGGCACCCTGTCATATGCTTTCTCCAGGTCCACAAAGACACAATGCAACTCCTTCCGGCCTTCTCTAAACTTCTCCATTAACACCCTCAGAGCAAACATCACATCTGTGGTGCTCTTTCTTGGCATGAAACCATACTGCTGCTCACTAATCATCACCTCACTTCTTAACCTAGCTTCCACTACTCTTTCCCATAACTTCATGCTATGGATCATCAATTTTATCCCCCTGTAGTTACTGCAGTCCTGCACATCCCCCTTATTCTTAAATTTCGGCACCAGTACACTTCTTCTCCACTCCACAGGCATCCTCTTACTTTCCAAGATTCCATTAAACAATCTGGTTAAAAACTCCACTGCCATCTCTCCTAAACACCTCCATGCTTCCACAGGTATGTCATCTGGACCAACGGCCTTTCCATTTGTCATCCTCTTCATAGCTGTCCTTACTTCCTGATTCACTATCTCCACATCATCCAACCTTTTCTCGCTCTCGTACTCTTCATTCCTCAGCCTCTCAAAGTACTCTTTCCATCTGCTCAACACACTCTCCTCGCTTGTGAGTACGTTTCCATCTTTATCCTTTATCACCCTAACCTGCTGCACATCTTTCCCAGCTCGGTCCCTCTGTCTAGCCAATCGGTACAGGTCCTTTACTCCCTCCTTAGTGTCCAACCTGTCATACAACTCATCATACAACTTTTTCTTTAGTCTTCACCACCTCTCTCTTCATCTTGCGCCTTATCTCCTTGTACTCTTGTCTACTTCTTGCATCTCTCTGACTATCCCACTTCTTTGCTTTCCTCTTCCTCTGTATACTCTCCTGTATTTCCTCATTCCACCACCAGGTTTCCTTTTCCTCCTTCCTCTTTCCAGATGTCACACCAAGCACCCTTCTTGCTGTCACCCTTACTACATCTGCTGTAGTTGTCTGTTCAATGCCACCCAGTGCCTGTCTTCCTTCCTCCCTAAACTCAATCTTACAGTCCTCCTTTTTCAACTGCCACCATTTGATCCTTGGCTCTGCCCTAACTCTCTTCCTCTTCTTGATCTCCAATTGCACCCTACAGACCACCATCCTATGCTGCTTAACTACACTTTCCCCTGCCACCACTTTGCAGTCTTCAATCTCCTTCAGATTGACTTTTCTGCATAGGATGTAATCTACCTGTGTGCATCTTCCTCCACTCTTGTACGTAACTCTATGTTCCTCCTTCTTCTTAAAATACATATTCACCACAACCATGTCCATCCTTTTGGCAAAATCCACTATCATCTGACCTTCTTCATTCCTCTCCTTGACACCATACCTACCCATCACCTCCTTGTCTCCTCTGTTATCTTCACCAACATGTCCATTGAAATCCGCTCCAATCACCCTTGGGTACACTGTTCATCACTTCATCCAGCTCACTCCAAAAATCTTCTTTCTCACCCATTTCACACCCAACTTGCAGTGCATATGTACTAACAACATTCATCATCACACCTCCAATTTCCAGCTTCTTAATCATTACTCTGCCTGACACTCTTTTCACTTCCAAAACACTCTTAACATACTGTTCCTTCAGAATAACCCCTACTCCATTTCTCCTCCTATCCACACCATGATAGTACAATTTGAATCCACCTCCGATCCACCTGGCCTTACTCCCCTTTCATTTAGTCACTTGTATACACAATATATCAACCTTCCTTCTCTCCATCATATTGGCTAACTCTTTCTACTTACCAGTCATACTGCCAACATTCAAAGTTCCTACCCTCAGTTCCACTCTCTTTACTTTCCTCCTCTCCTCCTGCCTCCGGAGATGTCTCCCCCCTCTTCTTCTCCTTCTTCTTCTTCGGCCATAAAGAATACATACATACAGAAATAGTACAATGCCCATTTTTGTAGTTGTTCTCTTCTAATGCTTGCCTAGCAATTCTAAATGCTGAGCCATTTTGTACTAAATCTGGCTCAGCTGTGCATGTAAAAAGAAAAGAAAAACAGATTTAAAATGTCTGCCCAGAGCACAGTGACATTAAACTTATATTCTGATTACATAAGCTCACCCGAGTCCGTGGGAAATAGCGGAATGTTCAATTCACCGGTCAAAAAGAATTACTTCCACCTAACCGTCAGGACTTTAGAAGCTCTTGGACTTCGTCTCATGGCCCAGGCAATTGCTGATGTGCTTCGTTTGATTTTTCCCTGTCTTCTTCTCGGCTCTCTTCTCTCCCTTTAAATGGCACGCTTTATGCAAATTGCTCCTCGAAAATGGAAAAAAAAGGGAAACTGGAAGTCTAGGACACCGCTGTCAATCTATATCTTGTGGAGCCAACCCGGACACAGACAGGCGGACATGTTGTTACTCAACCACCACACGTTTATTTACAATATTTAAAGTACATTAAATGGTCACACAAACCCACATAAAGGTCACTAAGACCCAATTCAGTGCACAAAGCACCCCAAAATACTCAGTCCTGGCCACAATGCCTCTCTTCGGGCCGCCTCCACACCTCCTCTGTGCTTCGTCCTTCCTCCTCCCGACTCCAGCCCTGAATGAATGGAGACGGCCCCTTTTATGCAGTCCCCGGATGAGCACCAGGTGTTCCCGGCATTCCCCACTTGGCCACGCCCCAGCGTGGCGGAAGTGCCGGCTGTCCTCCTGGCAGCTCTCCGGGTGTCTCCCAAATTCTTCCCCCCAGCACTTCCTGGTGTGGCGGAAGTGCTGGGGCAACAGGTCCCCAAGGCACTGGGGCGCCTCCTGGTGGTGACCACGGGCCCTTACAGGGTGGGGCTTCCATGCCCTGTACCTGTGGCCCCCAAAGCAACCAGGAAGGCAGCCCCCACGTGGTCCCAGATGGGCGCACGCCCACTTCCAGTCTTCCAAGGCATCCTGGCCGGGCCATCGCCCCTGGCATCCACGACAATCTGTAAATTCAATCCCCACAACACCTGATCGACAACAGATAAACACATTATTTTTATTTATGTGGCTGCGCTACAAACATCCAAGTATATGAAGCTTGTCACATCACATGCCAGAAGACTCCAGGCTGGAATCGCTGCCAGCTAATAGAGCCTCAACTACAATAAGTGCTGAGTACAGGGTCTGCATACTTGAGCCATTGGGAAGCTTCAGTTTTTTATTTTTAATACGTTTGTAAAAATTCCTAAAGCCTTGTTTTTGTTTTGCCATTCTGGTGTATTGAGTGTTGCTTGATGGGGGGAAAAAAAAAAAATAAAATGATTTTGGTACAGGGCGGCACGGTGGCACATTACTAGCACTGCTGCCTCACAGTTAGGAGACCCAGGTTCTCCTCCCGGGTCCTCCATGAGTGGAGTTTGCATGTTCTCCTCGTGTCTCCAGGTACTCCGGTTTCCTCCCACAGTCCAAAGACATGCAGGTTAGGTGCATTGGTGATCCTAAATTGTCCCTAATGTGTGCTTGATGTGTGTGTGTGAGTGTGTGTGCCCTGCGGTGGGCTGGCACCCTGCCTGGGATTTGTTCCTACCTTCCGCACTGTGTTGGCTGGGATTGGCTCCAGCAGACCCCCGTGACCCTGTAGTTAGGATAGAGCGGGTTGGATAATGGATGGATGGATTTTGGTACAAAGCTATAACATAACAAAATGTGTCAAAGGTCTGAAGACTTTCCGAAGGCACCATATGCATGCACAAAACTTCCTCCACAATTTTTAGGACAGAAACACAACTGTTTATTATTACGAAGAGCATAATTAATAAAACTGTTTGGTCTGTTAAATTAAGAGCTGCTTGTATTGAATATCTTAACCAAACAATTCCTAATATTTTGACTCCCATAGGCTTTTCAGAACACTAAACATCCATCCATCCATTATCCAACCTGCTATATCCTAACGACAGGGTCACAGAGGTCTGCTGGAGCCAATCCCAGCCAACACAGTGCGCTAGGCAGGAAACAAACCCCAGGCAGGGCGCCAGCCCACTGCAGACTAAACAATTCATTATTTTTTTTTTTTCTGTTATGGCTGCAATCCAAAAGGAAACACAAACAATGGGAGACAATCATTAACCTAACGACATAATCATACTTAATCCACCTTGACTGTATCAAGCGAGTGTTTTACCTGGACGAGTGCATTTCTATGTTGTTCCCTCAGCCTTACGGTGCATTTTTTGGCTTTGATGAAATGCTCTGAACAGCTCAGTCTGCGTAGTAATCTTTAAAAGAGCTAACACCCTGCTTGGTTCCTAATTGTCCCTGAATACTTCTTTTCAAGGGAGAACAATTTTCAGCTATCTCCAGCCCCAATTATATAATTATTTCTGCAATCATCATCTATCTACAAAACCCTGTGGTGTAAACTTGGTAGAAATTAAAGTAACTAAGGTTCAACATAAGCACTGAGCAGGCTTCGCTTTTTGTTCTTTTTTTATTTAATAGGTTTAAAATTATTTATTTTTTAATTTATGGAACCTATTATGTACTGCGTGCCTCTAGTGTATATTTATTAACAAATATTTTACAAAGGCAATATTAGTGTCTAGTGATAGCTCTAATGGGAATACAAGGCAGAATTATCCAGTCATTATGGAGTTGCATTGTAAGCCATTTTTCAGAATTAATGTTCTTGGGTAGTAAGACGGGGCACTGCTTGGGGACATTTATTAATCTGTTCATTTACTGGACCTTTTCAAACCAACTAGAATCTTGTGTAGAGCTGTTGAGGGTCTAGAGGAGTCTAAGGCCGGGTTATACTTCACGCGACGCATGCTCCAACAGACGCTACTGCTACACAAATGTTTTACTGTTCATACTTGTGCACATGCTTTACGTAAATCTGGAAGATTCCAGCATGATGGCACTGCGAATGAGAAAACATTCGGCTTTGCTGTGTTGTGAATTTCCTGAAACATCCATTAAATTCTGAAGACATTTAGGTTTATATTTCCATTATATTTTGTTCAAGACAAGACAACAGATGAACTACATTCAAGACAAATCAAAGCATGTCTTCGTCCCAGTTTTATCTCACTTTTAAAACAGCTGTTCCAACAAAGAAAGGAAGACATGCTGGTGGCTCAATTACTTTATAACCTGAGAAAGGATGGACATCTAATTATTTTACAGCCTGGGAAAGGAAGATCTGCCGATACCTCGGAGAACATCAAAAAAAGTTTTATTGTTTGGGAAAATGGACAGTGAATTAATTCATCATATTGACAGCCAGCCAATCAGAATATCTAATAATCACATCTTGCAAAACCCCCCAGCAGAATTTTAGAATAAATATGCCTCATCTGAGGAGCGATATAGTAAGTAAGTGAGTAAGGAAATAAGGAAGGAGGGAGGAAGAAGAAGGGACGAAGACGTCACTAGTCATCAGAAAAGCACCATGAGCAACTACCAGTGCTCGATCACAAGCTGCCTGTGACATTCATCCTTGTTATCTGTAACTTTTTCGTAAGCTTTTATCTAAAGACTATATATATCCAGACTTTTCTACCAGTCCTATTTTCTATTATTCTTTGTTCTATTTGGGATTATTATTCCTGTAATAAATACCATGCTGCTTTTAACTTTCTATGCTTTGTCTTAATGTCTGTAGAGTGACTGAAGTAATAAGTTAGATTTCTTTGAGCACCTGGTGCGGCCAGAGGTTTGCCATATGCTCCGTGCTGCGAAGTTTATTAAGGCTGAGGGTGTGAGCTCCACCCAAAAGAAGGGAACAGTACGTAAAGTAAGGCATTCTTGGCTGATAAATGGCCTATAGTCAAGGGTGCTGAGCCTTTGTATGTTTAAATGTATTCTTGGAGACCAAAAGTAATATTTAGTTCTGAGATATCATTAAAACATCTTATGTTGTTCGTGACAATAATAAGTAAGTCTCTTGAAGTGCTGAGAGAGTGACAGGCTGTGTTATTCCTATGGCACTTGTGTGGTTTAAAGTGCCAGAGGTTAACCAGCTGTGTGTGTGTCATTCATGGGGCACTGTTAATGTCAATGTCAATTTATTTATATAGCGCATTTAAAACAACATAGTAATGCTGCGACAAAGTGCTTTACAATAATAGAATAAAAGAAAAAACATACACAATAAACAATAAAACATAAATTGTAATAAAATATATGAACATAAAATAAGATAATAAATAGAAATAATGTTATATGATCATGAAGAGGAAACTATCAGTATTACTGAAGGTCACTTAAAGCAAGTGAAAAAAAGTGAGTCTTTAATCTCATTTTGAACAGTTCAATTGTATACGACTCCTTTATATGATGAGGTAAAGAATTCCACAGACGAGGGGCAGCAGCTGCAAAGGCCCTGTCCCCCTTAGTTTTACACTTGGTACGAGGGACAACAAGAGACAACTGAACAGAAGATCTAAGCACTCTGGATGGCTGGTGTGAAACACACAATTCAGATAAATAGACAGGAGCAAGTCCATGTAAAGATTTAAAAACTAGCAGCAAGATTTTAAAATCAATTCAAAAACTGACAGGCAGCCAGTGTAAAGAAGCTAAAATAGGAGAAACAGAGTCAGACTTTCTTGCCCCAACCAGAAAGCGAGCGGCAGCATGTTGGACCAACTGTAACCTGTGTATCAGAGATTGGTTAATCCCAGAATATAGCAAATTGTAATAATCGAGGCGAGAAAAAATAAAAGCATGAGTAGCTTTCTCAAGATCTTTAGAAGATAAAAAAGGCTTGATCTTACCCAATAGACGAAGTTGGAAAAAGTAACTCTTGACTACAAAATTTACTTGTTTCTCAAAAGAGAGGTTACTATCAAAGGTAACACCAAGATTGCGGACTTGAGGTTTGGAAAAGACAGAGAAAGAGCCGAGAAGTCCAAGACCAATTTGGGCTTTAGCTGGTGGACCCACTATAAGCACCTCCGTTTTATTTTGATTCACATCAAGAAAATTAGCCATCCAGGATCTTAGTTCAGACAGACAGTTGTGGAGTTGATTTGTTGCAGAGTTGCAGACGGGAATATAAACCTGAGTATCATCAGCATAGCAGTGAAAAGAAATGTTAAATTTCCTAAAAATTGCTCCAATAGGGTGACGGTATATAGAGAGAACCTGTTGTGGTTAAGGTCTGTATGTATGCGTACAGCTATGTATGTGTGTGTTAATCTTAAAGTGAAACAGTAGACCAGCCTGATAACAAACTTGACGAGTACACTTACCCTAGAGGGAAAACAGGTAAAGGGTAAGTAGATAGATAGATATTATTAATCCCAAGGGGAAATTCACATACTCCAGCAGCCGCATACTGATCAAAAACAATATTAAAGTTAAGAGTGATAAAAATGCAGGTATAACAGACAGTAACTTTATATAATGTTAACATTTACCCCCCCAGGTGGAATTGAAGAGTCGCATAGTGTGGGGAAGGAACGATCTCCTCAGTCTGTCAGTGGAGCAGGACGGTGACAGCAGTCTGTCGCTGAAGCTGCTCCTCTGTCTGGAGATGACAGAGGGAAATACTACGATAATACATTTACATCCATCAGTCTAGGGGTGCGCCCATTCCAGCTAGCATTGGGTGCAAGACAGAAACAAAATCCCTGGATGGGGCATGAGCTCATCGCAAGGTGAACACAAGCACACACATACAATGACGTCATTTTAGCACCACCAAATCGCCAAACCCGCATGTCTTTAGAAGGAAACCGGAGCACACTGTGGAACCTCACCAGGGAAACATGCAAACTGCAGGCAGGGAACACCAGAGACGGGACTACCTGTGAGGTAGCAGTGTCTCACGGTGCTGCCCCCAAATGTGTAATTATTATCAGTATTTATTATTTAAATGAAGTTAATGACTTATCTGTAAAATGTAACATACATACTTTAATGCATTTCATCCTGAAAGTGGTATCAAGTAGAAATCTAAGGATTCCAAATTTGCAGAGAGCTGGAATATCATAAATGGAATGTGTTCTGTGTGGCGATCACTGCCTGCCGCTGCCGTCAGTTCAGGAGGAAGCCCCAGAAGCAGGTAGCGATTAACAGCTGGGTTGGTTTTAAGATGACGTTTACGACGGTCTACTTTAATGACAAAGTAAATGATTCAAGTGGACACTTTGAGATTAACGCTGAAATTTACACTTTAATCAATAATAGACCAAAAATCAAAATATAGGCCAAAATCATTAATTAATCATTAATCATAGTTAATCAAAAACAGACCTTTTCACCATGTCCTTAATTTTTTTCTCTGTGACTCAAATACAGCGCTGTTCATTCTGATGATGTGAAGGTGCAAAACAAAAAAAAAGACGGCAGAGAAGATGGTTTATGAGACTTTTAAAATGTATCGCGTCTTTACGTTGGGGAATATAAAAAGCACCACGCATGCATTTGCATGTTGGCATTTTGCTTCACCACATCAAACCATTCATCAAACATCGAAGCACACACACATCACTCCGCAAAGCGGCTTTCTGTCACATGTAGATAGTAAACGGAAACTCTGACGTCACGTTCCGACTTGATCACACTGCGCCCCCAGAGTTTTTGCTGGGATGGCAACTCGCGTTAACTGCTGAGGTCCTGCTCAGCGGATGTGTCAAATGAACGCAGGGAACGCATGGCAGCCATGATGTGTGCGCATACGTGTTCTGAGCGTGAAGTATAACCAAGACCTAATAGCACCAGGGGCCTGGTAGGAATCTAACCTTGCAATAGGGTATCATTGTAATGTTAGAGAAAAGCAGCAGGAAAGAGCAGTAGGACTGGGAGAGGAGACGTCATCAGAAACGGGAAACAAGGTCAAAGCCAGGAGGTCAAGAGCTCTTTGGTCAACACAATAGTAAAAGCAAAACCAGAAGTTGTCAAGAATTCAAAGCAAGAGTCAATAACCAAAGTACAGATTTGCTTTTTAAAGAAAGTGTTTCACTGAGAAAATGGGTTTGTTATCCACAAATCTTGGACAAGGAAGCATGTCAAAAACTTTAACACATCGCATGATGATGACGAGGTCATACACTACAAAGAAAAGGTCGTAGCAACTGGGAGAGGCGTCCTAACAATGAGTGGAAGAAAACGATGGTGACCACAACAAACAAGATGGTGAAGACAACACGGCAAAATAATTCACAAAAATTATACACCCCTTCTTTCAAAAGACTAATGCTAAATTTGGATTCCTTGACCCAAAAACCCTTAGAAAGAAAACCAAAATGATTACATCTATTGAAATAAATGTGTAAAAAATGTATTAAGAGTTATGGGCATCACTCCACAGGGGCCCCTCACCTCAGACAAGGGTACACGGTTCAACAAAGCAAAACAAAAAAAAAACACATTGAGAATATGTGTGTTGTGTAGAGGAGTTTGAGACATCGTGAAAGGGGGTGTGAGGCCTCCAAAGCAGGCTAAGGCATTCAATAGCCTTCCTTACCACAGCCTCACCTCTAGGCAGCCAGGCCTCAACTACTACCTGCAGGCTTCAATCAGCTCAGGCCAAAAATGAGAAACTGGATTTAAAAGTTCAAAGTACAATCAAAGTTCCAAAATATATCAAAACGTTTTAATAAAGGGAGAGAAAACCATAAAACTCTGGCTTCTAAAGATAATCTCAATTGAACTCTTTATAATTTGAAAGGTGTTTAATAAAAAATAAGAAAAAAGTCACATATAATGCTTTACACATCCATCTATCTATCTATCTATAGTGCCTTTCATATCTATCTACCATATAGTGCCTTTCATATCTATCTATCTATCTATTATATAGTGCCTTTCTATCTATTATATAGTGTCTTTTATATCATCTATCTATCTATTATATAGTGCCTTTCATATTTATTTATTATATAGTGCCTTTCATATCTATCTATCTATCTATCTATCTATTATATAGTGCCTTTCATATCTATCTATCTATCTATCTATCTATCTATCTATTATATAGTGTCTTTTATATCATCTATCTATCTATTATATAGTGCCTTTCATATTTATCTATTATATAGTGCCTTTCATATCTATATATCTATTTATCTATCTATTATATAGTGCCTTTCATATCTATCTATCTATCTATTATATAGTGTCTTTTATATCATCTATCTATCTATTATATAGTGCCTTTCATATTTAT
>JANRMT010028174.1:35624812-35640169 GCA_026402145.1 Polypterus bichir lapradei | reverse complement strand
TATCTATTATATAGTGCCTTTCATATCTATCTATCTATTATATAGTGTCTTTTATATCATCTATCTATCTATTATATAGTGCCTTTCATATTTATCTATTATATAGTGCCTTTCATATCTATATATCTATCTATCTATCTATCTATTATATAGTGCCTTTCATATCTATCTATCATATAGTACCTTTCATATCTATCTATCTAGTATATAGTGCCTTTCATATCTATATATCTATCTATCTATCTATTATATAGTGCCTTTCATATTATCTATCTATCTATTATATAGTGTCTTTCATATCATCTATCTTTCTATCTATCTATCTGTCTAATGCCTTTCACATCTCTCTATCAATTTATATCTACCATATGGTGCCTTTCATAACTATTTTATATTTTTACGACATGTGAGTGTTTGTGTCTGTGTGTGGGTGTGTGTGACCATCTTTGTGCGTCTCTCTTTGTGCACATCCTTCTTCTGTCATCATGTTGCTGCCCACCATATCCCCTTTTCAGACTTGATGTTTGGAGCCCTCCTCCACACTAATACAGACCTTAAGCGGCACTTCATCACACTAAATTTCCGAGTAAAGCAAGCACCCTGCCATTGATTGAGTAACATGCCCATTGTTAAACATTTTGACATATCTGTTTTTTTATTTGCCCAGTTTTGCCAAAACCAATGAAGTATCCAGATAAGCCACGTGGGTGAATATTACGTCAATCACACCAGCCTTCATGGAGGTGAAATCTTACACCATGTACAGGGAATGCACTTTTTAACACTAAGACTGACGTCAGTGCATGTATTAAAATGATGAGCGTAAAAAGATTCGCAGCAGCAGGAGTCAAGTAGAAGAAAACAAAGAAACAGTGAAAGCAGCACATCAGAGTGGAGGCCTTGCAAAGTGGCACCCAACTTGTAGTATAAAGGCCTGGCCTTACTAACAACATCTCATTTATTTTTTAAATCATGTAAATGCATCGCCAAAGTTTCTAAACACCAGATTGGCATGAAGTCTTCTGGCACCTTTTGAAAGGCTAACAGAATCACAAGTGCATTAAACTTACAGTTACGGTTCCTCCTTTAGATGAAGTTATTCTCTGCAGATGAAGGAGCTTTTCAGAATAGTGAAGATGAATGCCTTCTTCCTGGCTGCCTAGCTCACTCATCTGTCAACCACTGACTGACTTGCCCATCTTATTGCCCTTTTTTCTCTTCATTTCCTTATACTGCTCTCTGCTACAATCAAATGAATGGCCTGTCTGATGTTAGCGGCTCTTCCTTGACTAGTTTAGAGTCATCCCTGAGGGTAAGCTGCAGTCCCCATTCTACTTTCCCACTAAGACTACACCAGACAGCATGTCACTGCTGTCTTATTTCATCAGGTTCATATCCTGGCTGTCTGGGCACCCCCCCCTACCCCCGGCTGTGTGAAATACGCATGGTCTCCCAGTGTCACTGAGTTTTTCTCAGCATGCCTTCCACCTCCAAACAGGCTTTCTGTGTGTGAGTGAGCCCCTCATCCAGGACTGCTTCCTTAAATTGTTTTTACTACGTTAAGAACAAATCCCTTTCATTGTCTGCACCGTTCTTTTGTTTGTTTTTTGGTTTTATCCGTAAACTTGGACAAGCTAGGAAGTTTCTAATGACACCCTTTATATCTAGCAGCTCAAGAGTATGGTTGATTTTAATGTACTTGTTGATTTTAATGCTTGACGACAATATGAATAGTGTCACACATGTGTGACTAGGAGACAGCTAAAGGGCTTGAGTAATTGTAATTCTACTCCAGACCAGTGGGTGGCAGAGTGCACTGACTATCTCTCTCAGTTCCCTGCAGACCATTCTCAGGAAATCCCACCGAGTTCCGGTGCCTCCAAAGACTCCACTTCCAGTCCCGGTGCATATGATGATGTCCTGTCCTGGAACCCGTGATGACGTCACTTCCGGTGTCTCTGAAGGTGTCACTTCCAGTCCAGTGCATATGATGATGTCACTTCCAGCCCTAGCACCCATGATGATGTCACTTCCGGTGCCTCTGAAGGTGTCACTTCCAGTCCCGGTGCATATGATGATGTCCTGTCCTGGAACCCGTGATGACGTCACTTCCGGTGTCTCTGAAGGTGTCACTTCCAGTCCGGTGCATATGTTGATGTCACTTCCAGCCCTGGCACCCATGATGATGTCACATCCGGTTCCAGCGCCTCAGAAGATGTCACTTCCTGTCCCGGCACATATGATGATGCCACTTCTGGTCCCAGAACCCGTGATGACGTCTCTTCTGGTGCCTCTGAAGGGGTCACTTCCGGTCCGGTGCATATGATGATGTCACTTCCGGCCCTGGCACCCGTGATGATGTCACGTCCGGTTCCAGCGCCTCAGAAAACGTCACTTCCTGTCCCAGTGCATATGATGATGTTACTTCTGGTCCCGGAACCCATGATGACGTTACTTCCGGTGCCTCTGAAGGTGTCACTTCTGGTCCGGTGCATATGATGATGTCACTTCTGGTCCTGGCACCTGTGATGATGTCACTTCCGGTCTTGAAGACATCACTTCCACCACCAGCCTTTAAAAGCCGCCATCTTTTCTCGCAATTATCAGATCTGTTTTGCACTGAGTAGTGAAAACAACTCTGAAAACTTTAACCTTTTGCAGCCAGGGCATAATACACGGGTGGCTGCCCCAAACCTTTATATGTCTATCGGTCGTTACTGTGACAATAGGAAATTCACAAAATTATCCAAAAGTAATGAAAATGCAGACATTACATTAAAAAAAACAAACTACAGGGTCAAAGAAATGATTGAACAATTGTAGTTGAAAGGTTCACATACTGTATAGATAACATGCGAAAACTGGATTCCAAACATAATCAAAGCAATGTGAGGGTTGGGAGCCTACACTGATAATGATGAACCACTGGGATTGGGACCAGCGGGTGACACCGCAGCACCACACTGAAACAGCCAGAGGTTTTTTAACGGTGGCTGTGGTGCCAATATAAAGTTTGGGGGACCTGCTTGCAGATTGACGTCACACCCGGGATGATGCAATCGCAGGTTAAGGGTCAGCATTTACGGGATTCGAACTGGCAACCTTCTGATGGCTGACGCACATCTCTAGCCTCAGAGTCACCACTCTGCCTAAAGCAATGGGAAGCTAATATAATTCAATAGTAAAACCCATACCACGTAGGCAAAAAGCAAAACATTTTCAAAATAGGGACGAAAATTATTAACATCCTGAACAATACACCCAGAAATGAAAACAATGACACAGACAGCAGCCGAAGAAGCCCACACCCTCACAACTCACTATCTGTTGTGTTAAACTACAAGAAGTACATTTCTCTGCCATAAGGGAATGCTTTGCGTAAAAAAGAAAAATATATTTTCAACATAATGGTTTAAATATTCAAATGTCATCACATAAAACTATATAATTATAATTTTTTTGTTTGTATAATACATTTTTCAATTCTGTCACACATCATTCATATATTCTATAATATATAAGGAAGGTAACTAAAATCTAAAGCTAAATAAACTGATGGCATAAATAAACATATGGCATAAATAAATAAATATACTGTATGTCATTTTCTAACCCATATCAACAAATAATATACAGTTGTGCTTGAAAGTTTGTGAGCCCTTTAGAATTTTCTATATTTCTGTATAAATATGACATAAAACATCATCAGATTTTCACTCAAGTCCTAAAAGTAGATAAAGAGAAACCAGTTAAACAAATGAGACAAAAATATTATACTTGGTCATTTATTTATTAAGGAAAATGATTGAATATTACATATTTGTGAGTGGCAAAAGTATGTGAACCTCTAGGATGATCAGTTAGTTTGAAGGTGAAATTCGTGTAAGGTGTTTTCAATCAATGGGATGGCAATCAGGTGTGAGTGGGCACCCTGTGTTATTTAAAGAACAGGGATCTGTCAAAGTCTGCTCTTCACCACACATGTTTGTGGAAGTGTATCATGGCACAAACAAAGGAGATTTCTGAGGACCTCAGAAAAAGAGTTGTTGATGCTCACCAGGCTGGAAAAGGTTACAAAACCATCTCTAAAGAGTTTGGACTCCACCAATCCACAGTCAGACAGATTGTGTACAAATGGAGGAAATTCAAGACCATTGTTACCCTCCCCAGGAGTGGTCGACCAACAAAGATCACTCCAAGATCAAGGCGTGTAATAGTCGGCGAGGTCACAAAGGACCCCAGGGTAACTTCTAAGGCTAATGTTCATGTTCATGAGTCCACCATCAGGAGAACACTGAACAACAATGATGTGCATGGCAGGGCTGAAAGGAGAAAGCCACTGCTCTCCAAAAAAACATTGCTGCTCGTCTGCAGTTTGCTAAAGATCACGTGGACAAACCAGAAGGCTATTGGAAGAATGTTTTGTGGACGGATGAGACCAAAATAGAAATTTTTGGTTTAAATGAAAAGCGTTATGTTTGGAGAAAGGAAAACACTGCATTCCAGCATAAGAACCTTATCCCATCTGTGAAACATGGTGGTGGTAGTATCATGGTTTGGGCCTGTTTTGCTGCATCTGGGCCAGGACGGCTTGCCTTCATTGATGGAACAATGAATTCTGAATTATATCAGAGAATTCCAAAGGAAAATGTCAGGACATCTGTCCATGAACTGAATCTTAAGAGAAGGTGGGTCATGCAGCAAGACAACGACCCTAAGCACACAAGTCGTTCTACCAAAGAATGGTTAAAGAAGAATAAAGTTCATGTTTTTGAATGGCCAAGTCAAAGTCCTGACCTTAATCCAATCGAAATGTTGTGGAAGGACCTGAAGTGAGCAGTTCATGTGAGGAAACCCACCAACATCCCAGAGTTGAAGCTGATCTGTACGGAGGAATGGGCGAAAATTCCTCCAAGTCGGTGTGCAGGAATGAGCAAAAGTTACCGGAAACGTTTAGTTGCAGTTATTGGGGGGTCACACCAGATACTGAAAGCAAAGGTTCACCTTCTTTTGCCACTCACAAATATGTAATATTCGATCATTTTCCGTTATAAATAAATGACCACGTATAATATTTTTGTCTCATTTGTTTAACTGGTTTCTCTTTATCTGCTTTTAGGACTTGAGTGAAAATCTGATGATGTTTTAGGTCATATTTATGCAGAAATATAGAAAATTCTAAAGGGTTCACAAACTTTCAAGCACAACTGTATAGATTTTTATTTTACAATACCTTTTTACTTCTCTCTTCTCAAACAACGTTCAAGCTCAAGTTTATGACTAAGAGTCCATAGTATAGGGTGGTCCAGATCTAATTATGCAACTTTTAATACAATGCAGGAAAACAATGCAAGCCAAAAGAATTGTTTGAAATGAAAATGGACTTACATTGAATTAATTCACTGATTTTCCATGTAATGTCCCACTTTTCCTCCATTCACTTGTGAATTTTCTGTTTAATAAACTTAGGTTATAGTGTAATGAAAATTGCATAATTCGATCTGGACCACCCTGTACAATGAAATAACTTGAAAGTCTCCTCAGAGTAGTGACAGTAATAAAATGCCAACAAAAGACACACACAACAAATGTAGCAGAAAATATAAAATGCAAAATATATATACAGCTGTAAAGAATATATAGAGATACGTACATATGCAGAAAATCATGTAATATGTTATGACTGGCTGTTCAGTAACCTTACAACCTGTGCCTAGAAGCTGTTTCAGAATCTGCTGGTGCGAGTAATGATATGAAATGGCTCAGGGCTCTCTGGAGCTCTCGCTCACACACACACCCACACACACACTTGAATCTATCGTCACACTTCATCCAATTTAGCGTAATAGGTTGGCACAGGCCTTATTGAACACAAGGCTAAGGTCAGCAATGGATGGGGTAATAATAATAATGATAATAATTCTTTGCATTTATATGGTGCTTTTCTCACCACTCAAAAATTGCAGGTTAAGGGCCTTGATCAAGGGCCCAACAGAGCAGAGTCTCTATTGGCATTTATGGGATTCGAACCGACAACTTTCCGATTGCCAGTGCAGATCCCTATCCTCAGAGCCACCACTCCGCCACACACAACAATATCTAAATGTCCTTTTAGGACAAATAAAGCACTGTCTGTTTGTCTATCTATCTATCTATCTATCTATTATATAGTGCCTTTCATATCTATCTATCTATTGTGATATTGGCGCTTGGATGGCGCCGACCAGACACAGATTGACAATGGAGGCACATGTAAAATAAACAAAAATAATTGATTTTTCTTCTTCACCTTCCCCGTGAAACCCACAGGCACAACACAGTCCCAAAATACAAAGAAAAATCACCCCAAATCACACTCTTCTCTCCACTCCTCCCAGAGCAGCTTTGTCCTTGTCCTTGTCCTCATCCTTGTCCTTGTTCTCGTCCTCCTCCCGACTCTGGCACCCTGAGTAGTGGCTGCAGGCTCCTCTTATAGCCCACCTGGAAGTGCTGCAGGAGCTCGTTGACGTACTTCTGGCTGCACTTCCAGGCGTGGCTGTGCTCCTGCCCAGACGGGCTCATTAAGCCATGCAGCTCTATGCAGCTCCCCCTGGTCGGAGGCTACGGAGCCCAACCAAGATGAGCTCCAGTGTTCCACAAAAGTGGCCCTGACGCAATCCAGGGGGGCTGCCAACAAAGGTTCCCAGGGATGTTGCGTGGCTCCTATGGCTGCTTTCCCGGATCTAGTGACAAAGGGGTTTCCCAGCATGGTTCCCGGCTGTCCGCCACACTATATATTATATAGTGCCTTTCATATCTATCTATCTATCATTTGTCTAATGCCTTTCACATCTCTGTCTATTTATATTTACCATATGGTGCCTTTCCTAACTATTTTATATTTTTATATGACATGTGAGTGTTTGTGTCTGTGTGTGTGGGTGTGTGTGACCATCTTTGTGTGTCTCTCTGTGTGCACATCCTTTTTCTGTCATCGTGTTGCTGCCCACCATATCCCCTTTTCAGACCTGATGTTTGGAGCCCTCCTCCACACTAATACAGACCTTAGGATGAAGCAATTTGAAGTAAAAAAATATGCTCCATACCTTGACATGTGTATAATCTATTGCATTACATGCCATGCTGGAAGTGGTTTCTGTTTTCTGTGAGACACATTTCAACACGGCGCTTCATGTTCCTGAATGTATTGGCAAATGTCTCAGGGGGGAAATAGCAGCAATTTCACATTGGATGTTTTCCTTCAAATCTTCCACAGTGAGAGGCTTGTTCCGATAGACTTTTCATTTGAGCAGACCCCATAGAAAGAAGTCTGGTGGTGTCAGATCAGGCGACCATGGTGGCCAAAGCCCATTTGAAATGACTCTGTTGCTGAAGAAGGACTTAATTTCTGCCATGCTCCTGGCGATGTGTGACACTTTGCTCCATCTCGCTCAAAGTAACCTTCCATTAACTCATGATCATCCAGTTGATTCTGACATCGCTTATACGAATTTCTGACCCAAGAGGTTTGCACCATGAAGACGCGCTGCTCAATACTGTACATCGCCATCTTTGATGAGAAGTCGAGTGACTGAGTGAAGGGGTATCTATCTATCTATCTATCTATCTATTATATAGTGCCTTATCTATCTATCTATCTATCTATCTATCTATCTATCTGTTATATAGTGCCTTATCTATCTATCTATCTATCTATCTATCTATCTATTATATAGTGCCTTTATATCTATCTTTCTATCTATCTGTCTGTTCAAATCAAGCTGAAACTAATTGTCAGCAAGTTACACTGACTTGACGGTGTCACACACATGCACATGGGAGGCAGCTAAAGGGCTCAAACGAGGGTAATTCTATGCCAGACCAGGGGGTGGCAGTGTGCATTAACCCTTTCTCTCTTTCTTCCCACCCGATGCTGTCACTTCCAGTTCTGGGCTTGATCACTTCCGCCGTTGTGTTAGCCATATACCAGTTCTGTTTTTGGACTCAACTCCGTAAAGAGATATCGATGATTTTTCACTCTCTTTTTTTTCTCCCAGTCTTCAAGTATACGGGGTGAATACCTCAAATCTTTTTTTGTGTTCCTCACTTTATTTGAAGCTTTTGACTGTAAAAGATCATGGCCGAGCTGTGGAAGACTGTGCTTATTTGCATCAAGCTCCTACCAGGATTCTGTCTATGATGTCCTCCCCAGACCATCTAATGTCTTCCATTCAGTTAAGTCAAAAACCCTTGTGTGGTAAGAGAGGGACCTCACCACCCCTGTTATTAGCTGCTGTCCTACTACCTTGAGGGAAAGGTGCTACCACTGGAGCCACGATCAAGTTCTGACAGAAATAGCCAGTGCCATCTCCACCACCAGAGATGAGAAAAATGGAATTTACAGGGAAGCTTAGTGTTTCGCTTTGCCTAAAATGTTGTGAAATAAAGAGAGTTTTGCTTCCAGTGAAACTAGTGCCATGCACACAAGAAAGCTGTTTAGCTCCTGTCTGGAAGAGTTTGCAGGCATTCATTCCCTATATGTCTGTCTGTTATTTAGTAATTAACAATTTCTAGTCGGAAAACAAAAAAAATAAAAATTCACCATAAGTGTGTTTATCTTCAGCTACCATAAGGTGATTGCTAGATGGTGGGGTGACGACGGGTGTTTGGCAGCAGCAATGGCTTTCTCTTCTGTGAAACAAACACAGTAATATGAACAATGCTACATGTTGGTGTGACTTGGTGGGGAAACTAAGAACCATATAGCACAATAATTTTTAAATACATAAACCTCTCAGACAGAGCTGATTTTCTAAGAGTGGTATGAATGATTTAATTCACATATTGTTTTTTGCTAAGTTTCAGTGCAAGTTCTGTCTCGTGTAAATCTCTTCATTAGCCATACCTTAGAGCTGAAGTGATCCACAGCAAACATGGAATCTTCTCAAACACCATTGAGGGGGGCATCTGATCCCATCCGAAGCTCCAGATGGCTCCACCCCCCGAGGCTCCACACCAAGAAGACAGAGAAAAGCAACACATATCAGATGCAAAGGAGCTAACAACCCACACAATATTCAGGTAACAATGAAAACACAATACATTCTGATATCCTCTGATGAAGGAAACTCCACTGTAATTATGTTGTTGGACTTAAGTGCAGCATTTGACATCATTGACCATTCTGTTTTACCGCACAGGCTAGAAAACGATGTTGGGCTTACAGGCACCGTACTTGCTTGGTTTAGTTCTTATTTATCAAATCGATTCCAATCCATACAGAAATGTGCTGACAGCACTGCATCATTATACACAAAAGTTCAATATGGTGTCCCGCAGGGCTCAGTACTGGGACCGTTACTGTTTTCACTTTACATGCTTCCACTGGGATCTCTCATTAGGAAACATAATGTTCATTTTCAATTGTATGCAGATGACACCCAGTTTAATTAGTTGTGTTAGTGAATTAAATGAGTGGATGGATGAGAACTACTTGTCTTTAAACACCAATAAAACAGAAATGTTAATTGTTGGAGGGAATGACGCTGATCACAACAATATTTTGTCATCATTAAACTCAGTTGGAATCCCAATTAATTTTACTAAATCAGCTCGCAATCTAAGAGTTATCTTTGACTCTAGCATGTCATTTAAAGTGCATATTATAAAGTTGTCCAAATCATGTTTCTTCCATCTTAAAAATGTTGGGAAATTAAGGCACTTTCTAAATAAACAGGATTCTGAGAAATTAATTTATGCATTAATTTCTGATAGGACTGACTACTGCAATGCGGTGTTCACTGGCTGTTCAAACTGTTCTTTATACAGCCTCCAGTTAATCCAAAATGCGGCTGCAAGAATTATCACAAGAACAAGAAATTATGAACATATAACTCCAGTTCTTAAATCCTTAAACTGGCTCCCGGTTAAGTTTAGGGCATTTTTTAAATCCTTCTTTTAACATACAAAGTATTAAATGGCCGAGGTCTGGCTTGCGTGTCTGAACTTATCATGACTTGCAAACCAGAGCACACATTAAGATCACAAGATGCTGGTCTGCCTATGACTCCAAGGATTAATAAAATAACAGTGGGAGGTCGAGCTTTTAGTTACAGGGCCCCAAAACTGTGGAATGGTCTTCCTGCTTCTATAAGAGATGCCCCTTCGGTCTCAGATTTAATATCCCGGCTGAACAACAACAACAACAACAACATATATTTATATAGCACATTTTCATGCCAAAAAAATGTAGCTCAAAGTGCTTTACATAATGAAGAATAGAAAAATAAAAGACATAGTAAGAAATTAAAATAAGTCAACATTAATTAACATAGAACAAGAGTAAGGTCAGATGGCCAGGGAGGACAGAAAAAACAACAAAAAAAAAAACTCCAGATGGCTTGGAGAAAAAAAAAAATAAAATCTGCAGGGGTTCCAGGCCATGGGGCCGCCCAGTCCCCTCTGGGCAATCTACCTAACATAAATGAAACAGTCCTCTTTGTATTTAGGGTTCTCACGGAATGATTTGATGATGACGGTCACGTAGACTTCTGGCTTTTAGTCCATCAATGTTGGAGCATCATGATGCTTTGAGTAGGTGGTGGTGGTGCAGGCCACCACCACAAAGAAACCGGAAAAAGAAACAGAAGAGAGAGTAGGGATCAGTACGGATTTTAGAGCCACCATGAATACAGTAGTTATTATAATGAATTGAACATACAGAGTATCAGGATTAAGTTAAAGTGAAGTTATGAGAAGGCCTTGTTAAAATGATGTGTTTTCAGCAGTTTTTTAAAGTGCTCCACCGTATCAGCCTGGCGAATTCCTATTGGCAGGCTATTCCAGATTTTAGGTGCATAGCAGCAGAAGGCCGCCTCACCACTTCTTTTAAGTTTTGTTCTTGGAATTCTAAGGAGACACTCATTTGAGGATCTAAGGTTACGATTTGGGATATAGGGTGTCAGACATTCCGATATATAAGATGGGGCGAGATTATTTAAGGCTTTATAAACCATAAGCAGAATTTTAAAGTCAAATCTGAAACACACAGGTAACCAGTGTAGTGACATCAAAACTGGATTTTCTTTTCCTAGTTAAGATTCTAGTAGACATTCTAATAGACTCACTACTTCAGTTTAGCACACCCTGACTAGAGCTGCTGATTAACTGTACAGACTGCATGTCTGTTGTCAATCATTGACACTAAAACAGAAGTAATATGAGAGTTATCATTTGTTACTAACCCTCACCTATTCTGTTTCTCTTCTCTGTACTCAAATGTGGCACTTGGTGCCACTGCCCAGCTGCCAAGTTGTTTTGCCTGCCTAAGGTAAAGTCATCCCTGATGGAGGATCACAGGAATCATGGGGTAGAGGGGTCCTTTCATCGGATTGGTTGGCCGAGCGCTGTTTCAGCCGTAGAATGGCCAAATGGGGGAGACAGCCTGTTGGCCGAGGTCTCCAGGACTCTAAACAAATCCAAATCATATTACTTGATATCATCTACTGTTGAATTCTGCTCTGTACTTGTAATATTTTTATTTTTATACTGTATTGAGGATTACTTGTGTTCTGTTCTGTGTATTGTCTTCTTAGAGGGTCAAGGCTCAGGGGCTGTCAAGAGGCAGAGCCTGTTAAAGCCCATTGCGGCACTTCTTGTGTGATTTTGGGCGCTACAAAAATAAATTGTATTGTATTGTATTGTACAACCAAACTGCACAAGACAGCAAATGACATCCAGAAGACCACAAAAAGATCAAACACAAATCCCTGGCCAGTTGTCCCTTAGAGTTGAAGAATGGCTCTATATTAACAGAGAGGCTGAGGTGTGGATAGGGCAGATACAAGAGTCCCACTTAAGCTATAAAAGAATGACAAAGTAAAGACAAAGCGGATGCCCTCCATGAAACTTATAGCCAGCAGCCTGCTAAGTGCAAATCAGCTTTATGATGGTTCGAGACTAAAGAGCACAGCCCGATCTCTCAATCCCGTGTACAATGTGGCAAGATGTAGATGTCAGCCTGGGAATTCAAAGCTTTGTTCAAGGCACACAATGCACTACTAAATCAACAGGACAAGAGGTGGACTTTCTTTAAAAAAAAAAAGAAAAGGCTAAACTGACAAATCCAACAATAAGTTTAAGCCGCAGTGACATTGTAGGTTATTGGTACCCTGCAGCAAGAATTCCTAAGTGCTCCAAATGTTTGGACGACTCTTGTTTGGCTGTCAGAAAAAACTGAATGCAATTGTGCAAAATCATTATTTTGCATTTATTTTATTTGCTTTACATAATGTATTTAGAGAGAGGAGCCCAGCGGCTACCCTTCTACATTTAACTTTAAAATAACTGCATTTTTTGCACTCATTTCACCACCATCATAGACGGCCTATAGGCTTCTGGGAATCCACCCATCCATCCATCCATTCAGTTTCTCCACCTGCTTTTCTCCATTACGGAATGACGGGACATGAGAATGTAGGAGCACAGTGTCAGGGAGACGGGCATTCATCTGACGCAACACACGGGCAAAACACGGGCAGTGAAAGTTTAGAAAGCTGGCCACGCGTAGGATTTGAAGAAGACACATGCGTAGGCACTGCTGTTCCTTTTATTTGACAGTGCCACTTTGGGACCTTGTTGTCACTGCCAGGTAGAAGGGTCTCGCCCTGCTCTAATAATTTTATTACTGCCTCCAATGATAAACGTGAGCAAATAACATGAATCCGAATGCTTATCAAATGCCTACTGTACGGGGCTAATCACACTGAAAGAGCAGATTTCAAAAAATGTATTTCAAACAAACTGTACAAGACAGAAATACATCCCGCACATCACGGGATAGAGGAAAGTTCAAAGTTTACAAAATTCAACTTCAAGGAGACTCGAATGACTTTTTTTTCATGAAAGATGGTGCCCAGCCTCATTTCCACTTGGGGGTTACCTGAATGACGCCATTCCTGGATGATAGATTGGAAGAGACGGACAACAAGATCTTGCTCATCATCTATGGCCTTCCAGGTCTCCAGACCTTACACCACTGCAATTTTTATCTTTGGGGGTACATTAAAGAACGAGTGTATGTTCCACCTATGCCCGCTAATCTTCAAGATCTACAACATCGAATTAAGGAAGCTGTGAATTCAGTAATTAGGGACCAGTTGACTTGTGTGTGGCAAGAAATGGTCTACCGTTTTAATGTTTGTCACGTCACACATGGTGCTCATGCTGAGTGCCTGCAACCTCAAGGACCATAGGACCAGACTTTCCTCTACCCAGTAACGTGCAGAATGTGTTTCTGTCTTATAGAGTTTGTTTGAAATACATTTTTGAAATCTGCTCTTTCATTTTGAATATCCCTGTATATCGTATTTAAAGTATTCAAAGCCAGTAGCATTTCTGAATTAGAAGTCAGTGATGCACAGAACCAACAGATGTTGCACATGAGTATGGGTAAGGTGCTATATAAATAAAACGGATTATTGCTATTATTAATGTGAAACACAGTATGTTAAAGCAGCCTGCCTACTGTAGATTGAGTATTTTGTAACCATCAGGATAGAATTGAGAGTGTAGAGGTGATTAAACCACTAGGGCCTGGCGGCCATAATGTGCTGTAATCCAATTCTCAGAGTTTGGTAGGGCAAGTTTTGAGCAGATGTGGCAAAGTCTAAGGAAGACAGACTGGGATAAGCTTTTAAGTTTGGAGACAGTCGAGAAGCAGTTAAACAGGTTTAATAAAATAAGTAGAAAAATTTTTGTTTAAAGTAAAGTTTTTATTTACTTTAATTATAAATGCATTAAAAAGCAAAAATTATATGTTTCTTTAACTATGGTTTTCATGGTTATATATGACTAATTACAATCATGGGGCGCACATAAATGAATGGACTGAAACCATTTTTGAAACTTGTTTAGCATGGTGGTGTTTTTTATATTTTATGATGAAAGAAGCTATTCTGTTAATTAATTAAAGTGTTTTAAATTGATGAAGAGAATTAGTGCAGTGGATCGAGATTTTTAAAATGAGCTCATCAAGAGCACGGGGACACAGTTGGAAACTTGTGAACGATACAATTCACACAAACATCAGGAAGTTTTTCTTCACACAGAGAACCACAGGCACTTGGAATAAGAGACCAAGTAGTGTGGTTGACAGGAGGAGTTTAGGGGCTTTCAAAACTTGACTTGATGGTATGTTGGAAGAATTAGGTGGATAGGACTCTGTTGGGCTGAATGGCCTGTTCTCATCTACATTGTTCTAATGTTCTAATAGTAATAAGCTTAGCTTATTTTACAAATGTTTTTAACAAACCTCAACTTTGTCGTTGTAAGCAATATGATTCAGGCAAAAATCATTTTGTTTGCTCATTATACATTTTCAAGTTTATTTTGACATTAAGGTTTTGGACATCAAAGGTTATTTTTACAAGTTACTTTGGAATACCATTTCAACCAAAATCGAATAAGTAAAATGAAAATAATGGCATTCAAAAAAAATTATATATATATAAATATATATTATATATATCTTATATACAGTATAAACGTCTACGTGTGGAAGTGTATCTGTCTGTCTGTCTCAGAAGTGAGAGGTGGAGTTGGGTTAAGGCCTCCAATTCCGAAGATACACAAGCGATGCGAGCGCGTCGGCAAAACGAATCCTCCTAAGAGAGAGATGCCCAGAGAAGTTCTTTTCAATTAACTGACATCTCCACATTTCATTTTTTTCTGACAATTTCAATAGTTTCTAGGACCCTGGGCTTTTTACAGCACAGGCTTACACAGCTAGTATATAATATAAATAAATAAATAAATAAATTCTGCATATGTATATATATATAATAATAATAATAATAAAAAATTCTGGGCTGAGACAAGACTTTTTAGCCTGGGACAAGACGTGACTTTTTCAGAGAGATACTTTTAAGTCCCGCAAATGAGACTTTGTGCAAAGAGATTTAACCGCGCCCAGGGCCGGAAATAAAAGACAAAGAGTAAATGACAAAGTAGAAGAATGTAAGGAATTCAAAAACATTGGCACGATACACATGCAAAGCAGGTTAGAGGTAATGCAAGTACAAAAATTCAATAGTCTCAAAAAAATGATAGTAAAGATCGCATTAGCACAAACAAACAGAAATTATTATTCAGTGAAATAACGGAACAGTGAAAAGAGATCAAAAATATTGTTCTGATTTAAACTAATTCGAAGAAGTAGATCGTCAAATTCATGTTGCCATCGGGGAAGAGTAGTGTTTCTTCCCAATGAAGAGGCCTACCTGCGAAAATTAAAAGATTTGTTGTTTGGTGAAAGTGAAATCCATATACATGAGCGGCAGAGACGAGAAGTGGCTGGCATGTAGAGCAGGCTATTAGGGC
>JANRMT010028174.1:35563964-35614812 GCA_026402145.1 Polypterus bichir lapradei | reverse complement strand
TCACGTGGACAAACCAGAAGGCTATTGGAAGAATGTTTTGTGGACGGATGAGACCAAAATAGAACTTTTTGGTTTAAATGAAAAGCGTTATGTTTGGAGAAAGGAAAACACTGCATTCCAGCAAAAGAACCTTATCCCATCTGTGAAACATGGTGGTGGTGGTATCATGGTTTGGGCCTGTTTTGCTGCATCTGGGCCAGGATGGCTTGCCTTCATTGATGGAACAATGAATTCTGAATTATATCAGAGAATCCTAAAGGAAAATATCAGGACATCTGTCCATGAACTGAATCTCAAGAGAAGTTGGGTCATGCAGCAAGACAACGACCCTAAGCACACAAGTCGTTCTACCAAAGAATGGTTAAAGAAGAATAAAGTGAATGTTTTGGAATGGCCAAGTCAAAGTCCTGACCTTAATCCAATCGAAATGTTGTGGAAGGACCTGAAGTGAGCAGTTCATGTGAGGAAACCCACCAACATCCCAGAGTTGAAACTGTTCTGTATGGAGGAATGGGCTCAAAGCCGGTGTGCAGGAATGAGCAAAAGTTACCGGAAACGTTTAGTTGCAGTTATTGCTGCAAAGGGGGGTCACACCAGATACTGAAAGCAAAGGCTCACATACTTTTGCCACTCACAAATATGTAATATTCGATCATTTTCTGTTATAAATGAATGACCAAGTATAATATTTTTGTCTCATTTGTTTAACTGGTTTCTCTTTATTTACTTTTAGGACTTGAGTGAAAATCTGATGATGTTTTAGGTCATATTTATGCAGAAATATAGAACATTCTAAAGGGTTCACAAACTTTCAAGCACAACTGTACTCCTTTGCAGTTGATTACTGTTCCCTGATTGCAGGTGGTAGACTGCCAATGGTCTTTTAGCGGCACTACGTGTATTCTGACTGGCAAACATGCATTGGCAGTTGAACGTTGGGATGGTCAGTTGGAATAGAAAGAGACCATTTGAAACATGGTACTAGTCTGAGACAAATTGGTGATAGATTGGAAATGCTCAGACACAGAAGTGCTCCTCAAAAGTCGTTAATAGTTTAAGACTTCAAGAAAAAGGCGAACATTGATACTAAACGTCCAAGGCTGGAAATTCCAGATGACATACGGTGCCCAATTGATCTTAAATTACCCAGAATCTCTTGATCAGTGTGAATATTTTGAAGATCTCTCAACTGTCCAAGCATTCCCAATGGATTTCTCTTAAAATAGGGTCATGTTGTAGCCGTCAGACTGCTCTTCAGATTGGCTTGACTGACAGTAATTCACTAGGAGGAGAGATAGAGGGAGCTCCTGCATTTCATAAGCCTTGTGAACATTCAAAACAATAGGTAGAGACTTTCGGAGAGAGGATAGTGGGTTTTGTTCTTGCTGATTCTGTGAGAATGAATATGACGGAGGAACAGATAGACAGTGAATGGCCCATCAGAGCTACACAGGCGGTGTGACATTAAGGATGGACAACAGCGCCTGACAAGCAGCAGCTCTTCTTTTACCAGGCATTTCCTGTGGATTGTAACAATAAGAACAATGAGGATGTTAGACTTTCAATGTTTAGTTTACTGTTGTTTAATAAACGCATCGGATGCTTGGTACATATTTAGAATATGTTAAATTATCTCTGTATGTTTTCATTTGCAAAACTAAAAATCGCAACTCTTACTGCCTTGATGTTTTGCCAGTGTGAATGTGAGAAGAGTACAATTTGCACTAAAAGATCTTTGAAATCCTACCACCTTAACCTGGCCAAAGTAAACGACAGCGGAGAAGTAACCAAAAGGAAAAGAGTTTAGCCCCTTGTTGAGAAAACAATCATGAGAAGGGGTCTTCTGGAATCAATAGCCCTGGCATTAAAAGAGCTTTTCAGAAAAGTTCAATTGTGAAATTAAAAATAAAACCTGGAATAATAATAATAATAATAATAATAATAATAATAATAATAATAATAATAATAATAATAATAATAATATAGTGACCTTGTATTTCAAAATAATTAGATGACTTTAATTTAATTATGCATTTGTTCACAGTTCATTTATATATATAGCTGCAAATTTGCATGGCATTGCTTATGCTATCTTACCAAATTGTTTGCGCTTTGCATTTTTATTGGCTGTTGCTAGAATGCGGGTGCTGGTTGCTTGGCCACTCCCCCAGGGAGGTCACGTCACATGGCATCATCTGCATGGTGCTTTACAAGCCGGCACCTCCTGCTCATTGACATCTCAGATTGTCGTTAGTAGTTTCCGGTGCTTTTGCTTCTTGTAGTGATCTTCGGTTTTAAGAATTCCTGTGAGCTCCTCTTTGACTAGGAATTTTTGGTATTGGTGCCTGGTTCTCGTGATCTTCTGATTTTGATATTCAAGGATCCATCACCTGATTCCTCTTTTTTTTCATTTCAAACTGCTGTAAAGTCATATTTCTTTTACTATCTAATATTCTTAGGAATAGCGAAAAAGAAGAAATAAACATCTTCTTATATAATACGCTACCATGGCTGCCCAGGATTTTGAATCACCTGTAGCTTGCAAACCGTTGGACCTATTGACCTGAAATTTGGTACACATTTACTACGTGATGTCTACTATCCACTTTCGGGGTGATGACTGACCTCCAAGGTTATTCCTCCATCCATCCATCCATCATCCAATCCGCTGAATCCGAACACAGGGTCACGGGGGTCTGCTGGAGCCAATCCCAGCCAACACAGGGCACAAGGCAGGAACCAATCCCAGGCAGGGTGCCAACCCACCGCAGGACACACACAAACACACCCACACACTAGGACCAATTTAGAATCGCCAATCCACCTAACCTGCATGTCTTTGGACTGTGGGAGGAAACCGGAGCACCCGGAGGAAACCCACGCAGACACGGGGAGAACATGCAAACTCCACGCAGGGAGGACCCGGGTCTCCTAACTGTGAGGCAGCAGCGCTGCCACTGCGCCACCGTGCCGCCCAAGGTTATTCCTCTTTTTATTTTTTTTTTTATTGTAGAATCAACTCTTGGCAGCGGCCAGCAGAGTGACACATGCGTACGGTGCCGTTCTCATCCCTACCACCTTCGCTGTGACTTCCTTTACCTCTTCATATCTTAAATCATTATTGAGGCAGATTGAAGACTTAAGTGCCAGCTCAAGTGAAAAATTAAGGAAAACATACTAAGTAAATGCAGCACAAACACGGACTTAATCAGTTTTAATGCAAAAAGATACCAACGAAAGAAGAGAGGAGCGGGCCGCTAGGGTGGAGAAAAGAAGAGCTGCTCAGGCAGCAACAAGAGCATCAACCTCTGAGCAAACGAATGCTAAACGTACAGAGAAAGAAAGAGGATGAAAACTAGGAATGCTCAAGTCAAGTTTATTGCAGTGCATGTTATCATACAGTTACTGATATTTAAATAATGCAAACTTAATAAGTACGTGTTATACTTTGCGAAACTATAATTTAAGGAATATTAGATGTAATACAACACCTCAAAGACCTCATTATAGCTCATTAAATTCATTGGCAGCACTGGTCAGCCCATTAAGTAACATGGGTGGCCCCCAAAGGTGCCATCTTCTGGAAGGTGCCATGTATCAAGCCATTTTTACTTTGTATCAGATGGTGTATGCCATGATCCTCATGCCCTTAAGAACGGCACAGAAGAGCTAAGCGATGTTAGGGTAATGGGAAAGGTGTCAAGGCTATTGTTAGGTTAGCTTGGTGACGCCCTCAACAAACACATCTTCCTCAGGTGACAGGACAATGTCAAGCCCGTTGTTCACTGCTATTAAATGTCACTCATGAAAGATCTCCAGTTATTTGTGTTAAAATAACATATAATGTACATATATTATACATTATTATATTATATTATAACAGGGTGTTGAGGGGGTGCGGTTTGGTGGACTCAGGATTGGGTCACTGCTTTTTGCAGATGATGTTGTCCTGTTTGCTTCATCAGGCCGTGATCTTCAGCTCTTTCTGGAATGAGAGCTCTCTCTTCGGGATGGGAATCAGCACCTCCAAATCCGAGACCATGGTCCTCAGCTGGAAAATGGTGGAGTGCCCTCTCAGGGTTGGGGGAGAGATCCTGCCCCAAGTGGAGGAGTTCAAGTATCTCGGGGTCTTGTTCACGAGTTAGGGAAGAATGGAGCATGAGATCGACAGGCGGATCGGTGTGGCATCCGCAGTGATGCGGGCTCTGTATCGGTCTGTCGTGATGAAAAAAGAGCTGAGCCGTAAGGCAAAGCTCTCAATTTACCAGTGGATCTATGTTCATACCCTCACCTATGGTCATGAGCTATGGGTAGTGACCGAAAGAACGAGATCGCGAATACAAGCGGCTGAAATGAGTTTCCTCCACAGGGTGCCTGTGCTTTCCCTTAAAGATAGGGTGAGAAGCTCAGTCATCCAGGAGGGGCTCAGAGTAGAGCCACTGCTCCTCCGCATCGAGAGGAGTCAGATGAGGTGGCTCGGGCATCTGATCAGGATGCCACCTGGACGCATCCCTGGTGAAGTATTCCAGGTACGTCCAACTGGGAGGAGGCCCCGGGGAAGACCCAGGACACGCTGGAGGGACAATGTCTCCCGGCTGGCCTGGGAATGCCTTGGGATTCTCCCGGAAGAGCTGGAAGAAGTGGCCGGGGAGAGGGAAGTCTGGGCCTCTCTGCTCAAGCTGCTGCCCCCGCGACCCGACCCCGGATAAGCGGAAGAGGATGGATGGATGGATGGATAATGTACATAGTTCCAGAGATAGTTGTGTTCCTTAATTTATTCTTACATTCATTTATTTTTAAATGTTATGTATTAGCCTCAAAGCACCTGTTTAATGTGTGAATTTTTAATTTTGTTTCTCTTAATAAGTGCTGGGCGGCACGGTGGCACAGTGGTAGTGCTGCTGCCTCGCAGTTAGGAGACCCGGGTTCGCTTCCCAGGTGCTCCCTGTGTGGAGTTTGCATGTTCTCCCCGTGTCTGCGTGGGTTTCCTCTGGGCGCTCCGGTTTCCTCCCACAGTCCAAAGACATGCAGGTTAGGTGGATTGGCGATTCTAAATTGGCTGTAGTGTGTGCTTGGTGTGTTTGTGTGTGTCCTGCGGTGGGTTGGCACCCTGCCCAGGATTGGCTCCAGCAGACCCCCGTGACCCTGTTTGGATTCAGTGGGTTGGATAATGGATGGATGGATGGATTAATAAGTGCTAGTTGCTTTTTATCAGGAAAGCAGGGATCTCAAACTCCAGTCCTGGTAGGCCCCAGTGGCTGCAGGTTTTCATTCTAACCCTTTTTCTTAATGAGTGGCCTGTTTTTGCTGCTAATTAACTTCTTGTGAATTCATTTAAATTGACTTGCTTTTTTAAGATTTGTTCCCCTGAATTTCTTCCTCGTTCCTCTGAATTGCTTCATTTCTTTCCTTAAATGGCACCCAAACAGAAATGAAATGTGAAGTGAGGGAGCCAATAGAAGACCAACTAAAGTCAGGGCCTCCAACTTCAACCAATTTCACTCCAACCAGCTGCTTAATGAGGTGCCGAGACTTGTCGTTCATTAAACCCCCCGTTTTTTTAATTCCATGGCTTGTTGCTGCTCTCATTGTGCAATTGTGTCGGGACACCTCTTTGCTGGAAGGAACGGGGGAGCAAGCCTGGTCAGGGCGTTACCTATCCCGGGAAGTTAGATTGAAGCCCCCATGGGCTGCAGTGGTGCCTCGGACTCCCGCAGGGTTTCATGGGAAATGGAGTTGTCTATAGCTGTATTGGGATCCGGAGGTGGCACCAGAGGGCGCTGCAGCTGTTCCTGAGTCCATGTGGATGATTCTTCTACCACACCTGGAAGTGGGGCAATGAGCACCTGAAGCACTTCCGGGTGCCTTATGTAAGGGGCCAGCGGACAGTACTCGGTGAGCTAGAGTCGGGAGACAAAGCTTGCTGAGGAGGAGTGGAGAGAGAAAAAGAAAAGAAAAGAGTATTGTGTTTAGGTGTTGACCTTGTGCTTTGGGACTGTGCTGTGGCTTGTGGGAATGGGGAAGACGTTACCCACAGGTGAAGAAAGAAAATAAAAACATTTGTTTATTTATCAGTGTGCCTCTTGCATCTGTGTCGGGTTGGGTGGCTGGCACACCCCCCTAGTGGTTTTGTCACAACGTTTTCAAAATTGTTGATTTTTTCTTTACTTTTCTAAGAGCACCGTTAAAATGTTTTATGGACCTGAGCAGATGAGTATTCCTGACACCATCATCTTTTATTTTCAGATACTTTGGGCTTCTGCCTCCTACTCGCTTCGCTTGCCAATCTCCAGGCAGGCGCTATGCGCTAACCTCTTTGCGTATGGGGAAGCAGATGTACAATTTAAACAGATTGTTATTTTAATGGGAATTGTTACATATACATAATAGAACTATTTTGTATTACAGGGAGTAATTAACCATAGTAAAAATAGTAAAACATAATAAATTGAAAGAAAATTATGTTTCATGTTGCGTTAGAGTTATTCATTTTCGTTTAGTTTGGCTTTGAAATTAACATGTAAATATGTTTTAAACGTAAACTTTTACTGTAAAACTTCAGTTAAAACAATATTTGGAATTAACTTTTCATCAATATCACATTGAATTTTGATTCTTTGATTTTGATCGTGACAACGTAATGTATAACCGCCCATGAGTGAATATCGTTTCTTTCTCTCTAATAAATAAAACGGCTTTTTCGAATGTTTGCATCTGAGATTTGTTAATTATCTTTGTAAAAGCTATTCTAACGGGAAACTGTAAATGTTTTAATACAAATGGCATATCAAGGTTTCCTTTGGTGTCTCATGTTATCCCCTTAAGATGTACTACATTACCTTTCCTGTCACCTGTTAAAATTTGACATGTAAAAATTGTTTGACCATTTTTGAATACAACTAATCTCGTCTTATTGCATAGCCCATCACTCAGACATAAATTACGCAATAATATTACGATGCATCCTTCTTTCAACAGTAATTCGGCCGTTAGAAGACCGGACGGTCTTAACGGTTGTAGATATTCTATGGCACAGGTGTCAGACTCCAGTCCTGGAGGGCCGCAGTGGCTGCAGGTTTTCATTCTAACCATCTTCTTTATTAGTGAGCCGTTTTTGCTGCTAATTAACTTCTTTTGTCTTAGTATTAATTAACTTGACTCAGGCCCCTTCGTTGCCACTTCTTCCTTAATTAGTAGCCAAACAATAATGAGACGCGAAATGAGCTGCCGCATGACCAGCTCACCTGTGTCCATCACACAATATGTGGAAATAAAGAAAGGTGAAGGTCTTGGTAAGGTTGATCTCCGAGGTCACCCAAACATCTTGACGATGTTCTTAGAAAAAACAGAAAAATTAACAGTTTTGGAAATGTCTGCTGTGGCAGAAAGAGAACAGCAACAAGCCATGGAATTAAATACCGGGCCTAATTAACAGAAAGAATCGGCTTCTCATTAAGAGTTTGGTTGGAGTTTGAAGCCCCAGTTTAGCTGGTCATCTGTCAGCTCGTTTCACATCTCATTTCTGTTTGGCTGTCATTTAATGAAGAAAAAAATCAATTCTGAAGACTTAATCCTTAAAAACAGAGCTATTAAAATAGAGGGAAAAGTTAATTAGCAGTGAAAACTGGTCACTGATTAGGTAAAGGGTTAGAATGAAAACATGCAGCCACTGCGGCCCACCAGGCCTGGAGTCTGACACCCCTGTTCAATGGGATATTGTAAGTTGTATGTTTTCATCTTCCACAATCACCACCAACTGTTTCAGCAGAGTCTATTGATACACATTTAAACAATTTGCTGTGTAACCGATCGACAATTTTCACATTAATTCATTTGACTTCATCATTTCTCGTTGGTAGGATTGCCTGTGTACTCATTTCTTCTGTTGATAACCCTTCAGGATGAAATTCTTCAATAAGATTTGGACATAATGCGTCTTCTTTTATTGGGAATTTAAAGTGAGCAAAATGTTAAAATTTATAAGAGCTGAGAGAACAGGAACTATGTCTGACAAAAGCATTCACATGAATGAGAGGTGAAAGGACCGCGGGCGTGGGCTGCTAACCTAAGGAGTGGAGAGGAGGGCGGGACTTGAAAAAATCTCTTGGTAAGAGTCTCGTCTCATCTCAAGATTTTCTTTTATAATAGAGAGATTGTATGATGGACACAGCTTGCTGGTCGCGCTTTCTTTCATTTTAAATCTCATTATCGTTTGGCTTCTAATTAAGGAAAATGAAATAATGAAGGGGTCTGAGTCTTCAAGAGCAAGTCAATTCAAATGAATTCAAAAGAAGTTAATTAGCAGCAAAAACAGGTCACTCTTTACGAAAAGGGTTAGAATGAAAACCTGCAGCCACTGCAGCCCTCCGGGACCGGAGTTGGAGACCACTGAATTAAGGGGTCTGAGTCTTCAAGAGCAAGTCAATTCAAATTAATTCAAAAGAAGTTAATTAGCAGCAAAAACAGGTCACTCATTACGAAAAGGGTTAGAATGAAAACCTGCAGCCACTGGTGGTCCTCCAAGACTGGAGTTTGAGATCCCTGAGTTAAGCATGTGGGCACTTCTGAGGAGGGACTCGCTTTATCTGGCAGGTCATTGAAATTTTTAAAAAAATTCTAAAAATACACTTCTTAGATACATTCACATATAATGTATTCACGTATGTAGTGTTTGTTTTAGGTCACTATGGCTTTAGAAAGTGTCGTCATCCCTTCACTCCAAAAAAATAAAATGGAGAATACTTGAAGAAGCATTCCACCAATGCGGTACCCTAATATAAGTCGTTGTAAGAGACTCACCATTCCTGCGTGTGCGACACAAACCCATATGCACTACACACAGCTTCACGAGTGCCTAACGGGGTCGACTGAAAGGGACACATGGGGGAGTGGAGAGGGGAATTGCACCTTCTGTAATTCTAATTCAGTTCCTCTTCCAATCACAAATGAAGGATGGACCCCCCCAGAATTTTTAATTGCCCCTCCCCTTCTGGTGAAGACAGGAAGTAAGTGTCGCTCAACCTTCAGCATGCAGAATGAACACCTCGTCACTGTTGGTGACATCTGAGACGTTTGAGGTGACAGGGTTTTCTCCCTGGCTCAAGTTTAATATTTTTTTCTTTTTGCTTATTAAATATGAGTTTTGTATATTTTGTTTTTGGTAATGTGTTTAGCTCCCTTGTGTGTTACGTTTTGATTATTTGATGAATTAATTTGCTTTGTGTGTTTTAGGTTTATTGTAGCAATAGGGTATACATGTTTATCTACGTCCCTTGTCAAACGGAATATCAGGAGAGGGGGGCACTATAATGATCAGCTCAAGGACCACCAATTTGCTTATTTATTCAAAGCAGAGTCTCTAAACTTTCTGCTGGAATTTTGAGTCAGTGAGGTTCTTTAAGGACAATATTGCGCTATTGATTTTGAGTTTCTTTTTTTACTCTCTTTTTTGACTAAAAATTGGATTTGTTTGTTGTGTTTTTTTTATTGTTATTCTAAATGCGCTTTCTCATTTTTGTTTGTAAAAATGAAATCTTTATTTAAAAAGAGTTGCTATTGGCTTCTCCTTGCAAGCCGGAGGTTTAACGTTGTCCTCTTTCTTGTGTAAATTTGGAGCGCTAACAGCATTTAGAGTTTTTTAACTTTAAAAGTCTGTCCCAGTGGGCCTGTGTAGGCTGAAGCCTGGCCTGTTGAGTTTGGCGTCAGGCTGCCTGAGGTGAAGTCTGTTTTTGGGTTCCAGATCTGGGGAGTACTGGTTTTGATTATTTTGGGGCCTGCGCTCCTTTTTTGCTTGCGTTTTGTGGGCAACACAATAAAAATAATGCAAAATATCAACTTTCCATTCAATGGATTTACCCAGCTGGAACACCAAATCTTTACCTTCTCTGTTTTGTCTTTATTACAAGACATAATAGTAGCAGCAGGAACATTAAAGGAGCCCATCTTAAATGGGCCATTAAGTCTGTTATGTTTGCCTTTACTGCATTTTGGAGACACAAAATAGTTTTAAATTCAGTTTTGACTTGTGGTGCCAAGTTTATAGGATTATTATTGTTCTGTATATATCTATAGGTGTAACAATATAAAGACCATAAGGCCAAAAGTTTGTGGACACCTGACCATCATCCACCTGAATCTAAGCATGTTTGGGTACTTGGATGGGAGCCCAACCAGGGAAAATGTGGAGTTGCTGCTGGAAGAGGTTTTGGATGAGGCCAGCAGGCGGTGCTTACCCCGTGATCCGAATGTGGAGCCCCAGTGCAGTGACAGTGACACTGTGTTGTAAACATGGTGCCATCCTTCAGATGAGGCGTGAAACCAAAGACCTGACTCTCTGTGGTCATAAAAGATCCCTGGGCCCCCTTTGTAAAGAGCAAGTTCTGGCTAAATTGCTCACCATGGCCTAGTCGTACTGGCCCTCTAATCATCCCCTGTTCTGTATTTGGCTAACTATCTCTCGCCACTTCACCACCTCATGTGTGGTGAGCGTACTGCTCCAAATATGGCTGTCATCACATCATCCGGGTGGATGCTACACATTAATATTGGTTGAAGTGGCTCCCCACTCACTGAGAAAAACGCTATATAAATGTCAAAAATGATTATTATTATCATTAGTAGAGTCGAGATCAGGGCTCTGTTCAGGCTTCTCCATGTCTTTATGGACTTGACTTTGTGCACAGGGGTGCAATCCTGCTGGAACAGAAAATGGCCTTCTACAAAGTTGGAAGCTCATCATTGTCTAAAATGCTTTTTTATGCTGTAGCATTAACAGGACCCCAAACTAGAGGCAAGGGGCCTGACCCAAACCCTGAGAAAGAGCAACTGATCATTATCCCTCCACCAAACTTTACAGAACATTAGAACAACCTGGACGAGAACCGGCCATTCAGCCCAACATAGCTCACCAGTCCTGTCCACTTAATTCTTCTAAAAAAACCATCGAGTTGAGTTTTGAAAGTCCCTACAGTCCTATTGTCTACCACACTATTTGGTCTCTTATTCCAAGTGTCTATGGTTCTCTGTGTGAAGAAAAACTTCCTAATGCTTGTGCGAAATTTACTCTTCACAAATTTCCAACTGTGTCCCCGTGTTCTTGATGAACTCATTTTAAAATAATAGTCTCGTTCCACTGGACTAATTCCCCTCATAATTTAAAACACTTCACTCATGTCACCTCTTAATCTTCTTTTGTTTAAACTGTAAAGGCTCAGCTCTTATCTTTCCTCATAACTCATCCCCTGTAGCCCTGGAATCAGCCTAGTCGCTCCTCTCCGGACCTTTTCTAGCGCTGCTATGTCCTTTTTGTAGCCTGGAGACCCAAACTGCACCCAGTACTCCAGATGAGGCCTCACCAGTGTGTTGTAAAACATGAGCAGACCCTCCTGTGACTTGTACTCCACACATCAGTGCGCTATATAACCTGACATTCTGTTAGCCTTCTTAATGGCTTCTGAACACTGATGGGAAGTCACTAGCTTAGAGTTCACTACGACTCCTAATTCCTTCTCATAAGGTGGACTCTCGATTTTCAGACATTCTATTGTGTATTCAAATCTCAAATTTTTACTTCCTATGTGTCATTCTTTACATTTACTGACATTAAATTTCATCTGCCACAAATCTGCCCAAGCCTGTATGCTGTCCAAGACCCTCTATGATTTAACAGAATCCAAATAATCTGCTAATCCACCTATCTTGGTATCATCTGCAAACTTAACCATCTTGTTACATCTATATTTCTATCTAAATCATTCATATATGAGGTGAGACACAAAAATAACTGGACTGGGCTTGGGGGTTTTTCTGGAAAAACGTCTGGAGGTGGCACCGGACGTGAATCATAGAACTATATCCACTCCTACACACCCTCTCAAACCGCCGACCGGCTTGGTATATCTTGTGAATAGCCCAGTCAGTATTTGCACAACATTCACTACACGAGTAATGTCGGATGAAGAAAATCGAAGAGCGAATCAACATCAAATGTCTCGTGAAATTGAACAAAATGGCCACAGAAACATATGAAATGATAATAAAATTGTACGGTGATAACAGTTTGACTCACACACAAGTTTTTGAGTGGCACAAATGTTTCAAGAATGGACAAGAAAATGTGGAAGACGTTCAACGCCCAGGTAGCCCACACTCGTCTCGGACAGATGAAAACATCAAAACGATGAATCAGATTGTTCGAAATGACCATACTGCCTTTTTTTTGACTAACAAAAACATTCCTGTCCTCGATCATCTTCCCTATTTGCCCAATTTACCTCCCTGTGATTTTTACTTGTCCCCAGAAATCAAAAGTGACCTGAAGGGAACACATTTTTTCTTCAATGGATGAAATAAAGTCAGAAACAGCAAGCCCGTTGAAGAGTCTCAAACAAGAAGACTTCCAGCATTGTTTCAATCAATGGAAGATACTGTCACACACGTGCGATTAGGAGACCGCTAAAGGGCTTGAGTAAGTGTAATACTACATCAGACCAAGGGGTGGCAGAGTGCTGACTGTCTCTCTCAGTTCCTTGCAGACCATTCCCGGGAAATCTCACCAGGCCCCGGCACCTCTGATGACGTCATTTCCTGCTCCGGCACCTCTGATGATGTCACGCCCGGCTCCTGCACCTCTGATGATGTCACTTGCAGTTGTGGTATAGATGACATCATTTCCTCCACCAGCTCTTAAAACCGCCATCTTTCCTCCACATATTCAGTTCTGTTTCTGTCTTGTAAACTACTCAATCAATTTTCAACCTTTTGCAGTCAGGATCATAATATATGTGTGGCTGCCCCAAACCATTCTGACTGTCTGGAGTCTTTTTGCAACAATACGTAAGGAGCAGTGTAGAGATTGGGAGGTGGAGTATATAGAAGATTACAATTTTTAGGATGCTGTAATTCATCAATAAATATATATTTTTTTACCAATCCGGTTATTTTTGTGTCTCTCCTCGTATATTACAAATAGCAGGGGCCCCTGCTGGACACCACTCTTAACATCAGCCAATTCTGATACGGTTCCTCACATCATCACACTCTTTTTCTTATGTCTGAGCCAATTCTGCACCCATCTACAAACAGCACCCTGAACTCCCACTTCTTTTAGTTTGATGCCCACCCTCTCATCCTAAACCTAACCCTAACCCTTGGCCTTTGGGCTAATATCCCCTACCCTAATCCTAACCCTAACCCGTGGCACCTTATCAAATGCTTTCCGAAACTTCAGATAAATAATACAGTATCGTAAGCTCCACTTTGATTGTATCCTTTTGTTGCTTCCTCATAGAATAGGCACTATACAGTCCACAAGGTGGCGTTCTCCTGCTATCCACCAAACCTAGTTTGGTCCAGCAGATAGTGAAGCCTGTTCAAAGAACTCCAGAGTCTGATGGTGGCATCCTTTACACCACTCCAGCCAAAGCTTGGCATTGTGCATAGTGTTCTTAGACTTGTGTGATGCTAATGGCCCAGAAAGACCCATTTCATAAAGCTCCTGACGCACACTTTTTGTGCTGAGGTTGCTCCCAGAGGTTGTTTGAAACTCTGCTGTGAGTGATGCCAGAGAGGAGAGGCGCTAGGTGGTCCCACTCTGTGAGTCTGCGTGATCTGCTGTGCACTTGTTTCTCCTCGACGCTTCCACTTTACAATAATGGAAGTTTCAGATTGAGCAAAGCAGAAATTCTACACACTGACTTGTGGCAAAGGTAGCATCCTAGGATAGTGCCACGTTTAAAGTCACTGAGCTCTTCACTATGTCACATTCTGCTACCAATGGAGATAGCATGGCTGTGTGCTCGAGTTTATGAGCCTGTTCACAAGGAAACTCCTGAACTCAGGAATTTGGAGGGGTGTGCACATACTTTTGGCCATATAGTGTCATGTGAACCTTGCACTTGGAAACCGATTGTGGACCGCCAGGGTTCGTACACAGACAGTCAGAGAAACGAGTTGCCACACAACACATTTCATTTTCACAATCCCCAGCACAAAGTAAAGCACCGACACAAATACACAGCCCTTTCCTTCCTTCTTCTCTCGTTTCTCTGCCACCTCCACTCCTCTCCCAGCAAGCTTTGTCCGCCTCCTCCCGACTCTGGCTCTCCAGATGGAGTGAGGTGGCCCCTTTTATAGGGCACCCAGAAGTGTTCCAGGTGGCTCATTAGTATCACCTGGAATCACTCCCAGTTGTGATGGAAGCTCCCCCTGGCGGCCCCCACAGAAACCAACAGGGCTGCACCAAATTTTGCGGGACTCTGAAGTGCCACAGCCACCCAAGAGGGCTGCCCTCTAGCTTCTTAGGGGAGGTAGTGCCTTGCAGATGCTCTCTCTCTACCCGGACCTTCTTTCCAGCTGGCACCCCGGCCAGGTAATGGCCCCTTGGCGGCCCATCACAACGGATTTAATTTTAAAAAGGTTAATTGTAACATAAGATGAAGATGTGACCAGCTAATGAAATTTTGTTATAGACATACACCATATGAAGAATAAAGGTTCAGACTCACCATACTATGAATTAAACAATGTATTAATATAGGAAGTCAAAATCTGAAGCGAGTGAGCTAACAATGATTAAACAAGCCAGCACTTGGGACCACCTTGTAGCAGCGCTACGTGACAAAAGAACTTCAACTGTAGGCAGACCCTGCTGTGGCACTGATTGGTTGCCTGAGGAAAGTGCAGGGCTTGCTGGGAACAAGATCTGCCAGTGTGTGGTGGAAGTTCTGCAGCCCAGGGCTCGGGAACTGTCGAGGTGCCCCCTGGCGGTGGCCACGGGCACCAGCAGGGTTGGCCCTGCTGTGAACCAGCACTCTCTAGTGTTCCAGGGGGAGGTATTGCCCTGATTATGCCCTCTTCACTGGTCCTTTCATCACAGGGCCATCCACCGTACGATCAATATGACCTGCGGGAGGAGACCAATGGCCATTTAGCTAAGTCTTGTGAGCCCAAGAAGGACACGCTCCACCCAGCACCAAGCGGTACCAACAGTTCGCATCGTACCGTCCTATCATACCATCAAACGGCTCAATCAGCCCCGGGTCTGTGGATTACTCAAAGCCTGATGTATCTTTTTGAAATAATTAGGTGCTCTAAACTGTATTTTGAGAAGCTTGTTTTGTTGCTATTATTCAGAAAAACAGTTACCACTCATATTGTGTTCCCTTTCTGTCTCTCCTTTCTTGTTTCTTTTTTTTTTCCTCCTGCTGCTTTATCTCGCTATAATTGAGCCTCTTTTTGTCCAACTGCAATTTCTGTTATTATCCTTTGCTCTCAATGTAATCTTGAGAAAAATAACCTATGATGCAGAAAAATAATTGCTCCTCTTAGAGTTCCTATCACGCAGATCGGCAGTTGCAAGTTTAAAGCAAGGTTGAGGGTTCAAAAGCCCGTCCCGGGGCCCAGTGTGCGACCTGGAGCAAGTGGCTTAACTTACCCGTGCTTTGTGCTCTCCGTGGCGCCGTGTCGACCCGACTTGACAGGCTCCTCTAAGCACCACAACGTTGGGACTTATTACTTACTCTGTTCAAACTCTAGCTTGTGGCTGGGAAAGCGCCGTGATTTTTAAAACAAATAGGAACTGGGGACTGTCAATGGTTGTCTCATTGCTTATCTGTCATCTGCTAAGCAGCTCGCTGCTGTTGCTCGCCGTGACCACGTAACCCAAATGCCTGCAGCTGCATGTGCTGTAGAAAGAAAACAATGAGACTCATTTCTTTGGTTGGCTTTATATCGTCAAGAGCTGCATGGTTGCTTTTTTTTTTTTTGCAGAATCTCCGACCCTTCAAGACTTTTTTATTCTTTTTGATGTTGACTTGGTAAGGCAGTGAAATAAGAATAAATTGATACTGGGACGCATTGTGAGTTATTGACTCTCCTCAGCACAGTGCAGTCAAACAGCATGTTAGCACGTTCAGAGTCTAAGTGCGTACATAGAGATGGATTCATTTTGCTGCTCTGGATGTTGCTGTTCTACAGATCTTCAGTTCAAATACTGCATCCAGTTGACTATGTGGAGTTTGCAAGTTCTGCCCATGTCATTATGATTTAATTATAATCGCCTGTATTTCGAAAGATGTCTGTTAGCTTATTTAATGATTAGAATGGTTAGTGTGGCAAGGCATGAGCAGAGCCTCCAATGGACTAACATGCCAGCCAGTGCTGCTGGGCATGTCCGGCATGTTGTTTTCCAATAGAAGGACGTGCGCAGGGCACTGCTTCCCCTGCCCTACATGGCATACCCCAGGTACATCAGATCCTTGCAGGGCTCCATGGGAGTTGGAGTCTGGCACAGCCCCATTGGGTTCTGTGAGAGAGCTGCAGTGCCCAACTTTGTGGAAGTGATTCCAGACCTCACTAGCGAGCCACCTGAAATAGTACCAGGTCGGGAGGAAGAAGACGAAGCTTGCAGGAGGAGGAGTGGAGGCGGAAAAGAGAGAAAACGCAAAAAAGAAAGTGCCGTGGACTTTACTGTACTTTTATACTGTGCTGTGCAGGTGGGAAACATTTCCCACTGTAAAACAAAACGAGTGTTGTGCTGGACTTGTGCTTTGTGTCTGTTGTGTCAGGTGTCTGGGGAGCTGCTGCGCCTCCTGTAGAGGCAAGGCTGATGATGATAATGATAATAATAATAATAATAATAATAATAATAATAATAATAATAATAAATTTTACTTATATAGCAGGGGTGGCACGGTGGCGCAGTGGGTAGCGCTTCTGCCTCGCAGTTAGGAAACCCGGGTTTGCTTCCCGGGTCCTCCTTGCGTGGAGTTTGCATGTTCTCCCTGTGTCTGCATGGGTTTCCTACCAAAGACATGCAGGTTAGGTGCACTGGCGATTTTCTTTGGTGTGTGTGCCCTGCCAGGGGTTTGTTTCCTGCCTTGCACCTTGTGTTGGCTGGGATTGGCTCCAGTAGTACCCCATTACCCTGTAGTTAGGATATAGCGGGTTGGATGATGGATGGATTTATATAGCACGTTTCACATGCTCAGGGTGCTTAGCTACATGACTCATAATTCCATCTACAACCCAAATTCCAAAAAAGTTGTGACAGTATAGAAAATTCTAATAAATTAAGGAGTGATCTGTAAATTCTGTTCACCCTTTACTATACTCTATTTTTTGTGAATTAATTTTATTTTTTTTTTATGTCTGACCCTTGGGGTCAGAGTGCAGGGTCCGCCATTGTACAGCAGCCCCAGAGGAACTGTAGGTCAAAGATCTCTTTTGGCAGTGGCGGGGATTCCAACCGGCAACCTTCTGGATAAGGGAGCAGATCTTTAGACTCAGAGCCAGCACTACACCTTAAATTATTACACTTACTAAGCATTTGGGCATTGAAGATACAAGTTGGTTATGTTTAGCACGCAGAAGTTTCCCCCATTCATCCACAATGCAGGTTTTCAATGGTACGGGTCCTTCATTGCCTTATTTTCCACTGCAGAATGTGCCACACAGGTCAGAACTTCCAGCCTCATATCCACACTCTTACTTGTATTCCTGGTGTAGAATGTGCTTTGGCGTTGTCCCGCTGGAAAACGCAGGGGTGCCCGTGGAAAAGGTGGTGTCTGGTTGGCAGCACATGTAGCTACAAACTCTGTACATCTTTCTCCATGATTGGTGTCCTCGCAGATGCCATGGGCACTGACACCCCCCCATTATCTTGACAGAGAGAGGCTTTTGGACCTGACACTGATAACAGCTTGGATGGTCCTGTTTGCTTTTGGACTTAGAGAAGACAATGGCTGAAACTCTTTGAAATGTTGACTCGTTGGACCACACGACTCGTTTCCACTTTCCAGCTCAGATGAGATGGAGCCCAGAGAAGTTGGCGGCACTGCCAGACAGTGTTGATGTATGGCTTCTTGCTTTGCATAGTGAAGCCTTAACTCCTGTGCTGACTGACAATGGTTTACTGAAATATTCCATGATGGTTTTCATGATGGTGACGTCTGAGGAATCAGAGATCAGACGCATTCAGAATTGACCCTTTACATCGAGCTTTCACTTGATTCCTTGAAACTATTAACGGTGTGTAGTCCCATACATTTAATATGTCACTGTGCTCTGTGCAAATATATCTTATAAATCTGTCTTTTTCTGTTCACATGCACAGTTGACACAGAGCCAAATTAAGCACAGGGGTTCACCATAATGAACTGCTAGGCAAACAGTATGACATTAGACAGATTGGAACAAATGGAAAGCAAGCAGTCAGACTGTGAGATGCTGTAACCGCGTGCTGTTTCTATTTGTTACGTCAGCATGGAATTGTATCCTCGTTTAAGCACCGTTGCCTAAGGGGGACCAGGACATGGAGAAAACAGAATAAAGCCTTGGAACATTACCCAGCACACCTTTGAAGCCAACAAACATATGGAAGACGTCGCCATTTGTTCCTATGAATGCCTTCCACATCTGCATTGACGACACCGATTGATTCCACGGGCCCCCACTCCCGGACCGGGTCTCGTCACTGGCTTCATTCATCTGCAGTGTAAGCCATTAGTTATTTGTCCTATGTGATTTCTTACCGCCGTATCACTAGGGAGGAGTATCATCATCTATGTTATATACTGTAACATGACTTACAACTTACAAAAGAACTCTTTCCCAGGGAGCTATCACCCCCTGCAGGACACACTGTGTTGTACTCTGTAGAAGGTGACATGCTCAAAATCTTACTGACTCGTCTTTGGGGAGCATTGAACTCAAAGTTCTGGATTATTGTCTGGTGCACCTGTTAGCAAATTGCCGAGTTTTGACCCATCCTTAATCCTGAAGGCCTACACCTTTTTCGGAGGCTCCTTATATACGAGAACCCTATTGTTTCAGCCGTTCTTGTTATGTAAACTTGTCAAATCATTGTTATTTCGCAACGTCCCCATTCCAGCTTTGTTAGGCATCAGTCTCAGAATAAACCCTTCTTCAAAAAAGAGGTATACCTTGTCTTTCTACTGCTTTTATTGGAATGCAAATCAAAGTAAACATACAAATGAGCCCTTTTTGTTTTTCTTAGCATTTTCCATGCTGTCTCAGCTGTTTATGGAATTTGAGTTCGTGGTCGTCTGGAGCAGCACAAGGAAACGGCCTGTCTGCTTTATTCTTCACTCTGTACACCTTAGACTATAAATATAACAGCAGCTCATGTCACGTGCAGACATTCTTAGATGATTCTGCACTTATGGGGTGCATTGATAAAGGGGATGAGGCAGAGGAGGGGAGTCAGGGGGAGAACTTTGTCTTTTGGCACAAAGAGAATGGTCTGCACCTTCACATCAGCAAAACCAAGTAACTGCTTATTGACTTTCACCACAACAAAGATCCTCCATGTCTGGTCACTAAAAACTGAAGTGGATGTGGAGGCGGTCCACTGCTGCGAGTACTTGGGGGATCACATCAATGGTTGATGGTTGGACTGGTCTCATAACACAATCTGTCATTTGTAATTTTGTTTTGTTTCAGTTGTGAACTTCCCAAAATACATTATTCTTGTAAATAGTTAGCAGTCATAGAGTATGTTATCATGCGGGTTTTGTATGTTTACTTTGGAAAGTTAAGAAAAAGTTAATGGTTATTTTTTTTTAGGGTGGTGTGGTATAATTTGGCGCTGTGTACGGTATGACCATATGTATATTTTGGGTTTTAAATTTTACTCTAGATCTTACTTATTTATTTTTGTACTAGCAAAATACCTGCGCTTCGCAGCGGTGAAGTACTGCCTTAAAATTTTTATTAAGAAGAAAAGTAAACCTTTTTTAAACTGAGGGAAAATATACCAATAATTATTTGTTAAGGATCTCTTTGTATACCACATTGTCAGTTCGGCCCTCCGGTTGTAATATGACCAAGCTGTGCGCTGAGCTTACTCTTGAGCATGCAAAGTACAGTTGGCAATGTGAACAGTAATCTTGTCTCAAATCTCACAGCTTGGATTGCTGCTGTCACAATCGGTTTGAGTTTCATGGTTTGTTTAATTACGTTGGTATTTGTAGGACTTGTGTTGAAGTGACATTCGGCATCTGTCAAGCGTTGTAAGTATACAACCGGTTTCATCGATAACTTCACATCCAGCTTTTGAGAGTTTAAACATTCATAAACATCAAAGTGTCCACTACTGAAATCGTCACCTGTGAATCTAAGATGTTTAAGAGGCATTGGCGGTTGTCGAAAGGTGTAAAATATTTGGCCATTTCGGTACACTTGAAAGCGACAACCGAACAATTCAGCGGCAGCCATCCACTCACATGCAGAACCATAGGTGAAGGGCTTAAGCATTTCACTCTTCTAGTGCTCCTGTGTAGTATAATTATCTCCTGTACCGTCATCAGTCCACACCTTGAACCTGTCCCAGTCATTCAATACATAAGACACAATGTTCCTCCGGATATCAAGAGTGAGCCTGATATGGCCGTGCAATATGTAACAAAGAGAATGGAAAAGGTAGGTGCCATCTCCGGGCATGGAAACCACTTGGTAAGTGACAGTTCTTTGATCGATGGTAATCACCTCGATAGACATGTTAATGCGGGTACGGTTGGAACGATAAAGGAAATGGGTACCTGAACAATGTAAAGTAAGTCTAAAATACCTACACAATAACTATAATCGTAATAAACGAACAATAAAACAGCGGAGAAGCCGTGGATTAAATAAAAAGGCTGTAGTTATCAGCAGGGAGACGTGAATCCCGTGGCGAAGCAAGGAAGAGAATGTAGAGACTGGAGCGACAGACGGCCTTATATACGCAGGCAGCCAACAACGTGGGAGGCGTTGGGATGGGGGGACCCAACGCCGCCTCACACGGTGACCGAGCTGCAGGCTATGGACGTATATATGTACGTAAGTAGGATTCAGTTAGTGTTGGGAACCCGCATACCAAATTTCTTGAAGATGGGCCCATAAGTAACAAAGACCGTTGAAAAGTTCAATATGGCGGCCAACAATGGCGTCATACCACTGAAATAAGTACGTACATTGGTTTTGGTTAGTGCAGGGAAGCCGCCTACCAAATTTCGTGAAGATGGGGTCATAGATAAGAAAGTTCAACATGGTGTATGTTGTCGACCGTTATGCGTAGAATTTCGAAATGAAACCTGCTTAACCTTTGTAAGTAAGCTGTAAGGAATGAGCCTGCCAAATTTCAGCCTTCTACCTACACGGGAAGTTGGAGAATTAGTGACATTGGAAAGTTCAATATGGCGGCGGACAATGGCGTCATACCATCGAAATAAGTACATACATTGGTTTCAGTTAGCACAGGGAAGCTGCCTCCCAAATTTCGTGAAGATGGGGCAATAAATAAGAAAGTTCAACATAGCGGACGTTGTCGACTGTTATGACTATTACGTGTAGAATTTTGAAATGAAACCTGCTTAACTTTTGTAAGAAAGCTGTAAGGAATGAGCCTGCCAAATTTCAGCCTTCTACCTAGACGGGAAGTTGGAGAATTAGTGATGAGTCAGTGAGTGAGTGAGTGAGTGAGTGAGTGAGTGAGTGAGTCAGTGAGTGAGTGAGTGAGTCAGTCAGTCAGTGAGGGCTTTGCCTTTTATTAGTATAGATTAATAGTTTTGTTTACAATCATTTGTAATTGTTTTGATTTATTATTTAACAGGCATGGGTAGAAGCTGTTTGTGGGACGCCCTGTTCTTTATTGTCCTTTTGTTTCTGGGAAGGTATACTACTTATTTTTTCTTTTTAAGAATATATAAGACTATTGGGCTCTGCCCTCTGCTCGCCAACCCCCTGTGTGACCTGCCGTTTGAGACGAATCTCGCTGTGCTTTTGGATAAACACGAATATCAACTCTGTCTTTGATATCTCCATTTTTCGAAACAATCGTCACATGTTGGTTTATTATATATGCGAGTGTGATCTTTCGGATTCATATAGAAATCCAAGATAAGGACGTGCTCCACCCAGTTTTGTGTAAAGTGCGATACTTTTGGACGTATGGATTTGTATCCATTATTAGCTGTAGAATTTCTAATACGTCCGATTGTTTAACTCGTTTGATTCTATGATGCATTGCCTCTCCGTGATCATAAATATAAACTTGACTGAATTGTGGTTTCTTTGAAATTAAATTTGTAGTAGCTTTAATTCTTGCGAGACCACAGATTCTCATAGCATATGGTGCTGAATCGTATAAATCTACGTTCTGAGCACTGAATGATGCAAACATGAACGGATTATTGTATATTCGGATATTTTGCCTGTAGTGTTTGTGGATTTCACTTTCAAGAAATAACAAGACTTCTAATTCTCATGGATATGCCTCTTCATTGGGAAGAAACACTACTTTTCCCTGATGGCAACACAAATTAGACGATCTACAAGTCTCCGACTTCAACTTTAAAGCTGAACAACAGCTACATACTTGTCATCTCACCTATGTCCATATATTTGATCTCTTTTCGCTGTTCCGTTATTTCACTGAGTAATAATTTCCGTTTGTTAGCGCTAATGCGATCTTTACTATCAGTTTTTTGAGACTTTCAAATTTTAGTACTTTCATAATCTCTAACCTGATCTGCATGTGAATCGCACCAACGTTTTTGAACCTCTTTATGATGTTCTACTTTGTATTTTACTCTTAGTCTTTTCTTCTTCTACTATTTGTCTTTTATTTCAGCCCCCACTTGGACCTGTTACGTTTTCAATTCATCTCTCATCTCGCAGGACTTGAAATTATCTCTCTGAAAATGTCATGTCTCGTCCCTCTGAAAAGGTCTTGTCTCGTCCCAGGATTTTTTTATGTAATAGATCATAAAGTCTGCGGTGGGCTGGCGCCCTGCCCGGGGTTTATTTCCTGCCTTGTGCCCTGTGTTGGCTGGGATTGGCTCCAGCAGACCTCCATGGCCCTGTAGTTAAGATATAGCGGGTTGGATAATGGATGGATGGAGATTATAAAGTTAGAATATTTTTTTATTGTGTAAGGCTATGCATACTGTAAATAGTTTCCTCTGGAAAATCTGAACAATATTTTGTAAATGGTCTTATATGTACAGTAATGTGTTAATTGAGTTATTAAAGAAGCAGAAGCACGGTGGATGATGTAAGGGGTAGCTGGTGTTTTCAGCTCTCCCCAAACTTGTTTTGTATATTATTTAGAAATGTTTGAGTGTATATTAAGACACGTCTATCTTTCCCAATCTGTTACACGTAGTTTTTGTATGTTTACTTTTGAAATTTAAGAAAAAGTTAATGGTTATTTTTTTTAGCGTGGTGTGGCGAATTTGGTGCTGTGTACGTTATTAGATTAGATTAGATTAGATTAGATTCAATTTTATTGTCATTACACATGTACAAGTACAAGGCAACAAAATGCAGTTTAGGTCTAACCCGAAGTGCAATTAGCAGAAAGTGCAGGATAAAGGTATAAGTTCTAAGTACACCTAAAAGGGATATGTGCAGAGAAAAGCTATGGGTAATTATTACAGAATGATATTATGTGAGCATAATATACAGATTGCTAGTAACTATACTTATAAATTTACAATGGATGAACAGTATCTACAAGTTGCTATTAACTGTAGTCAGGAATTTGCAAATAGATATGAACATAATGTTCAGGATATTATGTGAGCATAATATACAGATTGCTAGTAACTATAATTATAAATTTACAATGGATAAACAAGATGTACAAGTTGCTATTAACTGTAGTCAGGAATTTGCAAATAGATATGAACATAATATACAGGTTGCTTTTTTCTATAGACAGGAATTTACAAGTAGACATGTACAGATAGATATGTACATAATGTGCAGGTTGCTATTTTCTATAGACAGGAATTTACAAGTAGACCTGTACGAATATATACTCAATCAGAAGTGTACAAATGTATTATGCATGGATATTTGTATTTTCAAACAGGTATGTACATAGTAGCGTAGTCCATATTAATTAGTGTAGTGGTAATGGGAACAGTATAGGGGTGTGTGAGGTGTGGGCAGGTGTCAGTGGGGGGCAGAGTTCAATAAGGAGACAGCTCTGGGAAAGAAGCTGTTCCTCAGTCTGCTGGTTCTTGACCTGGGACACCTGAAGCGCCTACCAGAAGGCAGGAGAGAAAACAGTTTGTGGGCGGGGTGAGGGTAATCCTTAAGAATACTGCGTGCTCGACACACAGTGTTTCTTTTGAATGTCCTCAATCCCTATAATACGCTGGGCAGTTTTCACCACCCGCTGCAGTGCCTTACGCTCAGCAACAGAGCAACTTCCGAACCAAACTGTGACACAGTTGGTTAGAATGCTTTCTATTGTGCAGCGATAGAAGTTCACCAGAATAGTTGAGGACAGCTGGTTCTTCTTAAGTGTTCTCAAGAAGAACAGGTGCTGGTGAGCCTTCTTGACCAGGCTAGAGGTGTTGGTGGACCAGGATAGGTTCTCCGAAATGTGGGTCCCCAAGAACTTAAAGGATGAGACAGGCTCAACAACCATTCCGTTGATGTGAATGGGTTCATGTGAATCTCTTCTTCCTTTCCTGAAGTCCACAATGAGCTCCTTGGTCTTATTGGTGTTAAGGAGCAGATTATTGTCCGTGCACCAAGTGGCCAGGTGCTTGATCTCCTCCCTGTAGGCAGACTTATCGTTGTTGCTGATGAGGCCGATCACCGTAGTATCGTCTGCAAACTTGATGATGTTGTTAGATCCATACACAGGCCTGCAGTCGTGGGTGAAGGGGGAGTAAAGGAAGGGGCTCAGCACACAGCCCTGTGGTACGCCAGTGTTGAGCGTGACGGTAGTGGAGCAGATGTTGCCTGACCTAACATGCTGGGGTATGTTGGTCAAAAAGTCCATAATCGAATTACAAATTGAGGTGTTAATATCCAGATCTCTAAGTTTGGTGATTAACTTAGAGGGTAAAACAGTATTAAATGCTGAGCTAAAGTCAACAAACAACAGTCGTGCATAGGTGTTTGTATTGTCCAAGTGTGTGAGTACAGAGTGCAGCGCTATGGAGACTGTGCTCATCTGTGCTCCTGTTGGCACGGTAAGCAAACTGGTGTGGATCTAGTGATGATTGGAAAGAGTCCTTTAGGTGTGTCAGGACCAACCGCTCAAAGCCCTTCATAATGATGGGTGTGAGTGCTACGGGGCGGTAGTCATTCAGGCACGTTGGGCTAGAGTGTTTCGGCACTGGCACAATTGAGGTAGATTTAAAGCACGCTGGCACAGCTGCTTGGGCAAGGGACATGTTAAAAATGTCTGTGAATACCCCAGCGAGCTGCTCTGCACATGCCCTCAGTACGCGCCCAGGGATACTGTCTGGTCCAGCAGCCTTGTGCACGTTGATCCGGCTCAGTACGTTGTAGATGTCAGATGAGGTAAGTGTGATGGGTGAGTGGTTGGGTGAGGAGGCGATCTTGGTGACATTTTCTTTATTGTCTTTCTCAAAGCGAGCATAAAAGTCATTAAGCTCATTCAGAAAGAAGACATTAGTGGCTGTAGGGGTGGGGTGACTGGGTTTGTAGTTGCTGATGGCCTGGATGCCCTGCCACATGCGCCGAGGGTCAGAGTTTGAAAAGTGCTCTTCTAGCTTTAGTTTGTAGCAGTGTTTGGCCTTTTTGATGCCCCTCTTCAGATTAGCCCTGGAAGTGCTGTAGGCCTGTGCATCACCTGATCTGAAGGCAGTGTTGCGTGCCTTCAGTAGGAGACGCACCTCCTTGTTCATCCATGGCTTCTGATTTGGGTATGTGGTGATCCGCTTCTGGGTTGTGACACTGTCTATGGTAGTGTTGATGTAATCCAGAACAGAGGAAGTGTAGCTGTCTATGTTCGTGTGAGAGCCACAGGTGGCCTGAGTAGCAAACATACTCCAGTCCGTGTGTAGAAACCTGTCCTGGAGTGTGAAGTCTACCCCCGCTGGCCACACTTTGATGGTCTTCACTGATGGCTGCACACGGTTAATGAGGGGTGAGTATTTAGGACTGAAAAACAAAGAAAGGTGGTCTGATTGTCCCAAGTGGGGGAGAGGGTCCACATTATAGGCTTCAGCCATGTTTGTGTATACATGGTCTAAAGTTTTGTTTCCTCTGGTGTGACAGAAAATGTTCTGGTGAAATTTAGGGAGTACTGTCTTTAAGTTGGAGTGATTAAAGTCCCCCGCAACAATAAAAGCAGCCTCCGGGTGAACAGTTTGTTGTTTGCTGATGGCCGCATGAAGTTCGTTCATAGCAAGCTTGGCATCAGCGTCAGGAGGAATGTAAGAGGCAGTTATAATGGTGGAGGTGAACTCCCGTGGCAGATAAAACGGTCTACACTTAACCATGAGAAACTCTAGGTTAGCTGAGCAGTGTCTCCCAATAATAACAGAGTTCGTACACCAAGCATTATTAACATAAATGCACAATCCTCCACCTCTTGTCTTACCGGAGTCATCCACCGTTCTGTCTGCCCGGAATGTGTGGTGCTCAGCTAGAGCAATAGCATTGTCCAAAATATCGCTGTTCAGCCATGTTTCAGTGAAAATCATAACATTGCAGTTCCAGAGTCTCTTACTGTGGCTGATGCGGAGTCGAATCTCGTCCATTTTGTTCATCAGCGACCGCACATTGGCGAGGAAAATGCTGGGTAAAGAGAGCCGATGTGGTGTTAGCCTTAGCTTAGCTCTTAGTCCTCCGCGCTTCCCCCGTCTTTGTTTACGGTCTCGACGCTGCATTCGAGCACTTCCGCCCGGCCGGATAGGACGCGCAGCCTCGGATGTTCTGACGATCTCAGGAACGAGTCGAAGATTATTAATAAAACTGTCGGGACTGTACAAACCAATATCCAAAAGCTCCTGTCGGGTGTACGATGTAAAAGCACTACTGTTCTGCACGAACAGACCCGAGAAGAGCAAGTAAAATACTTCAAAACTGCAGAAACAGAAGAGACACTGAGCCTCGCGATGTGTACGCACCGCCATCTCATCTGTCAGAGAGACCATATGTATATTTTGGGTTTTAAATTTTACTCTACATCTTATTAATTAATTAATTAATTAATTAATTAATTAATTAATTAATTTTATATTAATAGTTTTGTTTACAATAATTTATAATTGATTTGATTTATTATTTAATAGGCATAGGAGAGAAGCTGTTTGTGTGACACCCTGTTCTTTTTTTCCTTTTGTTTCTGGAAAGGTATGCTACTTATTTTTATTTTTTAGGAATATGTAAGATTATAAATTTAGAATATCTTTTTATTGTATAAGGCTATGCATACTGTAAATAGTTTTCCGCTGGAAAATCTGAACAATATTTTGTAAATAGTCTGATATGTAATATGTTAATTGAGTTATTAAAGAAGCAGAAGCACAGTGGATGCTGTACGGGGTAAGTGGTGTTTTCAGCTCTCCCCAAACTTTTTCTGTTTTTTATTTTATTTTATTTATTGCGTATATTATTTGGAAATGTTTGAGTGTATATTAAGTCATGTCTATCTTACCCAAGCCCTTACACATAGTTTTTTATGTTTACTTTTGACAATAAAGAAAAAGTTAATAGTTATTTTTTTTAGTGTGGTGAACAGCATGTTAACGTAATTTGGCGCTGTGTATGGTATGACCATTTATATATGGTGGGTTTTAAATTTTACTGTAGATCTTATTTATTTATTTTTATATTAATAGTTTTGTTGACAAATAGTTTGTAATTGATTTCATTTATTATTTAACAGGCGTAGGGGAGAAGCTGTTTGTTTGCTCTTTTTTTTCTTTTGTTTCTGGAAAGGTATGCTACATATTTTTATTTTTTAAGAATATGTCTACTCTCTATATATAAAATCCAAAGCCTCAAAGTGTAACGATTTTATATGACGTTTTTATGTCCTGTTTTTTGTCACACTTTAAATCGGCTTATTTTAAAACCTACATATATATGTTTGGTATCGCTCTTTTCAGAATTTATCGAACTTTAATGTGATGTTGTTAGATTTTCATATTCATATTCTGTTTTTAAATTTATAAATTAAAAATATATCATAACTCACGTCCCGTGAGACGAGTATTTGTGCCAAGAGATTTAAACACGCCCGGGGCCGGAAATAAAAGACAAAGAGTAGGACAACTGCTGTACAGGCGTTTAAATGTTTGAAGCGCCACGCGAGATGCAGATCACACAGCATGGCGGCAGCAGCAGCAAGCCAGAAGCTGATAGAGCAAAAAGGAGGTAAAAAATTTGTATTTGTTTCCCATTGTAATACCGTTTAAGAGGGGGTTTCGGAGGAGCGGCCGCGTCTCCTTGGGGTGTGTTCATCCCCACTCTTCACAACACGAGTGGCAGAGACGCGAAGTGGCTGGCATGTAGCGTAGGCAAGGGGGTTTGGCAAACGAAGCGAGCAGGGGCGAACCCCCTAGTAAGATTATAAAGTTAGAATTTTTTTTATTGTATAAGGCTATGCATACTGTAAATAGTTTTCCTCTGGAAAATCTGAACAAAATTTTGTAAATAGCCTTATATGTGCTGTAATGTGTTAATTGAGTTATTAAAGAAGCAGAAGCAGGGTGGATGCTGTTAGGGGCACAGGGTAGAAGCTGTTTGTGAACATAAAAGAAATAAAAAATAAAAGAAAAAAACGTGCCCTTGATACAACGTGGAGAAAGCCAGATTCCAGTCGGCTGCACAGGCTCTTCTTCCTTAGGAGATTGAGTTCCTTTAATGTGGGAAGTGACAAACTCCACATCTTCTACAACTCTGTGATGGCCAGTAGGATCATCAGCGCTGTGGTGTGCTGGGCTGCTAACATCACTTCAAGAGAAGCCCACAGAATCAACAAGCTAATCAAAAGGGCAGCCTTAGTTGTGGGACCCCTTGGAAATTGTAGAGGAGGAAAGAGTAACAAAGGATACATGGTGATGTTTATTATATGGACCCCCAGCAGGCTGATCACCATACTGCTTGGACTTGGTCTTAGCCAGCCAGTGTGCATGTGGATCAAGGACTTTGTGACGACCTGCTCATATTCAGCCAGATTTAAATCTCCTTGGCTCCCACAAAGCTCTGTGCAGAGCCAATTTTTGTGTGCTTTGTACGTATATATGACTGCATACCTGCACATGCCACAAACACAATTATTACATTTGCACTTGACGTAACAGCAGTCCAGGGGCTGATCTCAGATGGGGACGGGATGGCCTATAGGGATGAAGTCTGCAAAGTGGCAGTACAGTGCTCGGAAATGCAGCCTAATATCAAGAAAACAAAAGAACTTGTCATAAATTTCAGCAGGCACACCATGACTATTTAACTGCTAAATCCTCTGTTACGACCTACCAAAAAGTCTAGGGGTGTATAAATAGGCCGCACACAAGTGAGAGAGAGAGGGAGACAAAACACAAAACAACTAAACCAGCTAAATAAAAACAGGCTCCATTTATTGTCATAAAGGAAAAAAAATATGGAGAAAGTTACACAAAACAAACAAGGCAGGAGGACCACACTAACGTAGCTGTCTAACTTCACAAAGTTTACACAGCTAGATACATACTATCCACATTTATCACTTAGATGGCTAGCTTACAATTACATTTCTTTAATAAACAACAAGAAACAAAAACCCAAAGCCTGACCATCCGACCCTAACTCTCCTTCTCCTCTCACACTCCCTCTGTGACCTAAAACCCAAAGAAGCTTCATTTATAAACATCCACCCCACCCACAACCCAGGTGAGTTAATAATAGATAGATAGATAGATAGATAGATAGATAGATAGATAGATAGATAGATAGATAGATAGATAGATAGATAGATATAAAGGCACTATATAATAAATAGATAGATAGATAGATAGATAGATAGATAGATAGATAGATAGATAGATAGATAGATAGATAGATAGATAGATAGATAGATAGATACTTTATTAATCCCAAGGGGAAATTCACATACTCCAGCAGCAGCATACAGATAAAAAACAATATTAAATTAAAGAGTGATAAAAATGCAGGTATAACAGACAATAACTTTGTATAATGTTAACGTTTACCCCCCCAGGGGGAATTGAACAGTCACATAGTGTGGGGTCTCCTCAGTCTGTCAGTGGAGCAGGACGGTGACAACAGTCTGTCCCTGAAGCTGCTCCTCTGTCTGGAGATGATCCTGTTCAGAGGATGCAGTGGATTCTTCATGATTGACAGGAGCCTGCTCAGCGCCCGTCGCTCTGCCACGGATGTCAAACTGTCCAGCTCCATGCCTACAACAGAGCCCGCCTTCCTCATCAGTTTGTCCAGGCGTGAGGCGTCCTTCTTCTTTATGCTGCCTCCCCAGCACACCACCACGTAGATGATGGTGCTCGCCACAACCGTCTGGTAGAACATCTGCAGCATCTTATTGCAGATGTTGAAGGACGCCAACCTGCTAAGGAAATATAGTCGGCTCTGTCCTCTCTTGCACAGAGCAGCAGTGTTGGCAGTCCAGTCCAATTTGTCATCCAGCTGCACTCCCAGGTATTTATAGGTCTGTACCCTCTGCACACAGTCGCCTCTGATGATCACGGGGTCCATGAGGGGCCTGGGCCTCCTAAAATCCACCACCAGTTCCTTGGTCTTGCTGGTGTTCAGGTGTAAGTGGTTTGATTCACACTATTTAACAAAGTCTTTGATTAGCTTCCTATACTCCTCCTCCTGCCCACTCCTGATGCAGCCCATGATAGTAGTGTCGTCAGTGAGCTTTTGCACGTGGCAGGACTCCGAGTTGTATTGGAAGTCTGATGTATGTTGGCTGAACAGGACCGGTGAGAGTACAGTCCCCTGCGGCGCTCCTGTGTTGCTGACCACAATGTCAGACCTGCAGTTCCCAAGACGCATATACTGAGGTCTGTCTGTAAGATAGTCCACAATCCATGCCACCAGGTGTGAGTCTACTCCAATCTCTGTCAGCTTGTCCCTGAGGAGCAGAGGTTGGATGGTGTTGAAGGTGCTAGAGAAGTCCAGAAACATAATTCTTACAACACCACTGCCTCTGTCCAAGTGGGAGAGGGATCGGTGTAGCATAAAGATGATGGCATCCTCCGCTCCCATCTTCTCCTGGTATGCGAACTGCAGAGGGTCGAGGGCGTGGCGGACCTGTGGCCTCAGGTGGTGAAGCAGCAGCCGCTCCATGGTCTTCATGACATGTGACGTCAGAACAACAGGCCGGAAGTCGTTCAGCTCACTAGGACGTGATACCTTTGGGACTGGGGTGATGCAAGGTGTTTTCCAAAACATCGGGACTCTCCCCTGTTCCAGGCTCAGGTTGAAGATGCGCTGTAGAGGACTCCCCAGCTCCAATGCACAGGCCTTCAGCAGTCATGGCGATACTCCATCTGAACCCGCTGCTTTGCTGGCACGAAGTCTCCTCAGCTCTCTGCTCACCTGCGCTGCTGTAATTGTGGGTGGGGATGTCTCTCCTATGCTGGTATCAACAGAAGGATGGTTGGAGGATGCAGTACTCCGAGGTGAGAGTGAGTTAGGGTGGTCAAACCTATTAAAGAAGTTGTTCATTTGGTTTGCTCTCTCCACGTTTCTCTCGATGGTGGCACCCTGCTTCGAGCTGCAGCCAGTGATGATCTTCATCCCATCCCACACTTCCTTCATGCTGTTATTCTGCAACTTCTGCTCCAGCTTTCTCCTGTACTGCTCCTTCGCCGCCCTGAGCTGGACTCGGAGTTCCTTCTGCACACGCTTGAGCTCATGCTGATCACCGCCTTTAATAAGCAACTCAATAGGTGGGTAATTAGGACTCAATTAAGTTATCAACACCAAATTAGCGTAGAGTTTAACAAAATAAAAGTCTAGAGTAGGTCGTAACATCCTCTTTAAATCAATGGAGAAACTGTGGGGAGGGTCTCCAGTTTTACATTTCTGGGAATCCACGTCACCAAAGAACCCTCCGTGGTCGACAAAGACTACCACTCCAGTTAAAGAGGCGCAGCAGCGGCTCATCTTTCTGAGCCCACTTAAAAATTTCAACCTGTTCCTCCAGCTACTTGTGTCCCTTTACCCCGATCTGTAGAAAGTGTTCTGATGTACCGCATCAATGGGTGTTACGCACGCTGCACACGGAGAGGTGAAGTCTGCACAGGAAATAATTGCACACCATTTGCCTTTGCTAGGAGAGAGTTTTGATCACAATGCCTTTGTAAGGCCAACAAAATTGCCAAAGACACTTCTCATCACACTCTTCTCTCCTGTTTGTAAAAGGCAATGCTTACCCTTGCCATCATCTTATTATATTGTAACATTTCCCAGAAGGCAACAGGGTAAAAAAAAATAGTGGGTAGGGTAAGCAGAGGAACAGTGTGAGGAGTAAAGAGTGAAACGAAACAAAAAGAGGGATTGAGAAGCCCTCTCCTCTAGGTAGGTGGGTGCAGTAAGGAGACCAGGATGTACGTCCCGGGTCTTCCCATCATGGAGTTTGCATGCTCTCCCTGTGTGAGTTTCCGCTTTCCTCCCGCTCTCTAAAGCCATGCAGGTTTGGCATTAAATTGTGTGTTTGCCCTGTCCAGGATTTGTTCCTGCCTTGTGCCCTTGGGATAGGCTCCAGGCCCCCAACGTGACCCCTGTATGGATTAAACGGGTTAAAAAATGACACGGCACCCTCATCTCATGAACAAGCGATTTCAAAACTCTAAAAGGCTCGAGTTTGTACGTTGCTTTAAGTCGGAATAAGTTACATTTACGGAGTTTTTTTTGTTTTTTTTTCCTTTAATTGAAGCTCTTAAAACCTGACAGACCACAGTGATGACGCAGTTTAACACATTTAAGTGAGGATGGAGGAGAAAAGGGTGTTTTTTAGCACAGGTGACTCGAAGGATCCGTGATTTCACCTCAGAGCCCCTCAGCTAAGTAAAATCAAATTAACTGGCAAGCCCTGATAGCGCAGAACCAGAACAGTTAAGGGCACTTTTCTTCGAAAATTACCAGACCCCTGACTGGGCTAATTATTTTGGTAATGGAAACCGGCAAATTGCATTTAATTAGCATGAAGAAAATGTAATAATACTTTTAATACAGTGCTGATCAATTAGATGTGTCTAATTGCCCCATGATGCTAAGTACTACTTTCTTTGAAACAAGCAAAAAATTGCTGCTTTTAGGCAGGGCATTCATTAGTTTTATTATTCGGTATTATTTTACATTACCAAAACACACAGGGTGCTATAATGAGACTGGCACTAAACATGTTAAATTACGTCTTATGTTTCTGGCATCGTTGCTTGTTTATTTAAAGCGTAAAATCTTTTATATACATGCAATTTTTGATTAAAATCTTTATATCTGGTTGGTACCGCAAACATTGGATTAAAAGGTGAAGCTCTTGAATCTTTTCCAGCCAGTGAGAGAGATGTACTTCTGGTACCAAACCATTGTCTGCTGGTCCCTGGAACAAGGGATTCACTTCCCAATAGGTTGACCCTAGTGGCACCCACAGTGCCCAACATGGGTACCCAACATGGGAGCTTGCCAGAAGGCAAATTGGTGTCAGGAGATGATCTGAACATCAAAGTCAAAAAGTCAAAGCGAACTTTATTGTCATCTCAACCCTATATGTACAAGTATACAGATAGACGAAATTGCGAAGCTCAGGGTCCACAGTGTAACAACATGACTTGCAAATAATACATTAAAAATAGAATTAAAATTAAAATTTAAAATGAAAACAGTCTCCCACTGTTCCTTATTCATACATGAGGGTATCTCATCCAGGGCTCGTCTTAACAGTGTGATAAACGGCCGGCAGCTCAATTCAGCCGGGACGTCCCTGAACGGGAAGAATGGAGGAAGGCAGCCTTTTCAGGACACTGCCTCCCCCAGGACGCTAGGTGGCCGCTCTCCTGGATGGTAGCTGTACCCCGGATTCCCTCAGGGCATCCTGGGACATGGAGTCCGTTTTCTCAGCCCTGTTGGGTGCCGTGGGTGCCGCCAGGGGGAGCTCATAAAGGACCTGGGGACTCCTACTTTTACTACAACCCGGAAGTACTTCGGAGTCATGAGGACGGAAGCCCACAGTACTTCCGGGCTGCTTGAGGACTGAAGATGTGGCATTTGACCCAGAAGAAGAGGAGAAGCGCTTCCAGGTCAAGGAGCATATAAAGGACTGGTAGAGACCCAGCAGGTGAGCCGGAGTTGGGAGGGTGTGTGACGGAGCTGCTGGGAGTGGAGGATTGTATAATTGTGATTATTGATTATTGATAGTGATGAATTGTGGCAATTGTGGTGCTTTGTGCACTTTATTTGAGAAAATAATTAAAAATTATTCTTGGGGCTTTTAAGCATGTGTCCTGGGCATCTGTCTATTGGGTTTCATGGGGCAACAGCGCCCCCTAGCATCCACAACAGCAACATAGGCCCCCGGGCAAAGTAGTGCGCTGGAGGCCCTGTTTTGATAATAAAACAGAAACATACATTGGCATCAGAAATATCATGGGCCTCTATGCTTCTGGGATCTCTGGCCAATGCCCACTGTGCCCATACATTCAAATAGCCCTGCTCTAATCTATCCCTGAATAGATGCCAGACCTGCTGCATCATCTGTCACACTGGCATTCGATGCCAGACGAAAACTTTATAATGCTATGAAAGAGTTTTGGGCTTGGAATGAGGATGAAAGGCCACAGCAACAATGAATGAAAGAAAAAATCTACACAAGACTTGGCCCATCTCTGATTGCGCTTTATTTACAACATACTGTAGAGTCTCGTCTTGCATTAACTGAGCTTACGAGAATTCGACTCGATAAAGACTGATGGTGAAACACCATCAGTGGAGGAAAACAATGTGAAATTTAAAAGTGAAGTGGCCCATGGTGGAGTAGCCTACTTCTGATATGGCATAACATGGAACAAGACACACTCCTACCCTCACCTCGCTGTCTCTGACTTACACAAGTTGGGATGTTGGTGTCTGCTGTAGATTGCCTGCAAAATAACATGACTGAATACAGAGTGACCACGGACGGACCCTCTGTCAACCAACCAGCAACTAACTTCATAGACCAAGCCTTCTGTATTAGGTGTGAACGGTGGACAGTAGAACTCACCGGGTGGTGCCAGTGTTGGCTCCACCCACGCACTTTCCTGATTGGCCCACCCTGTAGCTTAGGATTTAAATTTTTTTTTCTTCAAATGAAAATGACCCTTGTGGTCCACGGCCGGGGCTGGAGCCCGGCCGGGACGCCCAGGAGGACGAGAGGAGGGCTTGTGCCTCCTCCAGACCGCGAGGGGGCGTCCGTCCTGGTTATGTTGGGGGCGTCGGGTAGAGGGCTTGGAAGCCCAGCCCTGTAGGGACCCGTGGCCACCGCCAGGCGGCGCCCCGATGCCTTATCATCCCGGGAGCCCGGCACTTCCGCCACAGGAAGTGCCGGGGGGAAGACGACAGGGGACACCCGGACGGCTTCCGGGTGCGCAGCCGGCACCTCCGCCACACAGGGGTGTGGCCAAGACTAATTGCCGGGAAGCAGCTGGAGCCCATCCGGGTTCCTATAAGAGGGGCCGCCTCCCTCCAGTCATTGGTGGATGTCGGGAGGTAGCGAGACAGAGCTGGAGAGAGTCCTGGAGGCGGCCAGAGGAAAGGCACAGAAAAGCTGTGAGCCCTGGACTTTGGGGGAATCGGTGCGAGAGGCACTGGGGGTGCACGTGAGCACGAACATTGTAAATAGTAGTTGTAAAATAAACAGTGTGTGGTGAAAATATGATGTCCATCTGTGTGTGTCCGGGCCAGCGTTCACACCCTGTACTGCATATTTGCATTTGAATACACCTCTCCTTTAATTAAAATATCCAATCAAATCAACAGGGTTACCTTCTCCCTAGAAACGTTCATTTAACTTTGGAAAGCACACCTATGGATGGCATACGCCTGCATAACGAGGTTTGGAAAGTAAAATTGTCTTAAAATGTGGCCAATCACAGCTACTCAAAACACATGACGGTAACCAAGGCTGTCAGCTAGTAACATACTGACGTTACTTAGCACACACGTGAATTGACTCGTCAAAAGTCGAAACAAATCTTTTTGCGAATTGCCCATCAATTCTGTTGGTCTATGTCTTCTTGAAGGGAAACGTGAACAATGTCTTGACAAACAGCCGTTTTAGGTTTTATTTGCAAAAGGAAACAATCTTCTTCTTCTTCTTTTGGCTGTTCCCGTTAGGCGTCGCCACAGCAGATCATCTTCTTCCATATCTTTCTGTCCTCATCATCTTGTTCTGTTACACCCATCACCTGCATGTCCTCTCTCACCTCATCCATAAACCTTCTCTTAGGCCCTCCTCTTTTCCTCTTCCCTGGCAGTTCTTTCCTTATCATCCTTCTCCCTGTATACCCAGCGTCTCTCCTCTGCACATGTCCAAACCAACGCAATCAAGTCCAACTTGAGCTGACCGTCTAATGTCCTCATTTCTAATCCTATCAATCCTTGTCACACCCAATATAAATTTTAACATCTTTAACTCTGCCACCTCCAGCTCTGTCTCCTGGTTTCTGGTCAGTGGTACCGTCTCCAAACCATATAACATAGCTGGTCTCACTACCGTCTGTCACAAATTACTCCTGACACTCTTCTCCACCCATTCCATCCTGCCAGCACTCTCTTCTTCACCTCTCTTCCACAATCCCCATTACTCTGTACTAAGGTGACCAGAATTTTTTGGGCCAATCCGGGGATATGGTGGGGGGCTAGAGGAGCGTAGGCTACTCCCCTCGTGTTCCGTGATTGAAGTTCTCCCACCACTACCGATGGAAAACTTGGAGTCGCTCACGCTGCAGATCACAACAGAAGCATCCGGGGTCGGACGCAAATACGAAAATTCACGCTGAAGCCCATCATTGAACTGACACCTCCTTTTAGCACTCATGTTGAATCACAGGGATCACCGCGGCAAAATGCAGAAACAATAGGTGGAAGAAAAGAACCGCCACGCTGCTTTCGCATCCAGAAACAAGCCACACGTAGACACAGCCACAGGCAGAGGCAGGGCACGGCGTGCCTCTTTTAGAATCTACAGATCACGAGTAGGGACTCTAAACACTAGAGTACAAAGCGAAAGCTTACCACGTAATTTCTCGCCAAAGTTGCAGGATGCGGTAGAGCATAACCTCTGTCAAAACACCGCGCACGCACGCTGAGTTCTGGTGATGAGATACATTCAAACAAGTGAACCAGCTGAAACTGGGGACAAAATCTTAAACTGGGGACAAAACAGGGACATGTTTCTGAGAGGGGACAGTTGTCCGAAAAAAGGGACTGTCCCCGGAAAACAGGGACGGATGGTCACCTTATCTATACTGTTGATCCCAAGTATTTAAACTCATGCACCATCGCCAACTCTACTCCCTGCATCCTTACCATTCCACTGATCTCCCTGTCATTAAGGCCAGAGTTATACTTCACGCGACTCGACGCATGCTGCAGAGGACGCTCCTGCTACGCAAGCATTGTAGTGTTTATACTTGCGCGCGTACTTTACGTAAATCTGGAGGAATCCACCAGGTGGCAGTGCGAGATATTATCACGGTGAGAACATGTTCGGCTTCTCTGTGTTGTGAATTGCCTAGAACACTCATTAAATTCCGATAACACCTCACCGCAATATCTCTGAAAAGGATGTTTATTGATTAAATCCATAAATCCAGGGATGTGTCCATTCCAGCAAGCATTGGGCTCGACTGAGAAACAATCCCTGGACGAGGTCTCAGCTAATCGCAAGGTGAATACAAGCACACACATACACTAGCGTCATTTTAGCGGCACCAAATCCCCAAATCTGCATATCTTTGGAAGGAAACTGGAGCAGAGTGTGGAATACAAGCAGGAAATATCAGCAACATAACTCCCTGCGAGACAGCAGTGCAATCGCTCCGCCGCCGTGTCACCCCCATGTGTGAAATTATTAACAGTATTCATTATTTAAACTAAATTATATGTAAAGTGTAACATACACACTTTAATGCATTCCATCAGGAAAGTGATATCAAGTATAAATCTAAAGATTCTAAATGTGCAGAGAGTTGAAATATCATACATTTAATTTGTTCTGTGTGGTGATATATTGCTGTTTGCCGCAGCTGTCAGGTCCAAGAAGCTCGTAACGATTAAAAACTGGGATGACGTTTACAACCGTCTGCTTTAATGATAAAGTAAACTACGAGGTTAAAGTGGACAATTCGAGATTAAAGCCGAAATTTCCACTTTAATCACAAAATTCACGTTTTCACCGTGTCCTTTATTTTTTTTCTCAGTGGCTCAAATACAGCGCTATACATTATGTTGCTGTTGTGAAGTTGCAAAAAAAAAAAAAAGACAGCACAAAGATGTTATGTGAGACTTTTAAAATGCATCGTGTCATTACGATCGGGAATATGCGACGCTTGAATATAAAAGCACCACGAATGCATCTGTATGTCGGCATTTTGCTTCACCACATCGAAACTATTCATCAAACAGCGAAGCACGCACATCGATCCCCGTAGGATCTGCATAGAGGCTTTCTGTCACATGTAGATAGTAAACAGAGACTCTGACGTCACATTCCGACTTTTAGTACACTGCGCCCCCCGACTTTTTGCTGGTACTGCAACTCGCGCGTGCGTCGCGTTAATTTCTGAGGACCTGCTCAGAGGACGTGTGAAATGAACGCTGGGAACGCGTGGCAGCCATGATGCGGGCGCGTACGCGTTCTGAGCGTGAAGTTTAAATCGGCCCTTACACACATGTATTCTGTCTTGTTCCTACTGACCTTCTCCTCTCTAGAGCAAATCTCCACCTCTCCAGGGTCTCCTCCACCTGCTCCCTACTCTCACTACAGATCACAGTGTCATCAGCAAACATCATAGTCCACGGGGACTATCTCCTGTCTAATCTTGTCTGTCAACCTGTCCATTGTGGACGAAAGGCACCGAGGAAGACAGGAGTGCAATTCATCAATGTTAGTTTACTAAAAAAATGAATAAACAGGTGAGTAGCGAGTATGGAGCTTTCTGCTTGCAAGCCAGAAAGACTCTAACCTCTCCATCTTCAGGCTGCTTATATAGTTTTTTACCTCTCTGTGCCCTTTTCTAAAATACTTTTACACTTACTTCAGTGTTTCTTCTTTTTGCAAGCTTTTTTTCTATGTCTTACATTTTTATTTTAATTCCTAGACATAGAACGGTCTTTTGTTAACGGTTGTTTTTAGGAAATTACAAAATATTCTTTTGTTAACAGTTGTTGTCACCCTGCTTTAAATATTCTTGCTTACACACACACTTATAGTAGTCAATTGCTATCAATATCAGTATATTAGTAATACACATATTGTAGCATTGTATTATATATTATCTGCGGTGGGCTGGCGCCCTGCCTGGGGTTTGTTTCCTGTCTTGTGCCCTGTGTTGGCTGGGATTGGCTCCAGCAGACCCCCGTGACCCTGTAGTTAGGATATAGCGGGTTGGATAATGAATGGATGGATTATATATTATAGCTTCTACACCATCACCATTGCAAATAAGAAAGGGCTCAGGGCCGATCCCTGATGTAATCCCACCTCCACTTTGAATGCATCTGTCACTCTACTGTCACACTTCCCTCGTACATATCCTGTACAACTCTTATGTACTTCTCTGCCACTCCCGACTTCCTCATTCAATGCCACAGCTCCTCTCGAGGCACCCTATCATACGCTTTTTCCAGGTCCACAAAAACGCAATGCAACTCCTTCTGGCCTTCTCTAAACTTCTCCATCAACACCCTCAGAGCAAAACAAGAGTGCAAAATGTGCCAGAAACGAATGTCGCGCTGAAAATTTCAGTAATGCTGCAATGGAGAATAGAAACCTTGCAGCTAGCTGTGTTCACTTCAACGATGGGTGTGCTACCAACGCTACTACTGAATGTGCTGGAAAATCTACAACCACCACATGACGTAGGATCAGGGTGTGATATTCACGAGCCACCGACCAAATCGGTATTAAAGTCTGCAACTTCTTTTACAGCCAGTGAGGTGCACAGCTTTGAGGCTCATTGACAAAACCAATAGCAGTTCGTGGCTGGAATACGGGGTATTGAAAGATGTGGTTATGAAAGTTTTGTAATCATCTTATTGAGGACATATTCACTTATGGATTCAGAGACTGGAAACGCACACATCAGGTATGCATAATGCACGTTACAAGGAATGGCAAAACGGGTAAGGCTATACATCTAAAAACATTTTTTTTAATGAATGTGTACTTAACAGTAATCAAAATTACATTAGGTGCACCCGTGCACAAATTTAAGCTGACCATAATTTGAAATCCTGGCGCTACTGTTGTTAGAGCCACATTGAATGTTGGGGCACCAGATGGGTGTCCCCATTTACTAAGCAAAATAAACAAAACCATCCATGGTAGCAAAAATGGAAAAAGACGGATTAAATAGCTCAACAAATAAAGGCCTCCCAGGTTAGGGAGACATAGTCCAATCATCTGAGCTTTCTCCAGATCTGATTCTGGGTCCAAAGTTAGACCCCATCCTCCAGCAACACAGTAGCAGAGATGGAAGTTAGGCCCTTTTTAAGTAAAATTCTAGAGAAGGCAGTAATTATGCAGTTAAACGACCACTTAAGTAAACATGCTATTCTAGATAAATTTCAGTCAGGTTTTAGAACTAATCACAGTACAGAAACTGCACTCGTTAAAGTAGTAAATGACTTGCGATTAAATGCAGACAGAGGCCATTTATCTGTTCTCATCCTCCTCGATCTGAGTGCCGTGTTTGATACCATTGATCACAATATTCTTAGAAATCGCCTTAGTCAATGGGTGGGCCTCTCTGGTAATGTCTTAAATTGGTTTGAATCCTACCTGGCAGGGAGAAAATTCTTTGTTAATTGTGGTAATCACAACTCAAAGACGCATGATATTCTATATGGTGTTCCACAAGGCTCTATCCTGGGTGCGCTGTTATTCTCAATCTACATGCTTCCGTTAGGTCAGATTATCTCAAGTTACAACGTGAGCTACCACAGCTATGCTGATGACACACAGCTGTACTTATCAATAGCACCTGATGACACCGGCTCTCTCGAATCAATAACACAATGTCTTACTGGTATTTCTGAATGGATGAATAGTAATTTTCTCAAGTTAAATAAAGAGAAAACTGAAATTGTATTGATTGGCAAAAACGGATTAAGTGAGGTTATCAAAAATAATCTTGACGCATTAGGATTAGAAGTTAAGACCGAAGTAAAAAACTTAGGGGTAACCGTTGACTGTAACCTGAATTTTAAATCACATATTCTTCAGACCACTAGGACAGCATTTTTTCACTTAAGAAATATAGCAAAAGTTAGACCTCTTATATCATTGAAAGATGCTGAGAAATTAATTCACGCTTTTGTTTTTAGTCGATTAGATTACTGTAACGCACTCCTCTCAGGACTACCCAAAAAAGACATAAATCATTTGCAACGAGTGCAGAATGCAGCTGCTAGAATCCTAACTAGGAAAAGAAAATCTGAACACATCTCTCCAGTCTTAATGTCACTACACTGGTTACCTGTGTCTTTCAGAATTGACTTTAAAATTCTGCTTATAGTTTACAAAGCCTTAAATAATCTCGCTCCATCTTATATATCGGAATGTCTGACACCCTATATTCCAAATCGTAATCTTAGATCATCAAATGAGTGTCTCCTTACAATTCCAAAAGCTAAACTTAAAAGAAGTGGTGAGGCGGCCTTCTGCTGTTATGCACCTAAAATCTGGAATAGCCTGCCAATAGGAATTCGCCAGGCTAATACAGTAGAGCACTTTAAAACTCTGCTGAAAACACATTACTTTAACATGGCCTTTTCATAACTTCACTTTATCTTAATCCTGATACTCTGTATGTTCAGTTCATCATAATAACTATTCATGGTGGCACTAAAATCCGTACTGACCCCTACTCTCTCTTCTGTTTCTTTTTCCGGTTTTTCTGTGGTGGCGGCCTGCGCCACCACCAACTTACTCAAAGCACCATGATGTCCCAGCATTGATGGACTAAAAGCCAGAAGTCCACGTGATCATCATCATCATCAAGTCCTTCCGTGAAAACCATAAATACAAAGAGGACTGTTTCATTTATGTTAGGTAGATTGCCCAGAGGGGACTGGGCGGTCTCATGGCCTGGAATCCCTGCAGATTTTATTTTTTTTCTCCGGCCGTCTGGAGTTTTTTTTTGTTTTTTCTGTCCCCCCTGGCCATTGGACCTTACACTTATTCTATGTTAATTAATGTTGACTTATTTTATTTTCTTAATGTGTCTCTTATTTTTCTATTCTTCATTATGTAAAGCACTTTGAGCTACATTTTTTTGTATGAAAATGTGCTATATAAATAAATGTTGTTGTTGTATCACAATACCTTTGTGTACGTTAAGTCTGTAAAGAATTTATTTTTTGTACATGTGTTTCTTTGTATTCCAGTTGAGTACAGTTAGAATTGGCCCCAATTGTTTAAGGAAGGGTTTGTTCATATTTATGTTGGGATGTTCTGAAGATATCCACATTTTAGACGGTATGAACTACCAGGGAGCGTACAGCCGCCCTAACCCGACACAGACAGGCAGAGTCACAAATACAGCACACAATACACACCTTTATTTACTTAGAGGAGACACTTTTCTCTTACTCCCCAGCACAATACAATACACCACAGTACACGTCACAGTCCTTTTCTTCTTTTCTTCTCTTCTCTTCTTTCTTTTTCCGCCTCCAATCCTTTCCTGGCAAGTCTCGTCCACCTCGTCCCGAATGGAGTGAGGCGGCCCCTTTTAAGTTGCTCCTGGGAGTGTTCCAGGTGGCTCATTAGTATTATCTGGGATCACTCCCAGGTGTGATGGAAGTTCAAGGTAAGGCTCTGCAGCTCTCCCTGGTGGCCCCCCACAGACTCCAAATCCCAGCATGTTTTGCAGGACTCCGTGGTGCCACATCTGCCCAAGAAGGCTGCCCTCTAGCATCCCAGTGGAAGTAGTGTTTCGCAGAGGCTCTCACCCATAGTCCTTCAGTTCAGCTGGGGTCCCGGCCAGGTAATGGCCCTGGTCACCCATTACAACGGATTTCATTTTAAAAAGGTTAATTGTCCCAGCTAACATGAGATGAAGACCTGACCAGCTAATGAAATTTTGTTACAATGCTATCCATACAAAGAATAAATGTTTAGACTCACCATATTATGAATTAAACAATGTACAGGGTGGTCCAGATTTAATTATGCAGATCCAGATCGTCTGGACAACTTTGATTTACGCGGGGACAATTCCATTTCGGCACGAAGACGATTCTTCATGTTGTCAGTTCGCACACTTCTTGATGGTCCGGGATTTTTCGGGTGATTTTCTACGTAATAAACTTAATAAATTATAGCGTAATGAAAATTGCATAATTAGATCTGGACCACCCTATATTAATATAGGACTGCAAATACAAGTCAAAATCTGAAGCGTGCGAGCTAACATTGATTAAACAAGCCAGCACTTGGGACCACCTTGTAGCAGCGCTACGTGACTTAAGAACTTCAACTGCCATGGATGCCTGAGGAAAGCACAGGGCCTGCTGGGAACAAGATCATCCAGTGGGAACTTTGAAAAGGGAAGCTGGCTAGTTAATAAGATGATTCAGAAGGCTGGAAGTTTGTGTCTGTGTTCACCCAATCTGTTTTGCCCTCAGTATCATCTACCTTTAGATTATCACTTTGTCCTGAATCATACGAATGTATGGACTGCTTTGTGGCTGCCTGTCGTGTGAGTACTGTATTGATTAAATTTTAACCTTCGTCAGAGGGAGCGCTCCCAATCTCGTCACCCCTCGACACATCAGGAGTACCAGTAGGACCGTTTTGCATTACTTACAGTGAGTTCTTCTCTGGATTATCTCTACTGTATCATTTCCACATCATCAGTTGCCGTTTCATACTGTATGGACAGTGTATTGGACTTCGTGTTTATCGTGCGTGTTGTTGTTTACGCGTTTTGTTAGATGTATGATCAGCTGCAGAGGACTGAGGGAGGGATTGTTTGGTTCATTATGTAGTTGATTTTATCCTTCAAGTTTTGTTTAACTCTTTTAGGGCGGATGTCGACTTTTGTTGACACAACAGGTTGAGGGTGGATGTTGACATCCAAGGACAAAGGGCGATAAAAGCTGTAAACATCAATTAAACTCACCGTTAGACTCTTTGACTTGATATGAAATCCATGTGTGTGCATGACTGGCGAGAGAAGGAAGCGAATGTGCAACGCAAAATACTCCGTGCATATTATTTGTTTACTTATTTTTGGTGTATTATTGCTAAATCGAACTAATTGAGCTCCGATTGCGATGCAAGTGATCTGGAGATCAAAAACGAAAGTGTATCGGCTGATCGGTCCCCAGTTGATCATGTAGCTGCCACGGCAATGGCAACGTTTGTCTCGGAGGACTACGCCGACATAGATCTGTGGGAGGCAAGCTGGCTACTGGACTTCATCCAATGACACGGCCTGCTGGTGGACACTTTGGATTATCAGCCACTCGACTACTTCAAGCTGTTTTTTTTTCCAGAAAGTGCCTTTCAGATTATGACAATGTGACAAACAGGCATGTAAAAATTATTTGCCTTTACATACTGTAGCGGCTCATTGAACATAAAACAGAGTTACATTTGTCATGAACAAGTATTTTATGTTGATTTATGTGTGAAGCCATTGCGTTGATTGCTTTTTAGAAAACTTTATTTTTTTGGAAAAATATTCAGCCCTGGGCCAAAAGTAAAAAAAAAAAAAAAAACAACAATTAGCCCTAAAAGAGTTAATACATTTCTGTTGATTACTACTTAATTCATTTGTTTCGGTATCTCTGTGTATGAGGCTGAGTGCGTTCCTGGGAGTTGCCACCAAAAAAAATAAAATAAATCAGCGTCCTTTCAGCGGTGCGGCACTACAACCTGAACTTTTGGAACTCTTCTCAGACAAGCTCTTGTGTACACTGTACATTAATTTATACTCTCTATCCTTACTGACTCGAACACTGTACCTTTTAGATCTTTCGTTTGGAATCCTAAAAATAAAAAACGATTGTTAGAAAATACTTGTTGGAATTTGTTAGTCTGCGGTAATTAGGATCAGAATGCACATTTAGTCTGAGAAAGATCAACACTAATTGATTCTTCTTGTGATCATCACTGTAAAGTGAGGCCTTTAAGTTTGGGAGACAAGGAGGACAGAGAAAGGAACAACAAAAGAAAGAAGAACAAGATGTCTGAATTCCAAAAGAAAGTGGCAGGACCTCCGCGGCCTGAATAACAATCTGAAGCTGCTCTGTACCCAGACTTGAAAGGGCTCATCTTCCATCACCTGTGTTTTCTATATGCTGTACATATATTTTTTAATAAATCTTTTTTCTTTTTCAAATGCATTTCTTAACCTTTTCAGACTCTTTTCAAATATATTTCCTACTTTTGCTACCATTGGTTTTACTGATCATTTTATTCATTTGGCCTTATAATAGTGTTGATTTTCATATTGATGGAGTCAAGGTATATTGTTAAGAGCACCTGGTGTGGGTGACACTGCCATATTTGTGCAGGAGTTAGCAGCGGAAGTGGGGACATCTCCAATAGAAAGCACTGTGTTGAGCGGGTACCTGCTTTGGTGACTGGCACAGGTGTAGCTTAACTATTTGGTCTGCTTGTGCAGAGCTAGTAAGTCTCTTTGCTTGAGGCAGCTGTCCACCAGCAGGTAAGGCATAAATGTGAGGTGCTATAAAGTAGACATACAGTACCTAACGCTCATGAACAATACACTTAACAGTACCTGTAGCGTAGGCAACCAAAATAACAAACATACATGACATAAGAGTCAAGGAATATTGTTAAAAGAACCCGGTGTGGGTGACACTGCCATATTCCCACAAGGTTTAGCAGCTGAGAAGAGAGATGTTTGATAAAAAGCATTGTGGTGAGTGGGCACCTGCTTTGGTGACTGGCATAGGTGTAGCTTAACCACCTGGTCTGCTGGTGCTGAGCTAGTAAGTCTGTTTGCTTAAGGCAGCTGTCCACCAGCAGGTAAGGATATACACTATAAAATACAGGGTGGGCCATTTGTATGGATACACCTTAATAAAATGGGAATAGTTGGTGATATTAACTTCCTGTTTGTGGCACATTAGTATATGTGAGGGGGGAAACTTTTCAAGATGGGTGGTGACCATGGTGGCCATTTTGAAGTCGGCCATTTTGGATCCAACTTTTGTTTTTTCAATAGGAAGAGGGTCATGTGACACATCAAACATATTGGGAATTTCACAAGAAAAACAATGGTGTGCTTGGTTTTAACGTAACTTTATTCTTTCATGAGTTATTTACAAGTTTCTGACCACTTATAAAATGTGTTGCAGTCTGTACAGTTAATCAGCAGCTCTAGTCAGGGTGTGCTAAACTGAAGTAGTGAGTCTTCAGGCGGGATTTAAAAGCTGAGACCGAAGGGGCATCTCTTATAGTAGCAGGCAGACCAGTCCAATGATTTAGGGGCCCTGTAACTAAAAGCTCGACCTCCTGCTGTTATTTTATTAATCTTTGGAATCATAAGCTGACCGGCATCTTGAGATCTTAATGTGCGCTCAGGTTTGTAAGTCATGATAAGTTCAGACAAGTAAGCTAGACCTTGGCCATTTAAAGCTTCATATGTTAAAAGGAGGATTTTGAAATCTGCCCTAAACACAGTCTGTGCATCATATTGAACACTTTTAAGGTGAAATACTGTATATACTTGCATTTAAGTTCTCCCCCGGATAAGTTGGGGCTTAGTACCTAACGCTCATGAACAATACACTTAACAGTTCCTGTATTATAGGCAAACCAAAATAACAAACATACATGATAACAGAGTCAAGGTATATTGTTAAAAGAACCCGGTGTGGGTGACACTGCCATATTCCCACAGGGGTTAGCAGCTGAGAAGAGAGATCTTCGATAAAGAGCATTGTGGTGAACGGGCACCTGCTTGGGTGACTGGCACAGGTGTAGCTTAACCACTTGGTCTGCTTGTGCTGAGCTAGTAAGTCTCTTTTCTTGAGACAGCTGTCCACGGGCATACAGTATAAGGCTGTACACGTGGGGCGCTATAAAGTAGATATATCTAGCACTCATACAGACAACACAGTAACAGTAAAAGAGCAAACACTGGAAATTGCCTCATATCACATATCACAAGTGTTAAGAGCACCTGGGACCTCATTTATAAAACTCAAAGGCAAAAACAGGAAAATATGTACTCCAGAAAAAATCAGATCTAGAAAACCTGCCATACCCACGTTTCTACGCTATTTACCCTTCCTAAATGCCAATCGACATGTAAATGAGCATTTGTGAATGTGCCACTAACCCCACCCAGTTGCCACCCTGAAGCAGCCATATATGGACCATGCTAATGAAACTCATACATATGCAATCACTCTGCTGGAGACCTTCATTAGCTGGTAGGCTGGTATCCTATATGACAGAAGACAGAAGTTCTCATCTCCAAATTAGAGGCACATAAAGAACCTCTATTTGGTGGCGTGAGCGTGGGTGTCAACAACAAGCACAAACCTGATGAATGGCAACGTCTTACTGCTGCTGTAAATGCTGTCAGCTCCAGCCACACTACGCCTGACATTTTAAAAATAATAAGCAGATCGCTAGTCACTGGCAGAGTGTGTGTGTAACACTCTCTGGTTTCAATGTGTGAATGAAATCTTATGCCAGAGCAGTCCCAGATGACTTGGATTTTAATAGAATGTCACTGCTTATGGTTAACAAAAGCAGCTTCATCCTCGCTAGGTGCCCTTATATCAATATGAGTACATTGAAGTGCTCTGTTTACTTTAGGACTGCCTTTTTATGTTGGTAACTACATGTTCTGTTAAATGTATTTGCACCCATGCCATATTAAACTGGTCAGTTAAAGCATGGATGTTGAATATGTTGTAGGTTTTCATTCTAATCATCTTCTTCATTAGTGAGCTGCTAATTGACTTCTTTTGCCTTAGTTTTAATTAAACTGACTCATACCCTTTAGTTGTTTCTTTTTTCTTAATTAGCAGCCAAACAATAATGAGACACAAAACAAGGTGCCACATGACCAGCTCACCTGTGCCCATCACACAATATCTGAAATTAAAGAGAGATGATGGTCTTCGTAAGGTTGATCTCTCAGTTCACCAAAACATTTTGACGATGTTCTTAGAAAAAACAGAAAAATCAACAATTTTGGAAATGTCTCCTGTGGCACCCAGCTCAGCTCAATGACTGGGATCTCCCACAGTACTTTTATATTTCCTGAGTCGGAAGTGTTTCCGATCCTTCAGTCCTCGTGACCTCCTATCACTTCCAGGTCAGATCAAAAGTCCTCTTCTTCATCCCGGAAGTACGTCATTCCTCCTGTTGCTGTGACTAAGATGTACTCCCGGGTTATAGGGCACGTAAGAGTCTATGGGCCTCCCTGCAGTGTCCTCTGTTGGCCCCCAAGGTATCCAGCAGGGCTATAAAGGAAAACTCCATTGTCCATGATTCCCTGCTGGTATTCTGGGCACCTCCATGCTGCAGGGAGAGCTCCACCTGGCGGCCTGGGGGTATTGGTCGGGCTGACTGGCCGGCCATATTCCACACGCTAATCCGATGAAAGGACCCCTCTACCCAAAGATTCCTGCAATCCTCCATCAGAGATGACTTTAGCTTAAGCAGGCAAAATAACTTGGCAGATGGGCTGTGGCACCAATTGCCACATTTGATTAGCGAGAAGAGAAACAGAATAGGTGAAGGTTAGTAACAAATTATAACGATCATGTTACTTATGTTTTAGTGCTAATGACCAACAACAAAGATGCAGTCTGTACAGTTAATCAGCAGCTCTAGTCAGGGTGTGCTAAACTGAAGTAGTGAGTCTTCAGCCGGGATTTAAAAGCTGAGACCGAAGGGGCATCTCTTATAGTAGCAGGCAGACCATTCCACAGTTTAGGGGCCCTGTAACTAAAAGCTCGACCTCCTACTGTTATTTTATTAATCTTTGGAATCATAAGCTGACCGGCATCTTGAGATCTTAATGTGCGCTCTGGTTTGTAAGTCATGATAAGTTCAGACAAGTAAGCTAGACCTTGGCCATTTAAAGCTTCATATGTTAAAAGGAGGATTTTGAAATCTGCCCTAAACACAGTCTGTAATCATATTGAACACTTTTAAGGTGAAATACTGTATATACTTGCATTTAAGTTCTCCCCCGGATAAGTTGGGGCTTGATTTTACCTTATACTTTCCAGTATTTTATAATGACAGTCGTATAAGTCAAATGTGGAAAGCTCATTCTATTGGTCAAAAAGATTACGATATGCTAATGCCCACCTGCAAGACTAACCACGGAGCACACTGCCTTTCTTTTCTATGTATTGTGTCTACATGACCAGACGGTGATACCCGAACTGTTCTGAAGCAACGTTTGCACTGTTTTGAGTTTTTGTATCTCACAGCCTCATACACCTTTATCGTAAGAGCATCCCTTATCTACGATGGAGCATTAGATCAAACTCTTAAGCTGGTTTTAAATTAAATGTCATTGAAGTAGTGAAAGAAATTGGTAACTGCGCTGCCACAACAAAATTCACTGGGTCTGAGAAACTGGTGCAAGATTGGAGGAGGCAAGAAGTTGTAAAAAAATAAATTATATTTTTGAACAGGCATATAAGTTGGGGTCTGGCTTTCTGATCGATTTTTCGGGTATCAAGACCCGACTTATACGTGAGCATATACGGTATGTTTGTCATGTCAATGCACATTCTAATACCAGCTTGGTGATAGGAATCATTAGACATGCAAGTCGCCACTTAGCTGGTTTGCCTGCATTTCCCTACTTGATTAAGGGTGTTGTGACCTCCCAGTTTCTCCAAAATGCTGCGCACGCAGGGGTCAGAGTTCACTAAATGAATGCGTGTTCTCCCATCAAGTTTTCTTTTATAAATCCTGATGTTGGCATGGGAAGCTCAGTACACACATTTTGAGCCTCGAGACCCCCTGGTGTGGAAGATTGCCAAATTCCTACAGGGATTAGCAGTTTAGGAGGGTTTCCACCAATAAAAAGTAGCATGAGGAGCGGACAGCTGCCTTGGTGAGTGGTACTGGTGTAGCTAAACTGTTTGGTTCACTTGTGCCAGTCTAGTAAGTCTCTCTGTCCACATGCAGAGAAGGCTGTACCCGTGAGGCTCTATAAAACAGCAACATTACAGTGAATTTCCATAGCATTGCAAATGTTTTTATCCACAGGCCACTTAACCTGGACATGACACCACACATGTTTTCTACTGTTTATTATAACAGAGACTGCATTCACTACCTCACTGTATCTCAGCTCCATCCATGTCATTTAAGTCTTTGGCATTAACCTGCAAAGTAGCACAATGCACTTACAGTACATAGATATTCTGTACTATTACATTTGCATGCTATTATAATTGGAATGCTTATTTGGATATTATATGCTAGCTGTGTAAGCACGTGCTGCAAAAACACCGGGGTCCTAGAAATGATTGAAATGGTGATAAAAAAATTGAAATGTAGAGATGTCAGGTAATTGAAAGGAACTACTCTGCGCGTCTCTCTCCTAGGTTTCATTTTGTCGACGTGCTTGCCTTGCTTGTGTATTAGGGGCAGGAGGAAAAGTTAAAGGGATACAGTTTTGCTGATATTAGCAGCTAAGCGAGTGTCTCTTTCTTCAGAGGTTTTGTTTTGCCGATGTGTTCGCCTCACTTCTGTATTAACGGCTAAGCGAGTGTCTCTTTCTTCTGAGGTTTTGTTTTGCCGATGTGCTCGTCACACTTCTGTATTAGCAGCTAAGCGAGTATCTCTTTCCTCAGAGGTATTGTTTTGCCGATGTGCTCG
>JANRMT010028174.1:35545311-35563738 GCA_026402145.1 Polypterus bichir lapradei | reverse complement strand
TTTGTTTTGCCGATGTGCTCGCCTCACTTCTGTATTAGCGGCTAAGCAACTTTGTCTTTCTTTCGAGGTTTTGTTTTACCGATGTGCTCGCCTCACGTCTGTATTAGCAGCTAAGCGAGTGTCTCTTTCTTCGGAGATTTCATTTTGCTGATGTGCTCGCCTCGCTTACGTAAGAGTTTCTCTCTGATCTCGGTGGTTTTACTTTGGCAACAGAGTCGCTTTCTTCTTCTGACTCATTAACTTGGGGCCACCTTGCACCTCGTAGCCTCACTCTTCCAGGCCGGACAGACAGTCACACACACACACACACTTCCACGCGTAGATTTTATATATAAGATACTTTCTATTGTGGCATATAGCTGGGACAGCTACATAGTAGAAAGACCGGGGCAGAGAGAGCATATTCAGGACATCACCTCTCCTGGAATGCTAGAGGGCAGCCCTCTTGGGTGGATTCCCGCAGGGTATGCTGGGAGTTGCAGTTTGATGCAGCCCTTTTGGGTTCCGTGGGGGCCGCCATGGGCAGCTGCAGAGCCCTACCTTGAATTGGGTTGCAGCGGGTTTCTCAGACTCCCACAGGGCTCCTGGGGAGATGAAGTCCCCAGCCCTGAGTTGCCTCAAAAGCTTGCATATTGCAATCTTTTTAGTTAGCCAATAAAAGGTGTCATTTTCTTAACTTCCCACTACAAGGAAAGAGAGAAAAAGAAGATGAAGGAAAGAAAGAGTTTTGCGCTGTGTTTAGTGTTGTGAACTGTGCTGAACTTGTGTCCTGCGTCTGTCTGTGTTGGGTTTGGTCAGGTGACAGAAGCGCCCTCCACAGGCCACACTGTATGTTGTTTCACAGTAGTTCTACCCATTTTAAATCTCTTTCTGAAATTTCTTTGAATTTAAATGTTCTTCTTTCATCTAATGTAATTGAATCTGTTAACTTAATTGCACAGTCTCATGGCTGATCAGGGCACATTTCACTACATGTTAAATAATAACAATAATAATACATTTTATTTATTCCTTATTATTAGGCACCATTCTAAACACTCAGGGACACCGAACAATAGATGAAACACACATTACAAACAAAACTAAAATACAAAATTTAACATCAGACAGAGCAATTGTAGTCAAAGAGAAAGAAAAGACTTAAACAGATGAGTTTTAAGTTTAGATATGAAAAGTGAAAATGATTCAATATTTCTAAGCTCAGATGGTAGTGAGTTCCAGAGCTCCCCATAGTGGTAAGACAGACGAAGGAGACAGTCAAGTGGATGGAGGAAGAGGATCTAAGAGTACGGGAGGGAATGGCAACAAGGTGGAGGTCAGGCAGATATGGAGGGGCAATGAGGTGGAGATCCTTAAAACTTAACAGACGAATTTTTAATTGAATGCGGAACTTAACCGGAAGCCAGTGAAATTGCTGCAAGTCAGGAGTGATATGGTGAATAGAGGGGGTTCTAGTAATGATGCGGGCAGCTGAATCCTGGACCAGTTGAAGCTTATAAAGAGATTTGCGAGAAAGACCAAAGAAAAGAGAATTGCAATAATTGAGACAAGAAGTGACAAGGCTATGAATGAGGACAGCAGTGGTGCGGGGAGTGAGGGACGGGGGGCAAATACGATTAATGTTACGCAGGTGGAAATATGCAGACCGAGATAATGTTACTGATGTGGGGCTGAAAAGATAAAGTACTGTCAAGAATGACACCCAAACTCTTAACCTGTGGGGAAAGGGAAACAGAGGAATTATCAATAACAAATGAAAAATGATCAGTTTTGGATAATGTTGATTTTGTACCAATTAGGAGAACCTCAGTTTTGTCAGTCACTATCTCTCTATTATAAAAGGAAATCCTGAGACGAGAATTTCTCTGAGATAATTTCAGCTCCCACGAGAGATAATTTCAGGTCCTGCGAGACAAGACTTTTTGCCAAGAGATTTTGACAAGTCTTGCCTCCTCTCAAACATTTACAACCACACTCATAGTCCAATCACTTCTCATTTGTGTAATGCTATTGTCAGACACAGCTCCTGCACTCTCCAAGCGGGTCAGAAATAAAAGACAAAGAGTGGAAGATACCGTAGAATGTAAAGAGGTTCAAAAACGTTGCCACGATACACATGCAGAGCAGGTTAGAGATTAAGAAAATAGTAAAATTTGAAAGTCTCATAAAACTGATAGTGCAGATTGCATTAGCACAAACAAATGGAAATTATTAATGGAACAGCGAAAAGAGATCAAATATATGGAGAGAAGTATGTAGATATTGTTCGGCTTTAAACTTTAAGTCAGAGACTAATTTGTGTTGCCATCAGAGAAAAGTAGTGTTTCTTCCCAATGACGAGGCGTATCCGTGAGAATGAAATGGTGAAAGTGAAACCCACATACGCGAGCAGCAGAGACACAAAGTGGCTGGCACATAGCACCTGCCCGGGGGTTGGCGAGCAAAGCGAGCAGGGGGCAGATCCCCCTAGTTTAATTTAAGAAAATTTGAAAAAAAACAGGATTTGATTTCTGCTATGCAATCAATAAGCGAGGAGGGTGGAAACTGTCAGACATAGGACTTCTACACTCCACCTGCCTTTGGATCAAGGACTTCCTGAGTGATCGCACTCAGAGGGTTAGAATGGGCCCCTACTTCTCCACACCCATCAGCCTCAGCACTGGCTCCCCACAGGGCTGTGTGCTGAGCCCCCTGCTCTATACCCTCTACACTCATGATTGCATTCCTGCCCACTACAGTAACACCATTTTTAAGTTTGCTGATGCTGATGGCCACGGTAGTAGTGCTCACCTCTGGGGGGGATTAGTCCACTTACAGGGACGAAGTGGAGTGGCTGACAACGTGGTGTAGGAATAACAACTTGCTCCTAAATACAGCCAAGACCAAGGAGCTCATCGTGGACTTCAGGAAGAAGACAGACAACATCCAGCCACTCATCATCAATGGGGAATGTGTGGAGAGGGTCTCAGACTTCCGCTTCTTGGGACTCACCATTAAGGAGGACATGACCTGGGGAACACACACTGCTGAGGTAGTGAAGAAGGCCCAGAAGAGGCTCTACTTCCTGAAGGTGTTCAGAAAGAACAACATCCCTGAGAAACTGCTGGTGTCCTCTTACCGCTGCACAGGAGAGAGCATCCTGGCCTACTGTCTCTGTGCGTGGTTCTCCAGCTGCACAGTAGCACAGAAGAAAGAGCTCCACAGGGTCATTAAGGTCGCCCAGCGGATAGTCGGCTGTCCTTTCCCTTCACTAGAAGAACTACATAGTTTCTGTTGTCTCAGGAACTTTAAGAAAATTCTTCAGGACCCATCACACCCAGGACATGCATTGTTTGAACACCTGCCTTCAGGCAGACATTTCAGATCCATAAAGACCAAGACAAATAGACTGAGAAACAGTTTTTATCCTTCAGCCGTCACCATGCTAAATGCTGCTAAGTGGTCAATCTGACCGAGTGCACCTTCATTCTAAGTTAACATTAGATAAGGGACAAGTGCAATATAATGTATGTATTGTCATAAATATGAGACAGAGTCATATAAAGGTTTGGGGCAGCCACCCGTATAATCTGGTATCCTGGCTGCAAAAGTAATGTTGTAGCAAATACAGCACTGATGTGCACAAAACCGAGTCCAAAACAGAACTGAGGGACTAGGGAAAAGGTGCAGGTTTTTAAAGGGGAAGACAGGAAGTGAGATCATATGGATCGGGCTCATGGTCTTCAGCCATTGGTTCAAGTTCGGACGTGACATCACAGGGGCCGGGGCCGGCAAGGTCTTCTTTCATAGGCTCGGTCCCGGAAGTGACGTCAAAAGAGCCAGGTGGGATCTCCCGTGAATGGTCTACAGGAAAGGGAGAAAAAGAGTCAGTGCACTCTGCCACATCCCGGCATGCTTCGGAAATGCCCTTATTCAAGCCCTTTAGCTGCCTCCCATGCGCACGTGTGTGACAGTATGTATGTATGTATGTATGAATGGAAAACATTGTTCTGCTGTTATGAACAATTTTGGATACTTATTTTATTCCCTTATATTAGTTGTAACTTGAGTAATTGTGTTTTGTTTTTATTTTTATTTTATTTTTTTCTGCACTGGAAAATTGCACCTACAAATTTCGTTGTACAATGTCTCATTGCTACAATGACAATAAAGATTTTGTTAGATTGGTTGATTGAAAGGAAAAAGTAGGTTTGCTATTGAGGTAGAGCTGGGTGTGATCAGCGTATCAGTGGAAGCTAATGTTGTATTTACAAGAGATATTACCAAGGGGAAGGAGATAAATAATGAAAAGGTGGGATCCCAGGACAGAGCCCACCTGAATTAACAGCGGTGGGTTGGGATGTGAAAGTTTTAAGCTGAACAAACTGAGGGCGGCCTGAGAGGTTGGATCTGAACCAATCTAGTGGAGTGTGGGTAATGCCAATCAAAGATAATCTATTGAGAAGAGTGGTGTGACAAATCGTGTCAAAGGCCGCACTCAGATCAAGGAGGATGAAAATAGGAATTAAACCAGAATCAACTGCCATAAGGAGGTCGTTACTGATTTTAATAAGTGCCATTTCTGTATTATTGAGGGGGCGAAAAACAGACTGGAACTGTTCATACAAATCATTTTGAGATAAATGAGAGTGAAGTTGAATAGCCTACTATTTTTTCAAGAATTTTGGAAATGAAGGGTAGATTAGAAATAGGATGAAGATTACTGAAATTAGTCGGATCTGCACCAGTTTTTTTCAGTATTGAGGTTATTGCAGCAGTTTTAAAAGATGAAGGAACAAGAAGAGTGGATTATAGCAGAGATAAGGGGGACCAGAGAGGGGAGGGAGGCTTTCACCAGAACTGTAGCGAGGGGGTCCAGTTGACAGGTGGATGGCTGAGACTTACAGACGAGATCTGAGATTTCTGAGGAAGTGGGAAGCTGAAAAGAGGAAAATGAGTGAGTTGGTGGGTGAAACTCAAATTAAGTACTGGAGGAGTCCGTACAGAGTGTCAGGGATGCCAGGGGCAACGACCCGGCCGGGACGCCGTGAGGGACCCGATGTGGGTCTAAGCCCACCCTGGATCACGTGGGGGCCGCCTTCCTGGTTGTTCTGGGGGCCACGGGTACAGGGCATGGAAGCTCCACCCTGTAGGGGCCCGTGGTCACCGCCAGGAGGCGCCCCAATGCCTTGGGGACCTGTTACCCCAGCACTTCCGCCACACCAGGAAGTGCTGGGGGGAAGATTTAGGACGGCACCCGGAGAGCTGCCGGGAGGACAGCCGGCACTTCCGCCACGCTGGGGCGTGGCCAAGGGAGGAATGCCGGGAACACCTGGAGCTCATCCGGGTCATGTATAAAAGGGGCCGTCTCCCTTCATTCGAGGCTGGAGTCGGGTGGAAGCAGGACGAGGCACGAGAGGAGTGTGGAGGCGGCCCGAAGACAAGGCATTTGTGGCCAGGACTGTGAATTGGGGTTTGTTTGTGTGCACTTTTGGACTTTAAATATTGTAAATAGTTGTATTAATAAACGTGTGGTGGTGATTACAACATGTCCGCCTGTCTGTGTCCGGGTTGGCTCCACAAGAGGGTCTGGTGTATCCTCTGGATTTTTTCATTAAAAAATGACACAAGAATCTTGAATCATCTTGTTTCTAAAATTATTTTGAGTTGATCGTTAAATCATTTTGTATTTGTGATTTCTACGTGTATATGAACTGTTGTGAGATAGTTAACACATCAAACTTAAGATTAATTTTGTTTGAGATTACTGATTATTTGAGCCGTGACAGAAGAAGCTTGTTATTTTCAAGCATTATATTCTGCTGCCTTTACAATTTGGTTTCCACACAAAACTCTCCCTACTGTATAATTTGTGATAACTGTGAAGAAAAAGAACCCTTTCATTTTCCATGTGATTATTGAAAAGATATCAACATTAGGACACAGAATTTCAGATGTGTAATTATACCTGAAAACTCATTATGACAGAATGGTTTCCTTAGTTGCTGCAGCTAAGAACTTAAAAGGAGCCTCAAGAAAATGTCTGAACAAAAAGATGGAGATGACTGACTACCTCAGGGGGATTTGGTACATAACTGCAATTTGGTCTGTAGGGGCTCGTGTACATCAGACAGTCAAGATGTGAACAAATCTCGAGCGAAGCTATCAGTAACTCGGTACAAATCAAATACAATACAATTTATTTCTTATATAGCCCAAAATCACACAGGGAGCACCACATTCATCTTTAACAGGCCCTGCCTCTTGACAGCACCCCAGCCTTAACTCTCTAAGTAGACATGAAAATCCCTTGTAGGGAAAAAATGGAAGAAACCTTGAGAAAGGCAATTCAAAGAGAGACCCCTTTCCAGGTAGGTTGGGCGTGCAGTGGGTGTCAAACAGAATGGGGTCAATACAATACAATATACAGAACAGAACAGAAGTAATCCTTAATACAGTATAAAAAATAAGACTATTACAAGTACAGAGCAGAATTCAACAGTAGATGATACCACCATAATAGGATTTGCATTTGTTCAGAGTCCTGGAGACCTTGGCCATCAAGGTGCCTCCTCCTATTGGCCATTCCACAGCAGGGCCAGCCAATCCGATGAAAGGACCCCTCTACCCGACGATTCCTGTGATCCTCCATCAGAGATGACTTTTCCTTAGGCATGCAAAACAACTTGGCAGGTGGGCAGTGGCACCAAGTGCCACATGTGAGTACTGGGGAAAGGAAAGGAATCAAGCAGACCTAACATAGAGGAATGGCTGATACAGGAGAGTTAAAAATATCATCAGTAACCCTTTACTTTGGTTACTTTTTATACACTATGCCCAGTATCAAGTCAAGTCAAGTTGGAGAGCCTGCACTTCTAGAGCGCGTTGCCGCACCCACCACGTGACGAAACAGCTCGGGATCCTGGTTGGCAACCCCACAGGCAGACACGCGGCCCAGTCCCATCCTCCTGAAATGACCGTCTTTCTGCCACAGCGAAGGTGTTATGTGGGCGTCCCCTTGGCCTGGTCCAGCCGCTCAGGTCCTCAACAATGACCTGGATCACCATTGGGTAATCATGCCACATGGCCATAGTGCCATAATTAATGCAGGTAATGTGCGTCATTTGGGACTCCATGAGCAACACAAAGTCAAACCAGCGGTACCCAAGGATTCTCTGAAGAGACACCATTCTGAAGAAGTGCAGCCCTCGTCTCACACCCATATATCATATATATAGCATATATATGCCCAGTATAATAATGAGAAATACTGTATTTAGATTAAAATGGACTGGCATCACATTCAGGGGTGGCTCCTCACTTACACTTGATAAGGCCACGCTAGGTGGTGGAGTTCTGGATAAACGTTTACATTCACTAGCTGCTTGATTCAGGACATTGTCTACGTCAATGGGTCTCAGTTATAGTGCTGTTTGGTTAATCGAATGTATCAGAAGTGCCAGGTTACGATGTACTTATCTGTATACAATAATTTTGTTTTGCTCTTTTATCAGGGCCTAGTATAAATCGTTCACTTGAGCTGCTTACTGTGCTACACACAGGCCTTGGTGGTGTCGGTGTGAAGGAGATTGCAGCAGAACTCCTTAATAAAACGTGTCATGGGAGACGGCTTAAGGGCTCTGGTGATAGCAATTGCCTGCCGAACCAGGGGTTGGCGCTGTGTGCTGATGCCTTCTCACTTTCTCCCTCTGCACAGCAAAAGACTAAGGGCCGTTCCCCAACTGACGTCACTTGCGTTAGCCATCCTGCCCAAAAGTTCAGCCTCTTTGAGTCAATTCAGCTCTGAGCTTCCGTCTGAAACTTGTGACGTGTATTTTTTTACTTTCTCGTATATGAAGTACAGGTAAAGTATTGTAGTCGTCTGAAAATTCGATGTTGAGATTTTGATGAAACTCAACGTTTTAGACCTCCAAGTCTGAAAATACCATTTTTGGAATTATGTCTGTCTGCGTGTGTGTGTTTGTAACATAATAACTTGAGTACACTTTCACTTTGGTCAACCAAAGTCTGCATACAAATATTAGGTACAAAATGTAGATTTCTATCCACTTTTGGGCTATTTCCACTAACCGGAAGTGGTACTTTACCTTTTACTCATGCAACTGCAGAGTCTGAGTTATTCAACTTTACTTTTATAATAATTGTTCAATATATTATTGATTTGATTTGATCTGTTGTTGATGGTTCTTTAATGTAGTATAAAAATATAATCATTGTCTTGCAGCTTACTCCTCAAATATCCATCCCTATATCTGAGTATATGAAAAAGTCTAGGGGGGACCACTGTCGATTTTTTTTGTGCCTTATTTCAATTATGTGGGGTCACCACAGTGGCACCCCAACACTTTGATGTTGTTTTGTCTCCTCTTTGCAAGAGCTATTGGATAATGTTACAGAGGTGAATAATGGCTATTCAACTTCAATCTAAATTTATCTCAAAATGATCTGAATGAACAGTTCCAGTCTGGTTTTCACCCCCTTCATAGTACAGAAACGGCACTTATCAAAATTACTACTGTAATGACCTCCTTACGGCAGCTGATTCTGGTTTAATTCCTATTCTCATCCTCCTTGATCTGAGTGCGGCCTTTGACACGATTTGTCACACCACTCTTCTCAATAGATTATCTTTGATTGGCATTACCCACACTCCACTAGATTGGTTCAGATCCAACCTCTCAGGCCACCCTCAGTTTGTTCAGCTTAAAACTTTCACATCCCAACCCACCACTGTTAATTCAGGTGGCCTCTGTCCTGGGATCCCACCTTTTCATTATTTATCTCCTTCCCCTTGGTAATATCTCTTGTAAATACAACATTAGCTTCCACTGATACGCTGATCACACCCAGCTCTATCTCACTAGCAAACCTACTTTTTCCTTTCCATCCTCCTCACTTATTGACTGCATAACAGAAATAAAATCCTGGTTTTCTTCAAATTTTCCTAAATAGTGACAATACTGAGGTTTTCCTCATTGGAACAAAATCAACATTATCCAAAACTGATCATTTTTCATTTGTTATTGCTAATTCCTCTGTCTCCCCTTCTCCACAGGTCATCTTTGACAGTACTTTATTTTTTCAGTCCCCGATCTCCCTATTTCCGCTTGAGTAACATTAATCGTATTCACCCCTCCCTGTCCCCTCACCACTGCTATCCTTGTTCATAGCCTTGTCACTTCTCGTATGGATTATTCCAATTCTCTTTTCTTTGGTCTTTCTCACAAATCTCTTTATAAGCTTCAACTGGTCCAGAATTCAGCTGCCCGCATCATTACTAGAACCCCCTCTATTCATCATATCACTCCTGTTTTGCAGCAGCTTCAATGGCTTCTGGTTAAGTTCCGCATTGACTTCTTCTGTTAACATTTAAGGCTCTCCATAACCTTGCCCCTCTATATCTGTCTGACCTCCTCTATGTTTGCATTCCCTCCCGTACCCTTAGATCCTCTTCCTCCATCCACTTGACTGTCCCCTTCGTCCTTTGGAACTCATTAAAGCAAAAAAATCCTGAAAATGTCGACTCTCCATTAGTATCAAAGCCTAAAATGAGTACTGCCTCAGTATACCATGGATTTGAATAAATGTCTGCCAACTGAATAACAAAAACGCAAAAGTTCCTAATTGGTTTTGGTCACTAAAAAAGCACCGTCCTGTTCTCTTCTTATCATGTCAAATCGTGACAACACAACGTATAACTGCCTGTGAGTGAATTTCGTTTCTTTCTCTCTAATAAATAAACTGACGTTTTCTAATGTCTGTCCCTGTGATTTGTTAATTGTCATAGCAAAAGCTATTCTAACAGGAAACTGTAAACATTTTAATACGAATGGCATATCAAGATCTCCTTTGGTGACTCATGTTATCCCCTGAAGATGGACTACATTACCTTTCTTGTCGTCTGTTAAAATTTTACATGTCAGAATTGTTCAACCAATTTTCAAAACAACTAATCTTAGTCCATCACTCATACATATATTACGCAATAACATTACGATACATCTTTCTTTCAACAGTAATTCGGCCGGTGGAAGACTGGACAGTGTTAACGGTTGTAGATATTCTACGGGATATCGTAAGTTGATGTTTTCATCTTCCACAACATCACCACCAACTGTTTCAGTCTATTGATACACATTTAACCAATTTACAGTGTAACTGATCGACAATTTTTGCATTAATTTGGACATAATGCGTCTTTTTGTATTGGGAACTTAAATGAAGATAACATAAAAATTTATAAGAGCTGAGAGAGCAAGAACTGTGTCTGACAAAAGCATTCACATGAATGAGAGGTGAGAGGACCGCTGGCGTGTGCCATTAACTGGAAATGGTTTAGAGGAGGGCAGGACCACCTCTACCAAATTGAAAAAATCTCTTGTCAGTAGTCTTGTCTCAAGATTTTCTTTTTTAATATATATTTATTATTTATAGACGTGGGTGTGTGTGTGTGTGCCCTGCGGTGGGTTGGCACCCTGCCCCTGGGTTTGTTTCCTGCCTTGTGCCCTGTGTTGGCTGGGATTGGCTCCAGCAGACCCCCGTGACCCTGTAGTTAGGATATAACAGATTGGATAATGGAGGGATGGATGGATATATATATATATACCGTATTTACTTGTGTACCACGCGCCCTCGTGTAAGACACGCACCCTAATTTTTACAAAGAAAATCGCGAAAATCGTTTTGCCCCGTTTACGACGCGCATTGTGATTGTATAGGAAGCGTTTTGAGAGAAAAAGAGAACGCGAGCAAGAAAGAGAGTGAGAGTGTGCAAGCGAGAGAGAGAGATAGAGACAGCACATGCGCAAGCAAGCGAGCGAGAGAGCGAGCGAGCCTAATCAGAAAAAGTGTACATTACAGAATTTCATTTCCTCGTGTATGACGTACACTTGATTTTCTAATGCTAATTTTTGGGAAAAAATATGCGTATGGTACATGCATAAATACGGGGTATATATATATATATATATATATATAGTGAAGGACAGCCGGGTCCCATGCCCGGCAGGGACGCCCCTGCTGCTTATGTTACGGGGGAGCCTCCATGGACATTCCAGTACCTCCCCCGGGATGCTTGGTGGCAGCCTCCCTGGCCGGTGTTTTCCCAACCACCCGCAGGGCTCCATGGGAGATAGAGTCCTCCACAGCTTGGTTGGGGCCCAGCGTGGCCGCTAGGGGGAGCTGCCTGCTTCCCACAGCCCGGCTGGACGAGCCTGCAGCCCCACCCGGAAGTGCAATTAGGACCAGGTGGTTAATCACCTGGAACGCTTCCGGGTGGGCTATAAAAGGGCCCAGCCACCACCACTCGGGGAGCCAGAGTTGGGAGGAAGAAGGAGACGAAGCTTGTCTGGGAGGAGAGTGGTGCCTCTGCGTGGTCTGTGCTGGGTCGGGCGCTATATAGCGCCTTTTACATCTGGCGTAGACCACGCAGAGGCACGTGTACTAAAACACACAGGCTTTATTTTTTCTTCAGCTGTGTGACACGTCTTCCCCGTGCCACACAGCCCAAACACAGTCCCGAAGCACAAAACTCACACAAAACCACAATTCTCCACCACTCCTCCCAGACAAGCTTCGTCTCCTTCTTCCTCCCAACTCTGGCTCCCCGAGTGGTGGTGGCTGGGCCCTTTTATAGCCCACCCGGAAGCGTTCCAGGTGATTAACCACCTGGTCCTAATTGCACTTCCGGGTGGGGCTGCAGGCTCGTCCAGCTGGGCTGTGGGAAGCAGGCAGCTCCCCCTAGCGGCCACGCCGGGCCCCAACCAAGCTGTGGAGTACTATATCTCCCATGGAGCCCTGCGGGTGGTTGGGAAAACACCGGCCAGGGAGGCTGCCACCAAGCATCCCGGGGGAGGTACTGGAATGTCCATGGAGGGTCCCCCATAACATAAGCAGCAGGGGCGTCCCTGCCGGGCATGGGACCCGGCTGTCCTTCACAATATATATATATATATATATATATATATATATATATATAGTAGGTACCTGGCATCGTCACCAGGATAAAGGGAGGATTCATGCCAGGACAGGTCAGAAGGTCATATTGGAAGGAGCAGGGCAATGAGCTCTCCAGAAGCAGCTCACTCTCCCTCACAACAGGTGAAAGTGTTCCTCATTGGACCACTCTAAGACACCCACAGGGTGGCATGGGAGTTGGAGCCTGAAGATGCAGAGAGTGCTGCCTGGGGAGGACTGCCCTGGTTTATGTACAACCCAACAGTGCTTCTGAAGATTGAGACAGGAGGCCAGAAGCAGTTCCTGGGTTGAGAGCCTTCTACTTCCTGACTCGGACTCAGTCTAAGTGAGGGGAGGTGGCTGGATGTAACAGGAGGAAAGAAGGAGGAGAAATTGACAGAATTATTGTATTTAATTATTGCTCTTTTGACGGCTGATGATTGTAAGGGTGCATACCTTTCATTTAAACCCAGAATCGTGTTTGGCATTACTATGTTTGAGGTTAAGGGCTCAGTGGCGCCTACTGGTGGTTGCGATATATTTATATGGTGAATGCCATAATGGAGGGACTGCGGTGGGCTGGCCCCTGCCCGGGGTTTGTTTCCTGTCTTGCAACCTGTGTTGTCTGGGATTGGCTCCAGCAGACCCCCGTGACCCTGTGTTTGGATATAGCGGGTTGGATAATGGATGGATGGATAATGGAGGGACTGACATCCTGATGGAGATGGATGGTGATTCTTTGCCTGGATAGAAACCTGGTGTGCAAATAAAAGCATAGGATTTGTGAACAATTGGGATGATTTTTGGGAAAGGCCTGGATTTTTCAGAAGAGATGGTCTTCATCCTAACTGGAGGGGATCTTATGTATTATCCCAAAATATGGCAGCAAAACTGCCTGGTTGACTGATTAGAGCACCATCCAGGCCGCAGTCATGTGATCTTAAATCACAGGCTGTTGTTTATCCCACCTGTTATTTTACTGAAGCTGTTATCCATAATCCCTGTTGTGGGGCATCCAGTAAATTTAGTCTTGATACAAACCTTAAATTAATTGATAACCAAAAAATAAGGTGTATAATTAGACCAAGGGATAAAACCAGACCCTCCACCAGGGGCATCTGTAATCGAAATTTACTTCAAATTAAAACAAAAAATATATCGCCAGTTCAGAAAAAACCATGTAGTTTTAAATGCTGTTTATTGAACATTCGCTCTCTTGGCACTAAAGCTGTTTTGGTAAATGATATTATATTAAGTACAAAATCTGATCTGTGTCTTCTTACTGAAACCTGGCTTAGTAAATGTGACACTGTTCCCTTAGCAGAGGCGTCACCAGATGGATACTCGTTCCTTCATAAGTCTAGAGATTCTGGTCGAGGAGGAGGCCTTGGAATAATTCATTGTAATAAAATGCAAATCACGTCTAAAAATTTAGGCAACTTTACATCCTTCGAGGTATTCGTTTTAAATATTAAAACAGATTCCAACACAATTATAGTGCTAGTCTACAGACCACCAGGACCATATTCATTGTTCATGACTGAATTTAGCAACCTTCTGTCTGATTTGGCTATAAATTATGATCACGTAGTTCTGATGGGGGATTTTAATGTACACATTGATGTGGAAACTGACACTTTTAGCAAATGTTTTACTTATTTGTTAAATTCAGTAGGATTTTGTCAGATTGTCAAAGGTCCAACTCATAATCATAACCACACATTAGATTTAATTATAACTTACAAAGTTGAAATTCAAAATTTAAATATTACTCCATTAAATGTAGTTATTTCTGATCACTTCTTAATTACATTTGATTTAGTTCTGCCCATGCCAACGCACTCACAGATTAAAACAAAGACAGTGCGACATCTAGATTGTAATTCTGCTTCAAAATTTATAGATACCTTGAGTAAGTCGAGTGTAATCGTGGAAAACCAATTAGATCAGTTAACATCAAATGTAAACATGGAAAACAATTTAGATCAGCTAATATCACATTATAATGTGACCTTGAGAGATGCTCTGGACACAGTGGCTCCCCTTAAACAAAAGTGATCAAAGCGCATAGAAACTCTCCCTGGTTTAATGAAAATACTCGAGCTCTTAAATTAGAGTGTCGAAAACTGGAGCGTAGATGGAGAACAACAAAGCTACATGTCTTTCAAATTGCATGGACAGAGAGTGTTAATAAATATAAAAAAGCCCTCTTTAAAGCTCGCTCAGAATACTATTCTACATTAATAGATAGCAATAATAAAAATCCTCAGGTACTGTTTAGAACAGTGGCTAAATTAACAAATGGTAACTCAGATCAACAGTGCAAAATACCAACAGATATTAGCAGTACAGACTTCATGAACTTCTTCAATGAGAAAATTAAAAATATAAGATCCCAGATCTCAGCATCACAGTACAAACCAAATACTAGCTTAGCAGACCCTGCTGCACATTGCATTCAGCACTTTAGTAATTTTAATCCTGTAACTGAGCAGGAAGTCTTAACTTTAATTACTAAAATGAAGCCCTCTACTTGTTCCCTAGATCCAGTGCCAACAAAACTAGTAAAAAGTGCAATGGATGTTCTTGCAGCACCTATTCTAACTGTTATCAATAGTTCATTACTGCATGGCACAGTACCTGATGCACTAAAAGTGTCAGTCATTAAACCTTTACTTAAAAAGTCAGACCTAGACCCACACATACTAAATAATTATAGGCCTATTTCAAATTTAACATTTCTCTCTAAAATACTAGAAAAAGTAGTCGCCAGTCAGCTTCAGTCACACCTTATGCATTACAATTTATTTGAGAAATTCCAGTCTGGTTTTCGCACTGGTCATAGTACAGAAACTGCACTAACACGGGTTGTAAATGACATTCTGATATCCTCTGATGAAGGAAACTCCACTGTAATTATGTTATTAGACTTAAGTGCAGCATTTGACACCATTGACCATTCTATTTTACTGCACAGGCTAGAAAATGATGTTGGTCTTACAGGCCACGTGCTCGCTTGGTTCAGTTCTTATTTATCAAATCGATTCCAATATGTACAGAAATGTGCTGACAGTACTCCATCATTATACACAGAAGTTCAATATGGTGTCCCACAGGGCTCAGTATTGGGACCTTTACTGTTTTCACTTTACATGCTTCCACTGGGATCTCTCATTAGGAGACATAATGTTAATTTTCACTCGTATGCAGATGACACCCAGTTATACCTTTCATTTAAATCAAATGAAGTTTCTCCGATGTTGTCTTTAATTAGTTGTGTTAGTGAATTAAAGGAATGGATGAATGAGAACTACTTGTCTTTAAATACAGATAAAACAGAGATGTTAATTGTTGGAGGGAATGACGCTGATCACAGCAATATTTTGTCGACATTTAACTCAGTTGGAATCCCAATTAATTTTACTGAATCAGCCCGCAATCTAGGAGTTATCTTTGATTCTAGCATGTCATTTAAAGCACATATTACAAAGTTGTCCAAAACATGTTTCTTCCATCTTAAAAATGTTAGGAAATTAAGGCGCTTTCTAAATAAACAGGATTGTGAGAAATTAATTCATGCATTTATCTCTAGTAGGATTGACTACTGTAATGCGGTGTTCACTGGCTGTTCAAACTGTTCTTTATACAGCCTCCAGTTAATCCAAAATGCGGCTGCAAGAATTATTACAAGAACAAGAAAATATGAACACATAACTCCAGTTCTTAAATCCTTACACTGGCTCCCGGTTAAGTTTAGGGCAGATTTCAAAATCCTCCTTTTAACATATAAAGCATTAAATGGCCAAGGTCCGGCTTACTTGTCTGAACTTATCATGACTTACAAACCAGAGTGCACATTAAGATCTCAAGAAGCCGGTCTGCTTATGACTCCAAGAATTAATAAAATAACAGTGGGAGGTCGAGCTTTTAATTACAGGGCACCTAAACTGTGGAATGGTCTGCCTGCTACTATAAGAGATGCCCCTTCGGTCTCAGCTTTTAAATCCCGGCTGAAGACTCACTACTTCAGTTTAGCATATCCTGACTAGAGCTGCTGATTAACTGTACATACTGCATCTCTGTTGTTAGTCATTAGCACTAAAACATAAGTAACATGATAAGTATAATTGAATACTAACCCTCACCTATTCTGTTTCTGTTCTCGGTACTCAAATGTGGCAATTGGTGCCACGGCCCACCTGCCAAGTTGTTTGCCTGCCTATGGTAAAGCCATCCCTGGTGGAGGATCACAGGAATCATGGGAAAGAGGGGCCCTTTCATCGGATTGGCTGGCCAAGCAACGTTTCAGCCGTGGAATGGCCAAATGGGGAGGCAGCTTGATGGATGAGGTCTCCAGCACTCTAAAAATATCAAAATCTTATTATATGATATCATCTACTGTTAAATTCTGCTCTGTACTTCTAAAATTTTTATTATTATGCTGTATTAAGGATTTGTTCTGTTCTGTGTATTGTATTGTATTGAACCCCTTCTTTTGACACCCACTGCACGCCCAACCTACCTGGAAAGGGGTCTCTCTTTGAACTGCCTTTCCCGAGGTTTCTTCCATTTTTCCCTACAAGGTTTTTTTGGGAGTTTTTCCTTGTCTTCTTAGAGAGTCAAGGCTGGGGGGTTGTCAAGAGGCAGGGCCTGTTAAAGCCCATTGTGGCACTTCCTGTGTGATTTTGGGCTATACAAAAATAAACTGTATTGTATTGTATTGTATAGGATTCCACAATGGAAAGATGTGGAAGGACACGCATCCCAGCTGGTACCTTTCCCAGGCGGGAGGCCGTAATGGAAGGACAGAGGGAGACTGATTCCTGAAGTCATATATTCCCCTTCAATACAGGGTGGTAGCATCCTTCTGGTGGAACTTCCATTTGTACACCCACTGGGCAAATTGGGGGCTGTAGTCCTGAGAGACAGCCCTGTTAGAGCCTTGGGTGCCTCTAGGGGGAGTTGCAGGGAAACACTACCACTACTATGGGGATCTTCTAACTGACCTGGTAGTTCTTGTGACATGAAGTGCTATGTCCTCCTGGATCCTGCATTAAAGAAGCTGCCTCCTCCACATCAGGGAGTCAGAGTTGGGAGGCAGCGGATGACTCTCATGGAGGAGTGGTGGAGGAAGGAGAGGATGGTGACCAATTGTGAGTTATTATTGTGCTGGACTGATTGAGCCCAGTAAAGATATCATTGTACATTAAACTACCTTTTATTGTACTAGACATTGTCGAGTTGTGTCTGGTGTTCAGGGAGTCCCCTGGTCGAATGAGGTATGAATACAAGTCCAAGAATAAATGTTGGGGAGCAAACTGGGTCACCTCTTTCAATAAAGGTTTTGGGAACAAAAGAAATACTGTAGCATTCATCTGAACAGTCACTCTGGAGTAGAGCTCCGTCCTGTGGTGGACCTACGTCCAAATGAAGTGCCACCTTCTGTGAGCACCTCGGATTTACAGACCTCTGAAAAGAAGTGGCGTAGCTTTGGGCAGACAAAGAAATGACGCTATTAGTGACCACCCCCTCTCATGTCTTAAAGTGGTATCGCTTACCTCGGATGAGCCCAGAAGTTGACCCCCGATGTGCATGCATTGCAGTATATACTGTATATAAACACATATTGTTTGACTTTATGTAATATTTTGATTAAATACTGAAGTGGGGTTTCAGTGTCAAACCGGAGAAAGCTGCTCATGTCACAGCATCCCTTTAGGTGCTTCTCACTACCAGAAGCTGGAGGAAGAACTCACAATGAAATAAAAACAGAATTATGTAAAGTATCACCATGAAAATGACTTTCTACTTCTTGAATTATTTTACGTGCTCAGCTAATTGAAATGTTTTGTTTTGCTTTTCACTAACAAATACTGAATAACAAATAGTAGTTATCTACCCCGTGACAGCACGTCCCTCGAGTAGGTTTTTTTTTTTTTTTTGGTTTTGATTGGAGGAACATTTCAAATAAAAATAAAAATAAACAGAACATGCTGTGTGTCAAGAAATGATTTATTGTTATGTTCACTCAAGCTGTATTTGTCTATTTGTGGCTTTTGGGGTCGGGCATTAGGGGGTGTGTAAAGAAGTCACGCTGATGGGATATTAGTGAGAACAAAAAGAGTCAGAGATCAATTGGCACAGCCTTGGTGGTTTAGAATCGAGAACATGCACAGCAGCTCCAGTGCTAAGCACTCTGGGATCCATGTCATCTGGTCCTGGGGACTGCTGAGAATTCAGCCTTTTTAACCCTGCAGTAAGTAAATCTGACATACCTAACGACTAGCAGTTGTGTAATGTGCCATTGGCTTAAAGGGCACCTTGGCAATATCTGGCCATTCTTAACTACAATGACAGCCGGCCACCGCCTACACAAGATCAGCGACCCTGAGATAGATAGATAGATAGATAGATAGATAGATAGATAGATATGAAATGCACTATATAATAAATAGATAGATAGATAGATAGA
>JANRMT010028174.1:35505084-35532972 GCA_026402145.1 Polypterus bichir lapradei | reverse complement strand
ATATGTATTATGGGAAGTGAAAATTAAAACATATCAGCTTACTTCACACAATATGGGGGCCTGTGGTGCCACTTCCATGTGTAGTGATGACTTTAAAATTTGCAGCAAGCCTTACTGCTTGACAAGTGCTCATTAATTCATTAATTAAATAACAAATTAATTAGTACATATGTAAATTAATTAATTGTGTGAATAATTCATGAAACTCTAAGCACTCTTACCAGTAGGGGGCATGTGTGCTTTTACTTGGCATGCGTTACAAATGGAGCTAAAAGAATGAAAGGGCAGCGGATAACTGGAAAAAGGTACAATTCCACAATTGTAATGTTCTTCCTTATCTTTTCACAGAGGAGTGATTATTTTAACTTGTCCCGTGGAGTTAGGCACACTTTAGTTAGGCACTTTAATCATGTGTCCATTGTAACATCTAAACAGGGATAGTAAGGAGTGTTGGGACACCCATAGGCAAACTCCGAGTAATTGATATTTCAAGTGAAGGAAATGCGAGCAAGTGGCGTTGAGGAGAACATCTTTTCAGACAGGGGTCCAGTACTGACTGATCAAGATGGCAGTTCTTCCGGTTATAATGGGTTCTCGCAGGGAGAGGCGGGGCCAGGCAGATGGACACAGGAAGTGATGGAAAAGTTAATGTCAGCTCTCCTCTTAATTTCACCCATTCCCTCAATGCTCAGCAGTGTATACTGTGATCGCTGCTGCAGGCGGATGCGGCCGCCCTTCAGAAACCCTCTCTTAAACAGTTCTTAAATGGGAAATGAACACATTCTTTGCGGGAGCAGCTGCCGTCTTGCTGGGCTAAGAACATTTAAAAGACCAAGGTCTCTTACTCTCCTGTCTCTCATCCCCCAGACTCCTTCTGCTCCGGCCGCTGCCACCGAACTGCTGTTCCCTCTCGATGAAGAAGACTTTGTGCTCTTTTGAGCAGGAGTCGGGGCCGATGCGTCAAGTTTGACAGCTGCTCTTTGTGGGGCCGGATCACTTCTGAAAGAGACTTGTGTTTGTAACTGGCAGAACAGAAGTAAAGTTTCTACTCCTTGGAAAAACTGCGGAACTCTCCTGTGCAACTTTATGACCCGAGTTTGACAATACATGGAAAAATGAAACTGCAGGCTTCAATGTGATCAGGACTTCAAGGGAGATTGCTGCTTTGATGCAATTGGGACTTCACATACCAAAAGAAAGTGTGGGCTGCACTTCTGAGGCTGGAATGGGAGTGGGGGGTGGGGGGGGAGTCGTTGTTATGTTTTTTGCCTTGGAACCATTTTGGCACCAATACTAAAACCCGAAAGTCAAAATTTTAGTACTGATCCAAGATTATTATAGAAATAATCAGGAATTTCTCAATAATCCAACTGGCCAAAAATCCTTCTTTGATTTCTAAACTTTTTAACTGCAAACCCAAAATTTCAATCTGTTCCTGGCCCACTAGTAAAAGTTGGACCAAACTGGGTCAAAGATGTATTTGAGGGTACTAAAGTAACAAGAAATGAAGATTGGCCTGTCAAGATAAAGCTGCTCAAATAGATGGTAAGAAAATGACAAAAATAAGTTCAATATGACAACATGAAGATCAGTTAAAGCCTTAGAAATGCATTTTTAGATAATACCGTTAAAATTATTATAAATTAGCCAAATCACCTGGCAATATATTTGTGTTATGGGTTAAGGTAACAAACCAGATATTTATGTGACCTTCATGTCGTTGCTGGCTGAATTGATACAGTAGCATACTACCCATCGTCTACACTCCCCCTTTAAATACTTTGACGATGACACACAGCAGTGGATGTCATTCTTTCCAGGAGACCACACTGTATCCTCTAAAAATTTTCGATATGTCTTTCTGATATTTCAACCGGGATGAAGAAGCCCCATCTCCAGTTCAACTTGGCCATGATGGACCTTCTTGTTATTCCTGCCAGCCTGTCTATTTAATACCCCATCTCTGCTTGTCTCAGCTCATTATTGCTAACACAGGCCAAGTCACATTGTACCCTTGTGGTGGTGATTAATGACAGACTGTATTGCAATTGTATTTCGAAACTTACAGATTCATTCAGTTTAACATCAGCAAGATCAAACAGAGTATGGGTAACACTTCTGGGTACTGCAAAAATTAGCCAACCACATTTACTGTAATGTAACAAGACCTTAACAAAGGCTCCACTGAGGGTTCATAACACTTATAAAGCATCCAGAAAGTGTTTATTCATCTCTGCCACGTGACCAACTGTCAAAATTTCATTTTTTAGTGGCCTGAAGGAGCTTAACTGAGACACATTTCTTTTGATTTTCGATATTTAGTGGAAGACCTGTGAATCCTTTATGTTAACAAGTCATTTTGTAATGAATCCGCCCTGATATGCTGAAACGAGCCAATCACTGCCACTCACCTTCCTAATTGGAAGGCAGCTGATAAACAGGATAGGCCATTATGGCATCCTGCAGCACCCCACTGTACATCCCCTTCTGAAATGTTCAGTTCAAACAGACGAATGAAATATATACAGTGTGATATGGATGCTATATAGCGCCCGACCTGACACAGACTCACACTGAGGCACGTGTAAAAAACACAAACATACTTTATTTTGTTCACCTCTGGGGCATGTCTTCCATGTGAACCCCACAGGCAATACACAGTCCAAAAGCAGTTAACACAATCACTTTCTCTTCCTTCTTGGCACCACCACTCCTACCAAGCAACCTTGTCCTCTTCCACCCGACTCTGGCCACTGAGTGGTGGTGGCTGGCCCCTTTTATAGCCCACCTTGCTTGACCACCTGGTCCCAATTGCACTTCTGGATGGGGCTGAAGATTTGTCCAGCCGGGCTGTGGAATCCAGGCAGCACCCCCTAGCGGCCACCCCAGCTCCCAACCAGGCTATGGAGGACTCCGTCTCTCATGGAGCCCTGTGGGAGTTTGGGAAATCACAGTCAGCCAGGGAGGCTGCCACCATGCATCCTGGGAGAGGTATTGAGCTGCCCATGGTTGCTCCCCCAGAGCATATGCAGCAGGGGCGTAAGCAATGTGAAATAAGAGGGGGTGCTCAAAAATAACTGGAATTGAAAAAAGAATTTGTTTTAATAATTTTTACTTACTGAAACTTTAGTCTCCATCAGAGTACCGTCCAAGTGAATGAATGCACTTTTTCCCAATGTTTTCCCACTGGTGAAAACATTTTTGGAATTGCTGAAGAGAAACCTTGTCCAATGCCTGCAGCGATTTTTCTTTGACTTCCTCCACGGTACAAAAACGCTTTCCTTTCCTTTGAGTTCTTTTTGTCATATGTGGAAGGAAGAAAAAGTCACACAGAATAAGATCAGGCAAGGTGACAAGAACTCCAAGACACACAAGTCAAATCAGAAATCTCTTCAATAGTCTGGTGACTATCTCTGTAAATTGCATTGCGAACTTGATTTCAAGATTTTCGTCATTCCTAATTGTATAAGGCTGGCCAGATGTTGGTTGGTCTTCAAGTGAGATTTCCTCTTGTTTGAAATGCGAAAACCACTCGTAGACCTGTGTTTTACTTAAAGCTTCCTCTTTAAAAGCAGTTTCAAGCGTCGCTACAGTTTCAGCAGCTGTTTTCCCTAAGAGAAAACAAAATTTAACGCAGACTCGCTGTTCTTTATGATCACCCATCACAAAAATCGCAGAACACGTTGTCACATAAACGAAACATCATGAAGTTTTGGGGCAGCCTCCCTTTATACTGTTTTACCGGCTGCAAAAGTTTGATTTTTAAATGAGCGATGCTCATAGAACAGAGTCCAAAACAGAACTGGTTTGCATTGAGACAAGATGGCGGTTTTAACAGATAAAATTGGAAATGACTTCATCGGCGCCAGAACCAGAAGTGACGTCATCATTAGCACTGGAACCGGAAGTGATGTCTTCTTGACCAAAGTGACATCGTTGTCGGTGCCGGAACCAAGCGGGATTTCCCAAGAATGGTTTGCAAGAGACTGAGAGAGGCAGCATACTCCGCTGCCTCCTGGTCTGCTGTAGAATTACTATTATTTAGGCCCTTTAGTGGTTTCCCATGCACACATGTGTGACAATGTTTAATAAGAACCGGAGAAAAACTGACACGGAATGCCGTACGAACAATACAGAGCAACACCACTTGAGAGACTGCCACAGTATACTGTAAGTATGCTACACCTAGCGGTGAAATTCGCAACTAAGTCTAGATTGCACGCCAGGTACAGGTTCCGGTTATTTTTGGGTACCCCCTCATATATTATGCAAAAAAGAAAGTCAAGAAATAAGTCAAAATAAGCCCTATACATGCAAACAAAAAATAAAAAATATGTACAATGGAAAAATCACACCCCTATGTCCCCTTCCGAAATTCACTCACAAGTCCAAAATTCCAGCCAACTGTTAACAACAGGTGAATAAAGTGTAGAATGCCGGTGGACCCCAAATAGTTGAAGAAGTCTTAACTGAAAAATGTTTTACAGTCAGTCTTCGCCATTGTAAAAAAAAAGGTATTTATTAGCACCCCTGATTCCGCTAGTGATAACGGAATGTAACTTTCATGCTCCAGGAGTGAATCGCCAACCTTCTCCTACTATACAGTTCTTTTTGAAGCTGCAGAACCTTTTCCCATGGCCAGGGCAGATGCTGATCTGTCTAGTTAGGTCTTTTCTGTATAATATCACCTCGATAGTTGTCCTCCCTCCTATTTTGAAAAATGGCCCCGTTTCATGCAAATTCCACCAGAAAAAAGAAACCGGATGTCCCGCCTTCCGGGGTGCCGCTGTCAATCACAGTCTGTATGGCCTGCCCTAACCCTAACCTGCACAAGCAAACCAGACAGATAGCAGAAAACACATAACAGCTTTTTTATGTGACAGCGCTACAATTTTACCATCATTTCGACACGTCACACAGCACGGAAATGAATGACCGACCTACTGACGTGTTAAAAGTGTTCTGAAGACCAAAAGAAGGCTTCGTTAAGGTCTTGATACATACAAGTAAATGAGTAAGAGATGTACTTTTGCTAAAGTGTTACCAGAGTATGCAGCACAATCACTGGTCCAGGATTTCGCCTCATCATGTCTGGACTACTGCAACTCTCTACGTTTAGACGTACCTGTGTGTGCTACCGAGCCACTTCATACGAATGAAAATGCAGCAGCTGTTGAAGCAGGCTGACACGGGCACCCGTAGCCCCAATGAAGGCCTTACACTGGCTCCCGGTTAAGTTTAGGGCAGACTTCAAAATCCTCCTTTTAACATATAAAGCATTAAATGTCCTGCTTACTTGTCTGAACTTATCATGACTTACAAACCAGAGCGCACATTAAGATGTCAAGATGCCGGTCTGCTTAGGATTCCAAGGATTAACAAAAAACACAGTGGGAGGTCAAGCTTTTAGTTAAAGGGGCCCTAAACTGTGGAAAGGTCTGCCTGCTACTATAAGAGATGCCCCTTCGGTCTCAGCTTTCAAATCCTGGACGAAGACTCAATACTTCAGTTTAGCATATCCTGACTAGAGCTGCTGATTAACTGTACACACTGCATCTCTGTTGCTAGTCATTAGCACCAAAACATAAGTAATATGATCTTTATAATTTGTTACTTAGGGCCGGTTTATACTTGACGCTCAGAATGCGTATGCACCCGCATCATGGCTGCCACGCTTTCCCAGCATTCATTTCACACATCCTCTGAGCAGGTCCTCAGAAATTAACGGGACGCGTGCGCGAGTTGCAGTACCAGCAAAAAGTCGGGGAGTGCAGTGTGCTAAAAGTCGGAATGTGATGTCAGAGTCTCTGTTTACTATCTACATGTGACAGAAAGCCTCTATGCCGATGCTAGGGGGATCGATGTGCGTGCTTCGCTGTTTGACGAATGGTTCGATGTGGTGAAGCAAAATGCCGACATACAGATGCATTCGTGGTGCTTTTATATTCAAGCGTCGCATATTCCCTATCGTAATGACACGATGCATTTTAAAAGTCTCACATAACATCTTTGTGCCGTCTTTTTTTTTGCAACTTCACAACAGCAACATAATGTATATCGCTGTATTTGAGCCGCTGAGGAAAAAAATAAAGGACACAGTGAAAACGTGTATTTTGTGATTAAAGTGGAAATTTCGGCTTTAATCTCAAAATGTCCACTTTAACCTTGTAGTTTACTTTATCATTAAAGTAGACCATTGTAAATGTCATCCCAGTTTTTAATTCCTACGAGCTTCTTGGACCTGACAGTTGCGGCAAGCAGCAATAGATCACCACACAGAACAAATTAAATGTATGATATTTCAACTCTCTGCACATTTAGAATCTTTAGATTTATACTTGATATCACTTTCATGATGAAATGAATTAAAGTGTGTATGTTACATTTTACATATAATTTCGTTTAAATAATGAATACTGTTAATAATTACACACATGGGGGTGACACGATGGCGGAGCAGTAGCACTGCTGTCTCACAGTGAGTTATGTTGCTGATATTTCCTGCTTGTATTCCACACTGTGCTCTGGTTTCCTTCCAAAGATATGCAGATTTGGGGATTTGGTGCCGCTAAAATGACGCTAGTGTATGCGAGTGCTTGTATTCACCTTGCGATGAGCTGAGGCCTCTTCCAGGGATTGTTTCTCAGTCGTGCCCAATGCTTGCTGGAATGGACACATCCCTGGGTTGATGGATTTAATCAATAAACATCTTTTTCAGAGATATTGCGGTAAGGAATTTAATAGGTGTTCTAGGCAATTCACAACAGAGAAGCTGAACATGTTCTCACTGTGATAATATCTCACAATGCCACCTGGTGGATTCCTCCAGATTTACGTAAAAACGCGCGCAAGTGTAAACACTACAACGCTTGCATAGCAGGAGCGTCCGCTGCAGCATGCGTCGCGTCTCGTGAAGTATAACTCTGGCCTAACCCTCTATTCTGTTTCTCTTCTTGTTTGTAAAATGTGGTACTTGGTACCACAGCCCACCTGCCAAGTTCTTTTGCCTGCCTAAGGTAAAGTCATGCCTGATGGAGGATCGCAGGAATCATGGGAAAGAGGGGTCCTTTCATTGGATTTGTGCTGTTTCAGCTGTGGAATGGCCAAATGGGGGAGGCAGCTTGATGAATGAGGTCTCCAGGACTCTAAACATATCCAAATCATATTATTTAATATTATCTACTGTTAAATTCTGCTCCGTACTTGTAAAATTTTTATTTTTATACTGTACTGAGGATTTGTTCTGTTCTGTGTATTGTATTGACCCCGTTCTTTTTGCCTACCTGGAAAGGGGTCTCTCTTTCAACTGTATTTCCCGAGGTTTCTTCCATTTTTTCCTTGCAAGGGTTTTTTTGGGAGTTTTTTCTTGTCTTCTTAGAGAGTCAAGGCTGGGGGGGCTGTCAAGAGGCAGGGTCTGTTAAAGCCCATTGCAGCACTTCTTGTGTGATTTTGAGCTATACAAAAAATAAACTATTGTATTGTATTGTATTGTATTGTACTAGGAGACTCAGGACAGACAGTAGAATCAGGCATACAGACTCAATTTAGATGACTTGAGCCTTAAACCATAGGCATCTCTTACATTTATTACAATTCTTATCAGGGGCAGTATGGTGGCGCAGTGGTAGCACTGCCACCTTGCAGTTACAGTAGTAGACCGGGGTTCGCTTCCCTGCATGGAGTTTACATGTTCTCCCCATGTATGCGTGGGTTTCCTCCGGGTGCTCCGGTTTCCTCCCGCAGTCCAAAGACATACAAGTTAAGTGCATTGCCGATACTAAATTGTCCCTAGTGTGTGCTTTGTGTGTGAGTGTGTGTGCCCTGTGGTGGGCTGGTGCCCTGCCCGGGATTTGTTCCTGCCTTGAGCTCTGAGCTGGCTGGGAGTGGCTCCAACAGATCCCCGTGACCCTGTGTTAGGATATAGCGGGTTGGACAATGACTGACTGACTGACAATTCTTATCATACAAACCATTATTCATCCTCATCTGACTCCTATCTTTTCACTGCTCTAATTTTGTCTTCTTAAGTGAGGGGGTGTCAAACCTCTCTCTGTCCATCATTTCTGTCTGACAAGGCCTACTAGCTCGGCACTTGCTACCATTATTTACAGCCAAAGAGTTCACATTCCCTCTCTAAGCGAGGGGCCCATCCTTCTCCGCCTCTCCTGTATGTCAAACCTTTGGCTTCATGAACTAGTGGTGATTTCTAGCTCATACAGAATAATAAAAATAAGTAGGCATGAGTCATTTTTAATCCTAACTCTTTCATCTTAATGCTTAGTAAAATATAGTGTCTAATTTTCTCATGTGCTTATAATACTTTTCTAATACGGAGAGATTACCAATTATAAGAATACATTTTTCTAGCTGGAGGTGGCAGAGTTAAAGACGCTAAGAGTTGCATTGCGTGTGACGAGGATGGACAGGATTAGAAACGAGGACATTAGAGGGTCGGCTAATGTTGGACAAAAGCAGAGAAGTGAGATTGCGTTGGTTTGGACATGTGCAGAGGAGAGATGCTGGGTATACTGGGAGAAGAATGTAAAGGACAGAGCTGCCAGGGAAGAGGAGAAGAGAAAGGCCTGAGGGGAGGTTTATGGATGTGGTGAGAGAGGACATGCAGGAAGAATCAGGAAGTGCAATGGTTTAGCAAGGAGGAAGTAAGGACAGCTATGAAAAGGATGAAGAATGGAAAGGCCGTTGGTCCAGAAGACATACCTGTGGAAGCATGGTGGTGTTTAGGAGAGATGGCAGTGGAGTTGTTAACCAGATTATTCAATGGAATCTTTTTAAAGTGAGAGGATGCCTGAGGAGCGGAGAAGAAGTGTACTGGTGCTGATTTTTAAGAATAAGGAGGATGTGCAGGACTGTAGTAACTACAGGGGAATACAACTGATGAGCCACAGCATGAAGTTATGGGAAAGAGTAGTGGAAGCTCGGTTAAGAAGTGATGATTAGTGAGCAGCAGTATGGTTTCATGCCAGGAAAGAGCACCACAGATGTGATGTTTGCTCTGAGGATGTTGATGGAGACGTATAGAGAAGGCCCGAGGGAGATGCATTGCGTCTTTGTGGACCTGGAGAAAGCATATGACAGGGTGCCTCGAGAGGAGTTGTGGTATTGTATGAGGAAGTCGAGAGTGGCAGAGAAGTATGTAAGAGTGGGAAGTGTGACAGTGGTGAGGTCTGTGGTGGGAGTGACGGATGTATTCAACGTAGTTGTGGGATTACATCAGGTATCAGCTCCGAGCCATTTCTTATTTGCAATGGCGATGGACATGTTGACAGATGAGATTAGACAGGAAACCCTGTGGACTATGATGTTTGCTGATGACATTTTGGTCTGTAGCGAGAGTAGGAAGCAGGTCAAGGAGACCCTGGAGAGGTGGAGATATGCTCTAGAGAGGAGAGGAATGAAGGTCAGTAAGAACAAGACAGAATTCTTGTATTTAACCAGCTGTGATGATACCGGTCACTCCTCTCTTCAGGTCACTCCACTGCCACCGTGTAGTGGCACGTACGAGTTCAAATCCTTGATGCCTGCCTATGGAGTAGTCCGTGGGTGAGCACCTACAATATGTACTGTATATGGACACACACATGAGGTCCTCTTGCTCTTTCTTGTCAACTCAGGTCTGCTGATAAATGACATCTGGTGATGCTACATCTGTCTGGCATCAAATCTCAATCCAGACTCTTTTCACGAGTATCTCCTAACTGGTGGAACAAGCTGCCCACCTCCATTTGAACTACTGACTCCTTCAGTGTCTTTATGAAGTGTTCGAAGACCCTCTTGTTGGGTTAATTTCTGTCTAGTTGTTATTGTCTTTGATGCATTCTTGGAACTGAGGAAGTGTAACCCACTTGCATTTTGTTGTGACATTTTCACTAGTGATGATAAATTCTGTACCCCTCTCCTGTACCGTTTGATCCTAAACTCCTCCAGATTGATTTTTACTCAATTATGTTGACCTTTTTTGTAAGCCACCTTCAATAAAAGCATCTGCTAAGTGAATAGAAAATGTGCTGCCAACGTCTCTACTCTCATGCAATCTTTCTTGGAATTATTTGGCCAGTACTGTTGTGATCCATCTCTAGGTAGAACAACTTCCTTGTATCTTTTCCTCTTAATGCTGCCATATTTGGAACCACACTAAAGCTTCCTTAGAGACAATATTTTTTGTTTTTTGGTTGGGTGCACATATAAGCCGATTCTCACTACCATATGACTCATTACCTTCAGCTGAATGTTTTTGATGTGATAAGGTGGTTTTGGATTTTCCCCCTTCCCATTACAACCCTCTTTAATTAAAGGGATTTGTGAAAGTTTTTAAAGGGAAGATTTTCAGTTGCGTCAACAATAATATGTGTACAAACCTCCATAAACTTTGACTTGGCCATTTTGAAGTGATTCTTCCCCCAATAATAGCCTTCCGTCACAATAAAATTTTTGAATTGCCATTTCTTTAAGTTGCACCAATGGCAACCTATAAGCAAAACTTTGTGAAAATCCGTTTAGCCAGTTTTGCATGATGGGTAAAGAAACAGACAGACAAACCCAAGAGATCCGATGTGAAGGATGATACGGGCAAAAAACAGATAAATAACATTAAACAAAGCCTAAATACTCAAAAAACTGACAATTTCATTAATATAGATGTTAGTGAACTCAGAATTGGAAATATGGAAATAGTAATCATACAAAAATGTATGGCATCTTCTTCTTCTTCTTTCAGCTGCTCCTGTTAGGGGATGCTACATCGGATCATCTTCTTCCGTCTCTTCCTGTCCTCTCCATCTTGATCTGTCACCCCCATCACCTGCATGTCCTCTCTCACCACATCCATAAACCTCCTCTTAGGCCTTCCTCTTTTCCTCTTCCCTGGCAGCTTTGTTGTTAATATCCTTCTCCCAATATTCTCAGCATTTCTCCTCTGCACATCTCCAAACCAGCGCAATCTCGCCTCTCTGACTTTGTCTCCCAACCTTCCAACCTGAGCTGACCCTCTAATGTCCTCATTTCTAATCCTGTCCATCCTCGTCATGCCCAATGCAAATCTTAGCATCTTTTAACTCTGCCACCTCCAGCTCTGTCTCCTGCTTTCTGGTCATTGCCACCGTCTTCAGCCCATATAACATAGCTGGTCTCACTACCATCCTGTAGACCTTCCCTTTCACTCTTGCTGATACCCGTCTTTCACAAATTACTCCTGACACTCTTCTCCACCCATTCCACCCTGCCTGCACTCTCTTCTTCACCTCTCTTCCACAATCCCCATTACTCTGTACTGCTGATCCCAAGTATTTAAACTCATCCACCTTTGCCAACTCTGCTCTCTCCATCCTCACCATTCCACTGACCTTCCTGTCATTCACACACCCATATGTTAATTATATGTGTTACAAGTTATTAGACTTGTAGTATAGCACCCCAGAAAGGAATGTCCTTTTTAGAAAAGAAGATAATCAGGAAGTAGGAACTTCTGTTCAGCTGCTGTTTGTTTGAACGCACTAAATAAAACCTCAAAAAGATCTGATAGGATCATCTTGAAAGCAGAACTGAAGTTCAGAAACAGTTCCAGTTCTTGTAAGAATATTATTTTCTTTATTAATTATACTTTAACTGGAATTAGCCCCATCACCAGGTGCTAAGGCCAATGTAGAGCCATTTGCTAGTTATCTAATGTAATAAATTCACGCAGAAAACTGCAAAAAGAGTTGGGGAATCACCACGTATAATGTCCGTCGGACAATATGAAAATGCAGTTAAGATTTGATGAAAAAACCAAAACATTTGGCAGAATACAGAGATGGAATAATTGTATATATACAAAATGGCTGCAGGAAATGAGTTGTGAGGAAGTGACAATGGAAGCAGAAGTGACGTCATCATTGAGGAGCCGGAAGTGACGTCATCACTGATGGACCGGAAGTGGCGTCATTCTGAGGAGCTGGAAGTGACGTCATCACTGATGGACCGGAAGTGACATCATTCTGAGGGGTCAGAAGTGACATCATCACTGATGGACCAGAAGTGGCATCATTCTGAGGAGCTGGAAGTGACATCATCACTGATGGACCAGAAGTGACATCATTTTGAGGGGCCAGAAGTGACATCATCACTGATGGACCAGAAGTGGCATCATTCTGAGGAGCTGGAAGTGACATCATCACTGATGAGCCGGTCATAGTGTCATTCTGAGGTGTTGGAAGTGACATCATCACTGATGGACCGGAAGTGACGTTATCCAAGGGAGTTGTCTTGAGGTAACCATTTTCAGAGACTGGAAGTGTTATCGGTGAGTAAGTGTCATTATTCTTTGTCTTCTTTTGTTCTGTAGAGACAGAGAAAGAGGCATCAGTACCCAAAATCAACCCCTTATCTTGCGTTATATCACTCACCTCAGGACTTGTTGACTTCCTCCTAAGCGCACGTGTGTGACACTAAGTTATATGAAATGTTTGTGTATCTATTAGTGCAGAGTCTATGAGAGGTTCTTATAACCCCCACGAGGTCCATGTGGACTGTTTGCTTTGCATTTTCACTAAAACCTTTTAAAATGAACTTTTGGAGTGAGAAGTTTCTTTCGGTACATGTTTGACCCGTGCTTGATCCTGCCTACAGCCAGCCCTAAAGTCACCATTGCCTCCATATTTGTCACGCTTTATCCTGGCTAAGAGTGACAGATAACCCATTTGTCCCTCCAAGCTCATATATAAAATAAGATTTTACTCTATGGCCAAACGTAAGTGGACAGCCCTCCAAACGACTGAGTTAAGGTGTTTCTTTGTTAACAGGTACGTCATCTCCAGCACACAGCCATGCAGTCTCCATTGACAGTAGAATGGACCATACGGAAGAGCTCAGTGACTTTAATCTTTTATGTTAACGTTAATGGTATGTTTACCTTAGTTTTGCTCAATTGGAATAGAATGTAGGCTTCACATAGCTATTGGAAGATTCTGTTTACCCCCTAAAGCTAACAAGTTAATGGAATGGCCTTAATGTTCTGCTCAGTTTCTGAATTTAGACAGCAGAATGCCCTCCGACTGTAGCTAGAAAGCCAGATGGAAACATGAACTGTTAGACAGAAAGGCATTAAGAGCGCATAGCTTCTAAACATTAATCGTTATGTTATGTTACATTAACGTTATTGTTCATATGGTCCAAGTTTGTGTGATAGCATATTGCAATTTTAAGAAATGTAAGACTTAAATGGAACATCATAGACAAGTACTGTTTTGTCTTGGTAGAGTTCTCTAATACTCTACTTTCCCCTTTTGTATTATTAATATGTAGCCTTTGTCAGAATGTCTCAAATCTCACAGACTTTACACTGTTTATAAGGTATTGTAGCATATAACTTTTCCTCACCTTCCCTTCTACATCTATAACCTCAGGCAATTAGGTGTAGTAAAAGACAAGCAGGAGTTAAGTTACAATTTAAACAATGTATTATTGGCAATATTCACAAATAATAACAATATGCAAAGTACATTTGGATACTGGCAACCATACAACCTGATAAATGGTGATGTGTAGTTTCAGGCGGCACTCAGACTTGTTAGTTACTTAAACATGTCTGTAGTTCATTTGTGGTCAGCTTTCTTCAGAACAGGCCGCATGCCTGTCTCAATATGGCTGCTGAGCTGTGCTCTTCATTGTGTTGTACTTTTCAGTTCATGGTGTGAGAGCTGCTCCTTCATCAGTTGGTGAGAGAGAGAATGAGATTAAGCAAGCAAATTTATAGATGTTCTGTCCAACCCCTACAGCCAATAGGGTGTCATGGTACTTAAAAGCTTCTGATACAAGCCAGTTCCAAACAGCCATACTTCAAACCAATGGGGGGACAGAAAACATCTTCACACCTGCCCTCCAAACCATGTGTTAAGGTAAAGCTTGTCAGTTAGGCAGCCTGGCTTTCCTATGGGTGGTTGAGAGACTTCAGAGAAACATTAGCCAAACTTGTGTTTCAAGCACTTCCCCTCAACTCTGTCGTAAAATTCAAAGAAAGCCATTCCTAAAAGGCAGGGGCAAACATGAATGTTTCTCACTAATGTAACACTAATATTCCAAGACAAACAAAATATTGATCAACTTATATGCAAAATCTCACGTCACAACAAGGACTAACTTCTTTTTTTATGTGTGTGTCTTATCAACTTTCTTCTTTCTTTTTTGCGTGAACTGTTTGTTTTATATTTCGTTAATACTTGAACTGTGAGTCATGCTAACTGCTGGAATGTTTTCTTGGTAGCTATTTGGAAATCCTCGCCAAACGTGGCTTCACATGTGTGATAAGAGGTCTGTGGCGGAACATCCCGGAGTCCCGGAGCGTGTGTGCTCCAAACCCACGTCAGTGCACGTCTGAGTGGGTACACATGTGACAGTGCACGCTCCGCTCCGAGGCAGGTTGGGGTCCTTGGCTGCACGTGTGAATGTGAGCAGGTCAGTCCGGTGCCTCATTTACACCTTGGAGATGACCCCTTTAGCAGCACATGGCCGGCACTTGAGAGGCAGGGGTGTTTTGTCTTGGTAGAGTCCACTATTTCTCTACTTTCCCCTTTTCTGATTCTTTATTGTGTAGACTTGCCTCCCTGCGGTGGGCTGGCGCCCTGCCCGGGATTTGTTCCTGCCTTGCGCCCTGTGTTGGCTGGGATTGGCTCCAGCAGACCCCCGTGACCCTGTTTTAGGAAATAGCGGGTTGGATGATGGATGGATGGATAGATGGACTTGCCTCCAATCCCATAGATTAACCACTGTTTATCAGGTATTGTACTTTATCACTTCTCCCCATCTTCCCTTCTACATTGCAATTAGATAGATATATAGATAGATAGATAGATAGATAGATAGATAGATAGATAGATAGATAGATAGATAGATAGATACTTTATTAATCCCAAGGGGAAATTCACATACTCCAACAGCAGCATACTGATAAAGAACAATATTAAATTAAAGATAATTAGGTAGAGTAAAAAGACAAGCACGACCCTAAGCACATCCCTGGTCTGTCAGCACACCGCATATGAGTTAAGTTACAACTTTATATTCATAAAATAATAACAATTAGCAAAGCATATGTGAATATTGGCAACCATAATTTAGTAGTTAGTAGTTAAAGGCCATCAGTTTGATGCTGAACCATAGCAACTTGATGGTGTGATGGATGGCCGGGACCCATGCCCAGCCAGGACGCCCCTTTGATACTTGGTCCAGGGGAATTGCCATGGGCTACACACTACATCCCCCAGAACACTTGGTGTCAGCCTCCCTGGGTTGCATCGGGGCCACAGACATGGGACTTTGGAGCTCAGCCTTGTTGGACTCCGTGGCCACCACCAGGGGGAGCTGCACAGCTTAACGAGCCCGTGTGGGCTGGAATGCAGCCACTCCCAGAAGTGCAGCCTGAATTATGTTAATTATCACCTGCAGCACTTACGGTAAGCTATATAAGGAGCCAGCAGCCACCACTCTGGGAGCCAGAGTCGGGAGGAGGAGGACAACGCTTGCCTGGAGGAGTGGTGGTGAAGACCAGTGTGTTTTGTTTGGGTGTATTTACTTTGTGCTTTTGGGACTGTGCTGTGCCTGTGGGACACGGGGAAGACGTGCCCCACGGGTGAAGACAATTTGCTTTTATACGTGCCTCCGGTGTCAGTCTGTATCGGGCCGGCACTAGTGAAGCGCTTTTTCCACAATGGATAAACGATCTGTAGGAAGAGCGATCTTGTGCTAGTTGATCAAGTTCTGCCAAAGTCCTCCTTATTGTTGCTGTAATTGTATCAAGCCAATCATGATATCTTTTTCCAGTGACTGTTGTCTTCTTATGGTATCTCCAAAGTAGCTTTGTAATCCATGCTTTGAGTGACATTACCGGCTTGATCTGTTCCATGCCTGATTTGTTTGTCCTTCTGGCTGTCCATGGTATTGATAAAATCCATCTCCAGCACCACATTTCAAATGCATCAATTCGTCGACTGTCCTGTTTCCACAGCCATAGGTAACCACAGAAAAGATCGAACTGTGTGCGAGCCGTATCTTGGTCTTGGTCTGCAGCAATACAACCTGGTAAATGCTGATGTGTAGTTTCACATACTTGTAGTTACTTAAATGTCTCTAGTTGAGTCATCATTTCCAGTCAGCTTTATCTCAATATGGCTGCCAAGTTGTACTCCTCATTGTGTTCTCTTCATGACCATGGTGTGAGAGTGAGGGAGAGGAAGGGGCAAAGTGACCAAATTTATACATTCTCTGTCCAAATCCTTACAGGTTTTGTGGTACAGAATGGTCACTGATTGAAAACTAATCCCAAACAGCCATATTTCAGACCAACAGAATTCTGGTACAATTCACCCCCCCATTTGCTTGCTTATGGGCTCTTGCAAGTCCAAACACAGTCACTCTTACCAAGCTGGTCTGATGCTCAATCCCCCACACAGCGTTTTCACACCTCCACCCAAGGCCATTTGTTGAGTTGAATGAACCTTGCCAGCTAGGTAGTTTGGTTGAGAGTATGTGCCTGCAGAGAATTACCTGCCAAACTGGTTTTAGGCACTTCTCCCAACCCTGCAATAAATTCTTCATCCTAAGTCACTCCTAAAGACTGCATTGGGTTTCTTTAGTTAGACATGAAGGCATTGCCTCTCTCATCAGTGAAATCCTGAAACACTTAACATTATACTTGCTTTGTCTGACTCACAAATGAAGACATACAAAATATTTATCAACTTACGAGGCGGCAGGGGGAGGGCTACCCAAAAATAACCGGAATCTGTACCTGGCCCAATCTCAACTTAGTTGCAAATTTTGCCACTAGGCGTAGCATACTTACAGTATTCTGTGTTAGTCTACCAAGTGGCGTTGCTCTGTATTGTTCATACGCCATTCCGTGTCGGTGCTTATTAAACGCATTCTGCGATTTTTGTGCTGGGTGATCATAAAGAACAGCGAGTCTGCATTAAATTTTGTTTTCTCTTAGGGAAAACATCTGCTGAAAGTGTAGTGATGCTTGAAACTCATTTTAAAGAGGAAGCTTGAAGTAAAAACACAGGTCTACGAGTGGTTTTTGCATTTCAAACGAAGGGACCAACCAAGATCTGGCCGACCCTTCACAATTAGGAATGACGAAAATCTTGAAATCGAGTTCAATTTACGGAGATCGTTGTCGGACTATTGAAGGGATTTCTGATTTAACTTGGAGTTCTTGCCACCTTCCCTACTTGCCTGATCTTGCTCTGTGTGACTTTTTCTTATTCCTGCTGCAAAAGCTAGACCGGCCAGAGGCAGACATGACACCGCAATGTCCAAACACACACACGTTTATTACACTATTTACAACTATTTACAGTTTTCACTCTCAGTCCTTGGTCCTTCGGGCCGCCTCCACTCCTCTCTCGCAAGCTCTGTCCACTTCCACCCGACTCCGGCTCTCTGACTGGAGAGAGGCGGCCCCTTTTATCCTGTCTTGGATGTGCTCCAGGTGCCTGATGATGGACTTCCGGCAGCACCCCACAGTGTGGCAGAAGTGCTGCCTTTGCACCCGGAAGCACTCTGGGCATAAACCATCCCTGGTATGTCAGCACTTCCTGGTGTCCCGGAAGTGCTGTCCCCCAGGGATCAAGGACCAGCCGGGTACCCAGGGAAAAGAAGTGCCGCTCTCCCGGTTCCTCCTTCCACCAGGCATCCCGGCGGGACAGGGTTCCTGGCCATCTATCACACCGCATATGAAAAAAAGAACTCAATGGAAAGCGTTTTTGTACAGTGGAGGAAGTCAAAGAAAAATCTGTGCAGGTATTGGACAACGTTCCTCTTCAGCGATTCCAAAAATGTTTCCACCAGTGGGAAAACCGTTGGGACAAGTGCATTCATTCACATGGACAGTACACTGAAGAAGAATAAAATTTCAGTAAGTAAAAATAATTAAAACAATTTTTTTTTCAATTCCAGTTATTTTGGGGTATTTTCAGAAGGGAAAGTACAGCAGGGCTAGCAGGATGCCATATTGGCCTATACTGTTTATCAGCTGCCTTCCAGTTAGGAAGGTGAGTGGCAGCGATCGGCCCGTTTCAGTGTGTCGTGGCCAACTCGTTACAAAATGCCTTGTTAACATAAAGTATTCACAGGTCTTCTACTAAATATTGAAAATCAAAAGAAATGTGTCTCAGTTAAGACCCCTTCAGACCACTAAAAAATGAAATTTTGACAGTTGGTCACGTGGCAGAGATGTTATAACTATAAATGTTATGACTGTGAAGTGGAAGCTTTGAGGAGCAACAACAGCTGCGCCATGACGTGCCAGTGTGCTATTGTGCGACCTTTATTGAAAAAAACCTAATCTTAATCCCTGTGATTTTAATAATCTCTAAACTGCTCCTAGATAAAATTTTAGAAAAGGTAGTTAAATCACAACTGACTACATTTCTTATACCAAATTTTAGACCTAGCTTTAAGGAAGGACATTCCACGGAAACGGCACTTCTTGAGGTGTCTAATGACCTTCTTATGGCTGCTGATGCAGTGGAATATTCCGCTCTTGTCATTTTGGATCTTAGTGCAGCATTCGGTACTGTAGACCCCACACTTCTAATTAGCAGGTTAAAGCATTGTGGTGGGATCTCCAGGACTGACTCAGGTGGTTTGACTTCTTATTTGGAGTTTCTCGGTTAGTGTGTGGTGAGTGTGGCTGGTCAGGCCCAGCATCCTGGTCCTGTGGAGCGCTGCAGAGATCTTTTCTTGGGTGACTGTTATCTTCCTTTAGCAAGTATGTCAAGTTCTTCTAAAAATATTTCATATCACATAATATGCTGACAATATTCAGGTTTTATTTTTTGTTCTTTATTATACAATTTATTGTATTAGGAATTTGTTAGTTTTCGCACACCCCTTGGGGTCAGAGCACAGGGTCAGCCATTGTACAGTGCCCCTGGAGCAACTGAAGGTTAAGTGCTTTGCTCAAGGGTCCAGCAGAGTAGGAGCTCTTTTGGCAGTGACGGGGAGTCGAACCAGCAACCTTCGGGACACCAGCGCAGATCCTTAGCCTCAGAGCCACCACTCCGCCCCATTTTTTGCTCATTTAAGCCACAACTCCTCCATAAGTTATCTGCCCCATCGAAAGCCTGAGTGAAATGAATAAATTTGCAGCTGTTCATTTTTTACAGCTCAATTCTAATAAAACAGAGGTTTTAATTATTGCCCCGTTAAATTTGCATGTAGAGTTCAGTCTTGGATTGTTTCACCCAACTTTAAATATTGTGTCCGAAGCCCGGGTGTTATGTTTGCTAGGTGCTTATCTTGCTCTTGTTTTTATCATCTGAGGATTATATCAGAGCTAAGAACAACAGTATCGAAGGCTCAAATGGAGACATTAGTGCATGCTTTTATTTCTTCACATCTTGATTGTTGTCGTTCTTTATTTAAATGTCTAAACAAGACATCGCTGCTGTGACTTCAGTCTATTCAGAATGCTGATGCTAGACTCTTCACCCGCTCCACTAAGTGGTCCCACATTACTCCGATTTTATCTTCAATTTAATGGCTTCCGCTGAAATTTAGATGCCATTTTAAAATTGTATTAATCACCTGTAGAGCTCTGGATGGTCAAACACCACAATGTATTTCAGATTTTCTACAACTACCAGTTGCCCACTTGTGCCATCTAACCAGGGCCTTCTTATTGCTCCACGTTCTCGGCTAAAGACTTGTGGGGACCAGGCTTTTCATTCTTTCTTGTGCTTTACGGGCTGCTGATACAATTGATACATTTAAAAAAATCCCTAATTGTCTTGTATACTCAGATATGGGGATGGATATTTGAAGACTAACTGCAAGACAATGATTATATTTTTATGTTATGTACATTAACTCTTTGAGGGCTGAATATTTTTTCCAAAAAACTTGAATCAATGGTGTCACCCTTAAATCAACATAAAACATCTGCTGCTGCATGCTGTGGCTGCTGTTGGTGCCTGTTCAGTGTCTCTGGCAGCAGTGGGAGGGCGGTGGGCAGCTCAATGGCCAGCCGGAAAAGCGGCAGGCTAGTTGCCTGGCTCTCTTCATGCATCATGTGGCCAACGGTGGCAGTCGCAGTGTGACATAGTCTGATTTGTACCACTTGTCATTGTAAGTGGCAGCCCTCCCAGGCATGTGTGACATCAGCTACATAAACGTGTTCAGCACCACAATCAGCCTGGGGACGATCAACTGATGCTGGTACCTCCTTTTCGTTTTTGATTTCCATCTCCAGATCACTTTAATCAAAATTGGATTCTATGAAGATTACAGTCTGATTCAGCGATACCATGCAAAACGTCGTCCAGAGAATTTTGCTTTACACATTCACTTTGGTCACTCGCCAGATGTCGATGACATTTTAGAGGTTGTTTGCTCTTCGCTATTCATGCATGTGCAGGGAGCTGAGGTCAAATCAACAAAGCTAACTTTCTTTCTATTAAAGAGAATCGAACTAAAATGAAATGGTGAGATTTGTCGCAGATTGCAGCTGATTACCGTCCTCTACCCCTGAGTTTCGACAAAAGTTGACATCTGCCCTGAAAGGGTTAAAGAACCATCAACAACAAATCAAATCAAATCAAATCAAATTAGTAATATATTGAGCAATTATTATAAAAGTAAAGTTGAATAAATCAAACTAAGCAGCTGCATGAAGTAAAGTACCACTTCTGGTTAGAGGAAATAGCTCAAAAGTTGATAGAAATCAATGTTTGGACCTAATACTTGTATGCAAAATTTGGTTGACCAAAGTGAAAGCGTACTCAGGTTATCATGTTTACATACACAGACATACACACACTGACACACACAGAGAGACATAATTCCAAAAATGGTACAGGGAGATTCACTTGAAAAAGGCCCCGGATATTCTGTTGTAACTCCAATTAGAAGGAAGCAATCTAAACCAAAAAAATACGCTCTTTACCTTGACGTATGTGTAATCGATTGCATTACATGCGATGCTGGAAGTGGTTTCCGTTTTCTATCTATCTATCTACAGGAAGATTCACTTGAAAGAGGCCCCGAATATTCTGTTGTAACTCCCGTTAGGATGAAGTGAAGTGAACCAAAAAAATACGTTCTATACCTTGGCGTATGTGTAATCAATTGCATTACATGTGATGCTGGAAATGGTTTCCATTTTCTGCCAGACACATTTTGACCCGGTGCTCCAAGTTCCTGGATATATCGGCAAGCGTCTTGATGAGAGTATAGCAGCAATTTCACGTTGGATGTTTTCCTTCAAATCTTCCACAGTATGAGGCTTGTTCCGATAGACCTTTCATTTGAGTAGCCCCCAAAGGAAGACGTGTGGTGGTGTCTGATCCGGCAACTGTGGTGGCCAAAGCCCCTTTGAAATTAACCTGTTGCTGAAGAAGGACCCAATTTCTGCCATGGTCCTTGCCAATGTGTGATACGTTCTTGCTGGAAGTAACCTTCTGTTAACTCATCCAGTTGATTCTGACATTGCTTAAACAAATTGGTGACCCAATAGGTTCACACACCATGAAGATGCGCTGCTCAATACTGTACGCCACCATCTTAATGAGAAGTCGAGTAACTGAGTGAAGGGGTACGGGAAGTAGGCACCTATAAGTTGCAAATGGAGGTCAAACGTCGTGATGGCTATCCAGCGCCTACCTCATCCCAGCTTGTTTGAAGCTCCATATGCTGAGGAGCACGTTGCATGTTATGTTGTTAAGATTGCTTCGTCCTGGCGAGAGTTATTACAGAATATGCAGGGCCTCTTTTGAGTGAATCACCCTCTATTTTCGGAGTCATGGAGGTCTAAATCATCGAGATTCATCAAAATCTACCAATTGAATTTTTGGACGATTCTAATACTTTCCCTACACTTCATATACAACAAAGTCAGGGAGGTCTAAAACATCCAGATTTGTCAAAAATCTCGAAATGTAATTTTTGGACAATTCTAATACTTTCCTTATACTTCGTATACGAGAAAGTCAGGGAGGTCTAAAATGTCGAGATTCATCAGAGTCTTGAGGCTGTATTTTTGGATGATTACAATACTTTCCCTTTACTTTGTATACGAGAAAGTAAACAAAGTTCAAGAGGCACTTTTTTATGTTAGCATATGGGTATCCTTTTTTTGGGCTCTTTTGTGTTACTGTTTATTTGTTGAAATGTTAGTTTAATTTTATTTTTTATTGCTTGCAACAGTGTTTTTTAATTGTTTTCTATGGTGTACAGTGTTTTGTGACTTTGTCTGAGAAAGGCACTTTATAAATAAATAATAATAAAAAAAAATAGTGGCAGAGTATGCAAACTCACAGCGCAAGGCCACCACGTGTTGGAGTTCATAGCGTGTGAAACTTGCCTCTCTTGTGTGACGTCACTCAAAACAAAGTCCCTAAACTGTCTATGGAAGCAACCACAGCACAAGGAGTGTGCATCAGGACCTTCATGAAAGGGGTCTCCGTCGCTGAGCACTACGGGCAATGGCAAGCATCAACTGGAGTGGTGTAAAACAGGCAGGCCATCATTCAACCCTGGGGCAGTGGAAACGAGTTCTCTGGAGTGATGAATCACAAGTCATTATCTGGCAGTCTGAAGGACCAATCTGGTTTGGCAGATGAACAGAGAATGCTACCTTCTGGAATGCATAGTGCCTACTGTAAAATTTGGTGGAGGATCGATAATGCTTGGGGTCATTTTCACCCATGGATTCTAGTGAAGGGTACTATTAACACTACAACATCTACAAAGATAACTTCAGTAATTGTGAACTTCCAGCTTTGTAGCAACAGTTTGTTGAAGGTCTTTTCTCCTCCAGTACGACTGTGCCCCTGTGCACAAAGCCAGGTCCAGGAACGAATCCAAGTCGCCTGCAGAGAGCCACTGTCCTCGACCCTCCTGAGCACCTTTAACACACGGTCTACTCACCCAACATGAGAACCTGACCTCACAAAATGCTCTTTTGGCTGAATGGGCACAAATCCCCACAGACACACTCCAAAATCTTGTAAGAAACCTTCCCAGAAGATCGAAGGCTGTTACTGGGTGGGGGGGCAACTCCATATAAATATGATAGTTTTGGAATGCGATGTCCAACAGGCTCATAGAGGTGTGATGGTGTTGTGTCTTTAAATGTTAGTCCGTACAGCGTCACAAGTGCAAGGTGTGTGGTCACACACGTGCTCTTTGGAGGCAGTAGTGCGGTCTAAACGGGGCTAGTCATGTGCACCAGAGCCTTTTCTCCTTCCTTGCAGGAACAAGTAAAGCCAGTCTCCCCTTCCTTCTGGCTTCAGACCACGCCCCCGGATGACATCATTTCCTTCCTCAATACTGACAACCCGCCTCTTCCTTCCTCCCCGCTATTTAAGCTCACAAATCGGCTACTACAACAGTAGTTCTCAATCTGTGGGGCGGGCGTTAAGTAACAAAAAGTGGGGCACGAAGATGTGAAAAAAAGAAAACAAGAATCGAAAATATGAAAAATACATCTATTGAAACCAAAAAAAATTAACTTAAACTACATACTGATACTAGAAAAATAAATATAGAGTTAAATGAATGTCGATAAAAGTTAAGTAGGTATGATAAAATATGCATCTATGATATATCGTTAATTAAAAAAGAACAAATTTGTATTAGTGGGCTCCTTTCAAAAAAACATTTGGGGGTCATAATTAAAACTATTATGAAAACTCGGGTCGCAAATACTTAAAGGTTGAGAAACGCTGCACTACAAGCAGTTAGGTTTTTGACTCAGTCCTGAGAGATTACTCATTTGCTAACGAGCAATTTTCTATTTTGCAGCGATCCAGACAATATACAGGGTGGATGCCCCCCAAACCTTTATTTTTGTCTGTGTGTATCATTACACTGCTAATGGCAGTCATTCAATGTGTTATAGCAGGAGTGGGGGGCTGTAAGTGGACGACATTAGCTGAGCAGAGACATGACAATGGGGTGGATGCTGTCCAAATGTCTGTTAGTTTTAATTTTAAAGATCTAAAGTGTTGTAATCAGCATAAGTTTAATACGTCACTGTGCAAATCTATTTTATAAATCTGCTTTCTTATTCTGCTCAGATGTTGACACAGAGCCAGATTTAGCACAGGGGTTCACCATATAGAACTGCTAGGCAAACATTATAATATAATACAAGACAGATAGACACAACTGGAAAACGGGCAGTCAGACTGAGGACTATTATATTCTATTTCTGTGTGTCAAAGTCAGCATGAAACTGTATCCTCTGTGCCTTGTTTAGAATAGCACGACTGACCTACAGTGGTGTGAAAAACTATTTGCCCCCTTCCTGATTTCTTATTCTTTTGCATGTTTGTCACACAAAATGTTTCTGATCATCAAACACATGTAACCATTAGTCAAATATAACACAAGTAAACACAAAATGCAGTTTTTAAATGATGGTTTTTATTATTTAGGGAGAAAAAAAAATCCAAACCTACATGGCCCTGTGTGAAAAAGTAATTGCCCCCTTGTTAAAAAATAACCTAACTGTGGTGTATCACACCTGAGTTCAATTTCCGTAGCCACCCCCAGGCCTGATTACTGCCACACCTGTTTCAATCAAGAAATCACTTAAATAGGAGCTGCCTGACACAGAGAAGTAGACCAAAAGCACCTCAAAAGCTAGACATCATGCCAAGATCCAAAGAAATTCAGGAACAAATGAGAACAGAAGTAATTGAGATCTATCAGTCTGGTAAAGGTTATAAAGCCATTTCTAAAGCTTTGGGACTCCAGCGAACCACAGTGAGAGCCATTATCCACAAATGGCAAAAACATGGAACAGTGGTGAACCTTCCCAGGAGTGGCCAGCCGACCAAAATTACCCCAAGAGCGCAGAGATGACTCATCCGAGAGGTCACAAAAGACCCCAGGACAACGTCTAAAGAACTGCAGGCCTCACTTGCCTCAATTAAGGTCAGTGTTCACGACTCCACCATAAGAAAGAGACTGGGCAAAAACGGCCTGCATGGCAGATTTCCAAGACGCAAACCACTGTTAAGCAAAAAGAACATTAGGGCTCGTCTCAATTTTGCTAAGAAACATCTCAATGATTGCCAAGACTTTTGGGAAAATACCTTGTGGACTGATGAGACAAAAGTTGAACTTTTTGGAAGGCAAATGTCCCGTTACATCTGGCGTAAAAGGAACACAGCATTTCAGAAAAAGAACATCATACCAACAGTAAAATATGGTGGTGGTAGTGTGATGGTCTGGGGTTGTTTTGCTGCTTCAGGACCTGGAAGGCTTGCTGTGATAGATGGAACCATGAATTCTACTGTCTACCAAAAAATCCTGAAGGAGAATGTCCGGCCATCTGTTCGTCAACTCAAGCTGAAGCGATCTTGGGTGCTGCAACAGGACAATGACCCAAAACACACCAGCAAATCCACCTCTGAATGGCTGAAGAAAAACAAAATGAAGACTTTGGAGTGGCCTAGTCAAAGTCCTGACCTGAATCCAATTGAGATGCTATGGCATGACCTTAAAAAGGCGGTTTATGCTAGAAAACCCTCAAATAAAGCTGAATTACAACAATTCTGCAAAGATGAGTGGGCCAAAATTCCTCCAGAGCGCTGTAAAAGACTCATTGCAAGTTATCGCAAACGCTTGATTGCAGTTATTGCTGCTAAGGGTGGCCCAACCAGTTATTAGGTTCAGGGGGCAATTACTTTTTCACACAGGGCCATGTAGGTTTGGATTTTTTTTTCTCCCTAAATAATAAAAACCATCATTTAAAAACTGCATTTTGTGTTTACTTGTGTTATATTTGACTAATGGTTACATGTGTTTGATGATCAGAAACATTTTGTGTGACAAACATGCAAAAGAATAAGAAATCAGGAAGGAAGTCCTGCACGTGAAGAAAGAGTATAAACCCTTGGAACATTGCCCGGCACACCTTTGAAGTCGACGGACGGATGGAAGATAACGTCATCTGATCCTGAAAATCCTTCCACTGCAACGGCGAAAATGGCAGACTCTACACATCGGGCCCCCACTCCCGAACTGGGTTCTTGTTATTGCTTCCTTCATCTGTAATGCAGCGTAAGCCAACATCAAACAAAGCTAAATTATTTCTCCTATGTGATTTCTTACCGCCTGTAGCTGCAGGAGCGTAAGGCGAGTTCAAGTACGGGTAAAACGTGTGCCGAAAGAAATCTCTCAGTCTAAAAAAAAGTTTGTTTTAAAATATTTAGTGAAAATTCAAAGCAAACAATCCACACAAGAATAAAGAAAAAATTTGTTACACACATAAAATAAAAGGCAAAAATTTAGAAAAAATGTATCATTTCTAAACTTAGCATTTCTTTTAAAACTTTAGTTGTTTCTATACTTAAAGATTCTTTACTTCTTCTTCTATACGCTTTAAATGTACGCCACAGCGCATACAATTAAGCGCTTTGTCTTTAAGGTTACTTGGCACACAAAACACGCATGCAAGGCACGGTTTAAAACCCTGTGCCCTCTACGCCTTACACATGGCAAGGCTGATCACTAACTGAGAATAATGTTTAGCCAGAGAAGCTAGAAATAGTTAGAATATACCAATTCAATTCAACTTATGGGGTGTGAAAGAAACAGCCGGACACACAACGAAGGTTTGGGGCAGCCACCTGTGTAGTTTCCCTGGCTGCAAAAGGCATTAAAGTAGTGTACAATGTGTACAGGTTAGAGTCCAAAACAGAACTGCTTAAGTATGGAGGATGAGGGATATTTATAGCTGGTTCACAGAAAGTGACGTCCTCGGGGCTGGGACAGGAAGTGACGTCCTCAGGGCCGGGACAGGAAGTGACATCTTCAGGGCCGAGACAGGAAGGATTTCTCGTGTTTGGTCTGCAGAGAGAAAAGAGAGAGGATCAGTGCACCCCCACCGCCCCCTGGCCTGGCATGGAATTGTCATGTCCTGGTCCTTTTGGTTGACTCCCAAACACACGTGTGTGACAGGGGGTTATAGGAACCTCCCATAGATTATGCACTAATATTTAGTAAAACATTTATATAACTTAAGTAACTAGCAAATGGCTCTTACACCGCCGTATCACTAAGGGAGGGGTATCACCTTTTAATATCATATCTATATAGTTTCGGGTTATGTAACACACTGTAATTACAATAGAACACATTCCCAGGGAGCTAGCGCCACCTGCTGGTTACAAAAGTTACTGACTTTACCAGCATGAACGTTCATCAGAAGTACTTTTCATTTTCCTCCTTTAAATTTATTCTTTGTACCTTTGTAACTTTCTCATAGTCAGGCAAAATTTATGCAGTGCTTTTTTAACAAAAAAACTTTTTTTCTTCATTTTCCTGAGCATTACTCATATAGGTATGGCCATTTTTGACGATTGCTTCAATGAGTTTAAATGAGAGATAATTAGATTTAATTACTTTGCATTTTTCATTCGGACAAACTATCTATCTATCTATTATATAGTGCCTTTCATTATCTATCTGTCTAATAGTGCTTTTCATTATCTATCTATCTATCTTATAGTGCCTTTCATTATCTATCTATCTATCTAGCTAGCTATCTATCTATTATATAGTGCCTTTCATTATCTATCTATCTAATAGTGCTTTTCATTATATATCTATCTATTACATAGTGCCTTTCATTATCTATCTATCTATCTATTCTATAGTGCCTTTCATTATCTATCTATCTCTCTATTATATAGTGCCTTTCATTATCTATCTATCATTATAGTGCCTTTCATATTTATCTATCTATTATATAGTGCCTTTCATTATCTATCTATCTATTATATAGTGCCTTTCATTATCTATCTATCTATCTATCTATTATATAGTGCCTTTCACATTTATCTATCTATCTGTTATATAGTACCTTTCACATCTATCTATCTA
>JANRMT010028174.1:35472822-35495084 GCA_026402145.1 Polypterus bichir lapradei | reverse complement strand
GAATTCCAAAAAGAAGCGCATTGCAGTAATCTAGACGAGATGTTATAAAAGCATGTATCACTGTTTCAAGGTTGCGCTTAGACAAAACAGTCTTGATTTTTGACAGTCGCCTCAACTGGAACAAGCGAGATTTTACCACTGCGTTCACATGGCTATCAAGTTTTAAACTGGAATCCATTTTCACACCTAAATTTGTAATCATGGATTTCTCAAATTGAGCCACAGTGGAAAGGTCGATGCAGGGGGTCCCGCTAGTGCTATTGGGTCTAAATAGCATGACTTCTGTCTTGTTCTCATTAAAATTTAGAAAATTTAATGCCATCCAACTCCTTATGTCAATAAGACAATCAAGCAGGGGCTGGACAGAACATGGACCTTGGCGTTTCAGAGGGAAATAAACCTGACAGTCATCTGCATAAAGAAGATAAAGTAAATAATAATATGACAAGGTAAATAATAATATGACCTTTTCTTTCGGTTTACCCATATGAATGTCTATATCCCTACTGTATGTCTGAGTATGCGAGAAAGTCGAGGGAAGGTCACTTTCGATTTTTTTGATTCTCTTTTGTTTTGTAACTTTTTTTTTTTGTTCTTTATTTCTTGTATTAGGAATTTGTTAGTTTTCGCATACCCCTTGGGGTCAGAGCGCAGGGTCAGCCATTGTACAGCATCCCTGGAGCAATTGCAGGTTAAGGGCCTTGCTCAAGGGCCCAGCAGAGTAGGATCTCTTTTGGCAGTGACGGGGATTTGAACCGGCAACCTTCGGGATACCAGCGCAGATCCTTAACCTCAGAGCCACCACTTTATGCTCTGTTTTGGACTTTTTTGCATTTGGACAGTTGTTGCATTGTATTGCCTTATTGTTTAGGGCAGATCCTTTTGTCTTTGTGCTCTGTGGAGCTTCAATCTTAATGATGAGCATTTTTGTAATATTCAATGTTTCTTTTATAAAGATTCCACAAGGCCCTTTGTATGGCTTAGTCAGGGTTTTTGATTTGATTTCCTCCTCTAGTCTATTCTGACGGTGAGAAGAACCTGAGTGCCTGTGGCTTGATAAAGAACAAACAGAAGTTATGCTTTATAGACGTAGGAGTAGAAACGGGAGGTAAACATGCGGGGTTTCTTTTATTTCAAAAGTCAAGTACCATTAGTGATCTCGGCACCGCTTCATTGAACAGTTCACTAGACTTTCCTCTACCGCTACGCATCCAACCACAACAGCACCATGCTTAATACTGGAACAGTGATCATTATTCTGTCTCATATTACCAATAGACAGCATTAATAGCTTAGGACTCTGAACACAACCTTGAGGAGACCCCATGTTTGATGAAATGCAATTTAAAAGAGTGTTATTTACTCTAACCATCTAGGGATCATTCAAAACAACTCCTGTATCCGCCAACAGCAGATGAGGCTAGATAGCATTACAAGCTGAGAAAACATCCAGAAATAGCTCACTGACATAGATCTCAGTTTATCACTGAAACAGTCGCTTTACAGTGGATTAAGAAGGGACTCAGACCCCTTTACTTTCTGCACACTTTACTGTGTTGTAGATTTCATTTGAAATGGATACATTTGACAGTCAATATAAAAGTGAAAACCTGCTTTCAGAAAGTTTTACAAATTTATTAAAACTGAAATCTCTAATTCCTAGAAGTATTCAAACCCTTTGCTGTGGCACCCCAAACGGTGGTCAGTTATGTCCAGAACTTAATTGGAGTCCAGCCTGTTTCATATCTCTCTAGAAGAGGACACTGTCCCCACTTGTTACCCCAGTTCTGCTACAGTTGTCCCTATTCCTAAACAGGCAGTGGTGAACTCCTTGAGCGATTATCGCCCAGTGGCCCTGACCCCTACTGTTATGAAGTGCTTTGAGCAACTTGTCCTCAGACACATCAAGAGCAACATCCCCAGCTCCCTGGACCAATACCAGTTCATTACAGGGAAAACAGGTCAACTAAAGACGCTGTCTCACTTGCCCTTCACACTACTCTATCACACCTGGAGCAGAGGGACAGCTATGTGCGGATGCTGTTCATCGACTACAGCTCTGACTTCAACACCACCCACCCCAAACAAGCTGGCTATCAAACTAAACAACTTGGGTCTCAACTCACATGTGTGCAACTGGACTTTAGATTTTCTCACTAACAGACTACAAACTGTGCTCATGGGTAAGCACTTGTCTTCATCCATAATACTGAACAATGGGGTACCACAGGGCTGCGTGCTGAGCCCTCTGCTTTACTCCCTCTTCACAAATGACTGCAAATATCACCACAGTGATAGGCCTGATCTCCAATAATAATGAAGCAGCATATGGAGAAGAGGTCAAGAATCAGGAGAGTTGGAGCCACAACAACAACCTGGCAGTCAATTCCAAGAAAGTGAAGGAACTGATTCTGGACTTCAGGAGACTGAGCTACCACGGTCACCATCCCATGAGCATTACCGGAGATAGGGTGGAGACAGTCCAGAGTTTCAGATTCTTGGGATTGCAAATCAGCTTGGACCAGTCATGGACAACTAACACAAGAGCAATGGCCAAGAAAGGTTTACAGAGGCTTCACTTCCTGAGGATCCTGAAGAAAACAGAACTCCCACAATAGCTTTTGTTTAACTTTTAGAAGTGCACCATAGAGTCTGTCATCACATACTGCTTAACAACGTGGTTTTCTGGCTGCACCTTGGAGAACAGGAAGACCCTCCAGCGTATCATCAAAATGGCTCAGAACATTACTGCCGCACAGTTACCATCACTGAAAGATATCTTCACAACCTGCGGTAGCAGAAAAGTTAAGAATTAAAACCCACCCTACCCATAGCATTTTGCACTCCTCTGCCCTCTGGCAGGCGCCTCAGAGCCCGGTATGCCCACACTACCAGGCTGAAGAACAGCTTTTACCCCAAATCGATCAGCCTATTACATGCACAGCGATCCTATAACAGAAACCACATATAGTCACACAACCCATGTGGAACCCACGACCATTGCATTGACTGTAATCTTCACTGTGACTTCATTTACTTGTGACTTCATTTATTATTTCTCTATTTATGCTCATATGTTTACCATTACCTTTTCTACATATTTATCTTTACTTCTATTTTGTGTATATTTGGGATTGTTAATAGTAACTGTGCTTCTCATAGTTTCATGTTTACTTAGTATCGCACACATGCGCATGGGAGGCAGCTAAAGGGATCACAAAGGGATAATTTCATGCCAGACCAGGTGGTGGCAGAGTGCACTGATCCTTCTCCTCTTTATCATTGGCAGACAAACCACGGGAAATTTCGCCTGGCCTCGATGATGTCACTTCCAGATCCGGTGCCAATGACATCACTTCTGGTTCCAGCCCTGAAGATGTCACTACCATTTCCTGACCTGATGACATCACTTCCCCTGCCCAGCTTTAAAACCGCCATCTTTGCCTGTCTGTATTGTTCTGAAGTCTAAGATTTGTAACAATTTAGAAACACAAACTTCTGTTTTAGCAGCCTCGAGTATACAGGCAGTTGCTCCCAAACCTTTCTTTGTGTTGCGTGGATCCCTTTCACATTAGTTTATTGTCTACTCTAATACGCTTTTATATAAGGTGCCTATAGGTTAGTGTCTTTTGCTTAGGCTTAGGATTAACTCCCCACCATACCAAGTCCTCGATTTTGGTATGTTTGCGTGTGTGAGTGTGTGTGTATGTGAGGTGCTGCTCTACCCTTTTCACTGGATGTACAGTACATAATATTAAAAACATATGAAAAATTACATTTCAGTAATAACCAAAAGAATAGAAAATGAACAAGCTGGGGAATCATCCCTGTCTGTAACATAAAAGAGGGTACTCCATTTGTGCATCTAAATTATGTCTTTGATGTTCTTCTTCATAATGAAAGCTCAAGGTTTTCTTGTCATTACTCTCATCCTTTGCTGACGACTGAATTTTCTGTGCACCATTCACATATTTCTTCTCTGAAAGTAGCCCCTTTTCACACATGCAAGGCGCACCAGCCATTTTCCAATAAACTACCATGTTGAGAACATGCAGTCATTCCAGTAAATGTGGTGTGACAGAGCTTTCCAGGTTCAGTGCTATTAGAATGGCAGCAGACTGGCAGGTTACCGTACATTATAATAAAGACAGAAGATCGCTGGGTAAGACACACACATATCATGTATGACAGGCCATTTTATTGTGTTATCAGATGCACCTAACACAAAAAGTGCCAAATTACCTCATAAGTTCTTTTCTTAATGGGGGACAGGAAGAAATGTCAAAGTGAGCCATGTAACTGTAACCTATAACCTCTTATCGTATTGAACCCTGAGGACCTCTAATGGTAGGCTGCTAGCAGACCGACACGGTCATTTATTTGAACTCCTTTACTTCAACCCACTTTAGCATCAATAGAGGACTTAACAGAGTGTCCTTTGTGTTCTTAAGGGACTGCAACTAGACAAGGAATGATCGATCAGCCCTCAGCAATTCAATAATCGGACAGAGACATTGAGTTAAAGTTTTTACTTAAAAATCATATTTATTTGCATAATGATCAATAGCAGCTACTACAAAGAATTATACAACCAGGGCAGATTCATGTAGTCTTCATTCAGTCATCATTCCATGCCAGATGACAGTTCCCAGATGTCCCATTTCCTATGTTATCGATTATAAGTACAAAAGAAAGGGCAGAGCTCCATGGAAAGTGTCCAGCAGCTAAGCAGACAACAAGCTCCTTTTAAGTATCCATGGCTCCTCTCAGACTCTCAGGGAGACAACAAATGAACCAAACACTCCATTTTTGCACCAACTAAACTAAAACTAAACTAAAACTCAATGGAAAACCTGAACTGAGACTCTTATTTAAAAAAAAAAGAAAAATTCTAATAAAAAGTAATTGCTCTCTCTCCCGTCTCCTCACTCGAAAGGAAGTGCACACACCTGGCTTACTGTCCGCTTGCAAAGCGGCCAACACTTTTACATTCTCTCAAAACACAACCCAAAGTCAAATCACATGGGAACGAAAAGCCGCACTAAGTCACAAATGGACTAGATGTTGTGAAAAATGATTAGACTCGACACACTTGAAAAGGTTTGGGACAGCCACCCATATATTATCATTTTCTGCAATAGATTGATTTTTGAACAAGAGATGCTTCTCTGTTGGAGTCCAGAATTGAACTGCTGAAGGTTTGCAAAGATGGTGGCTTTAAAGGATCAAACCAGAAGTGACGTAGGGGAAACCAGAAGTGACATTCTTCTGACGTCAGGACCAGAAGTGATGTTCTTCTGGGTGCCGGAACTGGAAGTGATGTCATGTTGGGTGTCTGAACCGGAAGTGACATCATCAGCACTGCATCAGGCAGGTTTTCCTGCGGCTGGTCTGCAGAGATAACAGGAGAAGGTTTAGTGCACCCTGCCACCCCCTGGCCTGGCAAGGAATTACATTTGCTTGGTCCATACAATGCCCTCCTACTCACTCGTGTGTGACAACATCCAAAAACCTTTGAAGGCCCTGGTTAGCCTTTCAGCTTTCCCAGAACACACTTCATTCCTGTGCAGTTTTTTCAATTATTTCAGGCCTCGGCTGTTGTTTTATCTAGGTAGAGTAATACAGTGGGTACGGAAAGTATTCAGATCCCCTTTAATTTTTCACTCTTTGTTATATTGCAGCCATTTGCTAAAATCATTTAAATTAATTTTTTCCCTCATTAATGTACACACAGCACCTCATATTGACAGACAAAAAAAAAGAATTTTTGAAATTGTTGCAGATTTATTAAACTGAAATATCACATGGTCCTAAGTATTCAGACCCTTTGCTCAGTATTTAGTAGAAGCACCCTTTTGAGCTAATACAGCCATGAGTCTTCTTGGGAAAGATGCAACAAGTTTTTCACACCTGGATTTGGGGATCCTCTGCTATTCCTCCTTGCAGATCCTCTCCAGTTCTGTCAGGTTGGATGGTAAACGTTGGTGGACAGCCATTTTTAGGTCTCTCCAGAGATGCTCAATTGGGTTTAAGTCAGGTCTCTGGCTGGGCCATTCAAGAACAGTCACAGAGTTGTTGTGAAGCCACTCACTCCTTCGTTATTTTAGCTGTGTGCTTAGGGTCATTGTCTTGTTGGAAGGTAAACCTTCGGCCCAGTCTGAGGTCCTTAGCACTCTGGAGAAGGTTTTTGTCCAGGATATCCCTGTACTTGGCCGCTTTCATCTTTCCCTCGATTGCAACCAGTTGTCCTGTCCCTGCAGCTGAAAAACATCCCCACAGCATGATGCTGCCACCGCCATGCTTCACTGTGGGGACTGTATTGGACAAGTGATGAGCAGTGCCTGGTTGTCTCCACACATAACGCTTAGAATTAAGGCCAAAAAGTTCTATCTTGATCACATCAGACCAGAGAATCTTATTTCTCACCATCTCAGAGTCCTTCAGGTGTCTGATGAGACCAAGATAGAACTTTTGCCCTACTTTCCCCTATTGTATTATTAATATGCAGCCTTAGAATGCCTAATCTCACAGACTTACCACTGTTTATAAGATATTATTTTATATAACTTATCCCCATCTTCCCTTCTATATCTATAACCTCAGGCAATTAGATGTAGTAAAAAGACAAGCAGGAGTTAAGTTACATATAAAATAATGTATTACTGATAATATTCATAAATAATAACAAAATGCAAAGTACATTTGAATATTGGCAACCATGCAACCTGATTAAATGGTGATGTGTAATTCAGGTGGCACACAGACTTGTAGTTACTTAATGTCTCTAGTTAAGGCATCATTGGTGCTCAGCTTTTAGCCACATGTCTGTTCAAAATGGCTGAAGTTGTGCTCTTCATTGTGTTGTCTTCAGTTCATGGTGTGATGGTCTTCTTCAGTTGTTAGCAAGAGAAAGATACTTCTACATCATCACAGGTTAGCAAGAGAGATGCTTCTTCATCATATGTTGGTTAGAGAGAGAGAATGTGATTGGGCAATCAAACTTATAGGTATTCTGTCCAACTCCTCCAGCCAATCCAGACAGCCATATCTCAGACCAATGGGTGAAATAGAACATCTTAACATCTGCAACCCCCCAAGCTATATGTTAAACATCCTGGCTTTCTTGCAGGGGGTTGAAAGACTTTAGCAGAGAAATACTCATCAAACTGGTTTAAGACATATCCCCCCAAATCCTGTCATAAAATTACAAAGAGACAGTCGTAGGGAGGGGGGATTGGGCAAACACGAATACCTCTCACCAAAGTAACACTAAATTACATTGGTTTGCCTAAATTATAAATAAAGACATACAAAACATTTATCAAGTTATATGCAAAATCTCACATCACAACAGCTGTTTACGTGAAATCTGTGAGTTGAAAGAGTTAAAGCATCCCCCATACGCAAACCTTTACTTAAACCCATTTACCACCAATAGAGGGCTTCTCAAAGGCATCCTCTGTGCCCCTAAGGGACTGCAGCTAGAGAAGCTATGAGCAATCATAGTAATCAATAAACACTGAGGTTAGGATTTTACTTACAAAATGTATTTCTTGGCATATTAATCCATAGCAGCAACTTTAAGCAATGTGCCTGGGTGGGTTCAGGCAGTCTTCATGCAATGCTAAATGACAATTCGTCGGTTCCTTAAAAATTTATTATACGGTTATCCTTTGCGATTCGCGGAGACTAGGGGTGCATTATTATGGGGCCGATATTTATTGTATAGTCTAAATTTATTAGAAAAAGATATGAGAAATGTTAAATAGAACAATCACTGCACAAGCAAATCACGTGTATGCGGCTGCCTGCCGAGGTGAAGATGCGTGGCATTCCCCAGACATAGTGCGTAATTTAGCAGTTCTTTAGTGAGCTGTAACTTTTTACAGAATTTAACTTATTAAAATAAAGTTGTCCATAAATTTATGGTAGCAAACGAAAAAAACTATTATTATTACAGATACAAAAGAAATCCAACACAGCGCTAGACACAAAACAAACGTTAAGCACTCATCACATACAGTAGTTCAGTTTTACTGATGCACCTGATGGTGGTGTAGTTAGGAAATGAAATCCCCGGTGGATGGTCTACTGAAAATTATGTGAAGTTTTGTCCTACCATCATGTCGATGTATTTGTAGATTTGTACATATCGGGAGTGCTCCCATACAGAGACTCACAGCGGGTACAGGACAAGAACAGAAATCCAGAGAAAACTGTAATCCGATGGGAGTCATTGTCAGTTGTGCAGTGAGGCCTTGAAACTAAAAGATGTCACTGATTGTGGTCCTGCTGGCTTCTTAAGTCTCAGTTTTAAAACTTACATCCCTCATCTTTCACCCAGCAGCCCTCACAAAGCTGTACTCCTGGGGTTGCTGGGATTTGTAGTCCATTTAAGTACTGCTGCTTCAGTTATGATTTACCACAAAACTCGCAATACAATTTCCATTTAATTATTGATGACAAACCTGTGAATAGGTAGATCCGCAAATCGTACATCCATGAATTGCAAGGACCCACCTGTAAATCCTTATTTAAAAATTTTTAAAAAAGTGCAGACGACCGAGCACCTTGAAAGTGTTCAAGTATTATTTTTTGTAGCTGAGTTAAACTCTTTACAAAAGTGTCAGCAAATGAACAAAGAGAAAGCTCCATTTTTCCAACAAGTGGCAACTGAACTAAGAAGAGTGTTTTTGAAAAAAATTCTAACTAAAGGCAGCCGTTTCCTTACCCAAAGAAAGCACACACACCTGTCTTTCTTTCTACTGGCAGGACAGACAGTTTCTTAAAACACTCAAAACATATAACTGTTACTAAATCATTATCTCACAAGCTCAAGGAAATCAACAGCCCCTGAAAGCTGTAAGCAGACAGGCTACACATAACCTTCTTCAACTATGTAAAACACTCTGAATCCAGCTGTGCCTTTTAGCTTTCCCAGAATACACTGCAGTTCTGCTTAGCTTGACTAGACTTTCAGGCTTAGGTCTATCATCTGAAATCCATCAGTTGAAAAGAATCTCCCAAAAACAGGCTACTGATCATACAAGTGAGCCGATAATAAAGGGCTCAGGTAACAGCAACAGTTAAGCTTCCACCTGCTTTGGTTCATTTGAGATGTGTCTGAAAACCAATCGGATGTGCAGAAGGTGAAACGATTCAGCTCATCTCAGTCTAAACCAAGGAGAAATCTAGTGAGTCTGCTTATACTTGCGGCAGCTTTGCTCCGTCGGCTCCTTCCCATCTGAAGTTCAGTGTTTACTGATGTGACTCATTCACCAGGCTAGATGGGATTGCTACTGGGCTGCCCTCTCCTGGTTTACTTGAGAATAGCATGCTCTTTATTTCTGGATCACCAAAGCTGACAAGAAGAGAGTCAGTTTTCTAAACGTGCTCTCCTGCCTCTATATTTGTAATTTTTGTTTTTTTACGTCCCGCGAGCTTTAAGTTAAAAGTCTTATCTAGCTCACTAATACAGAGAGAGAGTAAAAAGGCTTGTGTGCCTTTAAGGTGCAAGGTGAAAGCCGTGGAGTGCGCAGTGAGCATGTCAGTTTGAGAGATGTACCATACTGGAGACGCTACAGAAAGTTTAAGTCTGTGCATTTGTTGATCAAATGTAAGTTCTTATGTACATATTTAGAAGTCAAGTGTTAAATGTTAGAGAGAAGACTGTTCTGAATTAGCAGTTAGGTTAATATTTTACGTTACTTAATTTTTATTATTATTACTGGAAATACCGTCAATACCATTCATTAAAACAGAGGATGTACTCTATTTAATATACAGTAGATTCATCCTGTAAATTATTGGGATATTACATTAAATCTTTAAGAGATGTTGTGTATTAATATGAATGTAAACCTGTTACGTCACCACATTGAAGTTGTAATTGCAAATACCTGTTTCTCTGGTGGTCTAGTGGTTAGAATGTGGCGCTCTCGGGTTCGTTTCCCGGTCAGGGAACGATCGTGGGTGGAGTGGTGGCTCTGAGGCTAAGGATCCGTGCTGGTGTCCTGAAGATTGCCGGTTCGAATCTCCGTCACTGTCAAAAGAGATCCTACTCTGTTGGGCCCCTGAGCAAGGCCCTTAACCTGCAATTGCTCCAGGGGCGCTGTACAATGGCTGACCCTGCGCTCTGACTGCAAGGGGTGTGCGAAAACTAACAAATCCCTAATACAAGAGATTGTATAAGGTGAAATAAAGAGCAAAAAAATAAATAAATACCTTACATTGATAGTGTGTAGCTATAGTGCCACCTATTGGACATTTGTGTATTACTTTGTGAAATCACATTTATGTCCTTCTACATAAAAGTGGCCGGGATTGTCCTTCCGTCCCGTGAGTGCTACGCAGGCGCGGAGTTTCACACGCGCCCCGTCCATTTTGCAATGCACGATGGGATTTGTAGTTTCGTTTTTCCAGGTAAAAGATGATTTTCTACTCCAGACTGTGCGATATCTTCTTCTTCTTTCTTACTATAGAAAAGCGGTTGGGATTGTCCTTCCGTCCCGTGAGTGGAAAGCGTAGCGGTATTCCGCTTATCACAGACTTACTACTTGCAGCTTGCGGTACGAAGCGACATGATGTGAGCAGAGTTCTGGTGCTCCCATCGTTCCCTTGCTTTTGTGCGCGATGCACTGGAAAAATAGACAAAATTATGTCTCTGGAAATAATTAATGTTGATGGAGTACAAATGCCTCACCGCGTAGTAAATATCAGGGGGGTTCAAAAGGGCGACCTCAATATAGAAAAAGAGTTTAAATTTCATCACAAAAATAACAGAAACTACAAGTATTAAAGTAATACCGCTCTAATACAATATAACCAAATTAATGAGTTTGTATAAAATATCAAATTGATCTACATATTGAATTGCCTTAAGAAGTGGTCAACTTAAAAGTCGTTCGCCTTAAAAGGCGGGTCAGCCTAGTATGTACTAAATGTCTTGTTTTGCTGTTTGCCACACACATACTCACCTGCCTGTACAGTTGTTCTACTTCATGTGAATTTCTGATATTTCAACATTAAAGCAATACTCCTGCAATGGTTGGATTAGTTCCTGTGTTCTAACCGACACCCCACAGCGACTACAGCGAATTACAAGTCTGCCTTCTCAACTTCCTTTCCAATAGAGAGAGCGAGCATACTGTTTGAAAGATTTTAACTTCATCCCGAAGTGCTTGCAAATTTTATATTTTCAAGATGGAGGTGTCATAGATAAACATTACACATGCAGACGAGTGCTACAAAAAGCCACTTAGCACCTCAAGGGAAAATTCTTATATTATCATGAATCACAATGTGGAGAAAATCAGGGCGTAGATTTACTTGGCTTAAATATTTTACCAGTTGTACTTTATGTGACACCTTTCAGGCATGTGTAACAGTTGAGAGTTTGTTTCAACAATATAAAGAGAGCTTAAGCAAGTGTGAGGCTCTGTGGAGAACTACAGCGTATAACTGTTAGAAATACAATACAATACAATACAACACAATTTATGTTTGTGTAGCCCAAAATCATACAAGAAGTGCCCCAATGGGGTTTAAAAGGCCCTGCCTCTTGACAGCCTCCCAGCCTTGACTCTCTAAGAAGACAAGGAAAAACTCCCAGGAAAAAAAAACCTTGTATGGAAAAAATGGAAGAAATCTTGGGAAAGGCAGTTCAAAGAGATAGGTTGGGCATGCAGTGGGTGTCAAATAGAAGGGGGTCAATACAATACAATACAATACACAGAAGAGTCAGTCAGTCAGTCATTAACCAACCCACTATATCCTAACACAGGGTCACGGGGGTCTGCTGGAGCCAATCCCAGCCAACACAGGGCGCAAGGCAGGAAACAAACCCCGGGCAGGGCACACACACACACACACACACACACACCAAGCACACACTAGGGACAAATTAGGATCGCCAATGCACCTAACCTGCATATCTTTGGACTGCGGGAGGAAACCCACACAGACACGGGGAGAATATGCAAACTCCATGCAGGAAGCTACCCACTGCGCCACCATGCTGCCCTACACAGAACAGAACACAAGTAATCCTCAATACAATATAAAAATAAAAATGTTACAAGTATGGAGCAGAATTTAACAGTAGATGATATCACATAATATGATTTGGATTTGGAAATACTTCACATTAAAATGTCTGTTTGTCAAAATCTGATGGTGGCAACAGGAAGCACAGATTGTTTTCTCAGTATTTTCTTTGCCTTTAATGCCAATCTATGAGTAATGATTGCATTCGCTAATATAAATTAGCAAGTTCTGCCATTTGAAATCATTTTCTTAATAATCTAGCACATTAAAAACTGGAGGTGTTACAACTTGAATCACAAAGATTGAAGAAATTCCAGCCCGCTTTATTAAGGCCTTATAATGGAATTCAGTCATTCTGCATATGTATGAGATTTCGACTCTGATGTGAGCAAGGATGAAACAAAATTTTGGATCAGAGTTACGTTTGGATTCATGACTTGGGAGTCTTAAAAGCACGAGTTCATAAACACTTTCAATAACTGCCCACTAGAGGAAGAAAATACAGTCTAAAACAGGGGTTGACAACTCCAGTCCTGGAGGACCACTGTGGCTGCAGGTTTTTATTTGAACCTTTTTTATAATGAGTTCCCTGTTTGTGCATCTAATTAACTTCTTTTGAATTCATTTAAATTGACTTGCTTTTTTAAGATTTGTTCCCCTGAATTTCTTCATCGTTCCCCTGAATTGCTTCATTTCTTTCTTTAAATGGCACCCAAACAGAAATGAAATGTGAAGTGTGGGAGCCAACAGAAGACCAGCTAAGTCAGGGCCTCAAACTCCAACCAATTTCACCCCAACCAGTTGCTTAATTAGGAACCGTCATTCTTGTCATTAATTAAACTTGACCTTTAATTCCATGGCTTGTTGCTGCTCTTGTGGTGCAATGGCAGATATTTCTGTAATTGTTGATTTTCTCTTTTCTGTTTGAATGTTTTGTGGACCTGAGCAGATCAGCATTCCTGAGATGTTCATCTTTCTTTATTTTCAGATATTGTGTGATGGACACCAGTTGTTTTGGCTCATTTTATATCTCATTATTGTTTTGCTACTAATTAAGGAAAAAGAAACAATTAAGGGGTCCAAGTCTCCAAGAGCATGTCAATTAAAATGAATTCAAAAGAAGTTAATTAGCTGCAAAAACAGGACACTCGTTAAGGAAAGGGTTAGAATGAAATCCTGCAGCCACGGTGGTCCTCCTGGACCGAAGCTGGTGACCCCTGGTCTAAAAGTCAACTAGAAACCCAATAAATTTTTTTTTATAAAAAAAAAGGTTTATATTCAACTAGCTGAAATACCCTGTGTTGCCCGGGAGGAAAATAAAGTATTTTTTTTTAATTGTTTGAGAAAAATATAATGATAAAATAACTTTAAAAATAAATTAACAACTGTGGTGGGCTGACGCCCTGCCCGGGGTTTGTTTCCTGCCTTGCGCCCTGTGTTGGCTGGAATTGGCTCCAGCAGACCCCCGTGACCCGGTAGTTATGATATAGCAGGTTGGATAATGGATGGATGGATGGATGGATGGATAAATTAACAAACAATGAAGACTCACTAATGTGCTTGTATTGTTTACTGAAGTGCCTTGTTATATACAATGTTTTTAGTTTTTCCATCTTTGGCCAATATATAAAAGGTTCTTAGGACTTTGTACCCTTGAACATGCCACATAAAGTTATACATGTGAGAAATGGGCTGTGTTCAAATTGATTCCAGCAATTTTAAATGATTGTGCAAATGTTCTGAGCGTCAAGTGGATGATAATGGACATACAAGATCGAATCTCGAATTAATCTCTTCCAATTGAAATTCTTTTAAAATCATCCATCCATCCATCCATTTTCCAACCTGCTATATCCTAACTACAGGGTTACGGGGGTCTGCTGGAGCCAATCCCAGCCAACACAGGGCGCAAGGCAGAAAACAAACCCCGGGCAGGGCGCCAGCCCACCGCAGGGCACACACACAGACCCACACATTAAGCACACACTGGGGACAATTTAGGATCGCCAATGCACCTAACCTGCATGTCTTTGGACTGTGGGAGGAAACTCATACAGACACAGGGAGAACATGCAAACTCCACACAGGGAGAACCCGGGAAGTGAACCCAGGTCTCCTAACTGCCGTGCTACCCACTGTGTCACCGTGCCACCCCTTTTACAATCAATTAAACGTTAAATATTTTACCTATATAAATAAATATTATAAGTTAAATATCATTGCTTAAGTTGGTCTATACTTTACCTTCGATTTTTACAACTTAGTTTTTTGATTATGAACATATTATGAAAAAAAATCTTATTTGTTTTTTACAAAAAAATTGTAACAGCCACATGTTAGCTACAATGTTGTGAAACAAATGACATTTAGTTCATTAATGAATAAACAAAAATCGCAAAGAGAGATGGTGTATCCACAAAATAAATATAGGATGTTTATGGTAGATAAAAATACAATTGCTTACTTATCATATATATAATATAATAGATAGCCTATTTTAATCAAAATATAATCGGGTAATACTTTCAGAGTAGTGTAAAAACGATCGGAAAAACTAAGCCTTTAAGGTTTTTTGACAGATTAATTTTTGCTTTATGGTGTAGTAATAAAGTTTTACATACAGAATTTTTGACAACGTAAAAAAACATCAAATAAATTAATATAACTATTAGGTTGATTTAATTCTATTACCACTACAACATTGTTACAATAAGAATAATCCATCCATCCATCCATTTTTCAACCCGCTGAATCCGAACACAGGGTCACCTGGAGCCAATCCCAGCCAACACAGGGCACAAGGCAGGAACCAATCCTGGGCAGGGTGCCAACCCACCGCAGGACACACACACAATCACCCACACGGGACAATTTAGAATCGCCAATCCACCTAACCTGCATGTCTTTGGACTGTGGGAGGAAACCGGAGTGCCCGGAGAAAACCCACGCAGACACGGGGAGAACATGCAAACTCTACGCAGGGAGGACCCGGGAAGCAAACCCAGGTCTCCTTACTGCGAAGCAGCAGCGCTACCACTGCGCCACCGTGCCGCCCAATAAGAATAATGCAAGATGAAAATATAATTAACAAAAACAAACATTAAACAACAAACAAAAAATACGACGGATTTTTCATGATAAAACTATCAGTTGCTTTTACAGAGCACACCACAAAAGTTCCGAGCGTCAACTGGATGATAACATACATACAAGACAAGACCGCAAGATTGTTACAGTCCGCTTCATATATAAGATATATAGCGGCTCAAGTCGCAAAGCAACAAGGGCGCGGTGGTGTCACTCAAACATAAGGAATGCTGGCAGTCATTCCGAGTGTCAACTGGATGATAACATGCATACAGGATCGCAAGATCACCCCCCAGCCTACCCAGAAAGGGGTGGGTTAGAGCTGATTTCACCCTACAGTATTTTTATGTCGACCAATGAGAAACATGTGTACCAAGTTTCATGAAAATCGCTAAGGCCGTTCGGACGTGATGCTGGAACATACATACATGCATACACACATTGTCTTTTATATACATAGATACATGAAGCTCCGAAGAAGGCAATCACAGCAAACAGAATCCAAAGGTGTAGTCAAACAAAAGAGCACATGGCCAAAAAATTCCAGAGAATACAACAACCAAAGCAAAAACAAGGAACAGTAAACACAAGGAACACTCCACTGCCTAGCACGACTCGTCTTTTCATGTCGACTTTGATATCTGACAACTTCTTTTTTATTTTGAGCACTGTGCGACTTTGTGAGCTTTCGAGTTTCTCCGACACTCTATGTCACTCGATCAACTTCCTTTTGTTGTTTATACCACTGTTTAAACTAACAAATAGTTCGTTTTCCTTGCCTCCACTTGGTATTCGCTGAAATTCTTCTATTTTCCCCCATGCTTTTGCCATTGCCTTTTCACAGAACGCTGAGCTTAAGGGCTATTTATATTGATTTGCATATTCAAAGAGGCGTAATTTTGGGAGGAATTGGGGCAGGACAGCAGGCGCATGAACGTGCATTACTTTTCATGCTGACCGGGATTTATGGAGCGGAAGAACATGGAAATTGGCGTTCCGCTTTTCTCCTTATACCATGTTTTAGTGTGAATTCTACGGACAGCATTATGCATGAGGCCCCTGGTCTCTGCATTTGCACTTACCAGTGAGTTTCACTCACAATGGTGTGATTGTTATAATTATTGTTTGGATTTCATTTTTTTCAAGCTTTCCTGAGGCAATAGAAATAATACATGTATGTGTTTTAGGGTTTTCTGACCCAGGGATTCATTTTCTAGCATCCGTTTATTATTCCCAAATGTACAATTTTCCAAGTCTTTTTTGACATCACTTTATTATGTTTTCCATGCAAGTTTAGCATGTCACCCCTTGTCAATGGAATATTTTCTACAAGGCACCGGGTTTGTGTGATGGTGATACAATTAGTGCGACCACTTAAAGCTCAACTCACGCAGCCTCATATGGATCTGAGATTAGATTCATTCTTTGCAAACTATGTGTCTTAGTTTTATAATTTTTTGTGATTGATTTTTATGTTAATATAATTATATATATATATATTGTAAAAAAAAGAGAAAGACACAGCGTAAAGGTTTGGGGTTTCCGGCCCCGTATACTGTAAACAAATTTCAAAAATCAGGTCAAAATATATAAACATAAATTGTTCATATGCGCAACGCCGTTATTGGCGTCGGCGGCCATTTTATAAAGGAGGAGCCGGAAGTGGAGGAATGCTGTGAGGGAAGATGGGATCGATGACGTCAGGAACAATGGTAGAGGAAGGGCGGAAGTACCGTACTGCGGGCTTATGATGGCGGAGCGTCTTTTGTTCTGCAAGAAAGTAAAGGAGAAAGGTTAGTACCCCGCCACTCCCTGCCGGCGAATCCCTTCCGAAGCGTGCTAGGGTCCGTCCCCGATCTCCTACTCGCGCATGCGTGACAATATATATATATATTGTCACACACTTGCGCATAGATGGCATCTAAAGGGCTCGAATAGTGACAATTCCATGTCTGACCAGAGGGTGGAGAGATGCATTCATTTTTTTCTCAATCCTCTGCAGACCATTCATGGGAAATTCCACAGGGTTCCGCCGACTGCGATGACATCACTTCCTGTCCTGTCACTTCTGGTTCCACCTTTCAGGATGATGTCATTTCCTGTCCATACCTTTAAAGCCGCCATATATATATATACAGTAATCCCTCGCTATATCGCGCTTCGACTTTGGCGGCTTCATTCTATCGCGGCTTCACTCTATCGCGGATTTTATATGTAAGCATATCTAAATATATAACGCGGATTTTTTGCTGCTTCGCGGGTTTTTGCAGTTGATTTGCCCAGTTGATTTCATACAAGGAACGCTATTGGCGGATGGTTGACAAGCTAACCAATCAGTTAACCAGTTAAGTTCCTGTGTGCTGAATGGCTCAGCGATGGAGCGCTGAATTTGATTCTGCAGCGTTAACCAGGAAGTCTCGTCTCGCTCATTCAGCATCAACGTGTTTCGCTGTGTAAAGAGTTAACTTTTGTGCTCTTTTGTGTTTATCTTTGTGCGTAGTCAAGCCCTTTGTTATGGCTCCAAAATGATCTGCTCCTGCTACTGCTTCAGTGGCCGTGCCCAAGCGCCAACGGAAGATGTTAACAATTGCCGAAAAGGTAAACATTTTGGATATGTTGAAGGAACGGAAAAGCTACATCGCTGTAGGATGCCATTACGGCATCAATGAGGCTACGATTCTTTTTATTTAAAAAATAGGAAAGGAATATAAGATCTACGGCTGCAGTGTCCTTTTAACCAGGGCACAAAACAAGTTGTAAGTGGATATAATAAGGCAGTAGTCTGGATGGAATCTGCTTTAGAGATTTGGATTGAAGACTGCCTGAAGAAGAACAACGGTGGTGCTACACAGTCGCCTGAAGAGGCTCTTTTAGAAGAGCTGTAACGCTCTCCTTTGTTGTGCAGTAAAACTAAACTCATCGTTATCGGACAAGTCATTGTGTCATTGTTGGTGAGTAACCATAATTAATTTTATACTTACAGTACTTAGTACAGGTACGTATGTTTAGTGTCACTGTACACACATTTACTGTATACTATTTTTCTTACATTGTACATATTTATTGCTGGTGGCCTGTCTATCGTAATGGCTGTAACATATATGATATCGGAGACACTCAATATCTTTAAAATAATATTTAGGTTTTACTGTATATAAACAGTGTGTTTACATACATAATTTCAATGAACCTTACCTTAAGTGAATACAAAGAGTTTATGCTGTATAACTGTGCGGGGAAGATTTATAAGCAGTGTGGGAGAGTTTATAAGGGCTTAAAATACAGTATATAAAACTAACCATACAAATATATGGTTTCTGCTTTGCGGATTTTCACCTATCGCGGGGGGGTTCTGGAACGCAACCCCTGCGATCGAGGAGGGATTACTGTGTATATATATATATATATATATATATATATATATATATATACACAGTAAAACCATGGATTGCGAGTAACTTTGTCTGCGAGTGTTTTGCAAGAGGAGCTAAAATTTTGAATACATTTTAACTTGATAAAAGAGCGAGGTCTTGCAATATAAGTAGTACGTCTATGCTATGTCTACCAAGCGTCATGTGATCACAATGTGATCTCACTGCGACATTGTGGGTAATCCTCTCCCATGCTTGGTCTCAGTCGATGTGTCTCACTCATATAGTCAACATCCATACGAGGGTATACTGTTTACTACAGCATGGTGACCACATGTGTGTGCTGTAACATGCGAGTCTCTGTCTTGCACCCCAAAACACGAAGCTGAGTCTCAGTACTTTAGCCAAACCAGCTTTTATTCAGCGCAAAACAGGAACAGAATGGTTATTTATTGTAGCAGGATCTGCCACTCTCCTATACATAGACACAGCAATCAGGCAGGGTTGGGGCCAAGTTTATGGCCAAGTAATCCTGTTCCCTGCATTTAAAATGTTCCTTGAATCACCCATGGATGGCAGGCGGTTATAGCACAACCGTGATCTTTTCAGATTCGCTGGGATCCTGCGGTTGCTTCGGGACGCTCTTCTGCGTGTCATCCCATTTGCCGGGGGGGGGGATCCCAAAAGAGTTTAGAAACCTTATAGTGCGTAAAGCATTTTTTTATTTTATGTCCAAGTGTAGTGACTCTTCAGGCAAAAGCAACTGTCATTGGAGAGGCTCCTTGTTAAAGTCGCATAAAAAGAAAAAGATTCCAGTGAGCCTACAGATAGCAGAGATTCCATTAGTTAGAATGAAAGTCGTCCTGCACAGTAACCCTCCTCCTTCTCCTCTCCCTCACACAAGCCACGATTCTTTTCAAAGGTAAAATGCAGGTTAATTTGTTTTATGTAATTTTACTTTATATTTTGTATTAATAATTTTCATATGAATATTTTTGGGTGGTGGAACGAATCATCTGAGTTTTCATTATTTCTTATGGGGACATTCGCTTTGATATACGAATCATTTGGATTACAAGCACATTTCTGAAATGAATTATGCTTGCAAACCAAGCCACCACTGTATGTGTGTGTGTAGATAATTATTTATATATATATATATATATATATATATATATATATATATATATAGTGGGGAACAGCTCGGACACAGACAGGTAGACATGATTTTAAAGCACCACAACACGTTTATTTACAATATTTACACACACAAACCCAGTGCCTCAGCACCAATCACCCCAAAGTCCAGGCCCTTCACACAATGCCTCTTCTCCTTCTTCCTGACCGCCTCCACTCCTCTCCTCCGAGCTCTGTTCTCTTCCTCTCGACTCAAGCCCCTGAATGGAGAGAGGCGGCCCCTTTTATCCACACCCGGACGTGCTCCAGGTGCCTCCCGATAATCTTCTGCTGGCACTCCCCAGTGTGGCAGAAGTACCGGCTGCGCACCCGAAAACACTCCGAGTGTCCATCGTCTTCTTCACCCCAGCACTTCCGGGTGTGGCAGAAGTGCTGAGGGCCAGGGCTCCTCAGGCATTGGGGCGTCCCCTGGCGATGACCACGGGCCCCTATAGGCTTGAGCTATTCAGCTTTGTTCCCGTGGTCCCCAAAGTCACCAGGACGGTTGCCACCCTGTGGTCTGGAGGAGGCATAAGCCCTCCTCCGGTCCTTCTGGACGTACCGGCTGAGTACCACCCCCAGCCACTCGCAACTATATATATATATATATATATATATATATAGTTTCTATTATACTAATATAATTTTCAACAAGGGCATGAGAATACTTCTGTAAATTAAGCACAAATGTTAGAAACTTTTTCTTCACACAAAAACCCACACACACATGCGACCATGCATTAACAAAATCTTGATTAAGTTAAATATTTACTAATCTCTTCACATAAAGAACCACAGACACATGGAATATGGGACCATGTTTTGTGCTGGAGAGCAGGAATTTAAATCTTGACTTGATGTTATTTTTCAGAATGTAAGCCAGTACTCCACCCCCCACCTTTTATATGCCTGGGACCCCGAGAAAATGTCTGATTTATGTCGGAACCCCCTACTAAAGTAATATCACATTTGAAAATGTCATTTTTGAACCACATACAATGCTGAGGGTAAACAAATTGAACTAAAAAATAAGTTTATGAATCTCCATAATCTTGCAAAAGTGTCCCCCATGAAGCTTAGACACTCAATTGACTATCCGGGGGCTGGGATAGCCCATGAAGCATCAGGCGCTGTGAGGAAATGACACACGATCATGTGACCGAGGGATCACTGCACGGTCAAATTCCATTCTCAGTTATTTGCCTTTCTGAACGTTTCGCCTGCAGCAAGGAACCCGTGACAACGCACATTTCCATGGCTCCTTCACAGATGACAGTTGCGCATTCAATACTTGATTCTTTTCTTATCGCAGAACAGGAACACTAACTAATAAATGACCCACAAATAATGGCACACTGCAAGACACAGATAGCACCACGATAAATTCTGATGACGCACCTAACTCAGTTTTGTTGAAACACAACACAGCCTTTCTCTTTGTTGCACCTCCCCCCACTTCCCAAAATGCCATCTCGCAGCCCCTTGGGGTGTGTTCACCACCAGAAGGGGCTTGTTGGGCTGAATGGCCTGGTCATGTCACAATTGGTCTACTATGCTACTGAAACGTGACGCAAAACGTGATCAAAAGATATCTAAATTCACATCTGTGACACGCGCACTTATTTAATTATCATTTGTGGTTTTCACATTCATAATTATTGCCAGTGCCAGTTAAAACTTTTAAGATTAGCATTTAATTAATTTTGATATGTGTCTGCCCTCATCAATAAAACGTACATGCATGAAGCAAAGCAATGCAGTCTCTAAGTAGTTGCAGTGCCTTAAAGTTAATTAATACTGAGATACCACCAATGCAGATCAGCTTCGATAATAACTTTGGCTAATTTTTGAAAAGGCATTTTGATTAATCAATTCCCATCAAAATAATGGCTAAGCTAATTACTATTCACTGTGGTTACTTTATACCTCGTGTTCTGTTCAGCTTGATTGCCTCGACGCAGAGGGTAGACGTGGGACAACAAAGCTGCATATTTACCAGCGGGTACGGCCTAATAGCTTTAAACAATGCAAGAAAGCGATCTGTATGGCCCCCTCTGACTAATATGACAAACTAATGGATGAAATAGAAACAACATTCACGTTTTGGTTAGAAAAATAGATTGCCTTCTTGCAAATAAGAAATCAAAACTGTCAGGTATAATTCTTTCAAACATCAGTAGCAACAATTTTATGGATTTCTTTAATAATAAATTAGATGCCATAAGATTGAAAATTAAACAGTTAGCCTCCAGATCTAGCGCTATTGAATCATAACTCACAAGTCACTCCTCTGCATGCTGCCTTAGTAATTTTAAGTTAATAATAGAGCAGAAAGTTCTAGTCTTCAACTCAAGGGGAAACTCACAACCTGTCTTACAAGCCCAATAAAAATCAGAATAACAAAAAACAAACCAACTCAAAGTACTTGTTTATTACATACTTATATTTATACATAGATATATACATATATATATACAGTATATACTGTCTATACGAGCTAAAGTTAGAAAATGGGATTTATCAGTAAATGGAACAAACCTTCACAAAACTGATAATGCTGTCATTTCTCAATGTCGTCTCCAC
>JANRMT010028174.1:35425988-35462822 GCA_026402145.1 Polypterus bichir lapradei | reverse complement strand
ATATATATTCAATGCATTCGTTGTCTGAGTCCTGACCTGAATTGTGTGGGTGGTTACCTACCAGGTACCACTTGTGGTTGGTAATCACCCACACAATTCAGGTTGGGACTCAGACTATGAATGCAATGAATGTAATTACTCCGGACCTACAGGCTGTCAAATAAATGAACCACACGCGTGGTGCAATGTAAGGTTCGAGGTTCGATCCCCGAGAGGGGAGCAGTAGAGTGTGTACGCCTGATGAGCCCAAATGAGGGTGAAACACGTGTTGCGTACTCTTTGCATATAGATATATATATATACATACACATACAATCCTCAAACAAATGAAGGGAACACTTAATCATCCTAGTCTAACACCGATTCAATGCTTTGGCGCAAATGAAAGTGACAAGAGGGGCACTGGACGGGCAACAGCAAGACATCCCACAGAAAGGGAATGGTTTGGCAGGTGGTGGCCACAGACAGTTGTACTCTCCTTATCCTTCCTGACTGCTTCTTCTCTAGTTTTGCGTATTGCTAGTGTCCTTGTCAATGCTGGTGACATGAGGTGGTATCTGCAGCTGATTCAGGTTACAAAGATAGTCCAGCTCATCCAGGATGGCACTTCCATACATGCCAACGCAAGTAGGTCTGATGTGTCTCCCAGCACAATCTCAAGACCATGGAGGACATACCAGGAGATGGACCATTACACAAGGAGAGCTGGACAAGGTCATAGAAGCACATCAACCCTACAGCAAGTCCTCTATTTGCTCTTTTATGCGTGGAGGAACATAAGAAGCACTGCCAATGACCTACAAAATGACCTCCATCTGACTACTGGTGTGCATGTTTCTGACCAAACTGTCAGAAACAGACTCCGGGGGGGTTGGCAGGGGGGCCCGACATCCTCAAGTGGGACCTGTGCTCACAGCCCATCACTGTGCAGTGTGATTGCCATTCACCAGAGAATATCACAATTGCCAACTCCACAATTGACACCCCATTCTCTTCATAAATGAGAGCAAGTTCACACTGAGCACATGTGACATACGTGAAAGAGTCTGAAGTCGCTGTGGTGAACATTATGCAGTCTGTAATATCATCTAGCATGGCCGTGGTGGTGGGTCTGGGGAGGCATATCCTTGGAGGGTCACACAAACCTTCATGTGCTAGGGAAAAGGTGCCCTGACTGCTGTTAGGTAGTGGGATGAAATCCTCAGGGCCACTCACCTGACATTGGTGCAGTAGGCCCTGGGTTCCTCCTGGTGCAGGACAATGCCCGGCCTCATGTGACCAGAGTGTGTTGGCAGTTCCTGGATAACAAGGCATTGATGCCATTGACTAGCCTGCATGTTCCCCAGACCTGAATTTTATATAAATACATAGTGGTCATCCGAGTGAAGACGGGTCAATGAAGGTGTAATATTTTGGGGTGCCTCCCCATTTACTAGTAAGGTCCAAAACAAAAGCAATGCTCGATTGCATAGAAGAAGACAGCAAAACTACTCGTAAGTGCCACATAACCAAGTGGTGTCTAAACGTTTTTGCTCTGCCGTTGGGTCCCCTGATTTGGAGCTCATCTTGTTAGGTCAAATCTGTGATCAATGCCACCTCCATCCAGGTGGTCATCCCTTTCGTGCTCTGGGACAAGAAGGGGTGTGGGCAGTTGCCCTCACTGGCCTGTTTCTCAAGACTGTGGGAGAAGAAAATGACAAGACTGTTATCGCCAGTGCCCCCTCTCAACCTGAGGTGGTATCACATGCCTAGGAAGAGCTTGAATGGTCACAGTTTATATGTTTTAGTCACATGTGTGTGCAAAGGAGCTGCTTAAAGGCTGTGAGAGGGTAAGAACGACCACCTAGGGATGAGAGGGGGCAACCTTGTCTTTCCATCCTTGTCTTTCTATCCGCATCTGCAAAAGACTACAGCCAGATAATGCCTGACCACGCCCCCCAAAAAAATCACAAGCCACACCCCTTTGGGGTCCAGAGATATATAAGTCCTCAACCTGACTGAAGTACGTCACTTTTGTTTGACCCTTGAAAGTGCATGACAAAAGGAGGGAAGACAGGTTCCTGTCTCACTAGAATATTTTGGATTTTGATAACAGCAGAGGCCCATATTTTCTGTTGTACATTTTGTCCCTTTTTATTTGTGCCAGTAAAATGGTGTTACCAAGGTGTTTCCCCAAATCTTGAACTCATCTATATATACACATATACACACATACTGTACAAACACTACATGTCCAAAGTTTGGGCAAACTCAGAAATTCTCATGTTTCTGAAAGAAACTGACACCTTTTGCCATTCAATTGATTTAAAAATACAGCCAAGACATTACTAGTGTTTCTAATGGCTATTATTACTTGAAATGACTGATTCTTCATTTATCATTTCAATATGACTTCAAAGCTGTTACTTCAATGCCCTAATGGTCAACTCCCTTAGCTTATCCTTAATTAGTCAAGTTTACACACTAATTGGTTATCAGAGAAACCTTTGTAATTCAAACCTGCTATTCTGTTCACTTGGATTGCAAGATGCTGGCAGCCCTAAAGTTCAGTTCTGTGTAAGCGCTTTGAGTGGAAATAACAGAGCAATATAGATGTTAAGAATTCTTATTCCTACTATTATGTGTTCAAAAACGGCCAAAGTGAAACAACTTTCTCAAAAACCACGTCAGCCCATTGTTTTTTCAAGAAGGAAGATAGTAGTAGAGTGATGTACAATGTTAGCCATTTATGGATGCAATGAGAAGTGAAGCAAAATTAAACCTTTATTTTATTTTACTCAGTTAGCCAATATACAGTACAATGTCATTTCACTTCACTTCCCATTGCATACAGAATGAGGGTGTTCTACATGACAGACAACTTATTGTAGTTTTGCCTTCTTATATTATATTCCATCCTGGGTATGACGTTAATCTGCATCTGTCCCGGCATGTAGGCCCTCCAACCTGCAGGGAAAAACTTGGGGGATGGTGGCAGAATTGGCACTCTAGCCACCATAAAAAAAACCTCCCACTGTTCCACCCCATCTGAACTAGCGTGGTGCTGAGGTGTCACCCATTGCATGGCTGCACTCGGGTCCTGATATGAATCCTGAGTTGGTTTGTGGTGTGTTGGGTGCGACAATGCGCTTTATCAGTGTATGCTCCTAACCCCTCTCTCTCTCTCTTCTTATATTAGTTTTTATTTCTATATTTTTTCTGAGAAAAGAGCTATATACTGTAAATGTAATGAATTATTATTATATTTTGTCTGACCTTACTTGAAAATTCAGCTTAGTTTTACTTTTTCTTTATCGTGTATTTTTAGTTTTAATTTTGTTTTTATTTCACATAGACATTTGTATTTTATATCTATTAGTTTCAGTTTTAATTTTATTAATTATTATGGCATGGAGCTACTTTGAAGTTTAGTTTAGTATCACAAGCAGACAGAACTGTGCACTTAATGGATTTCGATATACAGTAATATGAGTTTAATGTTCGTGGAAGCTTACTACACTACATGGTTTACTATCTGATTTTGTTTTTGTCTGATAAAAACAATCATAATCAAAACCAGATACTGAATATGAACAATTTTATAGAATTTTATAATTTTTAAAATATTTTCTATACAATTTGTACTGACCAAATGTGAGCTGACTGTTAGCACTTTTTATCTTTTCCTTTTATTGCCCAGTAAGGACTAATTTATAACGAAATGTATGTGAATTTTAAGGTTTGACAGCATTTTACAGCACACAAAATATCCTGCTCCAAAACAATGCTCTTACAATTAAAGCCTTTGATATGGTAATCAAAAAAAATCTTATACTGCTCTTTGTTATTTTCTGCCAGCCATTTGGATCTCTGATTCCATCTCAGGCACAGGCCTGAAACTATTTCAAATATCAGAAAATAGATTCTACTTTGTTCTGACAGGTGTGATCATAAAAATCAGGGGTTTAGAACATGGCTCTTGGGCTTGAAACAGTGTGCAGACCCCATCTAGCTGTACTGAGGGAAACAAAGGAAAACAAGCAAGTAATGTAAAGGTTAGGCGTAGTGACACTTGAATAGCCCATCATAAGACAGTAAACCCATAATGAGCAGAGTAAGAGCCAGCTAATAGGAGTGAGGACAGCCACAAAACAACAGAGACAACATCGGAGATTAAGAACAATGTATACATCATCTAAACCTGTTTATCCAGAGCAGGATAGCAGGAAACCTATAGCCAACCCCAGCAGGTTTGGATGCAAGGCAGGAAAAATCCCCTGGTATGCAATATGTAAGATATGTCTGATGTTAAGAACAAAAAGAAAATAATATTTCAACTATTGTGGTCCCTGGCCGGGGCTGGAGCCCGGCTGGGACGCCCAGGAGGACCGGAGGAGGGCTTGTGCCTCCTCCAGACCGTGAGGGGGCGTCCGTCCTGGTTATGTAGGGGGCCTTGGGTAAAGGGCTTGGAAGCCCAGTCCTGTAGGGACCCGTGGCCACCGCCAGGCGGCGCCCCAATGCCTGCATATCCCTGGAGCCCAGCACTTCCGCCACACCAGGAAGTGCTGGGGGGAGGAAGACAGGAGACACCCGGACGGCTTCCGGGTGCACAGCCGGCACTTCCGCCACACAGGGTTGTGTCCAAGGGGGAGTGCCGGGAAGCAGCTGGAGCCCATCCGGGTTCCCATTTAAGGGGCCGCCTCCCTCCAGTCATTGACAAGAGTCGGGTGGAAGAGTGGCAACGTCTGGAGAAGGCGGTAAGAAGAAAAGAGAGAGAGAGAGATAGAGAGGAAAAAGAGAAGAAGAAAGATAAGGCATTGGATTGGCCTGGACTGAGGGGTATTGGGGACTAGTGAGCTGACCTGTAAATAAGAAAATGAAAAATAAACGTGTGTTCATGGGTGACATTAACGTGTCTGCCTGTCTGTGTCTGTATTTTGAGAGAGAGAGAAAAATTTAAAAAAGGGAGAGAAATATTTTAAAACAATATCATGTATTTTGAGCGGTGAATATAAACTAAAAAAAATAAATTAACAAAAACACATTAGTATGTTTAGTTTTTCATCAGTTGGCAGACTCTCTTCACCTACTTACCTGTAGTTCAGTAGAGACTTTGTCAACTCAGGAAGTTTACAAGGTTTGTATCGTTTCGTTGTTAAACAATTTTTTTAAGGCAAAAGTGATTGGTCAGTAACAATATGCTGATCTTGTATGATGATCTTGTCAGTCTCTCGATCAGTGCCGTTTTACTTTCAAAAAGGATTTCTCCTGTGCAAAGTGGCGGTGGAATTATTGTCAACAAAACACAGACACCTGAGAAATAAACTGAAACGTTACTCACTCGTAATTTTTCTGTCCATACAGAAATAGTTTTGTTGACCAGCACATTCTGATTTCAGGCGATTCAGTTGATATACAACGAGTGCAAAGAAAGGCGGAATGTAAATCGCTTTCTGTTTCACTCGCTTTAAACGCCCATATTCATCTTGCTCTGTCACCAGCTGGACGGATATATGAGGGCGGCTCATGGAGGATTACTTTCTGTTTTAGAGTTAAAGGTTACAAGGGTTAAAGGCTAACGGCAAGAATATTCATTCAAAAACGAAAACTACAAATATTTTTGGTTAATTATTATTTTATTTCAGTTAGTCTTTCTAGTTACTTTAATAGTTTTGTTTAGTTTTAGTTTTTCATTTCAGTTTTGTTAATTATTTTATTTCAGTTTATGAAATTTTTTTTTTAATAATAGTTTCAGTTTTTATTTTAGTTTTCGTTAACTATAATAACCTTGTGACAGATTGACAAGACACTTGAAATTTCATATATGGTGTCTGTTATTGTCTTGAGAGAAGAAGGTGAACTAGATATAAGCAGGATACAAGAAGGAGGGGAAGGCCCAGATGGACAACTGCATAAGATGATAAGGACGTCAGCGTCCGTAGTGTGAGAAAAGAACACATTACAGGTTCTTCATTAAATACACAATAGATAGATAGATAGATAGATGTCCATGCATTATCCAACCCGCTATATCCTAACTACAGGGTCACGGGGGTCTACTGGAGCCAATCCCAGCCAACACAGGGTGCATGGCAGAAAACAAACACCGGGCAGGGTGCCAACCCACCACAGGGCGTGCACACACACACACTAGCACATAATAGAGACAATTTAGAATTGCTAATGCACCTAACTGGCATGTATTTGGACTGTGGGAGGAGACAGACACGGGGAGAACATGCAAACTCCATGTAGGGAGGAAGCGAACCCGGGTGTCCTAACTGGGAGGCAGCAGTGCTACCCACTGCGCCACCATACCACCCAGATAGATACAGTAGATAGATAGATATACAAAAACACACTTAGGTATGAACACACACCAGAATGATTAAAAAAGGGAGAAAATGAAAATGCATGACAAACTTCTGACTTTTCAGGCACACTAACTTTACAGACGTATTTCTGCTAGGTACACACTTGACCCACTTCTGCTGAATGATTCATTTTCTGAGAGTCCTCAGTGTTCAGTGTTCATAATGGCACTCGGTTTTGTTTTAATTCTCTCATTTGCTACAACCTTCAGAGGGATTCAGAGTGTGTCCTGTAACTGAGTCAGCCCTTTTAATTAGCATGTTGATTCAGTGGGCCTCTCTTGAAGTGATGTTACCAGCCCAACACACCACAGTGTAGAAGATTCCACTGGCGGTCATAGAGTTAAAGAAGATGTGAAGGATGTCACTTCCATTAAAGAAATGCAGTCTCCTAAGGAGGAAGAGCCTGCTCTGCTCTTTCATATTCCTCTTTGTTCAAAGACCAGTCCAAGCTATCATTAATGTGGAACCCCGCATACTTATAGATGTGGACCACCTCTACATCCACTTCTCTGAATAGTGACCAGACGTTGATGCTCTTTGGTGTGGCGAAAGTCAATAAGCAGTTTCTTGGTTGCAGACCATTCACTTTGTGCCAAAATCCAAAGTTCTCCACCTGACTCCCCTCCCCTGTCTCATCCCCTTTATCAATACACCCCATAAATGCAGAATCATCTGAGAGATGACATGACCTGCTGTTATGTTTATAGTCAGAGACAGGCCTGTTCCTTCAGGTACTCCACTGTTGCTCACACAGTCCTTGATCCATCTTCACAAACTGTGGTCTGCTCCACGGACAGTCCATCATCCAGGACACCAGAGGCTCATCCACCTGCATATCTCTGAGTTTACCCCTTAACTGGGATGGCTGGATGGTGCTGAAGGCACTGAAGAAATCAAAAATCAGGATCCTCCCAGTGCTGCCAGCTTTGTCCATATTGCATATTCCACTCCAAACTGCAGTGGGTCCAGGTGGTCTACAACAAGAGGACTCATATAGTCCAGGACCAGCCTCTCGGAGGTCTTCATGATGTGAGATGTAAGTGCGACTGCTCTGTAGTCATTATGTGAAGAGGCACCTGCCTTCTTTGGAACAGGAACAAGAAATATGCAAATCGTTTTGAAAATGAGTCTTCACTTTGTCATCATAGGTTATTGAGTGTAGATTGATAGGAATAAGCAGCAAATTTGTCAATTTCAAAATTCACCTGCAACACAATAAAATGTGTAGAAAGAAAAAGAGAATGAATACTTGCTGAATCCATTGTCGTTCTGTTAATGTCTACAGCACATCTTTGTAATTTGAGTTCGACTATGTCCAAAAACGAACAATCATAGATTAATTGAGCAAAGATCATTGTTTCTTAAAACTCCGCAGCATAATAAGTAAAGTAAAAAAGAACCTAACCTTTAGTAAGCCATGCTTGACTGAATCAGGTCAGGTCACGTCAGGTTGGGGGGCATGGACTGGTACACCACACGATGAAACAGCTCACGATCCTGGTTGGCAACCCCCCCCCCAGGCAGGCGCATGGAAATGACCATCTATCTGCCGCAGCCAGGTGTTATGTGGGTGACCTCTTGGCCTGGTCCAGTCTCTCGGGTCCTCAACAATGAGGTTCCTGCAAGCCAGATCACCCTCTGGGAATCGCGTCAACATGGCCGCAGTGCCGTAACTGACGCTCCCTCACAATGCAGGTAATGTGTCTCATTCGGGACTCCATGAGCAACACAAAGTCAAACCAGTGGGACCCAAGGATTCTCTGAAGAGACACAAGTCCAGTCTTCATCTCAGGTCACTGGATAGCGTCCATGTCTCACAACCATATAGCAAGACAGTCTAAAGACTTGGACCTTCGTCCTTTTGCATAGATATCGGGAGTGCCACACACCCCTTTCCAGCGACCTCATGACCCCCTCATGCTCTCCCAATCCGTCTACTGACTTCATAGGAAGAGTCGACAGAGACATGAATGTCACTGCTGAGGTAAGTAAACTTCTCGACGAGGTCAAAACTCTCTCCGCAGACAGACACACTGCTGATGGCTGTGCCCAAGAGGTCAATAATGGTGATTAAAGATCTCTTAGGCCTTGTCTGTGCAAGATTTAAAACAAATCTAATTGTAAGATATGGAGTGACATTACATAACAGAACCCATTTAATCAACATCAGCGTCATAGTTAAAAGATTATGAAAGCTTAATCTGGCCATACTGTATTGGACACAAGGAACCTTAGATGGGACACCAGTTATCTCTGAGATGATTCACAGGGACCATTTTGGCATCCCAGGTACACAGAGACTGCAAATATTTGATGATGTGGGAGGACAACCTGAATATGCAGAGGAATGTGCACAAAGGCTTGGGACGAATGGAAGATTCTACATGGACGAAGGCCATCATGCTGGATCCATGAAGCAACAGCGCTTCCGACTGTGCCACTGTGTTGTCCAGTAACATTCATATTATTGAGTTTGCTAATCATTGGGAGAGGCTGCAGAGTATTAACTATGGAAGAAGAAATAGAATTTTAACACAAGTACCTGGCAGATTAAGAAATAAGTAGAAACAAAGCAAAATGACCAGCTGTGTGTGCCCGCTGCATTTTTGTTTTTGCAGTAATCAAATTGTAAGAAAGGCTTAGTGTGTGTTATTAAGAAGACTTTCTGCAAATTTCCAAAGCACTTTATTGAAATGGAGGTAAGTGCTGCAGGCCTGCAGTCATTCAGACAGGTTGCTTTGAAAACCTGGCGGCACTGAGAATGCATAAGTATGAAAAATTATGCCATCAGTTGAAAGATGAATATCAGCACTTTTTGCAGTTCAAGGATTATTATTGATAAACAGGAAAAACAAAACAGGTACTTTAGTGGAACCTCACAGGGACTCCTTAGAAAACCATCATGGGGGATCATTTGTTGCCATCAGCGAAAAGCAAACCTGTTGGCGTGGATTCCGAAAGGATTCAGAGCCCTTCACATTTTTGCACATTTTACTGGCTTGTGGGTTTCATTTTAAACAGATTCATCTGCCCATTTTTGTCCTTCAGCCGATACTCAGTAATTCAAAATGACAAACCGAAGCCATGTTGATTAAAAATCAAAAACAGACGTCTGCCATTCATTCAGCATTCTGACCCTTTGCTGTGACTCTCCAGCTTGTGCTCAGGTACATCCCGATTGATTCAATTCTCCTTGAGAGGTTTCTAGAACCTGACTGCAGTCTTGAAGGCTTGTTTTGGGATTATTGCTGGACATGTGGCTAATGCATAATTAGCCATGCGGTACCCTGCTGCCTGCTCACAGACCTCAGTGTTATATATCTGATGGGAGTACTAATGCACCCCTCAAAGGAATAAGCTGCAAGGATTTTTATTCATATCTTTAAATGTATGTGGGATGGAAATCCAGGGGAGGCTGCAACAACCATGTGACCATGCGGGTTCTTGCTCCAAGCTCCCATCTCTCTTCTGGGAGCCTTTTGAACCCGACAATGTCGGTAATGTAACTGATGAGCTGGACAATGAGGACACCAAATGAAACAAGGGGAAGGTGCAAAGTGCAAACAGTGCTTTTAGTACAAACAAGCAAAACAAGTCCAAATAGTGTTCAAAAGAAAGTGCAATGCTTCAAAAGGCAAGAAATGAATAATTTATTAAAACAGGGTGAAAATGGTGAGGTTAAAATCCCAATAAATAGTCCATTTAAAAATGAGGTTAAAAATAAATAATGGCTGGAAGCAGTCCTTTAAAAGCACGGTGCTTTATTTTGGTGGCGGCTCCACTGTTTCTCCAATATGGGCCCTGCACCAGGGGAGTCGCCCTACCTGCAGCTGACCTGCTCCTTTCTGATCTGGTGTGGTGGATGTGGCAACACGTTCCTCATCCTTCTTTTTAAGATGAACTTTATTGGCCTGAGAAATTTCTTTTGTTATGCGTTTGACTCATGCTGATCCTGCCTTACCAACTGTTGTGCTGTGCAAAATCTGTAAATTTGGATCTATATTTGAATTATATACCGCTCAAAAAAATTAAAGGAACACTTTTGAATCCAAATATAGTATCAAGTCAATGAAACTTCTGGGCTATTGATCTGGTCAATTAAGTAGCAGAGGGGCTTGTCAATCAGTTTCAGCTGCTTTGGTGTTAATCAAATTAAGAACAGGTGCACTAGAGGGGCAACAATAGAACGACCCACAAAACAGGAATGAATGGTCTAACAGGTGGAGGGAGGCCACTGACATTTTTCCCTTTTCTGCCATTTCCAGAAGGTTTGCTGTGTCTCCCAGCACAGTCTCAATGGCATGGAGGAGATTCCAGGAGACAGGAAGTTACTCTAGGAGAGCTGGACAGGGCTGTAGAAGGTCCTTAACACTAGAATTACCAGAGCCTACGAAAAAACTCGTAGATCCGTCCCACCTTAAATCGCTTTGCTCCTCTCCGTCAGCATCTTTTGTCCTCTAAATGTGTTGATAAATGTGCAGCAAGCAGTCCTTTATCACATCCCCCACCGGCGCACAGTTTTCTCAGCTCAAGTCTGTTTACCTGCATGTCAGTTGCTTAGAGTTGTATAGAGTGAGAAGTCAAGCAAAATGACACCTTTTATAAATACTATATTGTTATTTGGAACACTTGCATTTCATGTGTGTTCCGTGTCTACAATGATCTATGTAAAGACATCGTTACAACAGAAACATTTTTCATGTTTTAGTAATAATTGACAAAATGTAGACATGAACTGTATAATGTGTGAAGCCTGAATTCCAAATATCAAAGAAACACTTTCACAAAAAGTTCAAATATAACAGAACAAATGCTCTTTTATTCAAAAATATAACTGCAGAAAAAGAACCTACATTAGGGTGCGACATTGACACACATTTACTATGACCGCTTCAGTGGCGCAAAGGTATCAACTTTTGATTGGTAATCAAAACTTCATGGTTTCGATCCCGGGCGAGTCCGTTTTGAGAAGTGAGCTGCTCGTATTCTTACTATTTTAGACTAAAAACATACATTTGATTCTAGTCTGTAACTGCCGGTGTGATTTATAATACTTGTAAAGGTTAGCTTTGTTTTTTTTATTCAGTTTTATTCTGTCAGGCACGTTCACGATCGCAACCAAAGCATCTAACACTGCTGTTTTCACATAGACGCGCTATAACAGAGGTAAACTCAAATCATGACGACGGTTCTACATCGGAGCAAGAATGCACTTTTGCCATCGCTGTACTTTGTATATGTACATGGGAAGCTCTGCACCCTACTTGTGACTTTACGCTGTAGGAAGTAAGTAAATAAATAAAGGTAAATAGGTAAATAACATTCGATCTGGCTCTTACATACAAAGGACGGTGCATGTGCTCAAAACATTAACATTTATATGTTACCTACATAAAAGCCAGATCGAATGTTATTTACCTTGAGTTATTTATGAACAACAATTTATGAGTTGTTATCATAAACAACTTCAAGTGCTAGATTACAAGTCTCCCGGGACATTCATCTTTGACATCTTTACTTTTTCGTAAGCTGTTCCTAAAGACTATGTATTTCCAGACTTTACTATCAATCTTATTTTCTATTATTCCTTGTTCTATTTGGCAGTATTATTTATGGAATAAATACCACACTACTTTTAACTTTCTACAATGTGTCTTTATATTGAGAGTGATTGAAGTAATAAGGTAGATTTCTTTGAGTACCTGGAGCAGCCAGAAGTTTGCCATACACTCTGTGCTGCGAGGTTTATTTAGGGTTGAGGGTGAGAGCTCTACCCAAAAGTAGGGAAAAGAACGTAAAGTAAGGCATTCTTGGTTGATACATGGCCTATAGCCAAGGATGTTGAGCCTTTGTATGTTTGAATATATTCCTAGAGACCAAAGTAATATTTCGGTCTGAGATATATTTTAAAATATCGTATGCTATCTGTGCTGATAATAAGTTAGTCTCTTGAAGTGCTAAGAGAGTGACAAGTTGTGTATGTGATATTCATAAGGCACTTGTGTGGTTTGAGTTGCCAGAGGTTAACTAGCTGTGTGTGTCACTCATTGGGCACTGTTGTGGTTAGGGTCTGTGTGTATTCTTGTGGATATGTTAAAGACTTTGGTATTGTGAGTTTTATTTGGTTAACCTTTGTTTCATGAAGTGAGGTCCATGACAGTGCAAGTTTTTCAGAGAGTGTTAGTGTGGCGGCACAGCTCCGGGGGGGGTTGATTTTGATTTGAACTACTTTGTTAATCCCCTAAAGGGAGATTATCATTTCTCTTGACCTTTGGATATCAGAACACATAGTCAGCCATTGTTCAGCATCCCTGGAGCGATTATCAGGTTAAGGGCTTTGCTCAAGGAAACAACAGAGTAGGATCTCTTCTGGCAGTAACGGGATTTGATATCAGCACAGATCCTTATCCTCAGAACCATTTGTGATAAATAACCAAGCCCTGACACAAAAAGAGGTTTGGGGCAGCCTGTCATATACTTGAAACTGGCTGCAAAATTGAAGAAAGAGGTTCTGAAAAATTGGTCTTTACAGAAAAGAGTCCAAAACAGAACTGAAGTTTGGTACAGACAAGTTGGGTTTTAAAGTCATAAGGAGGAAGTGACGTCTTCAGGGGTAGAACCGGAAGTGGTATCTTCAGGAATGAAACTGGAAGTGACGTTAAAGGGCCCAGGCGGGATTTCCCACATTTGGTTTGTGAGGAAAAAAGAGAAAAGGTCAGTGTACTCTGCCACCCCCTGGTCGAACCGGGAATTACCTTCTTTCGAGCCCTTTAGCTGCCTCCCAATGTGTGTGACACACCACGTTCATGTGCAGGTGTGTGTAATAAGCCTCTGTGCCGAAGAACATTTTAAAAAAAAGGGAATCCAAGGGAAAACAACCACAACATTTACTTCTATAGCATATTTTCATACAAACAATGAAGCTCAAAGTACTTTACAAGATGTCAAAGAAAAAGTGACAAGAAAAGATAAACAAATGAAATTATGCAAGAATATTAAAGAATAAGCAATTAAGGAAAAACAAATACATCTCTACAATCTTATAAAACAGATCATTGGAAGAAGAGTAGCATCCTTATATACAAAACTAGCAAAATACCCACACTTTGCAGTGGAGAAGTAGTGTGTTAAAGGAGTTATGAAAAAGAAAAGGAAACATTTTTAAAATAACTTAACATAATTGTCAATGTAATTGTCGTAGGCTTATTTTAGTATTGAGAGTAAAGTTGATGATTGTAAAGAGTTTAATTTATGATTGTAAATGTTGTGTATGAGAAATGCACATTTTTAGGCAGGGAGCCAACCACGTGGTAGGAGCACGGACAGCCGCCGTGTAGAAAAAGGAAGGGGGACGGGGGGCGGCCCTTGTGCGTCTCTGCCGTGAAATAAATCGTCTGTTAACGGAAATAAGGAATAAAACCGCCAAAAGGAGAGGTCAGTTCCAAAAGTTTCTTACGCCATAATGGTGAAAACCGCCAAAAGGAAGACGTTAGTTTCAAAAGTTCATTACAGGGAACAGCACGAAATGAAACATACTTAACATTTGTAAGTACAGTGTAAAGGATGAGCATGGAAAATTTGGGCTTCCTACGTATATTGGAAGTCACAGAAATAGTGAGAAGGGGTTTCCCTTATCTATATATACAGTTTAGAGGGTACACTCATTTCCCCCCCTTGGGTGTCGCAATAGGACATGAAACATACCTAACTTTTGTAAGTACACTGCAAGGAATGAGCACGGGAAATTTCAGCTTCCCATCTATATGGAAAGTGGGAGAATTAGTGATGAGTCAGTGAGGGTTTTGCCTTTTATATGTTGTGATCCAATAAACTTCACAAAATAAAGATTTGGGGACCGTCCTCATTTTTTGTCATCAGACAATAAGAAAAGAATTGATTCAGAGTCTTTGAAAAAGCACAATGAACAATGAACTGTTTTCAAAATGGCAGTTATATAGCAAGAGAAAAACATGTGACAGGAAACGGTTGGCAAGGTGGTGATGTGGCAACAGGAACCGGAAGTGAGGTGTTTTGTCGGTGCCGGAAGTGACGTCATCCAAGGTGGCTGGAAGTGACATCATCGCGGCCATTTTGGAACCCAGAAGTTGTGGTATTAGATTTCTTCTTGTTTTCTGTTGATGAGAGAAAAGAGTTCAGGTAAGTACTACGTGACAACCCCTTATCTCGCGATGTTTTACTCACCTTTTGGCTCTTTGACTGCCTCCTAATCACCCATGTGTGACAATGTATAGATCATGATGTAAGTCTCTAGAGATGAGTGTGATGACATGAAGATCAGATGGCTGGGAGGATAGAAGACAAGAAATCCAATTAAGCAGAAGGAAAAAAAAATCTGCAGGGGAACCAAAGCCAAGAGACCACCCAGCCTCCACTGGGTATTCTACCTAACATAAATGTGCCCAAATCCTTCCTCATTGTTTCCAGGCTTCATTGAAGGTCAGTTGGAAAAGAAATGCTAAGGTAAAATTCAAGGACGCCAATAAGCGCAGAGGAGGAAAGGAGGCAGTGTGAGGGAGCCAAGTCAATGACGTTCTAAGGGGCATCCCCACGATGTGATAACGTTTGACTGACCCTCCCAGGAATCTATGAAGCGCCGCAGGAGTGTATGAGAAGACTGAGGGCCAGTTAAGTGCGTCTCGGCTGATGCCGATAAGGTAAGTATAAGGACGGGATTTGGGTGAAGGCGACCGCAGCTAATGGTGTTGCCTCCAGCTGGGAGGACACTGAGCTTGGGAGACAGTGGGAAAGAGAGTCGACTAGATTTCTGTAATTCACTCATCTCAGGACCACCCAAAAAAGACATCAATTGATTGCAATGAGTGCAGAATACTACTGCCAGAATCTTAACTAGAAAAAGAAAATCTGAGCACAGTTCTCCAGTTCTGATGTCACTATACTGGTTACCCATGTCATTTAGAATTGATTTTAAAATACTGCTTATGGTTTACAAAGCCTTAAATAATCTCGCTCAATTTTATATTTCAGAATGCCAGACACCTTATGCTTAGAATTCCAAGAGCTAAACTTAAAAGAAGTGGTGAGGCGGCCTTCTGCTGTTATGCACCTCAAATCTGCAATAGCTGACCGACAGAAACTCGCCAGGCTAACACGGTGGAGCACTTTAACAAACTGCTAAAAACGCATTACTTTAACATGGCTTTCTCAAAGCTTCATTTTGGTGTAACCCTGATATTCTGTATCTGTATTGAATTATCATTCATGGCTCCACAATCCATACTAACCCCTACTTTCTCTGCTGTTCTTTTTCACCACCTGATCAAAGCACCGTGTACTCTCTACATTGATGGATTGAAGGCCAGAGGTCCACATGACCATCCTCGTCTAATTCTTCCATGTGAAGCCTATAAACCATGAGGACTGATTGAGATCATTTATGTTAGGTAGAATGCCTAGAGGGGGCTGGGTGGTCTCATGGCCTCAGAACCCCTGCAGATTTTGTTTTTTTCTTCAGCCCTCTGGAGTTTTGTTTTTTCTGTCCTCCTGGCCATCGGACCTTCCTTTATTCTTTGTTTGTTATATTTTTCTTTTTTCTTTCTTCATCTTGTGAAGCACTTTGAGCTCCATCATTTGTATGAAATAAATGTTGTTGTTGTTGTTGTGTGTGACTTGCTGAGGAGCCTGGCCTGACGCCTTTGGAATGTTTCATATTTGAGCTTTTAAAGTATTTATTGCTGGTTTTAACCTCCACCTGAGCACTGATTTTATTATAGAATATTTATTTCAGACTTTTAAGTGGGATCTGCACTGTATGGTTTGGACTTAAATTTATTAAATCTGCTCTTTGCACTTTGGACAGTTCAACCCGGTTGCTGTATCTCACGCCCCACTGTGCCCATCTTGGTTACAAACTACTAGGAAGTCAAGTGGTCAGTGTAGAGTCAGGTATGCTCCACGGACGTTGACTCCAGACACCTTGGTATTGATTTCTTGACCGCCTGTTTGTTTTCCCGCGTGTTGCAGATCCTGTTTGAATTCCCAGTTGTGATCTCTGCTATGTCCTGACTCTGTTCCCTTTCTGGTCCTCAAGAACCTCCGATTGCTTACTTTGCCTGTGGCTGAACGATAACAGGCTGGGTAACTTTGTCGGTGGTGCCCAGAGATTACATTAAGAGAAGGAAGAAGAAGAAGTTGTATTTGTGCAGGCGAGGCAGAGTGTCTTACGTGCTTTTTGAAAGTAAGTAAACCAGGTCAGTCTGGCCCAGTCTGACAAAAGAGTCGGTTTTTACTTGTAATCATGGTTTGCACTTTCTTCCTTTGTTTCTTCCTCTCTTGAGTGCGTTCAGAGGGCCGTTTTTCTTTTTATCTTTTTCAGTTTTATCATGCTCTGCACTTCTCAAGTGGGCTCCTATCATAATACAGTATACAGTATACTACTACTTCATGAATAAAGGTCATTATAATGCTTTACAAGTGTGATAAAATGCTGTTGTGGGATTCAGAATAAATTATCAAACTGTAACATTTGTTTTAACAAAAGCAACTGACATAGTGTCTGCTAATGGAAGATTAATTTTGCATCCTTTAATTGTAACTGCACACTTGTCTTGATTTATTAATTCCACCAGACAGTTACAATTAGTAAACTCATTACTTCTGTGACCTCTGCTAGGGCTCGACTCACATCCATCCACAGCCCACTTTTACCGCACCGCACCGCACCGCTTCACCGTGGGGACGGCCGGATTTTAAAGTTTCAGTGTAAATTGCCAAATTTAGTTTGGATTGAGTCGGGAGCGAATGTGTCCCAGGGTACTCAATCCTGGCTTGGATTTCAGTGTTTTTTTTTACCTTGATTAATGTACACCGGAAACCAATTAGCAGCTGCTGCATTCATTAGGAATGTTTGCCTGGCAAAATTAAAGTAAAAAAAAATGATGGATGCACAGAAATATCTTATATTTCTCACTCTCAGTAAATATGAGGAGCGTTAGCATAAAAATCTTTTATTTTTGTTTTAATCAACAGAAATGTACGTATTCATGGAAGGATACAGTGTGAAAGAAGGGCCAGGGAACAGGTAAAAGAAGGGTTAGGGTCTCTAGCAGAAAACGCTTCAATGCTGAAGGAAACAAATAGAGCTGTGATCTTTACACTTAAGTTAGGCTTAGTGTTCTCATGATCCAAACTGGATGGCAAATGTCCCTGTGGAGATGATTTTAAAGGCAGGCAGGGAGACGTCTTTCGGTCGGTAGGGGTCGAGGTGCGTCCTTTCGGTCTACACACTGGCATAGTGCAATATTTGTGCACCCACCATAGCAGAGGTTGTTCCCCCTCACAATGAAAAAATTAAACATGCACCTACATCACATTTTAAGTCAGAAAACGGAGACTATGCTGCGCCTGCCTAATTTGATGCAAAATGGGTGAAAACTGTCTTGGTGTTAACTTAATAATAATAGAACACTCTGAGACTCCACTGTTTTTATTTACTTTTACGTTCAGATGGTTCAAAAGTTTGTTTTTTTTTCCCTATCTCAACTCATATTTATTTATAAAGTTTGTGCTTAATGTTCAAAATAGAGAGTCTGGTTTACTGAACACGTGAACTACGAGTCCTAATGTACCTACAGTAAGTCCCTAACACACTTCTAAAAATTCACACTTCGACAGAGGCAGTGGTGCTGTAAGAATTATGTTTCTGGACTTCTCTAGCGCCTTCAACACCATCCAACTTCTGCTCCTTAGGGACAAGCTGACAGAGATGGGCGTAGATTCATACCTGGTGGCATGGATCGTGGACTATCTTACAGACAGACCTCAGTATGTGCGTCTCGGGAACTGCAGGTCTGACATGGTGGTCAGCAACACAGGAGTGCCGCAGGGGACTGTACTTTCTCCAGTCCTGTTCAACCTATAAACATCGGACTTCCAATACAACTCAGAGTCCTGCCACGTGCAAAAGTTCGCTGACGACACTGCTATCATGGGCTGCATCAGGAGTGGGCAGGAGGAGGAGTGTAGGAACCTAATCAAGGACTCAAACCACTTACACCTGAACACCAGCAAAACCACTCGGGATTAATAAAGTATCTATCTATCTATCTAGAGAGGGAAATCCCATCAAAAACCCTGGCTAGATACAGAAAAGGGTCACCACGAAACTTCATAAAATCAAACATTTATTCTTCACAAAAAACGAGTAAACCAATGGGTGTCTTCAGCAGCAATAATCAGAAGACCTTAAAGCTGTGCATGTCATGTCAACTGACACCAGGGGTTCACCCCCTAATGCAGGGGTGCCCAACTTCAGTCCTGGAGGGCCACAGTGGCTGCAGGTTTTCATTCTAACCCTTTTCTTAATTAGTGATCTGTTTTTGCTGCTAATTAACTTCTTTTGAATTAATTTTAATTGACTTGGGTTTTAAGAAATGTTTCCCTGAATTTCTTCATTGTTCCTCTGCATTGCTTCATCTCTTTCCTTAAATGGCACCCAAACATAAATGAAATGTGAAGTGAGGGAGCCAAGAGAAGACCAACTAAGTCAGGGCCTTAAACTCCAACCAATTTCACTCCAACCAGCTGCTTAATGAGGTTCTGAGTCTTGTCGTTAATTAAACTTGTTCTTTAATCCAGTGGTGTGTTGCTGCTCTCATTGCGCAATAGTAGACATTTCAGAAATTGTGGACTTTCTGTTTTCTAAGAGCAAATGAGCATTCCTGAGACCTTCACCTTTCTTTATTTTCAGATACTGTATGATGGTCATAGTTTGCTGGTCCTATTTTGGCTCATTTTGTATCTCATTATTGAGATGAGAAAGGGTGTGAATGAAAACCTGCAGCTACTGTGGCCCACCAGCACTGGAGTTGGGGACCCCTGCCCTAATGAAATAAGAGGGGTCAAAGTTACTCCTTTTCTCAAAACTTTAAAAGAAATAGGAATCAGAAATAAATGCATGTGGAGTGTCACTTTATTCTATTTTGAGGTTCCTGATCGCAAATATGATGAAGATTGAATATGACAAATATCAAACATTAGCACATGGGGTATCGTTATAGACCAGGGGTTCTCAAAGTAGGTCCTGAAGGCCCACTGGGCTTCAGGTTTTTGCTTCAACTAGATTTATAATCAGTGACAAGACCTCATAACATTGATCTCAATTAATTAGCTGGTATTCTCTTCTCTTTTTCTACATTAAGAAAGCACGGACCAGGGGCCTCATGCATAACTCCGTGCGTAGAATTTGCACTATAACATGACGTAAGCACAAAAGCCGAAATGTGCTTACGCACTTAAAAATCCAGATGCAGGAATCTGTGCGTACTCCAACTTCCACGTTCTTCCGCTACATAAATCCCGGTCAGCGTAAAAAGTAATGCTCGTGCACACGCGTGCTGTCCCGCCCCAACTCCTCCCAGAATTACGCCTCTATGAATTTGCAAATCAATATAAATAGCCCTTAAGCTCAGCCTTCTGTGAAAAGACAATGGCAAAAGCACAGGGGAAAATAGAAGAATTCCAGCAAATACCAAGTGGAGGCAAAGGAAAAACATACTATTTGTTTAATTAAACCGTGGTATAATCAACAAAAGGAAGTTGATCGAGTGACATAGCTTGTTGGAGAAACTTGAAAGCTCAGATATCAAAGTCACCGTGAAAAAGCGAGTTGTAGCCCAATGTCTCAGTGTCATATGAAAGCTTATTAGGGTACAGACAAAAAAAAAGCACACAGTGGGGAAAAAAGCACGAAATGTCAACTTCAATCTCAACATTTCCACTTTAATCACGTAGTTTATTTTGTCATTAAAGTAGAACATCATAAACTTCATCTTAAAATCGTTTAATTAACCAGTTTCTCCAATCACATCGTAATTAAAGTAGCACGTTAAATGCTTTGTATTGTATGTGATCTTCTATGTGCTCTATGTGTGTGAATCACTACTTGCTTCTTAAACCGGCTCTCTTCCTCCGACTGGACACAGAATTCATTACATTCGTGATATTACAGCTCTCTGAATAACTAAAATACTGAGATGTATACGTGATATCATTTTCATGATGATAGGAGTTAAACCACGTTATTAAACATGGGTTTCACAGGGCAGTGATTGTACGTGACCTTCGATGAAATAATTTATTGCAGCAGTACTCATGGGCGGCTCTAGGCTTGTGGCGGCCCTGGGCAGAGAAAGAATCGGTGGCTCCTTCGCCCGCCAATGTCAATATAGTATCTTATGCACAGTGGATGGCCACATCCATTGCGGACACTGTATAGCCACTTCGTGCTCATGACACAAGCGTTTAACTTTTGTCGAAATTTGCCACTGCATTTTTAGCTGTGTCGTTATTTTCTTTCTGTTTTATATTCAATATATATTGGCGTGGCCACCCCTGCAGTCCTTGCTTTTCTTTCTCCAAGTAACCGATCGCCACACAATCAGCTCTGTAATAGAAGTTAAGCCATCTGTAAGCTTAGAGCGCTGATTCTTCAAAACGTTTAAGGAACATTGAAATATCTTTGTAGTACATGTTTAATTATTCTATCTTTCACGCCAGTCCCAGTGAAGAATATAGATTATTTAAGTGAAGTTAAAGTTTTATCTGTATAATATAATCAACATATTTTGCTGCATTTCATCTTAAAAATTATATCGTCATCATATGTAAATATGCGCTTTATAAAGTGGCTCAGGTTGTGCAATATTATAACTGTAGTGCAAGTTTACAGTGAGGTAATTGTACTTATAAGTACAAACAGTTCTACAAGGAGCACTTGATTGAGTGCGTTTATAGTTCTTGGGATGAAACTGTTTCTGAACCGCGAGGTCCGTACAGGAAAGGCTTTGAAACGTTTTGCCGTGGCTGAGGTAGCGTTGGCCTGATGGTGTATCCTGATAATTCTCTTTCTGATCAGCTGCTGCTGTGATTCACACTCAGATACAGTGATATAAATACTCAGAGTGGTGCAGTGAGAGTAATATGGAAAAAGATAATCCGCTGTGGCAACCCCTAATGGGAGCAGCAGAAAGCAGAAGAAGAAGGTGCAGTGAGAGTAACAACGCTAAAGCAGTTATGGTATTTGGAATGCTATGGCTATTCCCTGGGCCATTATATTGTTACTAGTTAATTACAATCAGATGCGTTACAATAATAAACAATATGCGGTTAGTTTCAGTGTATTTATAAAGCCGCGTCAGGAAAATAAGGTGTAACCACACAGGGACAGTAGCACTGCTTTGACGCTGGGTGCCGCCAGTCTGCAAAGCCAAGCGGAGAACTTGTGTACGACAAGGTATGAGGTACCGTGGAAAAGTGCGTGGCTTTACGCCAAGTGTAGGTTTTATACATCGTGATTTAAACGTGGAAACATTCTTACGCAACATTTCTGTGCGTACGCACCATTTATACATGGGGCCCCAGATTTTTACATTTATAAGACATTTGGAAATATTTCCATTTTTGCAATAGATTGAAATGCTTAACTCACTTTTGCTGTTTTATTCTATTTCTTGCCCTTTTTTTTTTATATTTTTTATTAATTTTATTACAATCCATACAAAGCAATCAAGTTTTTACAAAGAGAAAAAATTAAGAACAGATTGATCCCCTGTAAAAATACTATTTTAGCATTTAGACCTGTTAGGTGAGAGAGTACTTTCTTTCTCTTTAATTCGTGATTCAGGCCTTTAACATTCCAGCTTACGAAATTAACTGTCCCGTCATGGAGACACTGATTCTGAGTTTTTGATGTCATTTTATAGTCTTAACTGGAAGTGAGACAGCTTCGGCCTTAATTTCCTATTTCCCCTAGAGTTGTTGCCATGCAGCTTATTATTACGTTGGTAGTTATAATTATTAAGATTAATAGGATTGATTAGGTATAGATCAAGCCTGCTCTCTTTCTCTCCCCGCCTTAACCCCCCACCCTCCCTTTTTGCCTCCCCAAGTGAGGCTAAAACCCACTTCACACAGTCCCAGTCCTCTGACCCAGAGACAGAGCACATCCAAAGCAAAACAAGCCCCAATGCAGCGGTGCTTTAGAGTTAAAAGATAGAGATATCTGTTACCAATATAGTCTTAAAAAAAAAAAAGAATTTTGCACTTAAAATATATATATAGTCTTCAGCAATTTTAGTGCATTAAGATGATACACCCAGATAATAAACCCGGGTGATGATGTTAAAGATGTGTCCAAAATAAGCATAACAAGTCTTAATGCAGTAATAGCAATAACAATAAACCAAGGGTATGATATTGAACAGTCTCGTTTAGGGTAGAGATGAAGTAATTAGAAAAAAAAAAAAAAAAAGAAAAAGTAATTAAGCACAATAAGACATAAACATAAACAGATAGCGCCCTAGTAATACTAAGTAATAATGAGAATATATGTGAATATATGCTGATAAAAACCCATATTTTAAAACGAATAGATCAGACAGTAGATTATTAATCCTTGCTTTAATCATTAACCGCCATGACTCACTATTATGTATCAGAATAGTCCCGGGATCAGCTTTCTTAATTCCTTTTCTGCTTCATCCTTGCTAGCGAATACATAGAAATGACCTTGCCATTCCACTTTAAGTTTTGCCGGATACAAGAGGCTGTATTTGACGCTGGCTTGCTGTAACCGCTGTTTGATGTTGTAGAAGGCTGCGCGTTTAGTAGCTGTTGCTGGAGAGAAGTCAGGAAAGATACGAATGTGGTTATTTTCAAATGTAATATCTTCCTTGTTTCTGAGGAGTGCCATCACCTCTAGCTTAAATGATAATCGTTCAAAACGAACTATAAAAGACCTTGGTCTGGGTCTAACAGTGTTTGATCCGCGTACGCGGTAAGCTGCTGCTATCTCAGATTCTGCTTTAAAGTCGTCCCCGATTATTTTAGAAAAAAGTTCAGCAGCGAGTTTCACAGGGTTTGAACTTTCTCGATTCTCAGGCAGACCTTCAATTCTGACGTTATACCTTCTACTTCCATCTTCCAAAGCAGCCAGTCTGTCTCCGAGTTTTTTGCATTTGGAGCTGACATTTTCTGCTTTTTCTTCAGCACTGGTAGCTAAATTTTCGGCTAATTCAATCCTAGTCGTGAATGTCTCCTTGAGATCCTCCAATTGATCAGTAAGCGTTTCAATTTTACCCAGCACCTGTCGCATTTCCACTTGCATTTCTTGTCGCAGCCTTTCATTTGCCTGTTGCAGCATCAGCCGTTGCGTTTCGTTTGCTTGCTGCCATTCCTGTTTCAATTCCAGCAACTCTTGTTTCAGCCTCTCATGTGTCTTTGCCCTTGCTTTCTCATTTGCCTTCTCGGTTTTCTTTATATCTTGTACGATCTCAGCGAGCATCACCTCCAGTTTAGACATTTTAATTGTGCTTTCTTGTACCGTAGGTGAAGCGTCAGGCTCTATTGTAGCCGATGTCCCCGCTATTCCCGGCTCGCGTGGAGTAATTGAGATTGCGGACTGTAAGGCCCTTTCCAGTTTCAGGTGTTCTCCGATCAGCAAGCTATCGAGATCTGTACTCCCGATCGTACATTCGCTCCCCTTTTCACTCTCAGCCGGCGACGATGTAGCGGACCTTGGTTCCGAAGAGTCTGTACTTTCGCCCAGCTGTTCCAGGTCTCTCTCTAAAAGGCCGTATCTTGAGCTAGGGCTTGCTGATCTTGGCTTGGGTGCAGCTTTAGTTTTCTTTTCTTTTGGACCCCCTTTCTTGCTGGCCATGTTTATATATGCTTACAAATATACTGTAGCAGTCTCCTTGGGCTGAATAAATGTAGGATATCTCAGGATAATAGGCAAATAATATGAAAAATAACACTGCTGCTAGCAGAGCTCCACTTCAGACGTCCATCTCTCGCATCGGACCAGACCAAATCCTATTTCTTGCCCTTTTCGCTCGTATCTTATTAATGATAATTAAAAATGAGCAGAGCAGACGCCCAGGCAAACAACACTAAATCACTTTAGTGTCAGACCCACTAATTAGAAAATAATAGATTAATTAAACAGTTAGAACACCCAGAAAAATAGAATGAAAATCAAGATGAAAATATTGTTAAAAAGATATATATACTAGAGGGTTCGCCCCCTGCTTGCTTCGCTCACTGACACCCCAGCCTGCGCATCTCTGCTGCTCATGTTGGCTCACGGTGTGAAGAGGGGGGGCTGAATGCACCCCAAGGAGATGCGGTCGCTCCTCTGAAACCCCCTCTTAAATGGTGATACAATGGGAAATTAATACAGTTTTTTTTTATCTCCTCTTTGCTCGATCATCTGCTGGTTTGCTGCTGCTGCTGTGCCACATGATCTGTAACTTGCATGTAACTTTGAACATTTAAAAGCCTGTACAGCAGCTGTCGTACTCTTTGTCTTTTATTTCCGGCCCCAGGCGTGGTTAAATCTCTTGGCACAAAGTCTTGTCTCGTTGGGAGTAAATTCTTGATATTTTTTAGTTTATAATTTAAAAACAGAATAAGAATCTGAAAATCTAACAACATCACATTAAAGTTCGATAAATTCAGAAAAGAATGATACCAAACATATATATTTAGGATTTAAAATAAGCCCAATTTAAAGCGTGACAAAAAAATGTGACATAAAATGTAAAAAATCTTTGCACTTTTAGGCTTAGGATTTTATATATAGAGAGTAGTTATATATATTTTTTTTAACCAAACTTAGTTTTCTAATTTCTATATTGCTCCCAAAACACAGAATCTGGGAAGTAACTGTTCATTTAATTAATAAAGGAGTCCAATTAAAAACAGAAGCTAGTTGGAAGAAAAACCTGCAGCCACAAGGGTTCTCCAAATCTGAGTTTGGGAACTCCTGTTTTAGACAATTGGAAATTGTAAAGGGAGAAGTGCTGCTGAGATTAAATAAGCTGAAATCAAACAAATCACCTGACCAGATAATATTTATCCTCGTGTTCTTAAGGAGGCTAGTGAGTACAGATATAAACCCTTGACACATATTTTTTGAAAGTCACTGCATACTGAAGAGATTCCGAAGGACTGGAAAATGCAAATATCATCCCATTATATGAAAAGGGTGACAGGGCAGGTCAGAGCAACTATAGGCCAGTAAGCTTAACTTGCATCACAGGAAAATGAATGGAAGGAATTATTAAGGATAAGATTAAGCAACACATGGCAAGGACAGGAGTTTAACTGAACAGTCAGCATAGGAGGGAGGGAGGTCGTGTTTTACTAACATGCTGAAATTCTATGAGGAGGCAACAAAAGGGTATCATCAAAGTGGAGCAGATGATATTATTTATCTGGACTTTCAGAAAGCACTTGATAAGGTGCCACATGAGAGGTTGGGCATCAAACTAAAAGAAGTGAGAGTTCATGGTGTTGTGTGTAGGTGGGTGCAGAATTGGCTCAGACACAGGAAGCAGAGGGTGATGGTGCGAGGAACCTCATCAGAACTGGCTGATGTTAAGAGTGGTGACCAGCAGGGGTCAGTGCTGGGGCTGCTGCTATTTTTAATATATAGAAATGATTTAGATAGGAATATAAGTAACAAGCTGGTTAAGTTTCCAGATGATACCAAGATAGGTGGATTAGCAGATAATATTCAATTTGTTAAATCATTACAGAAGGACTTGTACAGCATAATAATAATAATAATAATAATGCATTTTATTTATAGGGCACTTTATGTAGCACTTTGAGATTTACTACAAATGTAAAAAGTTTAAAAAGGTAAAACAAGTTAAATAGATAAAACAACAATAATTAGTAGCATTCTTTCCTAAATAGAAAAGTCTTTAGCTGTTTTTTAAAACAGCTGTGTTCTCAGGCTCCCTGGTAGGGCATTCCTGGGCAGATATGTGGCAAATGAAATTTAATGTCAGTAAATGTAAAATCTCACACATAAGAAGTTAGAATGTTAGGTCTGAACACACAATGGGAGGTCTGAAAATTGAGAGTCCACCTTATGAGAAGGATTTAGGAGTTGTAGTGAACTCTAAGCTATCAACTTCCTGACAGTGTTCAGAAGCCAATAAGAAGGCTCACAGGTTATATAGCGCCTTGATGTGTGGAGTACAAGTCACAGGAGGTTCTGCTCAACCTTTATAACACACTGGTGAGGCCTCAGCTGGTCTACTGGGTGCAGTTTTTGTTTTCAGGCTACAAAAAGGACATAACAGCACTTGAGAAGGTGCAGAGAAAAGCGACTAGGCTGATTCAGGGCTACAGGGAATGAGTTAGGAGGAAAGAGCTGAGCCTTTACAGTTTAAGCAAAAGAAGATTAAGAGGTGACTTGATTGAAGTGTTTAAAATTATGAAGGGAATTAGTAAAGTGGATCGAGACTTGTATTTTAAAATGAGTTCATCAAGAACATGGGGACACAGTTGGAAACTTGTTAAGGGGAAATTTCTCACAAATGTTAGGAAGTTTTTCTTTACACAAAGAATGACAGACACTTGGAATTTGCAACCAAGTAGTGTAGTAAACTTTCAAAACTCAGCTTGATGTTATTTTAAAAGAATTAGGTGGATAGGACTGGCAAGCTCCGTTATGCTGAATGGCCTGTTCTAGTATTGATAATTCTAATGTTCTCATTTCAATGCCAGTGATTATAAATATATTATTTTTGATTTATGATCCTTTAGTAGGGATCTAAGCCTCTATGAAAGGAGAAATTTCTCAAACGAGAATATTTAGACTTTAAATGTTTAAAATAAAGCACACATTTCAATATTTCAAATATTTGATGCAACTATTCTTGTTTTTTAAGTTCTACCTCATGAAATAAATCATTCCATTTTTCACAAATACCATGAATTAGGACAGCTTACGCTAATTTAGAATTCTTCTTCTCTGACATTTTTTTAAGGAAATCCCAGTTTTTGCCAGTTCCATGGGTTCCCATCTTTCATGTCTACATTTGTTTTTCCTGTAATGCTTATTTTCTGTGCCACTCCAATAACATCACCCAGCACGCGCCTTAAACTCCACTCCTGTAGTCAGCATTCCAATGTTAGCGTATAGTGTGGATGAGTGACAACCTTGAAGTGCCAAGCCAAGGAATGTTGGGGTGCCAAATCGTCACCCCCAATAACTTCATCCAGATAATAAGAAAAATCCAACAAACAAAAAATTAATAACAACAAAGTAGCTGCTTAATGAGCTTAATTCAAGGTCAAGTTCAGGTCACCATAGCCATGCTCCCCTTGCAGTGAGTTGGCTTGCGATTTATCGTGGAGACGTTGGAAGGGGCGGAGTCAAGTGGACTCTGAGGGGGTCTTCTTGGTGTTGCTGGACGAGATGTAGAGGACATGGCTAGCGATTGTGACCCTCTCGCCCCGAGGTGGAACTGAATACCTCAGAGGAGCCCTGAAGATGATCCACAGATGCACATGCAGGACAGTAGTCACTGATGGAATTATTCCCTTGATTGATTTCTAATATTATATTGGTAGCTAAATTAGGTAAAACTGCAATTTAAAAACTTTCACTACTCCTTCACAAAAAGCGCCCATGATACAACAAATACAGGTGGGTCATGTCGAACATTGTGGAGGTCCATTCCAAAGACTTAGCAGTCAGTCCTTTCCGATCAGTCGGGAACGCGCGTGACTGCAGTTCAAATATGACACAGCATTGATTTAGAAAATTGCAACCCTTTTTAGGAAACTCATAATCTCATGCCCTATTTATATTCTAATGCAGTGGTTCCCAAACTTTTTCGATTCTCGGTGCCCTTGCTGAATCCAGGTTTTCCCATTTTTTCAAATTCTAACAAATATACTGTACTTTGCGAAATAGTCAATGATTTTTTTTTAAATTAAAGGGTTAAGTAAAAATAAATAAAACACATATTTAAGGTCACAAAAAATGTAATTGAACAAATTCAACTAATTATAATTAGTCGGATGGATGAGCCTGCACATTTTCTCAAATGTTGGAATCAAACTGGACACCCTCATTTCGTCTCCATTTCGATTTTTCGCACGATTCTTAGTTTTTATCACAGCGACCGCCAAAAACCCAGCTTTACCCAAATAAGAAGTCACAAATGGAATTAAAATTCTCTGAGTTTTACCACTTAGAAGGGGATATTCATCATTTTACGGATTTCAAAAATTCAGTTAATTCCATGCCTCTAAATTTTGTTTTCAACATATTGTCGCATGACAACTCAATACGATTTTCTTCTTCTGCAGCAGTAAATTCAGATGGAGCACTGGCACTAAATGGATCTTGAATCCATGCTGATTTATCGATATTATCATATCATTCAAACCAGGTGATAAGCTGTGATAAGTGTTCTTCAAAAATGGATTTTATACCTTGAGAGAAATCAACTCCATTGGAGGTCAACAACTGTTTGCCTCCATCTTCATTCATTTGTCTTTTCCATAGTTTTAGTTTTATTTTATAAAAGCTGAAATTTTCTCAATCGACATTATAAGGTGCATGTTGCTTCCCTGCAGGGAGACATTCAAAGCATTCAGCTTTTCAAAAATATCACTTAAGTATGCTAGTTTTACCAAAAAATCTTCATTCACAAAATTTTCGGTATACTCATGGTCTTCCTCTTTAAGAAAAATATAAATTTCCTGTCACAGTTCAAACGTACGAGACAAAACATTACCACAAGCGTACCACTGCAAAATGCTGTAGTACAACAAAGACATGTTCTTGGATCCCATATCCTCACATAGTTTTTTGAAAAACCTTGCCTTCAACGGCCAAGTTTTTATAAAGTTTACTACATTCACTACATACTCTAAGACCTGGTCAATGTAGGACTCTGATATTTTGATGCAAGTGCTTCCCTGTGAATAACGCAATGGGTCCAAAGTGCATCAGGGGCTCTGCTTCAAATAAGTGCCAGCAATCCTCCATAACAGCCGGACGTAGAATGAGCACCAACAGTACAGACACCAACGCACTTAGTCCACTCCAAAGTATTTTCGTATATAAAAGTATCAAGGATCTCGAACAAGTATTGAGCCTTAGCACCAGCAGTGATACTTTTATAAAAGAGTTCTTCTACAATGTTATTACCATCTATAAACCGTACATAGCAAATCAAGTGAGCATCATTATTTTTATCTGTGGCCTTATCCAGCGGCAACCCAAATTCCTTCCCTTTTATTTTTTGAATTAATTGATCATTGAGGTCCTCCACTTTGTGCTGTATTTGTGATTGGAGAAAAGCACTTTTGAAAGCAGCTTCCCAGGAGACTCATCGATCACAATCTTCACCATATCTACAGCAGCCAGCCGGTAGAATGAGTTCTTCTGCGATGGTATGAGGCTTCTTATATTTTGCGATTCTATGTGCTAGCTTGTAAGATCCTAGCAAAGCATAGATGGTCAACCCTTCATCTCACTTTAGCTGGAAGAATTAACATTGTTAAGATGAATATCCTTCCAAAGCTTCTTTTTTGTATTTCAAAACATTCCAATATACATCAGTAAATCGTATTTTAAGAAATTAGACTCAACCATAACCTCATTTATTAGGAATTCAAAACATCCACGTATCCAAAAGGCAACCCTACAAAGACCTAAGGCAGAAGGTGGCATGGCTTTACCTAACTTTCAGTTTTATTACTGGGCAGCAAACATACAAGCTATAAAAACCTGGACACAAACAGATGAACATACGTACACAGGCTTGGTCCGCAATAGAAACACAATCCTACAGTACTTCTTTATATTCTTTGCTTTGTGCTCCAGTAAATGCAAGTTATCACAAATATACTAACAACCCAATTGTGCTTCACTCACTCAGAATATGGAACCAATGTAGGAAGTATTTTAAGATAAAGAAGCTTTTATCTGTGGCACCTCTGCACGAGAACCACCTTTTTCAACCCTCTCAAACATATGCAGTTTTTAATATCTGGAAAACATTTGGGATTAAATGACTTAGAGATCTGTACATAGACAACATCTTTGCATCCTACGAACAATTACATTCCAAATTTAACTTTCCAGCAACACTACCTTTAAATTAGAAACTTTGATTTTCAACACCTCCCACCTACTTCTTTTCCAGAAGAAATATCGAACCACCTTGAGGACTCAGACAGCATTTCTGCAATATATAAAAACATTTTAATGTCCCTCCCTTTCAAAAATCCAAGAGGGCAATGGGAAAAGGATCTCTCACTCAACATCTCAGAACAGGAGTGGAAGGTAGCAATGCAGAGACTTCACTCGAGCTCCATATGCACAAAGCATACAATTATTCAACTCAAAATTATATATCGAGCGCATCTGTCTCACCTAAAACTCTCCAAAATGTCTCCAGGGCAAGATCCAACCTGCGAACATTGCAATCGAGCTCCATCCTCACTGGGTTACATGTTCTGGACCTGCACCAAATTAACATCATTCTGGACCAAAATCTTTATATCTTTATGCCTTTCAGACAGCCTTGGTGTCCCAATCCCTCCTAATCCACTAACAACTGTGTTTGGTGGGCTCACAGAGGGGCTTAAAGTGGTGAAGGACAAACAAACTGTGATCGCCTTCACTACACAATTGGCACGCAGACATATTTTGCTAAACTGGAAGAATCTTAACTCTCCTCTGTTAAGTCAGTGGGTAACTGATGTTATATATTATTTGAAATTGGAAAAAATAAAATTCTCACTTAGAGGATCTGTGCAGAAATTTTTCAAAACCTGATAGGATCTGATCAATAACATTCTAGAATAAGATCTTAAAGTACTGAGGAAGCAGATTTTCTCCCCATTTGTATTTCTTCTCCATTTATCTTTTTTCACTTATTAATTCATCTATTTACTTATTGTTACTAGCTTTAAGTTTTACTCTGCTGGCCATGCTCTCTTTCTCAGGGGTGGGGGTTGATCTGTTTTCGACCCTATTTTTGTTAAAATTGATCTATTTTTATGGAATATTGTGTGATTTTAATTAAATCAATTAAGATTTAAGAAAAAAAGATCCTGGCAAAGCATTGCTTGGTATTGATGCCTGTTTATAAAAACTACCCTTTTGTTGATTTATCTCTTTTAACTTTCTGGTAAAGTAATCACAAGGTTTACTAACCATGCTGGGATGATTGGTTTCTAAATGGCATTTCAACTTACTTGGTCGCATGCACTCTGGTGCCAGAACTTTCATACAGTACACAGTACACACTGCGGCCTCTCTTCACCATTGACTTCTGTCGACATAAAATCAAAGTCCAAATAACTGTCATCATATTTTCAATATGTGCGCTTCTTCACATTCTAGTTGACGGTGTGCCCTCTTTATTTTCATTCTCACAATGCTTATTATTACTTAGTAAAAAACGATCCATCCATCCATTATCCAACCCGCTATATCCTAACTACAGGGTCACGGGGGTCTGCTGGAGCCAATCCCAGCCAACACAGGGAGCAAGTCAGAAAACAAACCCTGGGCAGGGCACAAAACTCAACGCAGGGCACACACACACACACACCAAGCACACACTAGGGACAATTTAGGATCGCCAATGCATGTAACCTGCATGTCTTTGGACTGTGGGAGGAAACCGGATTACCCAAAGGAAACTCACCGATCCATTTTTAAAAATACATACGAGAAGAAATACTTTAAAAACTTCACTTGACTTAATCACAACAATATTCAGTTGATACAATCTCTGAAAACTAATCTGAAACCAACAGCTATTTATATACGAACACAAAGTACAGAGAAAGTTCCACAAACCACTAAAACAATCGAGAAACTTAATTATTGTAGAGCGACATCTAGTAGCAATTTGTAAAGGCTTCCGCAAACAGTTATTACTAAGTGAGTTATTGGTTTGCACCAGGTCCACCAGATGTTGCGTCCTATCCCAATGAATTGAAAATAGAAATAAAATTATGAGAATTTTGTAAAATGTCATGGCCCACACTTTGGAACCACTTTAGGGTAATGGTTTGTTTTTCGCTAATTGGAGACCATGTACATGGCCATATACAAAAGGAACAAGCTTAGCAGGATTTTTTTGCTTTGCGCCTTTCCCCACCATAACCAATCCCAAACTCGAAACTTGAGTCTGTTATGAGATGACGATATGCTGATTACGTTTTGAGGCAAATTGTGCAAGAGAAAGAGGCCCTCTAGAGCGACCCTCAAATACCATAATTCTGTAATTAATTATGAATTCTTCTTGTCAATTGCTATCGTAATGACCTGTTTTACAATCAGAGAGATGTTTCAACCCAAGAAACCAGTCTGTGCAAGCACGTTGCTGTTAAGCTTTAAACAAGCACGCATTTCGAGAGATTTGTTTGTGTTGTAATGACATCCATTGCATAGATAGCCACACAGTGAAAATATTTGCTTGACAAGTGCCTGTAATGTATACCGCTCGATCCTAACACAGACACTTCACAGATAGTCACCAATTCTCATGAACATCATTCGGATGTCACACACAAAAGTCCTAAACACGAATGGCACCTTGAACCATGGAGTTGAGAGGGGCTGCACCACTTTATCTGTACTCACCCTTCACCCTTCGTGTGATATTTCTGTCATTGTACTGCACTGGCTGACAACACCACTAGGTGTGTATTATAGTCATCCTCAAAATCGTCTACCAGTTCTCTTCACTGTAGACACTCATCAATTCAGCTCTTCTTAAATCTCTGCTATTCCTGGAGTCAATGCCTTCCTTTTTTTTACAGATCTAATTATCAGAGTAAAATATGGTTTATGGAAAGCTTTTTAATTGGCTGCTTCTTTAAAGTCTTTCTTTCATACCTTTAGGAATGACAGGTTAATCAGCAAGACAGCATCAGTAATTTACCAGCATTACAATAAAAAAATTATAACTAGCAAATGTGTGTGTATGCAAATCATCATTTTTGTTGGAATAAACTGTAATTAAATGTCATAGTTTTTCACAGATCAATTAAGAACACAAAATCCATTAATATCAGCTCATGTTTCTTGCCTGTCAGTTTTAGACAGACTACCTTGCCAGTTTGTATATCATTTATGATTTTACTTCTTTTATTTATTGTGTACCTCTCACCACGGTCACTTGTGGTCACTGTCCCCCATGTGTGTCCTCAAAGGCGACTCTAACATTTGCTTGTTTTAGGATGAAATACCACCCAATGAGTTTGAAGGAATTTACCAGAACTTGAGCAGATCAGATGTTTCTACACACTTTAGAATTCCTTTTGTCACTGCAAGTCAGCAGTTCTATCGCCAATGAAGAGAAGTGTGTCAGGACTTCTCTCATCAAACAATAGTCAATTCCTCAGAATGACAAAGTGAAAACAGGTTTTTAGAAATGTATGCAAATGTATTAAGACCATTTAAATTCGGCTTGGGGGAACCCAATTCTATTGATCATCATTGAGATGTTTGGAGCCCACCTGTGGTCAGTTCGATTGAACCTACATGATTAGGAAAAGCACAAGCCTGTCTATAGAGAGTCCCACAGTTGAACAAAACCCAAGCCATAAAGTGAAAGGAATTACCTGCAGAGCTTAGAGACAGGATTCTGTTGAGGCACAGATTGAGGGAAAAGTGTCAAAAAAATCCTGCAGCACTGATGGTTCCCAAGAACACAGTGGCCTCCATATTTTTTAATGGAATAAGTTTGGAACAACCACAACTCTTCCTACACTTAGCGACTTGGCCAAACTGAGCAATCATAAGAGAATGGCCATGGTAAGAGAACGAACCAAGAACGTGGTAGTCATTCTGGGTGAGTTTCAGAGAACCTGTGTGGAGATGGAATAAACTTCCAGAAAGACAACCACCACTGCAGTGCTCCACTAATTTGGGCTTCAGAGTTTCCAGACAACAAACTATGAGAAACAAGATTCTCTGTTCTTTGGAAACCAAGAATGACCTGTTTGGTCTCAGTTCGAAGCGTCACGTCTAAAGAATATCAATCACTACTCATTAACTGTGTAGTACAACTCAAATGTTGAAGCCTTGTGGTGGCAGCATCATGGTTGTTCTCTGCACATGGTTGACTAGATAAGGTCAAAAGAAAATTGAATTGTTCAAAGTATAGCGATATCCTTAATGAAAACCTGCTCCAGAGTGCTTTGGACCTCAGACTGGGCTGAAGGTTCATCTTCTAACAGGGGAATAACCTTAACACTAAAATCCCTGAAGCTTACGAAAATACTTGCAATGACAGGCCACCTTAAGTTCCCTTAAACCTCTCCATTAACGTCTTTTGTTTTGCAAATGTGTCAATCAGCACAAGCAGCAAGCAGCCTGCTATCCTATCCCTGACTGAAGCAGCTGGAGTCAATTCAGATGCGAAATTCTCGGAGCTGAAGTCTCTTTATCTGGGAGTGAGGTGTCTGAAATTGTATGGGGTAAATGATATATATATATCGTTATTTGGAATACATACATTTAATGCGTGTTCTGAGTCTACAACGATCTGTGGAAATGTAGGATGATGGGAAATGCGAGGCAAGAAATGTTGAACACATACCTAAAACAGAAACTTTTTTCGTGTTATAGTAATTGACAAAATGTTGACGTGAAGTGTTTAATGTGTCAAGACTGAAGTCCAAATATCAAATAAACACTTTCACAAAAGGTATAACAAAACAAGTGTGCTTTCATTCAAGAATACAACCGAAGATAAAGAAATGATTCAATTTACACATTATTGGCAATGTGTAAAAACTGATCAACTATCGGTTGATACAAAGTAGAGACGTCTGCTTGGCTGGTGTCGAGGTAAGAACTGCTGTCTCATAACCAAGAGGTTGTGGGTTCGAACCAGGGTCTTCATCACAATTACCATTTTGAGTAGTGAGCCACTATTATTATTACTATTATATAATAAAAACATACATTTGATCTGAGTTTGTAACATTTATGGTGCTTGTAAAAGAGCTGAAGGGATAAAAGCAGACACACACACACACGCAGCTCAATCACTTCTTCTTGGTGTCTTGTTGAGCAATCAGACACTGCAGCGTCTATGGTGGATGTTACCTTTCTTCGCACACGGACATTCACATCTTTTGAGCTAAAATCATATTATCAATATACATCCTTGAATGAAAATCTTATCTGATGGTTATAACTCATGCAATTGGAATTTAGTACCAGAAACTAAAGGGTCCCATATCCAGTTTCAACAAATTAGCTACTGTGTGTTTTAAATTGTTTACACAAATTAAGATGAAGGCAAATATAAGCAGATCCATACCATAATAAGAAGGAAAATCAATTCAGTAAAGGATGCATGGTTGGAAGGGAGGTGTTTAAAAGTTGAGATGATAGCCCTGGACCTGAGATGTCTCTCCCACTTTTGTTGTACCACTGATTGTCTCATTTCTTATTCTATACACTTTTGTAACTCCACACATCCATCTTAGCTTTGTCATTTCTGCCACCTCTCACTTCTTCTCCGGTGCTCTCTTTACTACTCATGTCTCATTGCTGCTCTTACCACTGTCTTAAAAACCTGACCATTATCCTTCACCTTAAGTCTTGAATCACACAATACTCCTGATACCTTTGTCCAATTGTTCCATCCACACTGCACTCTATGGGTTATCTCTGCATCTAGTTGTCCATCTCAGCTTACCACTGATCCTCAATATTTATATTTATCCACTCTTCTCAACAGCTCTCCTGGCAGGCTAACTTCTAAATCCTGATCACCATTAAACTTCTTATATTCTGTCTTCTCTTCCTATTTATCTTCAGTCCTCTATCTTGCAAACCCCTTCTTCATTCTTCCAACTTCCTCTCCACTTCCTCTTTTCTGGTGCTACACAACACAGTCTCATCAGCACAAAGCCTGCACCGGGGGGACTGGTCTTTTACCACATGACTCAACACATCCATAACCACATCAAAGACGTAAGGCCTGCAAGAAGACCCCTGGTGCAGACCCACTCTAACTGGGGCCTTGTCTATTAGCCCAACCGTGCTTTTAACCCGAGTCCTCACTCTTTCCTGCATTATCCTCCCTTACTTCTCTGGATCTTCTTTCTCTCTCATTCACCCCCGGACCTCTTGACATGTCACTCTATCATAAGCCTTCTCCAAATCAATTAACACTGTATATGCAAACCTTCCTGCTTTTCTCAATTCTTATCGATGCAAAGACTGCATCAGTTGTTCCTCTCCCAAGCTGCACCTCCACTAATGGTGGTCTCTTCTTATAGCCTTCTCTCTAGAACCCATTCCCAAATTTTCACTGTGTATGACATCACCTTTTTTAAATTTTTATTTTTTTGAAATTTTATTAATTTTATTGCAATCATTCCATACAAATCAATCAATTTTTACAAAAAATAGAATTGAGAACAAATCGACCCCCACCCCTGAATGACATCACCTTTTTCCCTCTATAGCACGAATGTCGAACATCAGGCCTGGAGGGCCGCAGTGCCTGCAGGTTTTCATTCTAACCCTTTTTCTAATCAGTGATCAGTTTTCACTGCTAATTAAATTCTTTTCCCTTCAGTTTAATAGCCCTGTTTTTAAGGATTCCGTCCTCTAAATTGATTCTTTTCATCATTAAATGGTAAC
>JANRMT010028174.1:35369793-35412725 GCA_026402145.1 Polypterus bichir lapradei | reverse complement strand
GTAGTGTGAACATAGCCTGAATCTACTGATGTACAGTTTGCTAGAATGTAGAAGTAAGAAAAGCAGCCATGTTGGATGGTTGATCTCTTTAATGATCCTGTTTGCCCCTTTAAGGTCTACATGACCAAGACAGAAGGCGGCTGAGTACCAGTCGTATTCTGTGCCACCATTAACCATCCTCTGAAGTGCTTTATCATTCTGAGCCGAGCAGATTCTGTCCCAGGAAGGGATGCGGCCAGCGAGGATGGACTCCAATGTTCACTTGTAGAAGGTTGTGAGATCAAGTGGAAAAATACAAGCTGCCCTCAGTCAAGGAAGGAAGTATAGGTGCTGGTGAGCTTTCTTGATAAGAGCAGAATTGTATTGTGCCCTCTTCAGTTTGTCAGTGATGGCATCTCCTCATTGTTTGCAACTAGGCGTATGAATCAGGTTTAATGTTGGGGTTGGACCTGAGTCTGGCCACAGAGTCATAGCAGGGGGCTCAGCACACTGTCCTGTGGAGCATCTGTGTTGGGGATCAGCATGGAGGATGTGACACTCCTACTCTGTACATGCTGAGGTCTTTTAGATAGGAAGTCCAAAACCTAGTTGCAGATGGTTGTGCTGAGTCCAAAACTGAAGAGTTTGGTGGTCAGCTTTGATGAAGGACTATATCCATCATAAATGAGATATTAGCTAAATTGCCTCCTCATTCCAAAAGATCTTTTTAAAGTCTGCCCCCTAAGCTTGATTGGTTGGATTGATGTTTTTATCAAGCTGTTGAGTTATTTTATTCTTTATTGGACCAGCAAATAAAAAAGTGTATTTTATGTAATCGATAGATGGGAAAATGTCACTCTTCCAGTAGCCAATATGTTAGGATTTGGAATTAAATCTGTATAGCATTTCCAGGAATATTGAATTGAATGGCCTTAAGCTAGGGGCCATATTCTGTGTGGTGACAATTAAGAGCAAAGAAAAAGAAATAAAACCATACTTCAGAAGAAAGAAAAAAAAAATGGAAAAATGAAATAGCTCGGACGATTTATCTTGAAATTCTGTTTGTCTCAGAAAAATTCACAGGCTGTGATAATTAAAAATAAGCTTGAAGACTCATTGATTAAAAAGAATGAAATGTAATAAAGGTTTACTGAGTGCTGCACAGAGATAAGTGCCATTTTTTTGCCAGTTATTTGGTGAGGGGTGGAAAAAAAAAGAAAAAAAAAAGGTCCCTGTAGGTCTTTAATAAAACCCAAAACAAGAAACTAGACAGCTTCCTGGGATCCCTGCCGTTACTCCCTGTTAAGAACGGATTAAAAAAAAATGAAAAAACATATTTATTTTTGGAACATGTTTCTAACTGTGAATACTCGTTAGTGAGCTTTTTAATATCAAATATTTTCTTTTAAGATGTACTCTCACCCAAACACAAAGAAAGCAAAAGATCTGGAACTAACGTGGCATTTAAATATCTATCATATGTTTCCTTCCGGTGATTAGATCTCGGTTTTATCTTGTGCTTATATTTAATTTTTTTTTTCTCTGATTCCCATCCCCTAATGACATCCTGCTCTGTGGATCACCTTGATGTAGGCGAGTGAACAGAAATGTTGCCGGCGCCCCCTTGAGGCTTCTTCTGCTGTCCACCTGTGGCTTCTCAAAGAGCAAAAGACACAGAAAATGTTCACATTTAAAAACTTGCAAGAAACTTCAAATCAAATAGCCTTTTATTGTCAATTCACTATATGTACAGAACATACAGAAGAATCGAAATACTGTTTCTCTCTCATCTTCATAGTACAATAAAATATAAAAAAGAATATAACATATAAGATAAATAAAATTAGAACTTGTAAAGTAAACCTAAGTACAGAGGTGGGTAGAGTAGCCAAAAATTGTACTCAAGTAAGAGTAGCGTTACTTCAAAATAATATTACTCAAGTAGAAGTAAAAAGTAGTCCACCAAAAACTTAGTCAAGTAAGAGGAAAAAAGTACTTGGTGAAAAGACTACTCAAGTACTGAGTAAGTATTTGAACATAATAAATGATTGATTTTTTAGAAATGTAATAAGACAGACAAAAATATAAAATAATGTGCAAATTCTGCTATTTCCAAATAATAAAATAAAAAAAAAATGAGTAAAAATAAATAACATCTTTACAAAATAAAGATGCACAAATAACACAAAGTTCCAAATCTCAGTTGTTCACAACAAAGCTTTTGAAGCCGATACCTCCAGTAGGTAACATGTATGTTTGAACAGTGCAAACTACTTACAGTGACGAGATATCCTGTACACTGACAGTATTATACTGCAGATGCACTCTGTGGTGTAGCGGGTCTGCAGCTCCAAAATCCATAAAGCCGAGTCACTCTCCTTGGGCGCAATTGCACGACCGTGAGGAGTTAATGAGGTAATTGGAGCGAGTTGTACCTGCACGTGTGGGTCCGATCGTTCTCAATTGATTTATTGGCTTCCTGCGGCGTGAGATTAAGGCCCACGGAGACGGGAGTGTATATATACGGGTCAGCACAAAAAAGAAGGGGGAATCAAAGAAAAAGAGAAAAGACATGAAAGGCAGGCTCGGGAACGATGATCTGGTTCTTGCAGTGAAGCTGTGACCGTTTAGCAGTGAACAGGAGCCCCGCATGACTAAAAAGTCTCTCACAGGCTGCAAGACGCGGGAAGTTTGTGTGTGGTCATGTGACTGCATGGCTACGTCTGATTGGTGAAACAGTGACATCTTCTCTCTTGCAAATATATAGTTTAATGTATAAATAGAAAAAAGTAATGATTCGAGTGTTGCCCATTGTAGTGGAGTAAGATTAGTGTTTCTTCTTCACAAATGTACTCAAGTAAAAGTATGGTGCAGTAAAACTACTCTTAGAAGTACAATTTTTTTTAAAAGTTACTCAAGTAAATGTAACGGAGTAAATGTAACTCGTTACTACCCACCTCTGCCTAAGTACAATGTGCAATAATCAGTTGTGCAAAAGCCACTTACAGTAAAAAGTGAGAAGTTGCATTATAGAGTAGCTTATGAGATGTACAAAAGACAGACAGTTAGCAGCAGATGTGATATTGAGTCCTTATATAATACCAGTTGAGGTAGGGTACTTGGTAGATAGTGACTCTTGTTACGGGCCAGGGGCAGGGGGGAAGATAGTGGACAGAGTTCAGCATCTTGACAGCTTGGTGGACGAAGCTGTTTGACAGTCTTGTGGAGCGGGCCCGGCTGCTCCGGTACCTTGAGGGGAGGAGGCTGAAGAGGGAATGTAAGGGGTGGGAGGAGTCACCAGCAATGCTGATGGCTTTATGGGTGAGGCGGGTGTGGAAAATGTCTTTGAGGGAGGGCAGTGGGGCACCAGTGATCTTACTGGCTGCATCCACTATGCGTTGCAGGGACTTCCTACAGGAGGCAGTGCAGCCTCCACACCATAAAGGGATGCAGCTGGTGAGGATGCTCTCGATTGTGCCCCGGTAGAAAAAGCACATGATGGGGGGAGGAACTTCGAGTGCTCTCTTCAGTTTGCATAGGAAGTAGAGGTGGGTTTCTTGGCCAGTGATGTGATGTTATCAGACCAGACTTTGATTGGGGACATGCAGCATGTTAAAAGTCGAATAGGTGATTTTCATTTGATTAGATTAGCTTCGATGAGGTTAACTTTATTAATCCCAAAGGGAAATTCAAATGGATACAGCTGCTGAAATGTATAAAAACAAGGATACAGATTACAGGGCAAATAATAGAGCCAATCAATCAATCAACAGGATGAGCCAAAATGAAGTACCCCATTTCTCAAGATCATTGTACAAGGTAGTGCAAGTGGGTTGTGGTGGGGGTCTTCTGATAGGCGATCCCTTATAGTTTTCAGTTGGCAACATGCCTTGTTTCAATGCGCACCATGCTTTCACTGTCAAAGCGTTCTTCAAAAACAACAAATCCATCATCACTACGCAACACGCTTCAGCATTCCTCCTAACCATGACGTCCCAAATCGGAAACAATTCTTCAATGGGTGGCTAAATTTAGACAGACGAGTACAACATTGAACAGAAAGTCTCCAGGCTGTCCTCAGACTGTATGAACACCTGAAAACACCCAAGCTGTAAGGGCATCAATTTTGCAGTCTCCTAGACATTCAACGCGCTTTTGCCTTAGGCATTTCCAAAACGTCTTTGAGGAGTGTTTTGCATGAGGACCTTAATTTCCATCCATACAAAATGATGGCAGTGCAGGAACACACTGAGAGAGACTGGGAGAGCCGCAAAGAGTTGTGTTCGAACATTCTGCAAACCGTTCATCGAGATGCCATTGTTATGTGCAGCAATGACGCACATTTCCATTTGAATGGTTGCGTAAATAAGCAAAACTTTCACTAGCGGGCTGAAACCAACCATCGTGAACTTCATCAGAGACCCCTGCACAGTGAGCGGGTTACAGTTTGGTGCGCCGTTGCAGAATTTGGTATTGTGAGCTCTTAATTTTTTGAGGTGGGGGGAGCAATGGTCACCGTCACTTCAGAACGTTACATTATAATGCTAGAGAACATTTTGCAGCCCCAACTGGAAGAAACGGGTGTGGTGGATGCCTGGTTTCAACAGGATGGAGCAACAACTCATAAGGCACGGAGATACACACAAGTTTTGTAGGAGATGTTTCCAGGGAAGCTGATCTCGCTGTGTGGTGATATCGGGTGGCCTTCACGTTCACCTGATCTCGCTCCATGTGATTTCTTCTCGTGGGGCTATTTCGAGTCAAAGGTATGCACACACCAACCTCAAAACCTTGAAGCCCTCAAGGACTCTATTCCCCTTGAAATGGCCGAACGAGTCATGCAAGCGTTCAGAAACCATCTCGAAGAGTGTATCACTAATGATGGCCACCACCTTCAAGACATCCATCCATCCATTATCCAACCAGCTAAACTTTTAAAACACAGTGAAAAAAATCTATTTTGTATACCCTTTCTTGTGTTGTAATGACATTTATTTTATCTTGCAGTGTTTTTGTAGAATTAACGTTTGAAATGTGGTACTTGATTTTAGGCTCACACTGTATATTGTGCAAAATTTTCAAAATGAACTTAAAGAGTACATCAGGAGGAAGCATTGAACTGCTTGATAACAGCAGACAAAAAAGACCCCCAGAGGCACTTTTTAGCACACCGTGGTAGAATAAGCCTGTGACTAAAAGTGCTCCAAGACAACACCCACTGAATGGGATGGAGGGCATTTTTCATGATGGCATCCGATTTTGCCACCATCCTCTTTTCCTCTACAGCTTCCAGTGTGTCCAGGGTTAGCCCTGTGATGATAAGTTTATTCAGGCGTTGTGTTTCTTTTAAGCTCAGGTTGCTTCCCCAGGAGACCACAGTGTGGAACACCACACCGGCTACTATGGGCTGGAAGAACATTTCCAGCAGCTTGCTGCACACATCTAAAGACCTGAGCCTCCTTAGCAAGTCCAGTCTGTTCTGTCCCTTCTTGTCCATCACCACTGTGTTGTCAGACCAGTCCAGCTGACTGATAATGTGAAGCCCCAGGTGTAATGGCGCTACTAGGGAGTGAAAACCTTAACTCCCAGCAGTCCCTGCAATGGTTCTGATTGCTCATCTGCTGAGGGTGCAGGGCCTGCTGAGGATAAGAAGGCCAGCGTGAGATTTAAAAGGAGCCAAGTTATACAGATGAGAGGAGTTTTTTTGTTGGTACCTGTCTGTTTGCCTTCCCGTTCAATGCCTATGGATCCTTGTTTTGTCCTGGATCATCTCCTGATCGGTGTATGGACTGTCTGGTGTCTTTCTGCTGCGACAGGAGCTTCCACCTGCAGCTAAAGTCAATTCACTTCACATGTACTGCAGTCTACTTGTGACTTTACGTTGCAGGAACATAAGCAAATAAATCAAGTTAAATAACATTCAATCTGGATTTTATATAAGTAACATATAAATGTTTCTTATGTAAAGGCCATCACAAAACATAATCAGAAGCAGGACTTTGCACGATATGTTGGCAAGCTCTGTAAGCCGTGCTGTTTCGTTGAAGGACAGGTGTGGGGCAGACTGACTGGTAGGATTACACCGCACCTCTCGCTGCATCCAAACGGTGCCATCTTTCGCCTTTACGCCTGGTGCAGTTGCATTGTTGTGAGTGGACGTTTCTTGTGGAGGGTTTCTGTTCTCTTTTTCCGAGGTAGAACCCTCATCCTCATCTGAGTTCACCTCTGCTTTAGCACATCTTTATTTGAGAATAGCAGTGTCAGATCGGGGCGAGTGTGAACGCGACTGAGAGAATAAAACTGAATTGAAAAAAAAACACTAACCTTTACAAGTACCATAAATTTACACTGACTGTTACAGACTCAAATCAAATGTGTGTTTTATTGTATAATAGTAACAATAAGAGCAGCTCACTACTCAAAACGTTTATTTTGGGATGTAGGAAGGCTCGAGCCCACGACCTCTGAATAGGAGTCATCATTTCTTACTGCTGTACTACTAAAGCAGTCGTGACAATGAAGTACACTAACCAGATTTCTTTTTCTTCAGTTATAGTCTTGAATAAAAGCGCACTTGTTCTGTTATATTTGTACCTTTTGTGAAAGTGCTTATTTGATATCTGGACTTCAGTCTTCACACATTATACACTTCATGTCAAAATTTTGTCGTTAGTACTTAAACATGAAAAAAGTTTGTCTTTTAGGTTTGTGTTGTCTTTTAGGTATCTTTGTAGATTTTAGATCTTTGTAGACACGGGACACACATGAAAAGCATTTGTTCCAAATAACGATATATTTTTTAGCCTATACAGCTCTAGGTACCTGACTCCCTAATAAACAAGGCTTGAGCTGGGAGAGGTTTTTGTACTTTCTGTGGTGTTGGGAGGACGGGATAGCAAGCTGCTTGCGCTTATCGACACATTTACAAAACAAAAGACGCTGACAGAGAGGTGCGAACGGATTTAACGTTGTCCGGGTTTACAAGTTGTTTCATAAACTTTGGTAATTCTAGCGTTAAACTATCATTTAAGTCATAGAGCAGAACAGCCATAATCAATCACTTCAACTCAATTCCATTTTTTGTATAGCGCTCCTCACTAAGTGCAGGCTTAGAGTTCTGCAACAAGTTCCTAGGTAAAATACAAATACAACTTTAAAGGGGAACACAAGCCTTTCTGATGGAAATTACAATTAAATAAAACCCCCACGCTCAGCACACACCAAATAACCATACCACCCAATAACACAACCAAACCCAGGTAAGCATAAATTTTGTGAATTACTAAATACAGAATTAGTAGATATAAGGACACAAATTTATTTAAACAGACAGGAAAACAAAGTAGTTTAAAAAGTAATTAACATAAATGGAAACCAACAACATCAACCATCAAGTAAATGTTAACAACAGAGGAGTTGAAAACAAACTCCAGTCTGCAGCATCCCTGGAGAAAACAAGCCTCTCGCGGGTCACAGTCAGTAATAAGAGACAAAGCCGGACACAGTCACAGTTCTGAAGACCCCAGCCAGCTAGACGTCCATCCGCTCCTGGTCATTCTACATTACAGTCTGCGCTGGGCAATCCAACCTAATGAAAGAATCTTTTCATCCGATGATTCCAAGGCTCCTTTATCTCCATTGGAAGAAGAATAGCTTAGCAGTAGAGCAGTGGCTCCAACAAGATACCAAGAAGAGAAACAGAATAGAAGAATAGATGAGGGTTAAAAATGGTTTATAAATATCATGTTACATATATTTTTGTATAAATGACTAACAAACAAAAATACAGTATGCACAGTTAATCAGCAGCTCTAGTCAGGGTATATCAGACTAAAGTTGTGAGTCTTCAGCGTGGAGTTAAAAGCTGAGACCAAAGGGGCATCCCTTACATGAGCAGGCTGACCATTCCACAGCTTCAGGCCCTGTAGCTAAAAGCTTGACCACCCAGTCACAAGCTTTGGTTTGTAAGTAATGATAAGTTCAGACACGTAAGCGGGTTCTTGGCCATTTAAGGTTTTATATGTAAGAAGGAAGATTTGAAAACAGCTCTAAGCTTAAATGGAAGCTGGTGTAATGATTTCACAACTGAAATTATACACTCACCGGCCACTTTATTAGGTACACCTGTTCAACTGCTTGTTGATATAAATATCTAATCAGTCAATCACATGGCACCAACTCAATGCATTTCGGCTTCTAGACATTGTCAAGATGACCTGCTGAAGTTCAAACTGACCATCAGAATGGGGAAGAAAAGGGATTGAAGTGACTTTGGACGTGGCTTGTTTGTTGGTGTCGACATGGCTAGTCTGAGTATTTCAGAAACTGCTGATCTACTGGGATTTTCATGCACAACCATCTGTAGAGTTTACAGAGAATTTGTCTGAAAAAGGGAAAATGTCCAGTGAGCAAAAATGCCTTGTTGATGCCAGAGGAGAACGGCCAGACTGGTCTGAGCTGACAGAAAGGCAACAGTAACTCAATAACAACTCAAATTACATCCAAGGTATGCAGAAGAGCATCTCTGAACACACAACATGTTGAACCTTGAAGCAGGAGGGCTACAGCAGCAGAAAACCACACCAGGTGCCTCTCCTGTCAGCTAAGAACAGGCAACTGAGGCTATAATTCAAATGGGCTTACCAAAATTGGAGAATAAAGGATTGGAAAAACGTTGCTTTGTGTGATGAGTCTCGATTTCTGCTGTGGCATTCAGATGGTAGGCTCAAAATTTGGTGTCAACAACATGAAGGCTTGGATTCATTCCGCCTTGTATTAATGGTTCATACTGGTGGTATGGTGGTGTAACAGTGTGGGGGATATTTTCTTGGCACAGTTTGGGCCCCTTAGTGCCAACTGAGCTTCATTTAAATGTCACAGCCTCCCTGAGTCTTGTTGCTGACCATGTCCATCCTTTCTTCCCATCTCATCGTTTGATGGCTCCATCAAGCAGGATAACTTGTCATGTCACAAAGCTCACATCATCTCAGACTGGTTTCTTGAACATGACAATGAGTTCACTGGACTCAAATGGCCTCCACAGTCACCAGATCTCAATCCAATAGAGCACCTTTAGTGATGTAGTGGAACGGGAGATTTGCATCATTGACATGCAGCTGACAAACCTGCAGGAACTGCACGATGCTTTCATGTCAATATGGACTAATATCCCTGAGGAACTTTTCTAGGTCCTTGCTAAATCTATGCCATAAAGAATTACTGAAGATCTGAAGACAAATAAGGGTCCAACCTGGAACCAGCAAGGTCTACCTAATAAAGTGACCAGCGAGTGTACAGTAATGTTGAGATGCCTTTTTAATACACCACAATAAATGGAAAAAATACACAATCATTTGTTAAATCTGCTGGATGGAGCTCATGGTCATGGTAGGTCCGTACACAAGAATGAAACTAACCCTGTATAGGGCACCAGTCCCCAACAAAATACATTCATTTAATTCATAGATAATTTAGATCTGGCAATTAAATAACTCAATTATGTCTTTGGGACATGGACACAAAACCAAAGTCCTCAATGAAAGAATGTTCAAAGTCCACAGTGACAGTAACTGAGCCGAGAGTCAAACCCAGAACTGCAGAGGTGTGCTTTAGCAGCACTGTCTACTGCACCTCAGTACCATAATCCCAAACACTGTAGGCCATGCATGTGCTGGTGACAATGGCTGCACCTAATCCTGGATGGTCCATCAGCAGCACAACCCCACAGTCAATCAATCTGCAGTTACCGAGTCACTTCAATTGTGTATTTGTGACTGCCTTTTATATTTTGTTTGTGATAAATAATCATAGGGTGACATTTTTTATGTATGTACGTATGTTTTTTATGATTGTTGAGCCTAGAGTGGTAATTTTTTCTTTTGTTTTCCTTTGTGCATTATTGGGATTCATTTGTTTTGCTTGCTATTAGATGTGCAGGTTTTAATTACGGCAGTTCTTTTGTTTTTCTAATTGGGAATGGGAATTGGGCTAATTGAATTGAAGTGTGCACAGGTGTGATCTCTCCACAATTTATCCCATGTGGCCACTTGGACAGGCCCAATCTTTATTTGCCTAAGTAAAAATGTTTTTTTTTTATTTCTATTGCTCTCTTTAAGAGACTGAGATTGGCACGCTGCTCAAAGACAATCAATATTTCCACTCATTTTTTTTTTTCCTACCGAGAAAAAGAATATGCCATAGGCACAAAGGATGCAAGGATGATATACGTGTACAATATCAAGGAAATGGCAAATGTGCATTGTGTTTCACTAGCACAGTGGACATATCAGACATGGTGCACGTCTCGGGGGATAGTCACTAAAGCGCATGATTTTGGAAGAACAAATCCTTTATAACCCTAACTACTGGCACTGGTGTATTTTGTACACTTTCTTCTTCTTCTTTGGGCTACTCCCGTTAGGGGTTGCCACAGCGGATCATCCTCTTCCATCTCTTTCTGTCCTCTCCATCTTCCTCTGTTACACCCATCACCTGCATGTCCTCTCTCACCACATCCATAAACCTTCTCGTAGGCCTTCCTCTTTTCCTCTTCCCTGGCAGCTCTATCTTTATTTGTCTTGTATTTGTCTATGTTTTTTCCTAATAAATCCTTTATTGATAAAGGTTCCTTGTTTGCCCTGTTCATACAAGTTGAAGATTTTCAGTTATCCTTCTGGTGAGGCTTTTGTAGTATTTTGGGACATTTCTGATTATTTCGCCAGCTTCCCAGTTTTGGAGTCTTGCAGTTAGCAGTTTTGAGGATAGCTGGATTCGGGGTGAGTTTCCTTGGGCAAGCTGGTTAAGTTAGCACCCTACATTTTTTTGTCCTTGTTGGAGGCCTCACAAGCATTTTGCTGTGTTTGAACAAATCCAAATCCTATTATGTGATATCATCTATACTGTTGAATTCTGCTCTGTACTTGTAATATTTGTATTGTATTATTATATTGTATTAAGGATTACTTGTTTTCTGTTCGGGTGGCACAGTGGTAGCGCTGCTGCCTCGCAGTAAGGAGACCTGGGTTTGCATCCCGGGTCCTCCCTGCGTGGAGTTTGCATGTTCTCCCTGTGTCTGCGTGGGTTTCCTCCCACAGTCCAAAGACATGCAGGTTAGGTGCATTGGTGATCCTAAATTGTCCCTGGTGTGTGCTTGGTGTGTGGGTGTGTGTATGTGTGTGTGTGCCCTGCGGTGGGCTGACACCCTGCCTGGGGATTTGTACCTGCCTTGCGCCCTGTGTTGGCTGGGATTGGCTCTAGCAGACCTCCATGACCCTGTGTTAGGATATAGCGGGTTGGAAACTGACTGACTGACTGTGTTCTGTTCTGTGTATTGTGTTGTATTTACCCCTTATTTTTGACACCCACTGCACGCCCAACCAACCTGGAAAGGGGTCTCTCTTTGAACTGCCTTTCTCAAAGTTTCTTCCATTTTTTCTCTACTAGGATTTTTTTTGAGAGGTTTTTCTTGTCTTCTTAGAAAGGCCCATTGTGGCACTTCTTGTGTGATTTTGGGCCATACAAAAATAAATTGTATTGCATTGTATTGTTTGGGACTCATATCACAACAGTGTCGCTTTGAGCTCCCGGGGTCAGGACAGCATCCCCGTCACCGGGGGTGCATCCTCTTAGGTTGTAATAGGACAATGTGAGCATTGTCCATTCTGCTGGGCTTTAGTGGCACATCAGGCCTGTTAAGGCAGCAGATTTTGCAGATATCCAGCCGTACAAAAGCTCCACTTTCATTCCAAACTATGTGACTGAACTCCATCTTGTATCAGGATCTGCCAGGACTTCTGGACATCTGATAATTAACAACAACAACAACAACATTTATTTCTATAGCACATTTTCATACAAATAATGTAGCTCAAAGTGCTTTACATGATGAAGAAAAAGAGAAATAAAAGACAAAGTAAGAATTAGAATAAGACAACACTAATTAACATAGAATAAGAGTAAGGTCCAATGGCCAGGGAGGACAGAAAAAAACAAAAAACGGCTGGAGAGAAAAAATAAAATCTGCAGGGGTTCCAGGCCACGAGACCACCCAGCCCCTCTGGGCATTCTACCTGACATAAATGAAACAGTCCTCTTTGTATTTAGGGTTATCACATAAGGACTTGATGATGGTGGTCATGTAGACTTCTGGCTTTTAGTCCATCAATGTAGGGACATCACGGTGCTTTGATTAGGTGGTGGTGGTGCAGGTCGCTAACACAGAAAACCGGGAAAAGAAACAGAAGAGAGAGTAGGGGTCAGTACGGATTTTAGAGCCACCATGAATAGTTATTATGATGAATTGAACATACAGAGTATCAGTATTAAGTTAAAGTGAAGTTATGAGAAGGCCATGTTAAAGTAATGTGTTTTTAGCAGTTTTTTAAAGTGCTCTACTGTATCAGCCTGGCAAATTCCTATTGGCAGGCTATTCCAGATTTTAGGTGCATAACAGCGGAAGGCCGTCCGCCTCACCACTTCTTTTAAGTTTTGCTCTTGGAATTCTAAGCAGACACTCATTTGAGGATCTAAGGTTACGATTTGGAATATAAGGTGTCAGACACTCTGATATATGAGATGGAGCAGATTTTCTAAGGCTTTGTAAACCATAAGCAGGATTTTAAAGTCAATTCTAAAAGACATAGGTAACCAGTGTAGTGACATCAAAACTGGAGAAATGTGTTTGGATTTGCTTTTCCTAGTTAGGACTCTAGCAGCTGCTTTCTGCACTTGTTGCAAACGATTTATGTCTTTCTTGGGTAGTCCAGAGAGGAGTGCGTTACAGTAATCTAGTCGACTGAAAACAAAAGCATGAACTAATTTCTCAGCATCTTTCAATGATATAAGAGGTCTAACTTTTGCTATGTTTCTTAAGTGAAAAAATGCTGTCCTAGTGGTCTGATTAATATGCGATTTAAAATTCAGATTACAGTCAACAGTTACCCCTAAGTTCTTAAAGTAATTAAGGTATACAGATAATTAAGGTATAATTTCAGGAAACTCTTTCAGGCCAGAAGGCATGAAATGGACTCAAGCAAGAGCAAAGACACATAATTGAAGGAATGACAACTAAAATGAACAGAATAACTCACCTATGAGCAGGCCCTGATTTGTACACTGAAGTGACTTTAACCCAATCCTAAAACGACTAGCTGCCCCCATATTCTAATTAGGGGATATCTAACAGGGAGAAATGGGGGCTCTCTCAGAACTCACTGGGGGTTCTCTGCCCTGAAGGAAAACCGTGCTCTCACTCTGCAAAATGACCTTCTGAAACTTCTCTCTGAAACCAGAAAGCTGATGAGCCTTTCCCTCTTTGGGGATCTGAAACCACTGACAATCTCTTCTCGTTTTTGGACCAGAAAGTGGAGATCCAGCCTGCCAAGAAAGGCACTGTGTCAGTGGATTCAGAAGACTGAGCAGCATGTGTCTCCTCAAGAAGGAAACTTCAGCATCCAAACTCTTGTGCTTTTCCATATGAAGCTGAAGACTGCACAGCAAAGAATTTAACTGAGTAAAGCACTGCACACCACAGACAAAGGATCATGCAGCAAAGAGAAAGAGAAAGAAAAGCGGAGTGGATCTCTGTGGATAAGGATCCGCTCTAGTATCTGGCTGGTTAAATCCTGTTACTGCCAGCAGCGATCCTACTCCATAAAGCCCTCGAGCGAGGCCCTTAACCTGAAAATTGCTCCAAGGGTGTTGTACAATGGCTGACCCTGCACTCTTACCCCCAAAGGTCATGCAAAAGGACAATTTCCTCTCAGGGATTAACAAAGTATATCAAATGAAAATCCACGTTGAATCTGGAGCAGCAGCAAAGAAACAACTCCACACAACATCAGTCATTATTGTTATCATAAAACGAGTTATCTTTGCCAGGATATTTTAGAATTCTTAAACACCAGTAAACGGTCAGCCTCTCTAAGTTGAAAAGTATGCTTGTCTGTCTAGTCTGCCTGTTTCTGGTCTTTTTTTTATCAATATACCGGGTGTCCCAAAAAGAATATCGGAGTTTTAAAGAGCTGTAGCTTGGCGCCCATTCATCAGAGACTGCAGAGCAACCTAGTGGCATCTTGAGGAATTAATCTAGTTTCATTTCGTTGCTGGTAGATGGCGCTAGTGCTTATCAAAAAGCTAACAGTATGTTGTTTCGATTAGTTACATTTGCAGTTATGGCTGTGCCACAACAAAAAGCTTTTTGCGTTTGCGAATTCACCAGAACTCAATCGGTTGTTACTGTGCAGTGGGCATTTCGTCAAAAATATGGGACTGACCCTCCAAATGACAATAACATCTGTCGATGGTACCAGCAATTTCAGGATACTGGGTGTATCTGCAAAGGTAAAAGCACCGGGCAACCTCGAACTTCCTCCTCTGCTGAGAATGTCGCCCGAGTGCAGACTGCGTTCACTCGGAGCCCATCGAAATCAGTTTGACGAGCAAGTCATGAGTTACAGATATCAAAGTCAAGTGTATGGAGAATTCTCCAATGCCGGTTGGTTATGAAACCGTATCGTCTGCAGTTGGTTCAGGTCCTTAGACGAGGGGATAAGACACCAAATTAGATTTTTGTTCCTTGATTATCTCCAGTGATGAAGCCACATTTCACATTAGTGGGAAGGTAAATCGTCATAATGTATGAATTTGGGGTGAAGAAAACCGTCATGCAGTTATCGAACATGAACGAGACTCCCCCAAGACTAACATTTTTTGCAATGATTTCCAAGTCGAAAGTTTACGGGCCTTACTTTTTTGAAGGAACCAAAGTAACAGGGGCTGTGTACCTGCAAATGATGCAACATTGGCTGTTTCCTCAATTGGAAGATCAAGAACCAGCCGATTTCATTTTTCAACAGGATGGGGCACCACCTCACTGGTCTCTTCCAGTGCGGCATTTCCTAAATGAGACCTATCCCCAACATTGGATAGGAAGATCTGGTAATCAAGATTTGTCACTCCACCACAGGCCCCCAGATATCACCCCATGTGACTTTTTCCTTTGGGGATATGTCAAAAGATTAGTGTTCCAACCACTAAAGCCTACAACTTTGGACGAAATGAAGTTGAAGATAACGGCTGCCATTCAGAGCATCAATCCTGATATGTTAGAAAGAGTTGGGCAGGAATTTGAATACCACCTCGATATTGTTACAGTTACTCGTGGGGGGCACATAGAACATTTATAGACAATGTTTGAAACACGTGAATTTAACAGTTTTTGTATATGCTTGTATAATTCAATAAAATTAGCTCTTTGAAACTCCGATATTCTTTTTTTGTATACGAAATGAAAATAGAACTAGATTAATTCCTCAAGACATCACTAGGTTGCTCTGCAGTCTCAGATGAATGGACGCCAAACTACAGCTCTTTAAAACTCAGATGTTCGAAAATACTGATCAGATAAAGGGTATTGTCAGAGAAAAACTGGAACAGAAAATTTCTTTATATGCAGATGATATGGTACGGTAAATATCAGACCCACAAAATTCTGTGCCTGCAGTCTTAACAGCACTTACAGAATTTCAAAAGATCTCTGGTCTCAGAATTAATCTGAATAAAAGTGTACTCTTTCCAGTGAATTCTCAAGCATATAATATTAGATTAGACACCCTACCTTTTATCATTGCAGATCAGTTTAAATACCTCGGGGTAAACATCACAAGTAAACATAAAGCTCTATATCAACAAAATTTCGCCGTCTGCATGGAAAAAATTAAGCAAGACTTGCATAGATGGTCAACCCTTCATCTCACTCTAGCTGGAAGAATTAACACTTTTAAGATGAATATTCTTCCTAAGCTCCTTTTTTTTATTTCAAAACATCTCAATATACATCAATAAATCATTTTTTAAGCAATTAGATTCAACAATAACCTAATTTATTTGGAACTCAAAACATCCACATATCTAAAGAGCGACCCTACAAAGACCAAAGGCAGAAGGTGGCATGGCTCGACCTAACTTCCAGTTTTATTACTTGGCAGCAAACATACAAGCTATAAAAACCTGGACACAAATAGAAGAACAAACACAGGCTTGGTCAACAATAGAAGTAAAATCCTGCAGTACTTCTTTATATTCCCTGCTTTGTGCCCCAATAAATACAAGTCATCGCCAATATACTAATAACCCAATTGTGCTTCACTCGCTCAGAATATGGAACCAAAGTAGAAAGCATTTTAAGACGGATAAGCTTTTATCTGTGGCACCTCTGCAAGAGAACCTCCTCTTTCAACCTTCGCAAACATATGCAGTTTTTAATATCTGAAAAAAATTTGGGATTAACTTGCTTAGAGATCTTTATATAGACAAAGTCTTTGCATCCTATGAACAATCACACTCCAAATGTAACATTCCAGCTACACATTTCTTTCACTATCTTCAAATTAGGAACTTTGTTAAACAGAACCTTCCCGATTTTCTTGCACCCTCATCCATGCTGGAAAAAATATTCCTTAATTTCAAGGACTCAGACACCATCTCTGCAATATATAAAATTATTTTACAGTCCCTCCCTTTTAAAGATCCAAGAGGACACTGGGAAAAAGATCTCTTAATCAAAATATCAGAAAAGGAGTGGAAAGTAGCAATGCAGAGAATTCACTCGAGCTCCATATGCGCAAAGCATACAATCATACAACTCAAAATTATATATCGAGCACATCTGTCTCATCTAAAATTCTCCAAAATGTTTCCAGGGCGAGATCCAACCTGCGAACGCTGCAATCAAGTCCCAGCCTCACTGGGTCACATGTTCTGGGCCTGCACCAAATTAACATCATTCTGGACAAAAAATTTTAATTACCTTTCAGACAGCCTTGGCCTCACAATCCCTCCTAACCCATTAACAGCTGTGTTTGGGGTTCTTCCAGATGGGTTTAAAGTGGAGAAAGACAAACAAACTGTGATTGCATTCACTATACTTTTGGCACGCAAGACTTATTCTGCTAAACTGGAAGAATCCTAACTCTCCTATTTTAAGTCAGTGGGAAACCGATGTTTTATACTATTTGAAATTGGAAAAAATCAAATATTCAGTTAGAGGATCTGTACAGATTTTTTTCAAAACATGGCAGGATCTAATCAGTAATATTTTAAAATAAGCTCTTAAAGTACAGAGGAAGCAATTATTTCTGTATTTCTTTTTCTTCTCCATTCATCTCTATCGGCTTATCAAACTCATCAATTTAGGTATGTTTACAAGCCTTAAATTTTACTCCGTTTGCCTTGCTCTCTCTCTCAGGGGTGGGGGTCGACTTGTTTTCAATTCTACTTTTTGTAAAAATTGATTGATTTGTATGGAATAATTGCAATAAAATTAATAAAATCTCAAAAAAAAAAAAACCTCTGATGTTCTTATTGGGACACCCTGTACCTATGCAGATTCCTATCATTGTTCTGTTTACTTATGAATTGTATTATTCTGTTTATTAAAATGAGTGTGCTGCAGTTACCCTGACATAAACCTAATTGCTGGAGATCCCCTCCTACAACAGAGAAAGGCATTGTACCAAATTATTCAATTAATTCCTAACACTGTCAAAGGCAAAAGCTGAGTTAAATCTCTCCTCACTTCCCACTTCATGAAGGTCAATCATGATGCGTCTGGAGTACTAGGATGATGTGCTTTGTTAGCCATAATGGATGTAGTGAGAAGTCAAGCAAAATGACCCCTTTGATTGGCTAACTAGAAAGATTCCAATTACAACAGGCAAGTTTTCGAGCAATTCAGGCCCCTTCTTCGGGCAAGATGTAATATTATGTAATAATAATGTAATACAGGGAGAATCACTCGAAAGGGACCCTGAATATCCAGTAATAACTCTCACTAGGACAAAGTAATCTGAACAAAGCAACATGCAATGTGCTCCTCAGTATATGGAGCTTTGAACAAGCTGGGATGCCCCTGCGTCAGAGTGATGAGGTAGGCGCCGGACAGCCGTCGTGACGTTTAACCTCTGTTTGCAACTTCTGGGTGCCTACCGCCTGTACCCCTTCACTCAGTCACTCGACTTCTCATGGAGATGGTGGTGTACAGTATTGAGCAGCGCATCTTCATGGTGTGCGAACCTCTTGGGTCACCAATTTGTTAAAGCGATGTCAGAATCAACTGGATGACCATAAGTTAATGGAAAGTTACCTCCAACAAGATGGAGCAACGTGTCACACATTGGCAAGGAGCATGGCAGAAACTAAGTCCTCCTTCAGCAACAGGGTAATTTCAAAGGGGCTTTGGCCACCACGGTTGCCAGATCTGACACCACCAGACTTCTTCCTTTGGCGTCTCCTCAAAGGGAAAGTCTATCGGAAGATTTGAAGGAAAAGATCCAAAGTGAAATTGCTGCTATTCCCACCAAGACGCTTGCCGATGCGTTCAGGAACATGGAGTGTCGCGTCGAAATGTGTCTGGTAGAAAACGGAAACCATTTCCAGTATCGCATGTAGGGCAATCAATTACACATACGTCAAGGTATAGAGCATATTTTTTTGGTTCAGATTGCTTCATCCTAACAGGAGTAACAACAGAATATTCAGGGTCTCTTTCAAGTGAATCTCCCTGTATTAAGTTTACATCTTACCTGAAGAAGGGGCCTGAGTTGCCTTGAAAGCTTGCATATTGAAATCTTTTTAGTTAGTCAAAATAAGGGGTCATTTAGCTTGTCTTCTCACTACATTTATAATGGCTGATCCGGTACAACACCCTGGTACTACTGACTTGGGTCATAAACGTAAGAGAAGCTCTGAAGTATTTAGCTTCAGTAGCAGTCAACTTGATGGTGTGGAAGAATAATTTTAGGGTAACATAGCATTCATGTTAAAGAAATAGCATAAAAGGTTAATAAATGTGAGAAACCAGATAAAGGTCAAGTGAACAACAAAATATACATTGAAATATAAGAATTGGTTTAGGAAAATACTGAGATGGTCAAGTAAATAAAGAATTTACCAGAAGAAAGGCTGATGTAATGTATAAAATGTACTGAAGGATGACTAAGAGATGACTAAGAAATCAGCAGATGTCATATCTATGTTACTAAACCAGTGGTTCTCAACCTGTGGGGCGGGCCCCCCTGGGGGGGCGTGAAGTAACAAAAAGGGGGGGGGGGGGCGTGAAGATGTGAAAAAAAGGAAACAAGAATCAAAAATATGAAAAAAACCATCTGTTGAAACCAAAACAAATTAACTTAAACTACATTCTGATACTACAACAATAAATATAGAGTTAGATAAATGTCGATAAATGCTAAGTAGGTATAATAAAATATGCATCTACATTTCAACAAAATGTTAGGGGGGCGCGATTAAAACTGTTATGAAAACTTGGGTCGCAAATACTTAAAGGTTGAGAAATGCTGTACTAAACGAAGGTTGTATATATGCACAGATGCCAGAGGCCAGAAGCAAGCCGTCACCATCAGGGAACTAGGTGGTGCCAAAAGCGCACATGCACAGCGCCTCAGCGCCCCAGAGTCAAACCCACCGGCTTGCCAGATTCAGTAGGTGGCGCCCAAACAACACAACACAACCTATATTATGTCCAAAGAATATTGACGTTGACCGGATAAATAACCAAGTGATTGGATTGCTTCTTGGAGAAACCCGAGTCTTTCTAAGTACTGAGAGTGTTGATTCTGAAGACGAAACTGAGCATCTTAATTTCCCATTAAAAAATGTAAACACTATTAACCTGGCCGGATTACCAGAACACAATCTTAACCTTAAAGTACGGACAATAGTCATGCTATTAAGAAACCTTAATAACTAAACAAGGTTTATGCAACGGTACACGTTTGGTCGTGAACAGCATGAGAGAAAATCTTATTGAGGCACAAGTGCTTACGGGATCCCATACTGACAATACTGTTTTCATTCCGAGAACTGACCTTACAAGTTCTGACCTGGAATTACCTTTTAAACTTAAACGAAGGCAATTTCCCATTAAGACTGCATTTGCCATGACGATCAACAAATCCCAAGGACAAACCATGGATTTACCCATCTGAGCCTGTATTTGGACATGGACAACTTTATGTTGCCTTTTCAAGAGTCCGGCGTTCGTGTGACGTTAAAGTGAAGGTTTTAACTACTCCATACCGGGGAGAACTGATTCAAGGACAGGAAACCATCTTTACCAAAAATGTTGTTTATAAGGAAATCTTTGATTAACTATTTTGAATTTACCATTTTATGATTTTTTTGTTTCCAATTTACTTCATTTAAACCTTTGCACTCCGATATTTTTTTTACTTATGAGTGCAACAACTCAAAGACATTTTGGCCTTAAACGATATAACAATTAAATTTCAATTTTAGTTTTAATAAACTATATTTATTTAATTAAATGTAAACTTTCCCAGGATGCTCCCACCCTCCATGATTTTTCATCCCTCCAAAGATCGGAGGGAACAGAAAGTTGTTGGATTTGCGATTCTTTAGAGAATCGGGGCTTTACTGGTAAACTAGAATGGACAGTTGTTATATGCACAGAAATTTCAAGGGTGGTGTCTCATCTCAATGTGACCTGACATTTGCGCGATAGACATACGCGCGCCGACAAAATAGCGCCCACTAAAACGCGGCGTCAAAATCGCGAAAGTTTCATTAAATATGAATTACTAGTTTAAAGCATATATAATAATGTTTATTTTAGAAGTCAATATTATGAGACACGGCACGCAGATAGTCCTTAAGATCACGCCTTGCATATGTAGGAAGAATGTGTACATAATGCGCATGTACGCATCCCACTCTCTTGGCCTCTCTCGCGATTTTGTCGTGGCGATTTTGTCGGTGCGCATTTGTCGAAAACCAGTTAGCGGGTTTGCCGGCGCTCATTTGTCCATCGCGGTTTTGTCAGCGATCATATGTCTATCGCGCTTTTGTCAGTAATCCCATCTCAAAAGGTATAAGAAGAGCCAGAATATAATATAATAGACTTTTATTTTATATAAATCATTTGGGTGCAAACCAATGAACCAACCAGAGTAAAATGTATGCATTGATTGACACTGTATGTAAATTCAACAGTTTATAAAATGAACCTCTATCCTTTGTTTCTCTGACCATTCTGTAACAGACTGCTTTTGATGAATGCTCCCTCCAAGACATTTTTGCTGAGGAGTCATTAGAAGATAAAATGAACAGCTTTTCCCCTGCCTGATTACTGAATTGTCCTGTTAGAGGATGTTTCTTTCTTTAAAATAGATGTTAAATTTCGACCACAATTGTGACCATAAGTGGAGCTGCAGATTGACAGGCAGGTATGAGATTACAAGCAAAGACTATAGTGGGGACTTGAGACACCCTGTCTATTTAATAAAGAATCTAAAAATGAGAGTAGGGTCACCCTAGGACCCTTTCATGATAAAGCACAATGGAGCGATTACAGCTCTTAAATAAAATTATCAATAAAAGGCCCCCCTTGTCTTGTAAAAGACTAACAATGACAAAGTCCTCCACAGATTTAAGATGAAGCTGCTCTCTTATGAACTCTAGCAGTCATGTGCAAACACAATAAACAATAGAGAAGACAGAGAGCAGCCTGGAGATGACCCAGAGAAGCAGCCATCCACACACACGCAAACTCTTTGTGCTCTGTTAATTAAAAATCCAAGATAATATGCTAAAATCCAATTTTACACCAATTTGGCTGGCAGACATTAAGAAAAATGCCTTTTGGTGGGTTTGTTGGGACCAGCTAAGCAGATTCAAATTTGTCTGCTTTTTGTTGATTTATTATAAATGACTAACACTGACAGAGCCATCCACAAATTTTAAGATGTGCTTGTCCTCTTGTGAACTCTGCCAGTCATGTGCGTACACAACAAACAGAAGAGAGCAGGCGGACAGAAACATTGAGGTGACGCAGGGAAGCAGTCGTCCACACATACACACAATCTTTTTGTCTTTAAAAAGATGCGAATCCAGTCAATTGATTTAGGATTTAAATCAAATTATCCATTAGCTACTCAACTAAAATGTATAGGTCATGAAATGGAGTTTCATAAACAAAATGGTTTTTAGGCCATCAAAAATAAGCAAAGAACCAGGCCAGAATCCTAACTGGTGTGCCCCACAGAAGCTTACCTGAACTCAGCCAAGCCCCTTATACCAACATGCTGGGTTCATTTGGAGCAGGCCTAAAAATTGGGAGCTGACAAAACTATAAATATTTAAAAACAAACATATAACAAAAGCCCCACAAGAGGATGGATGACCATAAACCTTTGGTTTGTATTAAAAGGGCAAATGAAGAATCTTTATGATTAAGTGATCTATTAACCAAAAGGAAAGAAGGAAAGAAAGAAAGAAAGAAAGAAAGAAAGAAAGAAAGAAAGAAAGAAAGAAAGAAGTTGCCCCAAAACTCAAGCTTAAATAATATATCAAGCAACTCAGAGTCAGAAAGAGATCAGTTGTAACAACAGATTATTAAAAGCATAAGGAAAAGGACTGAAAGTAATTAAAGGGTGTGGCAAGTGGCTGGGGGTGGCACCCAGTCGGGACACCCGGAAGGGCTAAAGAAGGGATTACACCTCCTCTGGACCACGAGGGGGCAACTGCCCTGGATTTTGAGGGGACCACGGGGAAGAAGCAAGGAGGCTCAAGCCCACTGGGGCCCATGGTCACCACCAGGGGGCACCCAGATGCCTGGAGAGCCCTGGTCATCAGCACTTCTGCCACACTCGGAAGTGCTGTTGGGGGATGAAGACCAGGGACATCCGGAGTGCTTCTGGGTACACAGCCGGCACTTCCTCCACAATAGGGAGTACCGGCAGAAGATCATTGGGAGGCACCTGGAGCACGTCTGGGTGAAAATGAAAGGGGCCACCTCCTTCCATTCGAGGGCTGGAGTCGGGTGGAAGAGGACGGAAGACGGATGAGAGAAGTGGAGGTGGTCAGCAAGAGACAAAGGGCATTGTGAGAGGCCTGGACTTGAGGGGTGATTGGCACAGGGTACTGGGTTGTGTGTGTGTTCACTGTAAATAAGTATGAATAAACGTGTGCTTCCTAAGGTGCCGGTGTTTGTCTGATGGTGTTCGCACCCGAGCTCACAGGGGTTTAACTTAAAGTTTGGGCACGTGAGGCTTTTGCCTCATCTAGAGGAGCCACCAAATTAGTTGCTAAGGTTTAAATGAAGTCGGTGTGTAATGAACACCCCCTTAAAAAGTGAGAGTGAGTGAGGGAGCCAACACACAAAAGTTATGAAGTGGTGATCAGATCAATGGGGATACCCATAGGACCCCCTGTAAGCGAAGCGATGTTTTGAATAATGGAAGAATCGACATGTATATGAAGTTATTGGTGGCTGTAGTTGATTGGCTAAGACGATAGAATTCTGCATATTAAGAGTCAGATGATCTGATGATGTATTAGATTAGGTAATAATAATAGAAAAGGATAAAAGGGAATGAATTGTATTAATGATGGCTCACTTCATGGACTGAGACATTTATACACGTTTATGTGTAAAGAAAGATTCATTCTGCATTTTCATCTGGTCTCTGTGAATGACTTCTTTGAAAACAGAGGAAAGTTTTTTCCACTACAAAACAAATAATAGAAATCTGGCATAAGGTTTGGAATCCTGAAGCGCTCATGTGGCAGATCAGAACTCTGCACATGCCACACATCGCAACATGTTCTGTGCGTACAGAAACTAGATGTATGCATTAGAAACACGTGAGCACAGAGTGTGGACAGAGATCTAACTGCATCATCATCCTCTCTGGTCTAAAAACAAGAGATGCACAGTTAGTTAAATGACTTGGGGGTCTACTCTGGGCCTTGCTTCTTTTCTTGTGAGCATAATATTCTTTGCAAACCATGCCACTTTTACTGTTGGCAATTTTTCTTATGTAGAGTGCAATATTGGAATGAGTAATGCTAACTTAATAAGTAAAAATGATCGGTTTAAAGCAGAAATTGTAATTGGGGTGTTAAAAATAATTAACTCTTAAGCGATTGCAGTTGGCTTTAAACTAGACAGAAGTCAATGGTCTGTGGAGAGGTAATTGCTAAAACTCATCTTTACCCCAAGTATTAAACTTAAGAGCTTTTAAATAAAGGAAGGCAGACAAGAACAATTTATTTTTTTGAACAGCCTAAAATCACACAAAGGAATGCCTCAGTGGGCTTTAACAGGCCCTGTTTTTTTTGACAAGCCCCCCAGCCTTGACCCCCTAAAAAGGCATGAAATAAGACATTAAGAAGGCTGACTTTTGGAGGGTTTCTCAATACCACCTAAGCAGAATCAAGATTGGGTGCTGTGTGTTGATTTATTTCTTAAATTTAAAAAGTCTGCTCTTTCTGCCACCCTTGAAGATCCATATTTACCACAAGGTTAGCTAAACTCCTTTCAGCGGCAAGGAGAGGAGGACCCCGGCAATAGTGAAGTGAGGAAGGATGTAAGTGTGGTATAGCGGGTCCGCAGCCTCCAATAAACAAGGCCGGGTTTTAAATCCGTATAGCCGTGCCATTCTCCGTGGGTGCGATTGCACGACCGCGGGGAGTTAATAGGGTGGTTGGAGCAAGTCGCACCTGCACGTGTGGGTACGGTCGTTCTCGATTGCCTCATTGGCTTCTTGCGGTGTGTGATTAAGGCGCTGTGCCCACGGAGGCACACAGTGGGTGTATATATGCGGGTCGAACCCAGAGAAAAGGGGAGGAATGAATGGAAGAATATAGATGGATAGAGGAAGAAAGAAATGGGAGGTTAATGAACAGTAAAGAGCAGTCTTAGCAGGAGGATCAGGCCACCTGAAAAGAGGAAGCTGAACGAGCTGGGGCCCTGCGAAGGAGCGTTAGTTGGTGGCACTCTAGGGGCTAGTTTGCCCCACTGAAAGTTCAAGTAAGTGGGGTGAACAGGACAGGTGACCTCCTGAGGGATCAGAGGAGCGACTGTGGGAACGCAAAAGATGAAGGGAGGAGAGCCGACCTCGGACGGTCTGGCAGTGATGTCCAGAAGGAGACCAAGATGGAGGTTAGCTGAAGGAGTTCACAGCTGTGGGGTATCTGCCAGCTGCAAGTTATGGGTGAGCCGGGGAGAAAGAAGGGTGTGCAGAGATCGAGATGATAGAGACTGCATTTTGACCTCGTATTTTAAAGGATTTATTTATTTGATTTTTATCCCCCTGGACACTCATTTTGATGGATTATTTATTGAACCTGAGGCACTGCACTTTTGTTTGGACACTGTTTGTTGTTTTAATTAAAACACTTTGGCACTTTTTGGATATATCCCCTGACTTCACATGAGATTTGTCCTCATTTGTCAGCTTGACTCGGTGACATTACCGACGGTGTTGAGTTTAAGGCTCCCATAAGGATGTTGGGAGCACGGAGAGGACCTGCATTGTCACAGTAAGGATTAACGGTTTAAGGAGCTGAGGAAGAGAGCTTATGGTAGGTACAAAAACTAGAACAAAAGTGGACGGAAGTGATAGAAGTGGTGCCAGGTGCAATCCATCAGGCTTAATGCATCATAATTTTGGAGCATTGTAACTCATTGTCTTCAGTCTTTGATAGTGATGAGCAAAATGATTCACTTGAAAAGGACTTTTCAGGAAACATCTTTTTACTTTGCAAAAAGTTTGTGAAACAAATTGAATTTTGCTCCAGCAAAATTCATGCAACTGACAGAAGAAGAATTTAACACTAGAATCCCTGAAGCCTACGAAAAAGTTCGTAAAATTCCTTTGCACCTCTCCATTAGCGTCTTTTATTTTGCAAATGTGTCAATCAGCACAAGCAGCAAGCAGCCTGCTAAGTTATCCCCCACCGAGGCAGCAGAAGTCAAGTCAGACGTAAATTTCTCAGAGCTGAAGTCTCTTTATCTGGGAGTGAGGTGTCTGGAATTGTATAGGGTAAATATCGTTATTTGGAATACATACATGTATTCCCTGTCTACAAAGATCTGTGTAAATGTACGATGACAGGAACTGTGAGGCAAGAAATGCTGAACACATAAATAAAACAGAAACTTTTTTTATGTTATAGTAATAATGAAGTGAAGTGTACAATGTGTGAAGACTTTAGTCCAAATATAAAATTAACACTTTCACAAAAGGTATAACAAAACAAGTGCAATTTTATTCAAGAATATAACCAAAGAAAAATAAATTATTCAATGTACATGTTGCTCTCAATGAGTAAACACCCATGCTCAAATGTCAATCATCAGAAAGTCAACATGTCTGCTTGGCTGGTGCAGAGGTTAGAACTGCTGCATTATAACCAAAAGGTTGCGGGTTTGAGTTCAGGTGTCCCCTGTTTTTAGTAGTGAGCAAAGACACCCATGCAGAACATGTGAAAAATGACAGAATTGCTGTGATTTCAGACATCTGACAATGTTTGGTTGAGATCTGTGTTTTGACTTACAACCCAGGGCAACAATTTACTGTTGATGAGCAACTGTTTTCAACTAACTTCAGTTAGGAGACCCGAGTTTGCTTCCCAGGTCCTCCCTGCATGGAGTTTGCATTTTCCTTTCTTGTAATACATCTCAACCAAAGCTGACAAGTTTGGCATAAAGTTTTGGATTGCAACAGATTTGGAGATAAAGTGCAATGCCACTCCTTATTTAGGAAAAAATTCCAGTCGTCTCAAGGGAGAAAGACTTTCCGAGACTGTGGTCATAAAGGCTATGGAGTCATTTCTGGGCAAAGGCAGAAGCGTAACAACAGACAGCTTCTTCGTGGCTCTTTCGCTGGCTGGAATATGTGAATTTTCCCTTGGGATTAATAAAGTATCTATCTATCTATCTATCTATCTATCTATCTATCTATCTATCTATCTATCTATCTATCTATCTATCTATCTATCTATCTATCTATCAGACTGCTCTGCACCACAACACAACTGTGCTTGACACCATAAATAAAGTTTGGACTTCCACCTGCAGCTAAAGTCTCCATGAATGTGTTTAGATATGGCCGTGCCATGCTGACGGTGTATGCGCCCAAAAAGAAGAAGTCTGTCTACATTCTCAGTACCATGTGCCATAACGTGGTGATTGGGCAAGATATGAAAATAAAAACCAATGTTCAAATAACACATCATGTTCAAACGACATAGCACTTTCAAATAATGACATTTTCATGCATGGATGTGTGTGTGTGCATGTGCGAGAGAGGCAGAGACAGATCTGATCACATACAAGTGGTTACTGGAATATAAAATAAACACTTTCACAAAGGTATAATGAAAAAAGTGTGCTTTTATTCAAGAATAAAACTGAATAACAAAAAAATTCAAGTGACAGCAAGATCCCAAGAACACATGATTCACCAGCGTTTGTGTATCTGCTTATATCCCTCCAGCAATATCTTTTACAGGTAGCAAAACCTTACACCGGGTGTTACAGACTCAAATACAATGTATGTATTTATTATATTATAATAATAATAATTGCAGCTCACTACTCAAAACAAAGGACATCCGGACTCGAACCCACAACCTTTTGGTTATAAGGCAGTAGTTCTTAGCTCTGCACCATCCAAGAATACATTTAGCCTTCTGTCAATTGACATTTGAGCTTGGGTTTTTAACTTATTGACAGCATGTCATGTGAATGTTAATCAAATGTTTTTGTTTTTTTTTATTTGGTTATATTCTTGAATAGGTGGCATGGTGGCGCAGTGGGTAGTTCTGCTGCCTTGCAGTTAGGAGACCCGAGTTCACTTCCCAGGTCCTCCCTGCATGGAGTTTGCATGTTCTCCCTGTGTCTGCGTGGATTTCTTCCGGGTACTCCGGTTTCCTCCCACAGTCCAAAGACTTGCAGGTTAGATGCATCTGTGATTCTAAATTGTCCCTAGTGTGTGCTTGGTGTGTGTGTGTGCCCTGCCCATGATTTGTTTCCTGCCTTGTGCCCTGTGTTGGCTGGGATTGACTCCAGCAGACCCCCATGACCCTGTAGTTAGGATATAGCGGGTTGGATAATAGATGGATGGATGAATAAAAGTTCACATGTTAATTTGATATTTGGACTAAAGTCCTCACACATTGTAGACTTCACTTCATTATTACTATAACCTGGAAAACGTTTCTGTTTTAGTTATGTGCTCAACATTTCTTGCCTCATATTTCCTGTCATCCTACACATACCCAGATTATTGTAGACACGGAACACAAATGAAATGCATGTATCCCAAATAGCGATATACTGTATCATTTACCTTGTACAACTTCAGGCAGACAGATAAAGAAACTTGAGTGGGGAGAACTTCAGCTGCGTCAGTGGGGGAGATGGGACAGCAGGCTGCTTGCTGCTTGTGCTGATCGACACATTTACAAAACAAAAGACTCTGACGGAGAGATGCAAAGGAATTTAAGGGATTGCAAGTTTTTGTAGGCTTCAGGGAATTTAGTGTTAAGTCCTGTCTGGATGCCAGAAAAGGCCAGCTGCTGGTGTTATGAACTATTAAAGGCCTAGGGGTACATAAGTAGGCTGCACGTAAAACGAAAGAAACAGAACCACAAAACCTTACTAAAACATCAAAAAAAACCTGCATTTATTTTCAAAGTTTCTACTAAGAAACTGGAGACAGTTACACACAAGCAGAAAAGTAAGTTAGGAAGAAAATGCTACCTCAGGTATCCTGCTGAAAAGAATTAGTAGCTGGACGTAAATCAAATTAAAACAACTCTCAATGCCCTGCTCTGTTCAACACAAGTCCTCTCCTCAAACCCAAAAAAGCTTCTTTTAAAAACACAAACCTGCAGTAATCTGCCTGCTAGACATTTCCAATTAAAACAAAAGTGAACTTTACATAGTTAAAAAAAAGAAAAAACATTTACCTGTTTTAACACTAGAATTACCAGAGCCTACGAGAAAACTCGTAAATCCAGCCCACTTTAAATCCGTTCGCACCTCTCCATCAGCGTCTTTTGTCCTGTAAATGTGTTGATAACAGCAAGCACCCTGCTATCCCATCCCCCCGCCCACCGCCGCAGTTCAATTCGCAAAGAAGTTTCTCAGTGCTCAGTGTTTATCTTCAAGTGAAGTGCTAGAGCTTTATAGGGTAAAAAAGTATATCATCATTTGGAATACATACATTTCTTGTGTGTTCAGTGTTCAGTGTGTTCAGTGTCATCAACAATCTCTGTAAAACGTAGTTAACACAGAAATGTTTTTCATGTTTTAGTAATAACTGACAAAATGTAGACATGAAATGTATAATGTGTGAAGCCTGAGATACAAATATCAAATAAGCACTTTCACAAAAGGTACAAGTATAACAAAACACGTGCACTTTTATTCAAGATTTTAACTGAAGAAAACAAGAAAGCAGGTTACAGCAGGCAGTTGATACAACAGCGAGCCTGGTGCAATGTTAAGAACTACTGACTCCCAATCAAGAGGTCGCGGTTTCGATATCAACTGCTTTCCAAATTTACCATTTTCAGTAGTGAGCTGCTCTTATTGTTTATATCATACAATAAAAACATACATGTGATTTGCGTCTGTAAATTTATAGTACTTGCCAAAGATTTTCATTTTCATTCTCTTACTCACGTTCAAGTTTCCACACACCAACTTGTTTTGTTACACCCACTCTTTATTTGAAAATGGCATCAGATCTTGTGCACGAACGAGACTGGGAAAGCTGTGGACGTGTATGTGAGTGGTGTGCGTGACTGGGAATGACTGTGGATGTCAATTTTTTTTATTCAGTTTTATTCTTGAGTACTCCTGCTCACGCTGAATTAGTATGCACCTTCTGATCCATGATGTCAAAGTCACACTGACAAAAAAAGAGAGACTTAGGTATATATGACATTTGGAATAATTGATTTTATGACCTGTATTGTACATTTCATAAAATGTTGTTGCACTAATGCAACATTATATTCATTTGTATACCTTCATGCAGTTGTAATCATGATGTGACTGTACAGTGGGAGCCACTTCAAACAGCCGCCTGGAGCATGACAGGTCCATGACAGGACCATGCACGATCCGTGCACGGAATGTGATCCCCCGCGATGACGCAGTTAACGATGCCCCGCCCCATAAACGCCCCCATGCGCTTTCTAAAAAGATGGTTGCAATGCTGTATAATCCCGGCAGATGGAGCATTGACTGCTTCAGTTAACTGCAGTGTCCAGGAAGCCCTATACCGTATCTTTAATATACTGTACAGGCAGTTCTTGTATTGTCAACATACTGTATTTTCATAAATAGATGACGTGGTAAAAAAAACAACAACAAACCGATTAATAAAACAGATTTGTTAAATCACTCAATACACAACCCATGATGATTATGCTATTTATTATTAAATAATGAATTAATAAAACTAGTTAGTAAAATATTTTTTAAGACATCCTTAATAATCCTTAAAGACAAACGCCCTCTGCCAGACATCTGCCAGATGAAAAAGATGACGTCGCATAGACGTCTCCGCGACGTGTGTGTGCTATCTGGGTTAACAATCCTTAAAGACACGGTACATCTGTAATTTATCTATACCGATCATTGTAGGTACGGAATACAAATGCAGGCTATGTACAGTATTTTACATTACGGTGTATTTTACCTAGTTCCATTTAATATACTGATAAATTATATTTTGCTGCAAAGTAAAGCTCAAAATGTAACTTCTGCTTGGGTTTGTTTTCGTTATATTTTTGATGATGTTTTCGCTGATGTTTTTTTTTCACTGATAGTCAAAAATTGGCATAACAAAGGCAATTAATGGCGCATGCAACCTGAAACAAATATCTGTCCATATTTAATATTTATTTATTATGCATATTTAATCATGCATAATGCCTCCCCATCAAAAAATCTGATGGGGCATTAATCACTTATCACAACTGCGAATAGATGCGGCAGCAGAGACAGATTAAATCCCCATAAACACTTGGAAACAATAGTAAAAAAGTTAGCGCCTGTTATACCAATGTATTTTTACTGATTTTTTACTGCTTATATTTTTTATCTAGTTTCGTTTGGTTTTACGCAATTTCATGTGTTATTTGTGTGTGTGTGCGTGCGGGTGTGCGTGTGTGTGTGTTTGCGTGCGTGCGCGTGTGTGCACGAGAGAGAGGCTCGAGAGAGAGAGCTTACAGTACAGTATATTGTGATTTGTCCAAGGTCGCTAGAGCCTGGCTTACTCCTACCAATATAAATTATTTCAATTAAACCCATTTGTCTCAATCACAAATTAAGCCAACGCTGTAAACAAATGACACAATAAATTATACATTCTAAAAATCAAGTTTTATTCGAACATTTGCAAAATATATACACAAAAAAAAAATGAAAACAATCATAAATTACTGCTAAAGCCAGCCCGTGGCTGTTCAGGGTCAAGTTTACAAGGGCTTCTCATTTTTTCGTTGATTTTACTTTTGACTCGGAACCAGTGGTCCGCTGTCAGATCCGGAAATCTCTGCATGACAGTCTTGTGCACCTTGTCTTTTAAATTCTTGGGCAATTTGGCTTTGCCATTTGTCCCACTCCAGTTCACCTGCTTTGCCCAGTTCTGGTAGGCCTCAAATGGGAGTGAAGTGGAGTTTTAGAGTGGAAATAATAGCTCATTATTTGGAATACACGTATTTCATGTGTGTTTCGTTTCTACAGTAATCCGTGTAAACACATTTTTAAAACAGAAATGTTTTTCATATTGTAGTAGTAAATGACAAAATGTAGGCATAAACTATATAATGTATGAAGCCTGAAGTCCAAATATCAAATTAACAACTTCACAAAAGGTACAAATATAACAGAACAAGTATGCTTTTATTCAAAAATATAACTGCAGGAAAAAAAGCCGCATTAGCATGCCACATTGACACATATCTATCTTAACTGCCATGGTAGCATAATGGTATCAGCTGCTGACTAGTAATCAAAAGGTCCTGCACGATTCCCTTTTGAAAAGTAAACTGCTCTTATTCTTACTATTTTAAAATAAAAACATACATTTGATTTCAGTGTGTAACGGCCAGTGTAATTTATGATACTTGTAAAGGTTAGGTTTTTCTTTTTATTCACTTTTCATTCTCTCAGTCGTGTTCAAGATCCTTCCCTACCTCCCCACCCAATCTGAAGACGCGCTATAGCTCTGCAGCGTACTTGTGACTGCATTCTCATACCAATGCTTTTGTGAACTGCTGTGCGTGCGTGCACTTTTCGTGGTATTACACGTCTATTTTTTTTAAGCATACCCATGTCGCTCAAACACAGGAACATCTGCTGTTTACAAGTATAACAAAACAAGTGCACTTTTATTCTAGACTATAAGTGAAGAAAAAATAAAGCAAGTTACAGTAGGCGGTTGATACGACAGCTTGCGTGGGGCAATGCTAAGAACTGCTGATTTCCGATCCGTGCTATATAAAATCATCCCATTCAAATATTAACAATTCCCACACACCCTTCCAACATTTACGGCATGTGTACTTGTTGCAGTGTACACACCTCTCTGTGCTATGGTTCCTATTACACTGAAAGAGCACCTGATACTGTACTTTCTTCCCTATATAAATAACATTCGAGCTATAGCGCGTCTCCAAATAAATCACATTTGAGCTATAGCACGTCTTTATGTGAAAACAGCATTGTTGGGGATCGTGAACGCGACTGAGAGAATGGAACTGAATTAAAAAAAAAAAAGCTAACCTTTACAATTATCATGTATTTACACTGGCTCTTACAGACTGACTAGCTGGCTACTTGCAACTTTTCTTTATCAGCACATTTAGATTAACAAAAGACGCTGGCGGAGAGGTGAGAACGGTTTTAAGAAGCGATTTAAGGTGGGACGGATCTACGAGTTTTTTCATAGGCTCTGGTAATTCTAGTGTTAAGCCGCCATCTTAATCTCTGTAGTGCAGTTTGGTAGCGTCAGTTTGGCGGGGGAGGGGGTGGGTTGTTAAAATCACGTGATTGCAACTCAGCGCAGCTAAATTGCTGGCGTGTGTTAACGTGTTCTTGAGAACAAAGCACCATCTAGTGGTGGAACCAGGTAAATGAATAAATAGGGCATGAATGGGCGTGTTTACTGTGAAATCTACTGATTGTCAGTAGAGGGAGGGGGGGATCACGGCGTGCATAGGGCAGCCATACGCCATTCGCACGGCCGCGGCTATTTGACGTGGCTCCATCTGTATAATGTGTGAAGTCCGAAGTCCAAATATCTAATAAAAACTTTCACAAAATGTTCAAGTATAACAAAACAAGTGCACTTTTATGCAAGAATATACAGTAAACAAAGAAAAAAGAAAGCAGGTTACGGTAGGCGGTTGATACAACAGCTTGTGTGGTGCAATGCTAAGAACTGCTGATTCCCAATCAAGAGCTTCTCGGATGCGCTGCTCTTGTTGTTAATATTATAAAGATTTGCGTCTGTAACAGCCGCTGTAAATGTGTAGTACTTGTTAAAGTTTGCGTCTTTTTTTTATTTTCATTCCCTCACTCACGTTCTCGCTCCCACAACACCTCCCTGCACCCCCCGAACCCCCAATTTGACGCTGTTTTCAGATGAAGACGTGTGCTTGACTGGGAATAATTGTGGATGTCAGTACTGTCTTGAAACAATGGAACTGGAAATTACAGGGAATTCTCAGATGTTTTCGCAGTCTTGTTCGCGCACAAGATCTGACACGGTTTTCAAATAAAGAGGGGGTGTAACAAAACAAGTTTGTACCACATGTTTATCTGAAAACGGCGTCAGATTGGGCGGGGGGGGGGGGGGGGTGCGCGGAAGCTTGAACGTGAGTGAGAGAATATAACTGAAAAAAAACTTCGACAAGTACTATAAATTTACAGACGCAAATCAAATGTATGTTTTTATTGTATAATATAAACAATAAGAGCAGCTCACTGCTCAAAATGGTAAATTTGGGAAGCAGCTGATATCTAAATCACGACCTCTTGATTGAAAAGCAGTAGTTCTTAGCATTGCACCCCGCAAGCTGTCGTATCAACCGCCTACTGTAACCTGTGTGGCAAGTGCCTGGGGCTGTTAACCCAGCCGGGACGCCCAGGAAGACCGGAGGAGGGCTTGCGCCTCCTTCAGACCACGAGGGGGCAACCACCCTGGTGGTTTTGGGGACCACAGGTACAGAGCTTTGAAGCTAAGCCCTGTAGGGGCCCGTGGTCACTGCCAGGGGCGTCCCAATGCCTATGGAGCCCTGGACCTCAGCACTTCCGCCACACCCGGAAGTGCTGGGGGGAAGACAATCAGGAACACCCGGAGTGCTTCCAGATGCAGAGCCGGTACTTCTGCCACACTGGGGAATGCCGGTGGAAGATTGCTGGGAGGAAGCTGGAGCACATCCGTGTGTGTATAAAAGGGGTCGCCTCCCTCCTTTCGAGGCTGGAGTCAGGTGGAAGAGGACAGAGCTCGGGAGGAGAGGAAAAGTTGGCCTGAAGAGAGTGAGGCATTGTTGTGAAGAGGCCTGGACTTTGGGGTGATTGGTGCTGTGGCACTGGGTTGTGCGTGATTACTGTTGTATATATATTGTAAATAAACGTGTGTGGTGCTTTAACGTTATGTCTACCTGTCTGTGTCCAGGCTGTTCCCCACACCTGCTTTTTTTTTCTTTGGTTAAATTCTTGAATAAAAGTGCACTTGTTTTGTTATACTTGTACCTTTTGTGAAAGTGTTTATTTGATATTTGTATTTCAGGCTTCTCACATTATACGCTTCATGTCTACATTTTGTCAATTATTACTAAAACATGAAAAACATTTCTGTTTTAACGATGTGTTTATATAGGTTTTTGTAGACACAGAAAACACACGAAATGCATGTGTTCCAAATAACGATATAGTATTTAGTCTATACAACTCTGACATGCACATAAACAGACTTGAGCTGAGAAAACATTGTGCGGCAGTTGGGGGATATGATAGTAGGCTGCTTGCTGCTTATCGACACTTTTAAAAGACAAAAGAAGCTGACAGAGAGGTGTGAAGGGATTTAAGGTGGGCCGGATTTACACATTTTTTCGTAGGCTTTTGTAATTCTAGTGTTAAGAATAAGTCAGCCCGGAAGGGGTGGGACCAAGGAATGGAGACGTGGAAGTGACGTCATTGGGTCTAATCTATAGGGGTTTGAAAGGAGGAGAAACATTCGGCAACAACGCAAACCCTCGACTCAGGTTGGAATTACAATCAGACAAGCCTTCAAGTTGTCTCCCAAGTGCACGGTGGTATCAGTATGTAATTTTCTTGACTGGTACGAGTGTGCCAGAGGCTTTTCTTGGAACTTATAGAATGGCACACCCATGGGATACTGGAGTGGCTGGCTTTGTGAACTTGTCAGGTGAGGCACCTACAGGAGAACAAGTTAAAAGCCTTCATTGTGAATCATTTGGGGAGTTCAGGAGAGTAATTTGATAAGAGATGGAAGAAGGGGAATACAACCAGTAACTTAGGTGGCTTCCTGGAGTTAAGCTGAAGTTGGCCATTTACTGTAAAAGAAGGTTAGTGTTGTGAAGTACCATTGTGTAGTCTGTCCATCTTGATAACAGATGATTGTCTAGATGGCGAGGACAGTAGCTGGTCCACCAGGCTCCTGTTGAGTTCCGAGAACAAAGAGCTTGAACTTTGAAATCTGGCTGCAAGGATTTGAGGGAGAGTCAAAGGATCTTTTGTTAGTCTGTCTTTAAAGTCTCCAAAGTAAAGACAGAAAGGGAGGGAGTTGAAGTTAAAAGGCCGGGCACGTGTTTGATGAGCCTGAATAAAAGTAAAGGAACTGACCGAATGTCAACTTGATTTGCGCATGAAATTTACATAAGGGGAAAGTGTAATACAGCTGTAGGGAAATACATTTTTTTTAATTATTCATTGTGCTTTTATAAACCTTCAACACCTTTTTTATGAACTATTGATTGATCGCCTGAAAAATGCATTTTGACTGGTTGTATGAACTGGTGAGTTTTAATTGTATGCTAAACTGATTTTTTGACGATGCCACTTCTGGCATGTTGAACTCTTCACAGCATTATTGGTGTCTGGTCTTGGTGGCCACATTTTGCCAAAAATTCAAAGTTCAGAGCACAGGACAAGGAGCCACAAATCTCTCAAAGCATATTCTAGTCACCTTCAGAAAAGACTCCAAAAGATGCTAGAAGTCCTCAGGAAGTTGCTGTGCCCAGTGAGGGCAAAAAACAAGACCTCTCTATCTCTGGTCACATGACCTGGTATTATGCCGGAATCTTAGATTGGAAGGATCAGAAGTCAGAAAAATGAGTGTGGTGAAGCGTGTTAGGGTCCGCGCAAGCATTTAAAAATAAAAAAACAGTGTGCTCAGTCTTCTGGGTGCAGGTGTGCCCAATGGTAAGGCAGTGATGCTGCAGAATGCCAGTTGGGAGTGAGCTGATTGCTTGTTATGTGCAGGCTCTGTCAGTTCAGCTGTCCTCCATTGGCATTCTGCAGGTGGTCAGGCAGATCACCTGAATGTGCTAAAGTGATGTCCGTGGCTGATTGGCATCTTTTAAAATAAATAACTTGCCACACTCGTGTCTTGGTAGGAGGGGACGTAGTAACGTGGTGAGAGCGGTGTCTGGGCGGGATGCAGGAGTGGATGGCTCTACACAAAATGCCCAGGGTTAGGATCGTCAGCGACCCCAATTGGTGCTGGGCCCCTCTGTGCCATGTCTCCATTTTATTTTATTTTATTTTATTTTTTATTTTTTTTTACTAAGTTTATTGTAATCATTCCATACAAATCAATCAATTTTTACAAAAAGTAGGATTGAGAACAAGTCGACCTCCACCCATGAGAGAGAGAGCATGGCCAAAAGGGTAAAACTTCCCCATTTTAAAAGGGGAAGCGTGAGTGCAAGAGTAGGAAGGATCGAGAAAGAAAAGATGGAGGTTAAAAGGAGAAAGAAAGAAGGCAGGAGGTGGAAGGAGCTGAATCGGTAGTGAGCAAGCTGAGGAGAGAAGGCTCATGGGAGAGAAAGCAGGCAGTTCATAAGTAAGCCCCGAAGTGGAGTGTATGGCCGACACTCAAAGGGGCAGTTGGAATGTGTCATTTTGGATGAGCTGCAATGAGGAGCGGGAGTGACCGGGAGCTTAGACAGCTCAACTTGGCAAGGGGGTCGAGGAGCCTTAGGAGAAGAACCCCAGTGTGAGCGCTATGGCCATTGGGGACCTATGCCGAGGTCTGGAGAGGAAGTCTGTCCGTAGCCGTGGGATGGCAGAGACCTGGACCTGAGGAAGGTCAGCTGCGTTGGCTGTTAGGGCGACTCATCTGCTGTAAGGCCCGGATGGGATGGGAGAGGAAGAAGGCACCGGGTTTTCTTTTAGCAAAGCCAGTTGATTTTAACCTTGTTTTTTAATGGATTCATTTATTTAGATTTTAACCTCCACAGATACCCCTTTTTAATTGGATTATGTAATTCTGATGAAGCACTGCACTTTTGAACACTTTTGGATTGTTTTTAATGAAAGCACTGAACACGTTTGCACCTTCCCGTGGCTTCATGTGGTGTCCTCATTTGTACAGCTCATCCCGGGTAATGACTATCGACAGTGTGGGGGTTCAAGAGGCTCCCAAATGAGAAGAGAGAGCATGGAGCCAGACCTGCATTGTCACACTGACCCCACTAGGTGTATAAAAATGAGGCCGAGGAGAGAGTTGGGGATAAGGGCCAGAACCAGCCAGTTGAAAATGAAATTAAAGGCAAAATCGGGTGGGTGAGTCTTCACGATGAAGAGAAGACAGAAGAGTCAGTAACCCAGCACGGGAGCAAGGGAAATGGCGCTCCAAAGAACAGGTCGTCCACACTAAGAGGCGTGTGGAGAGATTGAGAGCTTCAAGAAGTCATGCAGATAGCGACGGATGTGGCAGGAATGAGGAGGTCCGTCTCCACGGACTCCAGTGGGTACTGCATTAGAGAGAGTTGGAAAGGGGGGCCATGACTGTAAGAGTCTAGGAAGGCTGCAAGACTCGAGAAGGGTGAGCTGGGTAGATGGGATGAGAAGGCAGCACTGGGACGGCAGAAGTGAAAGAAATGGAAATGTGAGGAACAGTAACCCAATGTCTCCATAGTTTTCTGGTTGATTTTAACTCCACCTAAACAGCACTGGATTTTATCAATTGATTTATCTGGTTTATCTATTACAAAGGGTTAGGGTTTATAGGCGTTATAGCTCATCTTTATTTATTAAAACAGCATGAACACCACTGAGAGAAAAAAACTGAATTAAAAACAAAAGCTAACCTTTACAAGTACCATACATTTACACCGGCTGTTACAGACTCAAATCAAATGTATGTTTTTATTGTATAACAGTAACAAGAGCAGCTCACTACTCCAAACGACAATTCTGGGAAATGGTCAAGGTCGAACCCACGAACTCTTGATTATGGGTCAGCAGTATTTACCGCTGCACCACCCAAGTGGTCATGCCAGCATTGTGCCCTAACCCAATTTCTTTTTCTTCAAATATATTCTTGAATAAAAGTGCACTTGTTTTGTTATACCTTTTGTGAAAGTGTTTACTTGACATTTGTACTTCAGTTTTCACACATTATACACTGTCAAAATTTTGTCAATTATTACTAAAATATATAAAAAGTTTTGTTTTTTGTTATGTATTCAACAATTCCTGCCTTGCATTTCATCCTGCACTAACCCAGATCTTTGTAGACATGGAACACAAATGAAATGCATGTATTCCAAAAAAATGATATACTGTATTATTTACCCTATACAACTCCATGCACCTCACACACAGATAAGGAGGCTTGGCTTGGGCTCAGAGAACTTTTTGCCCAAGATGAGCTCCATTTTTACGTAGTGTGATGGACGGCCGGCATTTCAGTCTGACCAGGACATCTCTCAACAGAAAGAAGGAGGAAGAGCAGTCTTTTCAGGGCACTACATCCCCCGGAACGCCAGATGGCAGCTCCCCTGGACAGAAATGGTTCCCCGGATTCCCTCAGGGCATCATGGGAGATGGAGTTCGGTTCTTCAGACCTGTTGGGTGTCGTGGGTGCCGTGTACTTCGGAGGCACGAGGACAAAGGCCCGCAGTACTTCCGGGCTACTTAAGGAAGGAGGAGGTGGCGTTTGACCCGGAGAAGGAACACTTCCGGATCAAGGACTATTTAAAGGACTGGTTGAGACCCAGCAAGGACTGTGTGCCTGTTTTTTTTCTTTTCTGTGTACCCGACTTTGATATCAGACAACTTCTTTTTTATTTCCGGCACTGTGCGACTTTGTGAAATTGAACTTTCGAGTTTCTCCGACACTCTATGTCACTCGTTAAACTTCCTTTTGTTTGATTATACCACTGTTTAAACCAACAAATAGTACGTTTTTCTTTGCCTCCACTTGGTATTTGCTGAAATTCTTCTATTTCCCCCCGTGCTTTTGTCATTGTTTTTTCACAGAAGGCTGAGCTTAAGGGCTATTTATATTGATTTGCATATTCAAAGAGGTGTAATTCTGGGAGGAGACGGGCCGGGACAGCAGGCATGTGCACGTGCGTTAGTTTCCACGCTGACCGGGATTTATGTAGTGGAAGAATGTGGAAGTTGGCATTCGCACAGATTTATGCATCTGGATTTTTTTGTGCATAAGCACATTTCTGCTTTTGTGCTTACGCCATGTTATAATGTGAATTCTATGCACGGCATTATGCAAGAGGCCCCAGGAGTGGCCAAGTCGGAGTCCAGATCTCAATCTGAGGTTCTCCTCTTTGGTTCAAAATCATCATTATCCAAAGCCAATAATCTTTTTCTTATTATTTATAACTCCGTTGTTTCCCCATCACCTCAAGAGTCTGGGAGTCATCCTCGACAGTACTCTGTCTTTCCAGTCTCATATTAATAACATCACCTGGTCTGCTTACTTCCACCTACGTAATATTAATCACAACCGCCCCTTCAGTCACTCCCCATACCACTGCCATTCTTGTTACTTCTTGACTGGACTATTGCAATTTACTCCTCTTTGGTCCCTCTAATAAATCTCTTCATAAGCTTCAGCTAGTCCAGAATTCTGCAGCACGCATCATTACTCGAACCTCATGTATTCACCATATTACTCCGGTCTTGCAGCAGCTTCATTGGCTCCCGATTAAGTTTCGAACTGATTTTAAAATTCTGCTATTAACATTTAAGGCCATTCATAACCTTGCCCCTCCATATCTGTCTGGCCATCTTCATGTTGCCATTCCCTCCCGTAACCTTAGATCCTCTTCCTCCATCCAGCTGACCGTCCCTCTCGCCCGTCTAACCACCATGGGGAGTGGAGCATTCAGCCGTTCTGCTCCCAAGCTCTGGAATTCATTACCTACCGAGCTTAGAAATATCAAATCATATTCATCCTTCAGATGTAAACTTAAAATGCATCTGTTTAAAATGGCTTTTTCTTTATGATTACAGTGGTTATGTTTGGTTTTAATTTTTATATTTTATGATGTTTTTAGTTGTTTATAATTGTGGCTATAATTTATTTATTTATTTTTTGTTCGGTGTCCTTGAGTTCTCAGAAAGGCACCTTGTATAAATAAAATGTATTATTATTATTATTATTATTATTATTATTTGATTTGTGGCTGAACATTAAAAAGGCTGTTCACTCAGGATCTCCATGAAACCTGAAAGAGCTTGAGTGGTTTACCAAGAAATAAGAAAAATTAGGAAAAAATGGTAGTGTGGAGTTGAGCTCAGAGACTCAAGCCTGTCATGGCTGCTATTTACTAAATATTGAGTTGAGAAGGGTGAATATGTATGTGATCAGTTATTCTTTGTTGTATATTGCAGTTCATTTACATCTTTTTGCCGAGATCTGTTTACACTTTGACATTAAAGAGTCTCTTTCTATTGATCACGGTCAAGAAAAAAAGATTACATTTAATCCACTGCTACTCAATGTTGTATAGCCGCAAATGTGAAAACTTCCAACCGGGTGAATCCTATCTATAAGCACTGCACGTCTCCAGTTTTGAAATAGATGTCAATTTTTCTTGCACAATTTGGTAGTTATTGTATATCAGAACTTGAATGTTAAATTTTGATATTAGCCTAAGCATTAACAAAAGATTCTTCCAAATCAAATCATGCAGGGTAGTTGGATACCTAATTTATCTGCTTGATATAAAGTGAAAAAATTATAAAGACTACTACAGTAAATCTGTAAGAAAATTACACCTGTAACAGTTGGAATCCTGTAAAACCATATCTGTACTGTCTTATTAGTCTGGCTCATATGAACACTTGAAAATGCAATTTAGTGCAGATTAGCGAAAAAGCAGAGACAAACAGTTTGCAAGAACTTTAATTATAAATACAAGATGGGAGACACAGAGCAACAAAAACAAATTCGGAAAAGGATTTAAGGGCTTAGGTTGACACAACATCCTCACCTACCAAGCATTGTGCTGATGAAATTATAAAATCTAATAAAACATTAGTCTACATTGCAAAAGGTTTACATTATTAAACAAGACAGGTATTTCTCCTACTGTATAGTTCTCTAATGAAAACATCACATTATATATTTTTAATGTAGCCCTTTCATATTAAATATATCCTGAAGCTCTTTTCTCTTAAAGCTTTAATGTTCATACATTTCTACATTTTTATCCTGTGATGCATAAGACATTAGACTGTGGCTTTCTGCTTTATATTCCAGCACCTTAATTATAATGCCACACTGCTGACCTTTTTTCAGATGCATTTGTATATAATGTGCAAAGCACCTACTGCAGAGTCATGTCCGTCTGTCTGCCGTGAAATGTTTTGACCCTCCATGGGCCAAATTTGCTGAAATTTATCGCACTTATTCTCAAAAGAAATTTGTCAAGACGGTTTAGTTTTCATTTTATACGGATTGTGCTGTACACCCTTTTGAAAATTCAAATTATCCCTTTGAAAACCATTGGTGAATCTGCAAACTCGTCCGTATTAAAACAGAGGAACATTCTGAAGTTTCGTCTTCTTCTTTTGGCTGCTCACATTTTGGGATCACCACAGCAGATTATCTGTCTCCTTCTACCAATGTCTTTTACATCATTTTCTGCCACATCGACTGCCTTCATGTCCTCCCTCACCACATCCATAGACCTCCTCTTTGGCCTTCTTCTTTTCATCTTGTCCTCTTGTCTGACAGTTCCAACCTCAAAATGTTTTTCTCAATGTACCCCTTATCTCTCTTCTGTACACAAACCATCCGAGTCTGGCCTCACTCACTTGGTCACCAAACTGCAGTACCTGATTTGTCCTTCTAATATACTATACAATATATATATATAAATATATTGTGGTGGGCAGCCGGGTCCCATGACCGGCAGGGATGCCCCTTCCACATATGTTCCGGGGGAGCAACCATGAGCATCTCACTACCTCCCCCAGGATGCTTGGTGGCAGCCTCCCTGGCTGACGATGGTGCCTCAGTTTTCCACAGGGTTTCATGGGAAATGGAGTTCTCCACAACCCTGTGGGGATTGGGGAATGGAAGCCAGGGGGTGCTGCATGGGTCCTGGAGCCCACCTGGATACCTCTACAGTCCCGCCCGGAGGTGCGGTTAGCAACAGGCGATCAAGCACATGAAGCACTTCCGGGTGGGTTATAAAAAGGGCCAGCATTCACCACTCGGGGGCCAGAATTGGGAGGAAGTGGACGAGGTTGTCTGAGAGGAGTGGTGGTGCCAGTGAAAGGATTGCTGTGTTGGTATTGAGGTGCTTTGGGACTGTGTTGGGCCTGTGGGACACGGGGAAGACGTGCCCCATGGCTGAAGAGAAAAATAAAGTCTTGTTATTTGCACACGTGCCTCAGTGTGAATCGGTGCCGGGTCGGGCGCCTGTATACCGCCTTATATATATATATATATATATACTAGCAAAATACCTGCGCTTTGCAGCGGTGAAGTACTGCTTTAAAATTTTTATTAAGAAGAAAATTAAACCTTTTTAAACTGAGGGAAAATATACCAATAATTATTTGTTAAGGATCTCTTTGTATGCCACGTTGTCAGTTC
>JANRMT010028174.1:35340929-35353960 GCA_026402145.1 Polypterus bichir lapradei | reverse complement strand
ATAGATAGATAGATAGATAGATAGATAGATAGATAGATAGATAGATATACTGATTTGGCCAAGCTGGCCACTGCAGGTTCTCCTATATTATCTTTAAAGATTTTGCTATTTGTGGCAACCCTTAAAGGGAGCTCCCGAAAGAAGAAGAAGAAGTGAACTTATTCCTATTGAGGTGCAGAGACAGCAGTTTCCATAAGGGGGAGCTGTAACCTGGATAACAGGACAGCCCCTCATTGTGACTGTTTCTGTGGAGACTAAAAGTGCCCCTGGAAGTTCTTACAGTCTGAGGCTTTGAAGGAGCTAATGATGAGTAGGCAAGGAAGTCAAGTCTGGAGGGAGTGAGGTTAGAGTTTAGGTAGACCCAGAGAGGTATTATTATGATGATGATGATGATGATAGTCCTTCTATAATTGTCTATCCAAGAAACCTTTAGTTTATATTAATAAATAATAATATAGAGGTGGTCAACTCCAAGAGGTATTTAGACGTCCACATTAATGACAAGTTGGACTGGTCTTGTAACACAGAGAAACTGTAGAAGAAAGGGCTGAGCAGGAAGGAAGAAGAAGGTAGTGATATTTTTTGCATCTTTTATAACTCAGTCATGGCCAGTGGGATTTTCTGTGCTGTGGTGTGCTGGGCTGGAAACAACACTTCAAGAGAGGCCCACCGAATCAACAATCTAATTAAAAGACCAGGCCCTGTTATGGGACAAACTCTGGATACCCTGAAGGTAGTAGAAGGGAGAGAATTAAAGCAAAACTGGGTGCCATTATGAACAATGCTGCACATCCTTTCTCTCTGACACACAAACACTGAGGACTTTGAACCAACAAATTATTCAGCAGAAGGGTGTCAAGAAACGCGACCTGCATAATACCTCACTGGGATTGTAACTGCCAAATCTGATTTTTTTTTTTTCATTTTCTTCCTTTTAGTCATTCGGATGTGTGCTCAGACTGTATAGTGGGTGTATATATGTTTATTTATTTATCTTTCTATAAATGTATTTATTTATTTAAGTGTATTAATGCATTTATTTATTTAAAGTGCTTCTGTAAAAAGCCACATTTTCCCCTGGGAACAAATAAAATTCTATCCAATCTATTCTAATCGAGTTTAGAGGTTCTTGAGTGTGGCAAACATCAAGAAGGGGTTGCTTGGTTTTGTTGAGCTGCAGACAATTGTCAATGTCCTCCACCTGTCTCCTGTCTCATCTCTCTTGTTAATACAATCCATCATGAGGGCTGAATCATTGGAGAATGTCTGCAAGTGGCATGACCTAAGTCTCTAAGAATTATAATGGCACTGTATTCGAACAGTACAGCACGGTGGTGCAGTGGTAGCACTGCTGTCTCGCAGTTAGGAGACCCGGGATCGCTTCCCGGGTCCTCCCTGCATGGAGTTTGCATGTTCTCCCTGTGTGGGTTTCTTTCGGGTGCTCCGGTTTCCTCACACAGTCCAAAGACATGCAGGTTAGGTGCATTGGCGATTCTAAATTGTCCCTAGTGTGTGCTTGGTGTGTGTGCCCTGCGATGGGTTGGCGCCTTGCCCAGGATTTGTTCCTGCCTTGCACCCTGTGCTGGCTGGGATTGGCTCCAGCAGACCCCCATGACCCTGTAGTTAGGATATAGCGGGATGGATGTATTTGAACAAACTGAATTCTCATGGAGCTACCACCAACGGCTGAATACAGTTGCCAAAACAAGAAGAAGAAGGCGGCAGTGACAGAAAGCTGATGGGAGTAACCGGCTTTATTTGGCTCATTTGCTTGTGATTTTATGCATGCACAGTTGTGATTGTTGCATGTTTTTTTTTTTCCTCTTTGACAGCAAAGCAAGAACATGACATCTTGAAAAAACTGTTGACTTAATAGTCTGTTTAAAATGTACTTAATGTGGTTTACTGCATGTTAGACTAATCAGTGTCTCTAAGCACTGGATTAAAGCATTGATGATCGACATGTGTGATGTATCAGAGTACGAAAGGATCAACGCTGCTGCAATACGGTGAAGACGGCTCAACAATTCAAACAGCTGGAAGGAGTCGGAATGGGCGCTGAGCCAAGCCAGTTCTTCATTGATGCCAGTTATTTCTGAGACTGTAAAGGCAGTCAGATACCACTTATGCACATCTTTATTGTCTATTCAATCGGATAAAATGTGTCTTCAGTACGACTTCACTAATGAGTAATAATTAGGATCGTTTATATTAATTACAGAGAAAAAAAACTAAAGACTGTTTTTTTTTCATTCTAATCTATGAATATCAACTAATAAAAATAATTAGACAAGGATAAAAAAAGAGTATATTTTCAAATGTATTTGTAAGTGTTATGTCTCTGCACTCTTGCTACATAAATCGTTTGCCATTAGTGCCGAATGTCAGAATCTTAACTTGAAGAAGAAAATCTGAGCTCATCTCACCAGTTCTAGCGTCGTTACGTCGGTTATTCAGAACTGACTTTAAAATACTACTTATGCTTTAGAAAGCCTTAAATAATCTTGCTCCGACCTGTATTTTGGGATGTCTGTCCCCCTACATTCCAAGTCATAACCTTAGATCTTCAAATGGTGGTCTGCTTACTCTTCCAAGAGCAAAGCTTAAAAGAAGTGGTAAGGCGGCCTTTTCGCTGGAATGCTTTACCAATAGCGACGTGCCAGGCTAATACTGCAGAACATTTAAAAAAAAAAAACTGCTCAAAATCCATTACTTTAAGTTGGCTTTTTCATAGCTTCTTTTCAGTTGTATTCCTAATAGACTACATGGGAATAGAAGTATTTTATTCTTCAGGGATCTGAAATCTGTTCTAATCCCCAATGTTCTCTGATGTCTTCTCCGGTTCCACTGCGGTGGCGATCAGAGCCACGGCCATCTGATCAAGGCCCCGTGAATCCCCCGAGATGTTGGAATATCTCAGCTGTCCACAAGACCTTCTTCTTTCGGCTGCTCCTATTAGGGGTTGCCACAGCAGATCATCTTTTTCCTGTCCTCTCCATCTTACTCTGTTACACCCGTCACCTGCATGTCCTCTCTCACCACATCCATAAACCTCCTTTTAGGTCTTCCTGTTTTCCTCTTCCCTGGTAGCTCTATCCTTAGCACCCTTTTCACAATATGCACAGCATCTCTGCTCTGCACATGTCCAAACCAACACAATCTCGCCTCTCTGACTTTGTCTCCATACCGTCCCACCTGAGCCGACCCTCTAATGTCCTCATTTCTAATCCTGTCCATCCTCGTCACACCCAATGCAAATCCTAGCATCTTTTCCAGCTGTCTCCAGCTTTCTCTCACTCCCTACTCTCGCTACAGATCAGCAAACATCGTAGTCCACGGGGACTCCTGCTAATCTGTCAACCTGTCCATCACCATTGCAATAAGAAAGGGCTCAGAGCCGATCCCAGATGTAATTCCACCTCCACCTTGAATGCATCCATCACTCCTACCGCAGACCTCACCACGGTCACACTTCCCTCATACATATCCTGACCACATCACAGAGGACCTGACCTGGTCCAAGCACATTGACACCTTGGTGAAGAAGGCACAGCAATGTCATTACCTTCTCAGGCACCTCAGGGATTTTGGGCTGCCATGCATATATTTAACTTCTACGTGTACACCATTAAAAGTATCCTGCCAGGATTGTAGCATGCATAAGGACCACAAGGCTCTGTAAAGAGTGTGGTGAAGTCAGCTGGACACATCACTGGGTGTGAACCTTTGGACCAGGGCAAAGAAAATTATCAGAGACACCTGCCATCCAAATAATGGCCTCTTTTCAGTGTTGTGGTCAGCAAAGCATTATGGTTGCCTAAAGATGAGTTTAGAGACAATCAAGAGGAGCTTCTCTCCACAATTCATCAGCATTCTACATGAAGACAGTGCTTAGAGCAGGGGTCTCCAACCTTTTTTCCCCTGAGAGCTACTTTTACAAAATGAAAATGGCTGAGAGCTACTCATGTTTTCTAACGTTTATTCTCATAGCTTATTTCAAACCACACAAACCGAATAAGCTTGTTTTGCCTGATCATTTACAAAATGGTGATGTCCACAACTCACAATTTGCATTAAAACATCACAAAAAATATTTAATTCACCTGCAAGTGCATTTTGTATGTCTGTATGCATTTTCTAGTGTATCTCACACTATTGAGTTGAAAACATGAATGCTGTCGAAACAAAACAATGCAATTCCAATTACCCAGATATGACTTCTTCATTTGTCATTTTGTCACATGTCACTGTGTCACTTTATTCACAGGTCCAGTTGCATGTGTGATGTGTTTTTTAGTTAGTCAGACGACTGCCACTGAGGTGTCTGGTGGAGTGGAGCCACTCAACTTCGCTCTTCTGGAGTCATTTAAATGTCCGTCGGTCAGTCTTGTTCTGAACTTTGATTTCATGACATTCCTGTCAGACTCACAGAAGTATGGAGACCCAAACAAAGCAGACATTTTCAGAGCTGCTCGGTGAAGATTCTTATAGTTAGTTATGTGGCTCTACTAAGCTCCAGAAATGCTGTTGAGACTTTAACTACACATTATTTTGAAGGTGTACTCAAATATAATATATTAAATCCAATGTCTGTCTGTCTGTCTGCTTTTCATGAGAGAACTACATAACTGATTTAGATCGAGTTTTTTTCTATAATTTGCTTGAACATTCTGGTTGATTTTGCGATGTCTCTCATTGTGCTATGTATTATAGTTCACTTGCAGTAACGATTTATTTGCGTGAATCTGAGAGAGACACATTGGGCAGAGGGAAGGGAGGGATGGGGTCCTCCTCACTCATGTGCCAGCCTTGGGGCATTCCTTACTTCCACTTAACTAGCGAACAAGTAGCGAACTACTTCACGGATTTAGATCGGGTTTTTTCATATAATTTGCTTGAACATTCCAGTTGATTTTGCGACTTCTCCCACTTCGCTATGTATCATAGCTCGCTTGCGGTACCGATTTATTTGAGCGAATCTGAGAAACACGCAGCGGGCCGAGGAGTGGGGCCTTCCTCACTCACTCGCCAGCTTCGGGGCATGTTCCTTAACTCCGCTTAACTAGCGAACGAGAGAACAATTGGAATTCAACTTTGTGTGATATTTAAAATAAAGTGTTACTTAGGTCTTGATGAGTTTGAGTCCGGATATTCTCTTAAGTGCATGCCACAGTGAAAAGATAGATTGCAATTCAAATTGTGGATCGTGATTTTGCGTTTAAAGGATCGTGATATGATTTTTTGGAAAGATCGTCCACCCCTAATTTGACTAATCAAGTTTTCAAATTTATGTAGGATTCATTAACCCTTTGGTGAGCTACTTGGAAAGGGGTTGTGAGCTACCGGTAGCTCGCAATCGACGTGTTCGAGACCCCTGGCCTAGAGTGACATGATGCCTTATTGTCTATATATTTTTTTATAATCTTAATTTAATGCACAATACTGTTTTCCTTGTGCATGTTGATTTCTTATTGATAATAAATATCCATCCATCCATCCATCCATCCTCTTCCGCTTATCCGAGATTGGGTCACGGGGCCAGCAGCTTGAGCAGAGATACCCAGACTTCCCTCTCCCCGGCCACTTCTACTAGCTCCTCGAGGCATTCCCAGGGCAGCCGAAAGACATTGTCCCTCCAGCGTTTGCTGGGTCTCCCCTGGGGCCTCCTAACAGTTGGACGTGCCCGGAACATCTCACCAGCGAGGCGTCCAGGAGGCATCCTGATCAGATGCCCGAGCCACCTCACCTGACTCCTCTCGATGCGGAGAAGCAGCGGCTCTACTCTAAGCCCCTCCCGGATGACTGAGCTTCTCACCCTATCTTTAAGGGAAAGCCCAGACACCCTGTGGAGGAAACTCATTTCAGCCGCTTGTATTCACAATCTTGTTCTTTCGGTCACTACCCATAGCTCATGACCATAGGTGAGGGTAGGAACATACGTAGATCGACTGGTAAATTGAGAGCTTTGCCTTACGTCTCAGCTCCTTTTTCACCATGACAGACCGATGTAGAGCTCGCATCACTGCGGACGCCGCACCCATCCGCCTGTCGATCTCACGCTCCATTCTTCCCTCACTCGTGAACAAGACCCCGAGATACTTGAACTCCTCCACTTGGGGCAGGATCTCGCTCCCAACCCTGAGAGGGCACTCCACCCTTTTCCGGCTAAGCATTTCACTGCATATTGTACTGTATTTATAATTGTATTTGACATATTTCATTTGATTTAAATATAATTGGACTCACTAATATGCTGATAGTACTTGGAATGAAACTAAAGGAAGGGAGCAAAAGCAGGAAAAAGATCTTTTAAATCCGTTAAGAAGTGGCAGGTCAAAAGTAAACTTGAAGGAGTTGGAGACATGTAAATGCAGACAGTTTATGTTATTATCATTCTGAGTCGTCCTTAACAACTGTTAAAAATAATCATAATAAGCTGAGATGTCATCACTGTATTTGGAGAGGTTGACTCAAGGCCATCCAGCAGTTTGGCTTCATGAAGATTTTGAAATTTTCCATACCATGTTGAAGGTTATTGCCATGTGCACACACCACAATGAGATTTACTTTCATGTTTCCTGTGAATGATAGTACAGAGATATCTGAATTGTAAACTCACTCCAGAGCTTCAGCTTCCAATAGAACTACCCTAAGAACAAAGCACATCAGGAGAAGCTTAAGGACAACTCTGGGAATGTCCTTGAGCGGCCCAGCCGAAGCTTGGACTTGAACCCAGCTGAACATCTCGGGATTGACCTGAAAAAAGCAGTCCACTGATGGACTCCATCCAATTGAGGGGATCTGCGGAGAATCCCCAAATCCAGGAGCGTGAAGCTCATCACGTCAGATCCAAAAAGATTCCAGGCTGGAATTGCTGCCATAAGGGATTTACAGAGTAAAGGCTCAGAATACTTGTGTCAATGTCATATTTCATTTTTTTAAATTCTTAATAAATATTCCCAAAATTTGTAAAGCTTTATTATTCTGAGGACTCGAGTGTTTCTTGATGAGGGGAATAAATAATTTTTTTTCGGCAACGTTACAAAATATGAGAAAAGCAAAAGGGGTCTGAATACTTTCTGAAGTCAGCATATCTACGTTTTCATTACTTCACGTCATGTTAATCGTATTTCATTTTGGCTTTTGTATTTATCCATCTCTGCCCTGTGAGTTTGGAAAAAACATGGAAAGTAATGTTTACATGTTGCAAAATATCTGGACGTATTTTAAAACAAGACTCTTACCCGTCAAAGGTCTGGCTGTAATGTCGTGGATTTCTGAAAAGTTCCATCTTCAGGACTAGCTTAGGATCTGCCCGACATTTGGACCCACATTAGTGCTACGGTAATTTCAGTGTAAAATATAACAACAGCGTGACATTCACTTTCGACAGGTCCATTAACATGACTTATAATTTTTTTTTCTTCTTAGTGTCCCATTGGGCAAAGTGAAATGTTGCTTTTTTGACCCATCTGTTACATAATAGCGAATGTCAACTGGTGAATGTGTGTGCGAGAATTAATCTTCTTTTCTTCTTTATGTACTGTATTTTGTATATGCTCTCCTTTCACAAACACTTTTCAAGGAGAATAAATCTTTGATTGTTTTGGCCCATATACAAATCTGACAACATTACCAGCTAAATGTAAATTTAAATGATAAGCAGACTACAAAAATAGATGGTTAGATGCAGTAATCATTATGTGGAACATTAACACTTTCTGATAAGCAATTTACTCCAAAACATTTATATGCACCAATGAATAAACATAATTAGCCAATAACAATTTTGAGTTTACTATCACTCTCTCATTATCCAACTAATTATTTCAATTAAATTATTTAGAGCATTTGCTCTCAAATCCAAAAATAAGCAGGCCGCCTCACTCCTGATTGTGAACAGCGAATTGCCTTCCAGTTCAATTAATTAAGTGCATTTTCACACCAAACAGTAGCTATTTCAGTACACTGTGTGAAACAAGTTTGTTGATATTGGCCTATTAAAATTAGACGACTGTAAAAAAATAAATAAATAAGTAAATAAAGCTAATACTTCATTTACATATCTATTAGCATATATAAATAAGGAACAAAGACATTTCAAAATGGTGACATTATTACAAGTCGAGTTCATTAACTTCTCTAGCTGAAATGTGACCAAACACCTGGAAAGTTTCCGGTTTTTTCAGGCTTGATATTCTTATTTCAATTACCACAACTTTATAATATCTCATGTTCACTATGGGATTATTTAGTACAGGTCTGCCCGTATCTGCGGCTTAATGGTTCCAAGTTCACCGTGGATTCCCAAAACCTGCGGATGCTCAGGTCTTATCTAATTATATATACAATATATATATATTAATGACAGATAAGTAAAGGAGCCAAAAAAAAAGGTTTGGGGCAGCCACCCATATAATATTCCTGGTTGCAAATGGATAAATTAGTTATAAAAATGTGTACAGGTTCGAGTCCAACACAAAACTGATTTGAGATTGTCAAGATGGATGTTTTAAAGGCAAACAGAGGAAGTGATGTCATTAATGGGGCCGGAACAGGAAGTTGTGTCATCAGGCCTGGGACCGGAAGTGATGTCATCAATGGAAAACGAAATGGACATCATTAGGGACAGGAGGAATTTCCCGTAACTGGTCTGCAGTTAGAGAAGTGAGAGAAAGAGTCAGTGTACTCTGCCACCCCCTGGTCTGGCGTGGAATTACTCTCATTCAGGTCCTTTAGCTGCCTGCCATGCACATGTCTGTGACAATATATATACAGGGTGAGTCAAAATTAGGTTAACATTTGAATGATGGAAACAATTTATTCACAAAGCATACTTCACAGGTGCAAGATGATTTACTTGAATGTCTCAATCTGTTCGCCATCAAGTTCAACACACAAAAACCAATGAGCAACAGTACCATTTAAAGACTGACACACATTTTGCAGGGAATAGATGATACCACAGTCCGTATTTTGTCCTTCAGGTCATTGATATCACAAACCTTTTTCCTTCACCAGACCCCATAACCAGAAATCACAGGGTGTCAAATCAGGGAAATATGGAGGCCATGGCAATGGTCCACCATGACCAGTCCATTGGCCTGGAAAGGTGTGGTTGAGATAAAAATAATCCATTAGTGTTAACATAAGTTTGTCTCTATATATATATATATACTGTATATATATGTACAGTATATATATATATATATATATATATATATATATATATTGTGAAGGACAGCCGGGTCCCATGCCCAGCAGGGACACCCCTGCTGCTTATGTTCCGAGGGGTGCCACCATGGGCACTACAGTACCTCCCCCGGGACGCTTGGTGGCAGCCTCCATGGCTGACGGTGATTCCCCAACCACCCGCTGGGCTCCATGGGAGATGGAGTCCTTCACAGCCTGGTTGGGGACTCGGATGGCCGCTAGGGGGAGCTGCATGGACTCAGCAGCCTGGCTGGACGAATCTTCAGCCCCACCCGGAGGTGCAATTAGGACCAGGTGGTCAACCACCTCCGGGTGGGTTATAAAAAGGGCCAGCCACCACCACTCAAGGAGCCAAGGTCGGGAGGAGGAGGACCAAGTTTGAGGAGGAGTGGTGGAACAGAAGAAGGATTGTTGGTTGTGTTTATTGTGCTTTGGGACTGTGTTTGGGCTGTGTGGCATGGGGAAGACATGTCCCACAGCTGAAGAAACAATAAAAGTCTTTGTGTTTTTATACGTGCCTCCGTGTCTATCTGTGTTGGGTCAGGCGCCTATATAGTGCCTTTGTTACTATATATATATATATATATATATACATATATATATATATATATATACATATATATACATATACATATATCTCTCTATTATAAAAAATATCCTGGAAAGGAAAAGCATGGCGACGAGACGTGAACTCCTCGGAAGTTCTCGGAAAACACTTAAAAGACCCCCGAGGAGCAAACAATATCAAATAAGAGAGCACAGCCAGCAAAACACTCAGTCATGTAAAGGCACGCAACACACAAGTCCTGTGCTCTCAGCACATATAAAGCATATAAGGACAATACGTTCTAGATGAAATGTCAACGACTAAGCAAAGAAGAAGGAGAAAAGAGACCCCAAAGCGTTGGAGAGAAAAAAAGGCAGATACGAGATTATGAAAGCATTGGAATTCGAAAGGCTCAAACAAACGATGGTGCGATACACATGCAGAGAAAGGTAAAGAATATGAAAGCAGAAAAATTCGAAAGTATTGTAGTGTCCCAGCTAGGTTGAGGCCTTTTTTGTTTTAAATGACTGTTAGGTCCAATTGAGGGAGGGTGGAGTACAGCACGGAAGACTGATAGCAGGGTATGGATTGATGCGGTAAGGGGGGGGGGGTGGTGAGACCCGGGGGATGAGGGGTTGGAGAAGGTGCTAGAAAGTTGTGTTAGGGGTTACAAAGTCGGCGAGTGTTCAAGTAAATCTTTTGTGACACTTTATTACGTCAGTCACTACAGTATCAAAAAAAGATAGTAAAGATCGCATTAGCACAAACAAAAGGAAATTAATCATCAGGACCAGGTGTAACTGAAAAAATCGAGGTCAGAAATAAAAGGCAAAGAGCAGAAAACAAAGTCTTTTCACATTCGCATCATTCAATGCACAAAGCGTAGATTTACACAAAAATGGACCATACGCTATGAGAATCTGTGGTCCCGCAACAGTTAAAGCAACGCCAAGTTTAATTTCAAAGAAAACACAATTCGATCAGGTGTATATTTATTATCACGGAGAAGCGATCACAACACGAGCAGCAGAGACACAATCATTTAAAACAAGTCCAAGGACATCTAACCTAGCAGTTGTAGGATTACTTTTGGCAGATAAGCATCATGTGCTCACAGCTCTTAAAACAACGACATGCGAGAAGCAGAACAGGCAGCTCACCAGCAGCAGAAAGACAGCAGATGATCCGACAGCATCTCCTTAGCGTGCGTTCAGCTGCCCCCCCCACCTTCACAATGCGAGCAGCGTTATACGTCCTGCGAGAAATAGATGTAACCACACACGGGGACGGAAATAAAGGACAAGTATTGTTTTTACAAAAGTTTTTAAAGTAAAAGTGAAAATAATGCATATGTAACAATTCCCATGAAAATAACAATCTCTTTAAATTGTATATTGTATATTAAAATTATATATACAGTCCCACGGTGGGCTGGCGCCCTGCCCGGGGTTTGTTTCCTGCCTTGCGCCCTGTGTTAGATGGGTTTGGCTCCAGCAGACCCCCGTGGCCCTGTAGTTAGGATATAGCGGGTTGAACAATAGATGGATGGATGGATATATACAGTATATACATAAGGTCTGTCAGGAAAGCGTCCAGCCATGTAATATGAAAAATAGATGCATTTATGAAAGAAGATCTATACTAATAAAAGGCAAAGCCCTCACTCACTCACTGACTGACTGACTGACTGACTGACTGACTGACTCATCACTAATTCTCCAACTTCCCGTGTAGGTAGAAGGCTGAAATTTGGCAGGCTTATTCCTTACAGCTTCCTTACAAAAGTTGGGCAGGTTTCATTTCGAAATTCTACGCGTAATGGTCATAACTGGAAGCTGTTTTTCTCCATTTACTGTAATGGAGATGAGCTTGAAACCCGTGGGGGTGGAGATTCGTCTGACATCATCACGCCTCCTACATAATCACGCAGTACGTAGAAAACCAGGAAGAGGCCCAAAATGCGCTTTAGAAAACATGCATTATATAATTGAGAAGGCAGCGAAACAATAAGAAGCGAGTGAGTGATATATACAACCATATTCATGAGTTCTGCTACTTTGGAAACAAAGCACAGTGTAAACCTACACTTTAAATTAAGTTCATAGACAGGCTGCCGCTGGCGTTTGTAATTTAGTGCCTGCCCATATAAGGCCGTCCGTCAGCGGCAATCCAATAGCAAACTCCCACTAAATATTCACGGGTGAAGGACTGTGCTTATGCAGAGGAAGATGAGATGGTCAGGGTGGTGTTTGGCACAAACTCAGCGAAACTGCGAGAGAAAGTTTTAAGTACCGGGACTTCGGTAGCATTAGATACAGCCATGGACATAGCACGACATGGCAACAGCACAGCTGGGAACCTTCGATGCATGTACACCGAGCGGCTCACGTGAACTGACGCAGTGCACAGACAAAAAGCAAGAGTTCCGAAGAGCGCTGAACAAAAACCGAATTACACAATTGAAAAGGCAGCAAAAAAATATGAAGCGTCTGATACATACAAGATAAGTATGTAATAAGTGCAGCTACTGCAGAAACAAAGCACACGGTGGAAAAAGTGAATGTCCCGCTAAAGGAAGACAGTGTTAAAAAAAAACCCGTGCATGCAGTGTGTCAGGTTTCAGATAAAGAAGAAGACGAGCTGTTTATTGATGCAGTAAGAAACAAATCTTTTTCATAGCTTATTTAACACACTACGTCTCCGCTGCGATACGCGGGTATATATATTTGTATATATATATATATACCCTGATCTACATACTCGAATAATGAATACTTTATTCGCAATCAATGATTGTTTTGGTAAAGCCATACTCAGTGTATTCATTAGATGAACGGTAAAAAAGTAAGAGCGAGGGGAGGGTCACTTATTGAGGCATGCAGGCAAAACCACATTAGCACGCGGGCTCGATGTACGAAAAAATATATCTTTTCAAGTTCTGTTTAGTCCATATGTGTCAAATTCAAGGGCCACGGGCCACATCCGGCCCGGCGTGTAATTATATCCGGCCCGCGAGATCATTTTATATACTGTATTATTGTTATTAATGGCCCGGGTATATGAAGCGCTGGTAACACAATAAACTACAGATCCCATATTGCAGCGCTTCAGCTGCCTTGCCGAACACTTACCGCGTTAATCAAGTCTAGCTTGCAAGTTATTGCGAAGCTAGCCCACACGATGCTTAAGAGAAAAGTTGATTCTGAAAATAGAGCCTTTAAAAACCGATGGGAGGCTGAGTATATGTTTACTGACATTGCCGTTAAACCCG
>JANRMT010028174.1:35308268-35325929 GCA_026402145.1 Polypterus bichir lapradei | reverse complement strand
GCTAACCCCTAATTTCTTTGCTGTTCTTTTTCAACAGCAGAGAAATTAGGGGTTAGTATGGATTTTGGATGTGCAGCATTAACCTGTATGATGCGACGGCAGCCATTTTGCACCAGTACGCTCACCACACATTAGGTTTTAGGTGGTGAAGTGGTGAGACAGATAGCCAATTAGAGACAGGGGATGATTAAGGAACAAAAATGGACATGGTGGGCAATTGAGCGAGGACATTGGGATAACACCCCGCTGTTTATGAAAGATGCCCAGGGATCTTTAATGACCACAGAGAGTCAGGACCTCGGTTTTACATCTCATCTGAAGGATGCCACCATTTTTACAGCACATCGCTGCACTGGGGCATTGGGATCCACGATGCAAGCACCCCCTGCCGCCCTCACCAACACCTCTTCCAGCAGCTACCCAAGCATTTCCTGGATGGTCTTCCATGAAAGTCCTGGCTGGGCCCAAACATGATGAGCTTCAGGTGGATGACCTCTTCTGAAGTGCAGGTGGTATGGCTGCTGACACTAGCGAGAATGCATCTGGACTATTGTGTGCAGTTGCAGAAAGACATAGCAGCACTTGAAGCTGTGGAAATGCGAGAAACCAAGTGCATCCCAAGATGTAGGAACATGTTGTACTGTGACAAACTCAAAAAATTTAACCTGTTTAGTCTCCAGCATTGGGAACCTAATCCATCTATTCTCAAAGTCATCGATGAAGTAGACCCTGCAGAAGTCTTTCATTTTAAGGTTGAATCCCATACTTTAGGACATCAGTGGAAATTAAGTGGAAATTCATTTAGGTCTTAAGTCAGGAAGCACTTGTTTACACAAAAAGATGTGGGAATCTACAACAAACCACCAAGACATGGAGAAAACTCTGACAATCTTTAAGAAGAATCTGGAAGAGATATGGAGACAGCTTAGCTATGAGCTAAACAAACAAGTGACAAGGGGTCTGAATGGCCTTCTCTCATTTGTCAAATTTCTTATGTACAGTTCTTTTAGTATGTTTGTGTGATTTCACCAGGTTAGGAAGTCATCATCCATAGGATGGGCTACTTTCATAAAGTATGGACACACTTCACAGTATTTTTTTTTTGATGCTCTTCACTAGGGACATTACATTCACCACCCATCATCTGCATTCTGGTACTGGACTGTGTTTGTATCGTCTTGTGTGATTTTGTAGTTAATTAAACGTTCGCTTGAATGTACTTTGTTTAGGCATTGCTATCAAGGTTTATTTGGTTCAGTTCCTGAGTAGCATGCTATTTAATTGTTTTTCATTCATCGTATGCTTACTACATCTGAATTTAGCAACATTGTTTCCATGTCCCACAGGAAACTTGCCTGCAGGACATCCTGAGACTCAAGGTTACTGGCTATCATGGCTGGCCTGCACACGGTTACTGTGAGGACTGTGCAGTTGATTATGGGGTTCGTCGGGGTGTATCCTGCTACTACTCTGTTCAATGCTTGCATGGACTGGGTGTTGGGCAGGATCATGGGGGTCCAGCATCTGTAGGGCATCTGTTGGTGAAGAAAGATTCACTGATCGTGAGTTTGCTGACGATTCTGTGATCTTCACAGAGACAATGAAGACTCTGATCGGGGCTCTCGGGGGACTGAGTAAGGAGTCTGAGTGTCTGGGCTTGAAAGTGTCCTGAGAAAAACCAAAGATCCAGGCCTTTAATGACCTATTGGGCACGGCCATCAGCAGTGTGTTTGTCTGTGGAGAGATTGTCGACCTCATTGAGAGGTTTACTTACCTTGGCAGTGACATTCATGTGTCTGGTGACTCTTCCTATGAAAAGTCACTCGCCAACTCCTCATTCACAATCCCCTAACCTCCCCCCATCCCCCCTCGGCCAGCGCTACATGCCAGCCACTTCGCATCTCTGCCACTCGCATATGTGGATTTCACTTTCACCAAACAACAAATCTTTTCATTCTCATGGATAAACCTCTTCATTGGGAGGAAACACTACTTTTCCCCAATGACAACATGAATTAGACGATCTACAAGTCTCTGACTTAAAGTTTAAATTCGAACAATATATTCAATCTCTTTTCACTGTTCCTTTATTTCACCAAGTAATAATTTCCGTTTGTTTGCACTAATTCGATCTTTATTATCATTTTTTTGGGACTTTTGAATTTTCTTACTTCCATTATCTCTAACCTGTTCTGCATGTGTATTGCGCCAACGTTTTTTTGAATTCTTCATGACGTTCTACTTTGTCATCTACTCTTTGTCTTTTATTTCCGGCCCCGGGTGTGGTTAAATCTCTTGGCACAAAGTCTCGTCTCACGGGACGTGACAGTATCTCCCTGAAAAGATCACATCTCGTCCCAGGATTTTTTATTATAACAGAGAGATATTGTAACACCCACACCAGTGAGGGAAGAGCAAATCCAGCACACATTTCAGGAGTTTGTTATCACTGACGAGCATTTATTAACTGCCTTCTGACTAAACTCCCACTGTTCCAGCAATGGAGGCGTCTCAACTTTTAATTGCAATTGGAATTGTTTAACTCTTTTATGGCAGCACGGTGAAGCAGTGGTAGTGCTGCTGCCTCGCAGCTAGGAGACCCGGGTTCGCCCAGCGTGGAGTTTGCATGTTCTCCCCGTGTCTGCGTGGGTTTCCTCCGGGTACTCCGGTTTCCTCCCACAGTCCAAAGACATGCAGGTTAGGTGCATTGGCAATTCTAAATCGTCCCTAGTGTGTGTGTGTGTGCTCTGCGGTGGGTTGGCACCCTGCCTGGGATTTTTTCCTGCCTTGCGCCCGGTGTTGGCTGGGATTGGTTCCACTAGACCCCTGTGTCCCTGTAGTTAGGATATAGCGGGTTGGATAATGGATGGATGGATAACTCTTTTACACTGTTCAAATTCCACTTGCTGCTTTTTCACTCTCATTTCCTTCTGCTTGCTTGGTCACTCTACACAGTTCCCGCACACCATGCTGCTCCTTCTCATCTGCACACGTGTTACTGCAGCACAGTGTGTACTCTGGCGAGCAAGAGTGCTTCTAATTCAGCATCTTCCACCCTCAATCCTGTCTCTCACGCTCCTTCTAGCCTTTGTCCCGGGACCTCATCCTTTCATTGAGATGTTTCATTTGCATAATGCACTGCGTCTTCTGAAAGCACAGTACTCGGTAGCTGTCCAGCCACATGGCACTCTGAATCTCCAGCCTGATCATTACAATATGATATTTATAAACTGTAAACTATAAACTAACCTTCTTCTATTCTGTTTTGGTATCCTCATTTGGCATTTTGGTGCCACTGCTCTACTGCCAAGTTGTTTGTCTACCTATGGAAAAGTCATTTCTAAAAAATAAGCACTGGAATCATCAGCTAGAAAGGCTCTTTCATCTGATTGGCTGGCCAAGCACTGACTCAGCAATGGAATGGCCAGTAGGGGGAGGCAGCCTGTTGGCCGATGTCTTCAGAACTCTGACTGAGTCTGGCTTGTCTGAATCCTTTTCTACAAGCTGGCCATGGTTCTACAATTAACTGATGGTCATATATTGTTGTTTATTAGTTTTTTTAATTAGTTTCTACTTGGTTTTTGATTTTTTGAATAAATCTGTATCATTATATGTGATAGTGCTGTATTTAGGCAGTGATATCATCTATTTTAGCATTCAGCTTTCATAGTTGCCGTGGTGCACTTGGTGAGGAGCCCTGGGTAAGAACAAAGTCGTTTGTACTGTTGTGTCACATTCCTGAGGTGGCCATGATAGATTGCCCATCTAGCTCTGTGAGGAGGATTACTTGTGTTCTGTTTTGTGTGTTGTATTTACCACAGTTTTTGACACCCATTGCACACCCAACCTACCTGAAAGGGGGTCTCTCTCTGAATTGCCTTTGCCAAGATTTCTTCCATTCTTTTCCCTACAAGGGTTTTTTTGGTGGAGTTTATTTTTGTCTTCTTAGGAAGTAAAGGCTAGGAGGCTGTCAAATAACTGAGCCAGTTAAAGCCCACTGAGACATTGCTTGTGTGATTTTGGGCTATACATGAATGAAATTGTTGTTGTCAACAAAGCTGTAAACATAATAAAATAACATTAAGTACTAACATTTAAGGTAGATTGAGAGCCCTTCACTTTCTGAACACTTCATTGTGTTGGGGATTTAACGTGAAAAGGATAAATTTGCTATTTTTGCCCTACACTCAATAACCCATCATGACAAAGTGAAAACAGGTTTTCAGAAAGGTTTGCAAATTTATTTAAAAAATCCAAAACTGAAATCTTTCAATATGTATTTAAACTCTTTGAGAGCTGAATTTTTTTTTCAAAAAACATAGTTTCTGAAAAGCAATGGTTTTACACAGAAACCAACATTAAATGTCTGTTGCTGCATGCTGTGGCTGCCAGTTTGCCAAGAATGTCAGCAGGCTTGATGCCAGGCTGCCTTCACTGGTCACTGTGCATTGCAATCTGGTTTCTACTTCTTATCATTGTTAAGTGGAAATCCTCCTGGCAAACACTGCCGTAGGCATGTCAGCTACATGAACCTGTTCAGCACCACAGTTAGCTGGGGACCAGTCAGCTTAAGCTGGAACCTCACATTCGCTTTCGATCACTTGTATCAAAATCGGAGTCCGACAAGTCATAGTCCAGTTCAGAGATAATAGGCAAAACTTCGTCCACAGAATATTTTGCTTTACGCATTCGCTTTGATCTCTCGCCATTATGTCAGTGCCATTTTTGCCGTTGTTTGCGCCTTACTACTCACACGGGCACAAGAAATCTCGGTCGAACCAATGAAGTTAACTTTCCTTCTAGCAACATGAGTCCAACTAAAACATAACGGTTGGTTTTGTCACAGTTTACAGTTGATTGCCATTGTCAACTCCTCCTTTTGACAAAAGTCGACATCAGCCCTGAAAGAGTTAAGGTTGGTATTCAAGTCTGAGATATTTTTTCTTAATCATCTTATAAATGCATTTGAAATATAAAATTGTGCTCTAAAGTGAAGCACTTTCTATAAATGTAATAAAAATATATCTTGCTGGCACTGGTACATTACATTGGAGGCTATGGGGCACGGGGCAAAAATGTAAAAACTTACCAAATACATCCGTGTTTCAAGCCAAGACAGTTATCGAATATTGATCCAAGTCTTCAACTTACATACACATTGTAATAACAACAACAACAACATTTATTTCTATAGCACGTTTTCATACAAATGATGTAGATCAAAGTGCTTTACAAGATGAAGAAAGAAAAAAGAAAAAAAATATAACAATTAGGCAGTACTAATTAATAAAGAATAAAGTAAGGTCCGATGGCCAGGGAGGACAGAAAAAAACTAAAACAACTCCAGAGACCAGAGAAAAAAAACAACATCTGCAGGGGTTCCAAGGCCATGACAAAAATTCACCAGGCTAATACGGTGGAGCACTTTAAAAAACTGCTTTTTGTTTTTTCTGTCCTTCCCTGGCCATCAGACCTTACTTTGTTCTTTTTTTTAGTATTGCCTAATCTATTTCTATTTTTTATAAACTTTTCTTTCTTCATCTTGTAAAGCAGTTTGAACTACATCATTTGTATGTAAATTTGCTATAGGAATAAGTTTTGTTGTTGTTGTTGTCACTCTTGCCACAGGTCCCCCCATCTCATAAGAAGACTTCTGAAGCTCTGTTAGAGTGTCCATTGACTTCTTTCTCAGTTGTTCCAAACTTCTTCCATTTACCCAATCATTTAGGCCACTCTGCTCCTGGGGACACCCAAAGATTTACAAACGGGTTTATCCCGCTGCCCCGATCCATGCCTCACCAAAATTTCATCACAAGAGTTCTTTGGAGTTCATGACTCGTTTTTTTGTTGTGGCATGCAGTGTGAATTGCAGGACCTTTCTAAATGATATCTAATCTATTCTTCTTGAGAGATTAAATTCGAATGGTATTATTGGCACTCCACATGCCTGTTTTAAATTATATCTCTCTGATCATACACAGTTTGTACAATTAAAATATTTCAGATCACAAGTTTGCCCAGTTGTTAATGGTATACCCCAGGGCTCTGTCTTGGGTCCCCTTCTATTTATTATTTATTTTCTGCCCCTTGGTCATATCTTTAGGAAATTTAATACTCATTTGCACTGTTATACTAATGACCCCCAACTCCATCTGTCTACTAAGCCTGATTCCACTCTTCCATCTTCTTCCCTCTCTGACTGTCTGCAGGAAGTTAAATCATGGCTGTCTGCTAATTATCTTAAATAGTGATAAAAGAGAGGTTCTTCTGGTAGGAACTAAATCTGTTTTGGATAAATGTGATAATATTTCATTGACTATTGATAATTCTCTAATCTCTTCTTCCTCCCAGTTAAGAGCTTAGGTGTTATTCTCGATAGTACCTTCAAGTTTGAGGCACATATTAATAATGTTACTTGGTCTGCATATTTCCATCTACGTAATATCAGCCATTTACGTCCATCTCTTTCAGCTACCAGCACTGCTATTCTTGTTCATGCTCTGCTCACATCTCGTATTGATTATTGTAATTCTATCCATTCTGGTCTTCCTCACAATCTCCTTTACAAACTCCAATTGGTTCAGAATGCTGCAGCTCGTATTGTTACCAGAACACCTTCCATAGAACACATTACTCTTGTTCTTCACCAGCTTCACTGGCTCCCTATTAAATATTGCATTGATTTTAAGAATTTGCTTATTACTTACAAGATCCTCCATAATCTGGCACCTTCTTTTCTTTCTGATCTTCTTCACATCTCCATTCCTTCATCCTTAGATCTTCTTCCTCTATCAATCTTATTGTACCTCCTGCTCGCTTGACTACCATGGGGTTTAGAGCTTTCAGTCGAGTCCAGAGATTGTTCCTGCCTCCCGCAAGATGCTTGCTGCGCCGTGCGCGACCTTCGATGAAATTATTTATTGCAGCAGTACCGTCTCTCTTTCAAACATACTAACCTCCATTTCCTGTACTTCCTTTTCTTTCTCCAAGTAACCAATCAACACACAATCAGCTCTGTAATAGATGTTAAGCCATCTGTAAGCCTAGAACACAGATTCTTCAGAACTTTTAAGGAACATTGAAATATCTTCGTAGTACATTTTTAATTATTCTATCCATCTATCCATCCAGTGTCACACCAGCCCCAGCAAGAATACAGCGCGAGGCAGGAACAGGGCACCAGATTGACGCTAGCGATGCGACACCGTGTTCTCACATGTTTAACTATTAACTTCTTCTTCTTCTGGCTGCTCCCGTTAGGGGTTGCCACAGCGGATCATCTTCTTCCATATCTTTCTGTCCTCTGCATCCTGTTCTGTTACACCCATCACCTACATGTCCTCTCTCACCACATCCATAAATCTTCTCTTGGGCCTTCCTCTTTTTCTCTTCCCTGGCAGCTCTATCCTTAGCATCCTTCTCCCAATATACTCAGCATCTCTCCTCTGCACATATCCAAACCAATGCAATCTCTAGCATCTTTAACTCTGCCAGCTCCAGCTCTGTCTCCTGCTTTCTGGTCAGTGCCACCGTCTCCAACCCATATACCATAGCTGGTCTCACTACCGTCCTGTAGACCTTCCCTTTCACTCTTGCTGATACCCGTCTGTCATAAATCACTCCTGACACTCTTCTCCACCCATTCCACCCTGCCTGCACTCTTTTTTTCACCTCTCTTTCACAATCCCCATTAGATTATTTCATTATTTAATTATTCTGTAATGTAATGGACATATTTTGCTGCATTTCATCTTAAAACTGATATCGTCATCATATGTAAATACGCGCTTTATAAAGTGGCTCAGTTTGTGCAATATTATAACTGTAGTGCAAGTTTACAGTGAGGTAATTGGATTTATAAGTACAAACAGTTTTACAAGGAGCACTTGATGGACTGATTGAGTGCGTTTATAGCTCTTGGGATGAAACTGTTTCTGAACCGCGAGGTCCGTACAGGAAATGCTCTGAAGCGTTTGCCGTTTGAGAGCAGTTCAATAGACAGCATGGCTGAGACAGCGTGTGCTTGATGCTGTATACCGATAAGTCTCTTTCCAATCAGATTGCCCACTCAGATACAGTGGGATAAATAGTCTGAGTGGTGCATTGAGAGGAGCAACGCTAAAACAGCTATGGAATTTAGAATAGTTTGGCCATTCCATGGACCATTATATTGTTACAGGTTAATTACAATCAGATGCCTTAAACTAACAAACAATATGCTGTTAATTTCAATGTATTTGATAAAGCTGCGTCAGGGATGTGGATCTAAAACAGAAAGGGAAACCACACTGGAGCAAAAGCATTGCTTTGACGCCGGGTGCTGCCAGTTTGCAAAACTGAGCGCAGAACTTGCGTACGCCTAGCATTTAGCTAGCATGAATATGTGCATGGCTTTACGCCAAGTTTAGGTTTTATACATCAACATTTGTGCGCGAAAACGGGAGTATGCAACATTTTTGTGCGTACGCACCGTTTATACATGAGGCCCCAGAAGTGACTTCAAAGATGGTGAGATTGTCATATATTTTGGTCTGTAGATGGAGGAAGAGAAGAGCCATTGGAGTACATCGCCACCCTGTGGATTGGTGAAGAATTACCACCACAGGAGCCTTTACGCTGTCCCCAAGGCGCACGTGTGTGACACCACTTAAAATACAATCTCTAACACAATAAAGTATGTGGTAAGAAAAGGGGTCGGAATCCTTCCTGAATCCACTGTACATATTGTTGGCCGGGGTCTCTGGAACTGCGACTGTGTCCGACTCGGTCTGTGATGCTTTCTGTGACCCTACAAGGGTTTGTTTTCTGAAGGTAAAATCTTCTGACTGTAGTTTCAGTTGTCAACACAATTACGGTATAACGTAAATGGACTTAATTTGTCATGATTTGTTTATATACTGTAAATGCAGTTGAAAACTGTGTGACTTTGAGCTAATAAATTGTTGATGTATATTCATAATATAATTTATATTATACCTGTGGGTTTGAAATACTGATATTTAAAAATAAACTGACTTCACTTGACATTTCCTCTGTATATATGAAATGCATAATCTAAACTATTTTTCTATTTCCTAACAATAAAGTATTAACAGTCATCAAAGCGTTTGTGGGCTTTTACTTTGCGGTGGTGGTCTTCTTGTCCATGGCCACATCCTATCAGCTGGAGGACTCAGGGTTACATAAAAATAGGAAAAGTAAGAAAATCAGATAGCAGAATAAAGTGAACAATTTCAAGCATTTGTGTTTAGTGTTGTCTTTCATGTCAATACAGCCAGGACAATTCAAAACAATTACAAAGAATCAAACTGCATTGCTAAGTGGGAAGAATATCTGAACACATTTATTTAGAGTGTATCTGGAAGTGTAAGAGCCATTTCCTAGTTACATAAGATTCATAAATGTTTGCCACTGGTCTACAAAAAAATATTTTTTTGTTTGCTTCTGGGAAATTCAGAGCAGCTCTCTATTAAGTTTTTTTTTACACTGATCTCATATATGAAATGGGAATTAAGCTTGCACGTCAGGTTTTTGAAATACACGTCATTGCCATTTTGACACTTTTGAATATCAATATAATATACAATACAATACAGTTTATTTTTGTATAGCCCAAAATCACACAGGAAGTGCCGCAATGGGTTTTAACAGGCCCTGCCTCTTGACAGCCCCCCAGCCTTGACTCTCTGAGAAGACAAGGAAAAACTCCCAAAAAAAACCTTGTAGGGAAAAATGGAAGAAATCTTGGGAAAGGCAGTTCAAAGAGAGACCCCTTTCCAATATATCAACACGATATCTGGAGTTTGGACTCTGTCCCACCAAAATTGTTTTGATGTGTTTATTCTGAAAACAAACCAGAAGACGATACCAGAGACACATTAAAGCAATATAAAAGTGAGGTCAGTGTGCCCAAAAATGTTGGAGGCACTCGCTTTTGCGCTAGTACTTCACATCAATCTCTCTTTGCAAGAACCAACAGTAGTCACCAATCATGCTCGGAGTGAATTTTCCCCGATACTGGTTTTCCATCACCGTTATATCTTGATGAAATCTTTCCCCATGCTCATCTCTGACATCGCTTAGATTTGGTGTAAAAAAGTCGAGATGAGAATGTAAACAATGCGTCTTCGGTGACATTCTGGCTCCTGTAAGCTAATATACTTTCAGCAGGTTCTCCACAAGCTCAGCATTATTCTCTGCTCTGTGACTGTCAAGAAAATTCTGGACAACCTGCGCGAATGAGGGTGCTGATTCAGTGGGCTTCAGTTTCCTTGTGAACTCCTCGTCAAGCGTCAGTTCACGGATTTCAGGGCCAATATAAACACCTTCCTTCATTTTGGCTTCACTTTTCTCGAGACCAAACTTATTTCTTAAATGCTGAAACGCATCGCCTTTACTGTCCAGTCACCCTAGTTGTCCGAGACCTGGAACATCATAACTAAAAAACGGGACGTGCTGCTCAATGAAAAAGGTTTTCAGATTTGGAGTCAGCAAGTGAAATTTGTTAAAGTACAGATGAAAGAATACCAGAAGCAAAATGCTTGTTGACCAGTGAAATGCATAATGTATGGAAGGTTCCTATAACCCCCATCAGTTGAATTGAATTGGTATATTCTTGCCATTTCTAACAGCTCTGACTAAACATTACTCTCAGTTAGTGATCAGCCTTGCCATGTGTAAGGTGTTGAGGGCACATGGTTTTAAACCGTGCCTACGTGCCTTTTGAGTGTGTGAAGTAACACGTAAGACCAAAGCACTTAATTTAAGTGCTGTGCCGTATGCTTAAAGCGCACAGAAGAAGAAGTTAAGAATCTTTAAGTATAGAAGATGAAGTAAAGAACTTTTAAGTACAGAAATAACTAAAGTTTCTCAAGAAAAGCTAAGTTTCGAGAAGATACATTTTTCCTTTTTTTTGTCTTTGATTCTACACGTATAACAACCTTTTTCTTTATTCTTGTGTGGATTATTTGCTTTTAATTTTCACTAAATATTTTTAACACAAATTTTTGGACTGAGAGATTTCTTTCGCCACGCTTTTAACCCGTGCTTGAACTTACTTACACTTCGGTGGCTACAGGAAGGTTTAATAGATAGGGACGTCCAGCTAGTTTTCTTTCTGAACTAGCGTTGTTTTGCAGCCCATTGTTATGTTGCACCAATCATAATTCTTAACTGTTCCCTTGTTTTATTACCTGCAAAAAAGCTGTTTCTTTATTCACTTCTGTTTGAAATGGCATACCTCCATATGTGTAATCCTAAACATATGTGCTTAGGAGCAACTGGTGCCAGAGGAAACTTTGGTTTTAGATAAGGTAGCTGGAATGAGATTGACCCAATGTCAATTCAACCAAGCACAATGAAACAATCACGGGTGCACAAAATCTGCTTTCCAGCCATTGTTATTGACAGCAAATGTGCTGTTTCAAGATGCACCCTAAAGCTTTCCCAGTCAACTTGGATTACGGAAAAATAAATAAAGCAAAATCCACAGATTTGGCAAGTGTTTAAGATGTTTGGCATCAAGTGGCCGTCTTTAAAGTTGAACTACAGAAACACGGTACTTTTCAAACTTCTTTTACTAAAATATAATTGTCACTTTATCATTATTCTGTAGGCATCACAGCAACAATGCAATAACCATTTTTTTTCCTTTGTGTGTATATGTATTTATTTTAATAAGAGAGGACCATTCAAATTATTTATCGCTCATTTTGACTGAGGTGTTTTCTTCAATTTAAAGGAGTGACATTACATACTAGCACAAGCACGACCCCCAAAAATTCAGTTTTATAGACTGATTACAAAAATAAAACGCTGACAAGCAGTCAGGAAATTACACTATTTGTTCAATTATAACAATATGGTTAATAAATCGGCCAGCAAATTAGCCATTGTGGTAGAAACGAGCGTTAAGCAAAGACAGGCAGGTGAAAATTTAAATCACATACCATCATCTTTATTACACAGCAGCATAATACAGAGACTTGACCATGGGGCAAGCACTTACACTAGGAAGTGAGTCAGTTTATATTACAGCTCTAATCATCTATGCCAAATATTCTCCTCCTTCTAGCATCTTCCCACCATTACGTATTGTCCATCATCTGACCGAAAATGGCCATCATTACTTCATACCCTGTGCAGGTGTCCAAAACGTATGTACTGATCAGTTCTCACCATTAGAGTCGAGACTAGGAGGACCCACACATAAGACTACCCTCTGTCCTCATCCATTACCTGCTGTCCTTGACTTGCCATCACCACCTGCTATTGTCCGAACAAGCAGGCAAACAAGCCTTTAATAATTAACTCTTATATAACCTAAAGCTAACTAATACAACACGGTTAGCTTTAACCTGATTGAGAATGCATTGGTCCGTAAGATTCTCTAAACAAGCAGTATATCCAATACTAATAATTCTAATCATCAATACCAATGGTTAATCAATTAGGCGAATTCCACAGCATACAAGTCCTTGAAAGTAAATCAACTGAGAAGCCTTGTAAATGTTTTAGCTCATTAAAATTATGAAGTTCTTCTCAGTTTAAAGGGGGCAAAGAACAGTCATGGAGTACTGTGTGCAGTTTTGGTCACCAGTCTACCAAAAGGACATAGCAGCACTAGAGAAGGTCCAGAGAAGAGCGACTAGGCTTATCCCAGGGCTACAGGGGATGAGTTATGAAGAAAGAATAAAAGAGCTGAGCCTTTACGGTTTAAGCAAAAGAAGATTAAGAGGAGACCTGACTGAAGTGTTTAAAATTAGGAAGGGAATTAGTCCAGTGGATCAAGACTGTTATTTTAAAATGAGTTCATCAAGAACACGGGGACATGGCTGGAAACTTGTAAGATGTGAATTATGCACAAATATTAGGAAATTTTTCTTCACACATGGAATAAGACACCAATACAGCTGTGGCCAAAAGTTTTGAGAATGACACCAGTGTTGGTTTTCACAAAGTTTGCTGCTTCCGTGTTTTTAGATCTTTTTGTCAGATGTTTCTGTGGTACACTGAAGTAGAATTACATGCATTTCCTAAGTTTCAAAGGCTATTATTGACAATTACATGAAGTTTATGCACAGAGTCAATATTCGCAGTGTTGGCCCTTCTTTTTTTTTCCAGACCTCTGCAATTCGCTCTGGCATGCTGTCTGTCCATCAACTTCTGGGCCAAATCCTGACTGATGGCAGCCCATTCTTGCCTAATCAATGCTTGGAGGTGGTCAGAATTGGTGGGTTTTTGTTTTCCCACCTGCCTCTTGAGGACTGACCACAAGTTCTCGATTCGATTAAGTTCTGGGGAGTTTCTTGGCCATGGACCCCAAATTTTGATGTTTTGTTCCCCGAGCCACTTAGTTATCACTTTTGCCTTATGGCCCGGTGCTCCATCGTGCTGGATTGTTCATTGTTGGTCACCAAACTGTTCAAAGATAGTTGGGAGAAGATGCTCTTGGTGGATGTTTTGGTCCCATTCTTTATTCATGGCTATGTTCTTAGACCAAACTGTGAGTGAGCCCACTGCCTTGGCTGACATGAATGGTCTCAGAATGCTATACTGTTGAGGTGACACAGGACTGATGGTAGCGCCGCTCACCTTTTCTTTTTTCCCAGATACCCCAAACAATTGGAAAGGGGATTCATCAGAGAAAATGACTTTCCCCCTGTAGTCCTCAGCAGTCCAATCCCAGAATATCAATCTGTCCCTGATGTTTGTCTTGGCTTCTTTGCTTCCCTTCTTGACACCCACCTAGCCATCCTCCAAAAGTCTTCATCTCACTCACACCTGTCTGCTGCCATTCCTAAGCAAGATATGCACTGGTGGTTCCCACAGCTGAATCAACTTTATGAGATGGTCCTGGCGCTTGCTGGACTTTCTTGGGTGCCCTGAAGCCTTTATCACCTCTCTATTGTAACTAAATCAACATGACAGAGTGATCTCCAGCCTTCTCCTCGTTGTCACTCTCACCTGTGTTAACTGAGATGATGTCAGCAGGTTCTTCTGTGGCAGGGCTGAAGTGCACTGGAAATGGGCTTTTTGGGATTAAGTTCATTTGCATGGCAAAGAGGGACTTTGTAATTAATTGCAATTCATCTGATCCCTCTCCAGAACATTCTGGAGTTGACGCAAATTGGCATCATAAAAACTGAGTCAGCAAACTTTGTGAAAATTCATATATATCTCAAACTTTTTGGCATGACTGTACTGTATGGCATTACATGCTAGCCCAAGCACAACCCCTTGAAGATTCCATTCTATAGCCTGAAGAAATTACATTTTTGTTCTTTGATAAGAATAAAAATTAATATATCTGCCTTACAAGATCGTGAAAATAAGTCAGCCGAGGTGACATTTCAAACTATTTTAGCTCATTTTGTTTAGATAGATAGATAGACAGATAGATAGATGGATAGATAGATACTTTATTAATCCCAAGGGGAAATTCACATACTACAGCAGCAGCATACTGATAAAAACAATATTAAATTAAAGAGTGATAACAATGCAGGTATAACTTAACTTAACTTAACTTTGTATAATGTTAACGTTTACCCCCCGGGTGGAATTGAAGAGTCGCATAGTGTGGGGTCTCCTCAGTCTGTCAGTGGAGCAGGACGGTGACAGCAGTCTGTCGCTGAAGCTGCTCCTCTGTCTGGAGATGATCCTGTTCAGTGGATGCAGTGGATTCTCCATGATTGACAGGAGCCTGCTCAGCGCCCGTCGCTCTGCCACGGATATCAAACTGTCCAGCTCTGTGCCTACAATAGAGCCTGCCTTCCTCACCAGTTTGTCCAGGCGTGAGCCGTCCTTCTTCTTTATGCTGCTTCCCCAGCACACCACCGCGTAGAAGAGGGCGATCACCACAACCGTCTGATAGAACATCTGCAGCATCTTATTGCAGATGTTGAAGGACACCAGCCTTCTAAGGAAGTATAGTCGGCTTTGTCCTCTCTTGCACAGACCATCATTATTGGCAGTCCAGTCCAATTTATCATCCAGCTGCACTCCCAGGTATTTATAGGTCTGTACCCTCTGCACACAGTCTCCTCTGATGATCACGGGGTCCATGAGGGGCCTGGGTCTCCTAAAATCCACCACCATCTCCTTGGTTTTGCTGGTGTTCAGGTGTAAGTGGTTTAAGTCGCACCATTTAACAAAGTCCTTGATTAGGTTCCTATACTCTTCTTCCTGCCCACTCCTGATGCAGCCCACGATAGCAGTGTCGTCAGCAAACTTTTGCACGTGGCAGGACTCCCAGGACTCCGAGTTATATTGAAAGTCTGATGTATATAGGCCGAACAGGACCGGAGAAAGTACAGTCCCCTGCGGCACTCCTGTGTTGCTGACCACAATATCAGACCTGCAGTTCCCGAGACACACATACTGAGGTCTGTCTGTAAGATAGTCCACGATCCATGACACCAGGTATGAATCTACTCCCATCTCTGTCAGCTTGTCCCTAAGGAACAGAGGTTGATGGTGTTGAAGGCACTAGAGAAGTCCACAGCACCACTGCCTCTGTCCAAGTGGGAGAGGGATCGGTGTAGCATATAGATGATGGCATCCTCCGCTCCCACCTTCTCCTGGTATGCGAACTGCAGAGGGTCGAGGGTGTGGCAGACCTGTGGCCTCAGGTGGTGAAGCAGCAGCCACTCCATGGTCTTCATCACATGTGACGTTAGAGCAACAGGCCAGAAGTCATTCAGCTCACTAGGACGTGATACCTTTGGGACTGGGGTGATGCAAGATGTTTTCCAAAGCCTCGGGACTCTCCCCTGTTCCAGGCTCAGGTTGAAGATGCACTGTAGTGGACTCCCCAGCTCCAATGCACAGGCCTTCAGCAGTCGTGGCGATACACCATCTGGACCTACTGCTTGACTTTCATGAAATCTCGTCAGCCCTCTGCTCACCTGGGCTGCTGTAATTGTAATTGTGGGTGGGGATGTCTCTCCTATGCTGGTATCAGCAGAAGGATGGGTGGAGGGTGCAGTACTCCGAGGTGAGAGTGGGTTAGGGTGGTCAAACCTATTAAAGAAGTTGTTCATCTGGTTTGCTCTCTCCATGTCGCTCTCAGTGGTGGCACCCCGCTTCGAGCTGCAGCCACTGATGATCTTCATCCCATCCCACACTTCCTTCATACTATTATTCTGTAACTTCTGCTCCAGCTTTCTCCTGTACTGTTCTTTCGCTGCCCTGAGCTGAACTCGGAGTTCCTTCTGCACGCACTTGAGCTCATGCTGATCACCGCCTTTAAAAGCCCTTTTCTGGTTCAAAAGGCCTTTGATGTCACTTGTAATCCATGATTTAGGACATTCCTCTCACTTTACAGGGGTTAAAGGAGTGGTGCTACATGCCAGCACAAGCACGACCGCCAAAGATTCAGTAATATAGCTGATCACAGAAAACATCTGACAAGCAGGTAAAAAAATTGCATTTTTTTGTTCTTTAATAAGTATAAAGATTAATTACCCTCCCAGCAGCCTTACAAGATCTTGTAAATTAATTAACCGAAAAGACCATTCAAGCAGTTTTCGCTCATTTTTACTAGGAAGATATTCTCAGTTTAAAGGGGCCAAATAGTGGCGTTACCTGCTAGTACATGCACAACCCCCTAAAGATTCAGTTCTATATCTGATTACAAAAAAAATATTCAACAAGCAGTTAAGAAATTCAAATTTTTGTTCTTTAATAAGAATAAAAATGAATAGATCTGCCAGAAGACCAGACTTTCAAGGTCCAGAAAATAAATCAACATAAATTTCTTTATTGGTGGAGTATGCTTACAGTAAAAATCTGTGTGAAAGCTCTGTGCATGCATGACTCAAATCTAGCAGGCATCGCAGATCGTGTTGTGACATCCCCATCCAACATTTGCTTCTAATACAGCTCTGTGATGTCAAGCTGGCTTCACAAAACATCATGGGGCTCTTGAAAAAAGTCCACTTAGTTTGGTCACACGGTGAAATTTCATGGAAAATATGGTGAAAAAAAAAGACTCCGGGGAACTGAAGTCAAAGATTTGAAGTGTCCCACTGTGATCTGTGGGGTTTACTCCATACACCTTATTTTATTTAAAATCGGTAATTGAGGCCATAAAGAAAAACAGCTGAAGCCACCCAAACCATCTGGCAGGAAGAAAGCAGAACTTCCATGTAAGCAACTTGACACGGAGATGGAAAGAGAGGAGTGGAGACAACTCAGACAGGCTATTAAAAATGAGAAGGTGCTTCCCGTGGTCAGTTTATAGTCAACAGTTATGGTGTGCTACTTCTATTTAATCTATTCCAGCAAAATTTGTATCCATTTTAGTAAATTGCATTTTCTTATTTTAGGAACTTTGGACTGTCAAGAAAGTATAATGCCTCTGGCAACTGCTCTGAACATTAAATTTCACCTATGGATGGATGGAAGACATCGCTCCTGACAGTACCTAGGAACCATGCCTCCCACACTGTCTCGAAGCAGGCCAGAGATGACTACAGGGACCCCACAACTTGTACGCTTTTCGCCTGTAATCCTCCTTCGAAAATTGTGAATGTCCAAACGATATTAAAAGAAGCTAAGTGTATTCCTTCTTTAGTGTTATTTTTCTTTCTACATCTTTGAATCTGCCATGCCACTACAACCATACCACAAATCCCAATAAAATCAAAAGGTTTATTT
>JANRMT010028174.1:35267782-35299053 GCA_026402145.1 Polypterus bichir lapradei | reverse complement strand
TTATTCCATGTGTCTATGGTTCTCTGTGTGAAGAAAAATGTCCTAATATTTGTGTGAAATTTACATCTTACAAGTTTCCAACTGTGTCTCTTGATGAACTTATTTAAAAGTAGCGGTCCTGATCCACTGGACTAATTCCCTTCATAATTTTAAACACTTCAATCATGTCACCTCTTAATCTTCTTTTGTTTAAACTGAAAAGGATCAGCTCTTTTAATCTTTCCTCATAACTCATCCCCTGTAGCCCTGGAATCAGCCTAGTCGCTCTTCTCTGGACCTTTTCTAGCGCTGCTATGTCCTTTTTGTAGCCTGAAGACCCAAACTGCACCCAGTACTCCAGATGAGGCCTCACCAGTGTGTTATAAAGGTTGAGCAGAACCTCCTGTGACTTGTACTCCACACATCAAGGCGCTATATAACCTGACATTCTGTTAGCCTTCTTAATGGCTTCTGAACACATTCTGGCAGTTGATAATGTCGAGTCCACCAATGACTCCTAAATCCTTCTCAGAACGTGGACTTTCAATTTTCAGACCTCCCATGGTGTATTCAAAGCTCACATTTCTACTTCCTAGATATAATGCCTTAAATTTACTTACCTTACATTTAATCTGCGACAAATCTGCTCAAGCCTATATTCTGTCCAAGTCCTTCTATAATGATACAGCAGATTCCAAATTATCTGCTAATCCACCTATCTTGATATCATCTGCAAACCTAACCAACTTGTTACTTATATTCCTATTCAAATTATTTTTGTATATTAAAAATAGCAGCGGCCCTAGCACTGACCCCTGCTGGTCACCACTCTTAACATCGGCCAATTCTGATGAGGTTCCTCTCACCATCACCCTCTGCTTCCTGCATCTGAGCCAATTCTGTGCCCATCTACAAACATCACCCTGAACTCCCACTTCTTTTAGTTTGATGCCCAACCTCTCATGTTGCACCTTATCAAATGCTTTCTGAAAGTCCAGATAAATAATATCTTAAGCTCCACTTTGATCGTATCCTTTTGTTGCCTCCTCATAGAATTCCAGCATGTTAGTAAAACACGACCTCCCTCTTCTGAACCCATGCTGACTGTTCATTAAAACTTCTGTCCTTGCCATGTGTTGCTCAATCTAATCCTTAATAATTCCTTCCATTAATTTTCCTGTGTTGCATGTTAAGCTTACTGGCCTTTAGTTGTTTGAACCTGCCCTGTCACCCATTTAATATAACAGGATAATATTTGACATTTTCCAGTCCTTTGGAATCTCTCCAGTGTGCAGTGACTTCCTAAAAATATGTGTCACGGATCTATATGTGTTCTCGCTAGCCTCCTTAAGAACTCGAGGGTAAATGTTATCTGGTCCTGGTGATTTGTTTGATTTCAGCCTGTTTAATCTTAGCAGCACTTCTCCCTCTAGAATTTCCAACTCCTTCAGTACCTCCTTAGTAGTCCTGTTTACCGCTAGGAGGTTAAACACTTCCTCACACATGGATGTTTAGAGCATCCACTATTTCACTCTCTGTAATCTTTAATTGCCCTTCAGTACTCCTGATGCCACACACCTTTTCCTCGACTGTTCTTTTACTACTATAACGTACTGTAGAAACATTTTAATGTTTTCCTAAACAGTTATTTATTTGGCAATATTAACAAGTTTGAAAAAACCTTGCAAACATGTGGGCACCCTGTTACTCCGCACCTACTTAAACCACCTTTGGTATAAATCAGACTTCCCTGAGGTTTCTCGTAGCTAGGTGAGAGTCTTCATATTCTTCCTTTTAAATTCTTGTTGGTCTCCATGCATGCACTGCATGTTTATAACGTCTCTATGGATTTTTTTCAGTTCCAGTAAAACACTGCACCTCTAAAATGTATTCATCACCCTTTGAAGTTTTCACATATTATTGTTACTCAACATTGAATGCCAATGGATTTAATTTGTTTTTCTTTTGGCAATCATCGTCAGAAAAAGACTCTTTAATGTCAAATTGAAAACAGATCTCTTGAAAGTGGTTTAAATTAATTACAAAAGCAAAACACATAATAACTGATGTCATAAGTATTCACCCCTTTTTGTCAGTATTTAGTAGATGTCAGCCATGACAGCCTAAAGTCTGTGAGCTCAAGTCTCTCTCACTCTCTCTTTTTAAAATTACTCAACCTTTGTCAGGTTACATGATGATCACGAGTCAACAGCCACAAATTCTCAGTTGAATTGAGATCTGCACTCTGAATTGGCCACTCCAGGACATTCACATTGTTGTTTTGAAGCCATTTCTTAGTTTTATTTTTCAGATTGTTGTCTTGTGGGTAAACAAGTCTTCTCCTAATGTACATTATTTTTACAGATTGCAGAAGGTTCACCTCCAGGATTTTCCCATATTTTGCTTCATTCATTTTACCATCACAAACCTTCTAGGATGTACTGCAGAGAAGCAGCCCCACAGCCTAATGCTGCCACCTCCATACTTCAGAGTGAGGATGGTTGTCCTTCTCACTTGTTCTCTCATCTCAGCTGAGGACTTTGGAAGCTCTGTTAGAATAACCTTTGGGTTCTTTGGTCTCCTCTCTGACTTGTCTGGCCACTCAGACTCTATGAAGAGTCTTGGCAGTTCCAATCACTTTTCATTTTGCAGTTATTGAGGCCACTGTGTTCCTAGGAACTCTCAAACCTTCAGAAATCATTTGATCCCCTTTCCCTGATCCATACCTCACTTCAGTTTGATCACATAAGTCCACAGAGAGTTCATTAGACTCCCATACTCCTCTTCATTTTACCCTTAAGTGCTGGAGAAGCTCCATTAGAAGTCAGAACAGAGGCAAGCACCAGGAATTTCTTCTATGCCCCCTCATCCAGGCTATCAATGTGGTGTTGACACCTCCATAGGTACTCAACATGTCACCTAAGTGGCAGAACTTACCCAAAACAACTCTACATTTATTTATGTATAATCTTTCATTGAATTTATTGAAAGCATGTAGCATTCCATACAATCAAGTTAAACTTAACAAAACTACATTCAATTCAACTCCCACTCATGAGAAAGAGAGAAAGGCCAACAGCTGGAGCAAAACTTTGAGGGTAGTAAAGAGAGAAAGGAGTCTTTCTCCCCAATTTAAATGCTTATTCTAAAATGTTATTGATTAGATCCTGCCAGGTTTTAAAACATTTTGAACAGATCCTCTGAGTGAGAATTTGATTTATCAGTTACCCACTAATTTAACAAAGGTGGGTTAGGATTCTTCCACTTGAGCAAGACAAGTCTACGTGCCAATAGTGAAGTAAAGGCCATTACAGTTTGTTCGTCCTTCTCCACTTTAATCCCATCTGGGAGTCCACCAAACACAGCTGTTAATGGGTTAGGAGGGATTGTCACACCAAGATTTTGATTGTGACACCGAAGTTTTTGTCCAGGATGATGTTAATTTGGTGCAGGCCCAAAACATATGATCCATTGAGGCTGGAGCTCGATTGCAACGTTTGCAGGTTGGATCCTGACCTGGAAACATTTTGAACAATTTTAAATGAGACAGATGTGCTAGATAAAAGATTTTAAGTTGAATAATTAAATGTTTTGTGCATATGGAGCTCGAGAGAATTCTGTGCGTGGCTGCCTTCCACTCCTTTTTCGAATGGTTGAGTGAGAGATTCTTTTCCCACTGTACTCTGGGATATTTGAAAGGAAGGGACTTTAAAATGATTTTATAAGGTGAGACACAAACATAACCGGATTGGTAAAAAAATTATTTTTTGATGAATTACAGCATTCTAAACATTGTCACCTTCTGTATACTCCCCCTCCCGATCGCTACATCACTCCATACGTATCTTCCATAGATTGAAACAGTGCTGAAAGTCTTCTTGCATGAGGCTCTTCAACAGGCTTGCCGTTTCTGTCTTCACTTCATGCACTGCAGAAAAATGTGTTCCCTTCAGGCCACTTTTGATTTTCGGCAACAAGTTAAAATCACAGGGAGCTAAATTGGATGGATAGGGAGGATGATTGAGGACAGGAATGTTTTTGCCAGTCAAAAACTGCTTTACAGAAAAAGAAAATTCGCAAGAAATTTGATGTTGATTTGCTGTTCGATTTTCTTCACCCGACATTATCGCGACAACTCGTGTAGCGATTGTTGCACAAATACTAACTGGACCCTTCACCGGATATATCTAGCCAGTCGGCGGTTTGAGAGGGTGTGTAGGAGGGGATATAGTTCTATGATTCACATTTGGCCGACCTCCAGATGGTTTTCCAGGAAAGCCCCAAGCCCCCGTTGTTATTTTTGTGTCTCACCTTGCATGCATTATAGAAATACTATCCGAGTCTTAAAGACTGATCAATATCTCTTCAGGAATAGAAATATGTGAGAGGTGAGGAAAATTGGGCAGATTTTGTTTAGCAAATTTTCTAATTTGGAGGTAGTGGAAGAATTGTGTTGATGGGTGTTGTGATGTAAGATTTTCCATATAACTTGATAAATATTTTGTATATCTTTATTTGTAATTTAGGCAAAGCAATGTAATTTAGTGTTACATTAGTGAGAAGCTTTCATGTTTACCCCCCCTTTAGGAATGGGTCTCTTTGAATTTTACGACAGAGTTGGGGGAGGATGTGCCTTATGGCACTATTAAATGTTAGAGCTTTAACTAACAAGACGTTTTTTATCAACGACCTTATTAGTGATAGAAAAATTGATTTTATTGCACTAAGTGAAACGTGGCTTAGCTCAGATGGCGCAGCTGATTTAATCGAATCTGCGCCTCCGGATTACAGTTTTACTCGTGTTGATCGCCAAGGAAAGAAAGCAGTGGACTAGCAAACATTTACTCAAGCCGGTTAAAATGTAAAGATGTCAATTTTGGTAAATTCAACTCTTTCGAGTATCTCGCCATCATTATTCATGGAGATTCTCACGTTCTAGTATTATCCGTGTATAGACCTCCTAAATTTAATGCGTCTTTCTTTGAGGAATTCTCTGACTTAATGTCAATTTTAATTACGAACTATAACACACTCTTAATAGTCTGTGACTTAAATTTTCATATCGACAATCAGTGTGACCTAAAAGTAAAACAATTCATGAACCTCCTGGACTCTTTTGATTTGAAACAGCTCGTTAATCAGCCTACACATAAAGCAGGTCATACGTTAGACTTAGTAATTACTAAAGGACTAAAAGTTGATGTAAAGCAGGTCATTGATATCGGTCTATCAGACCATTTTCTTTTACTTTTTAGTATAGAAATAATGATAGGAAACACTCATGAGAAGCATATTGTTAAAAAACGCTTCTTTGACTCATCAGCAGCTTTAAACAAACATTCCAAGCAATCAGTCCATTTATAGTGCCAACTATAATAGCGAGGATAATGTAAATAGTAAGGTGGAAAGATTTAATACTAAAGTGAGAGCTGCTGTTGACATAGTTGCACCTGAAAGGACAGTTAAAAAATCTTCTAGCATTGTTATACCATGGAAGACCCAAAGAGTGTCTGATTTAAAGAGAACATGCCGTAGAGCTGAGCAAAAATGGAGAAAAACTAAACTAACTATCCATTATGAGATATTGAAGGTTAAAATAACAGAATACAATAACACAGTCCATCTTGAGAGGCACTGCTATTTCTCTAGAATTATAAATAACAATGCTAGGAACGCCTCCTAAGTACTTCCAGTAAAATCTGTGAGGATATTGCTGTATTTTTCAATCAAAAAATTAATGATATTAGAAATAACATAGTATATCTCCCCAACACTAAGGATCCTCCTAAACTCCAGTACTCCGCTATAAACAAATTAAACTCTCTCTGACTTACATAAAATAATTTCTCAACTGAAACCCTCCACCTGCGTTCTTGACCCAATACCAACACATTTTTCAAAGAAGTATCGGGCATGCTACTTGATAATGTTCTTGACATTTTAAATTTGTCATTAGATACGGAGGTCTTCCCAGACTGTCTTAAGACTGCTGTAGTTAAACCCCTACATAAGAAACATAATCTCGACCCCTCGGCTCTTGAAAATTTTAGACCAATCTCTAAACTGCCTTTCTTAAGTAAAATTCTAGAGAAGGCAGTCATTATACAGCTAAATGACCACCTCAATAAACATGCTATTCTTGATAAATTTCAGTCGGGTTTTAGAACAAATCACAGCACAGAAACAGCACTCGTTAAAGTAGTAAATGACTTGCGGGTAAATGCAGACAGAGGCCATTTATCTGTTCTCATCCTCTTAGATCTGAGTGCCGCATTTGACACCATTGATCATAATATTCTTAGAAATTGCCTTAGTCAATGGGTGGACCTCTCTGGCAGTGTCTTAAATTGGTTTGAATCCTACCTGGCAGGGAGAAAATTCTTTGTTAATTGTGGTAATTACAACTCGAAGACACATGATATCCAATATGGTGTTCCACAAGGCTCTATCCTGGGTGCGCTGTTATTCTCAATCTACATGCTTCCGTTAGGTCAGATTATCTCAGGGCACAACGTGAGCTACCACAGCTATGCTGATGACACACAGCTGTACTTATCAATAGCCCCTGATGACCCCGATTCTCTTGATTCACTAACACAATGTCTGACTTGTATCTCAGAATGGATGAATAGTAACTTTCTCAAGCTAAATAAAGAGAAAAATGAAATCTTAGTGATTGGCAATAATGGATACAATCAGGCTATTAGAAATAAACTTGATGCATTAGGATTAAAAGTCAAGACGGAGGTAAAAAGCTTAGGGGTAACTGTTGACTGTAATCTGAATTTAAATTGCATATTAATCAGACCACTAGGACAGCATTTTTTCACTTAAGAAACATAGCAAAAGTTAGACCTCTCATATCACTGAAAGATGCTGAGAAATTAGTTCACGTGTTTGTTTTCAGTCGACTAGATTACTGTAACGCAATCCTCTCAGGAATACCCAAAAAAGACATAAATCGTTTGCAACTAGTGCAGAATGCAGCTGCTAGAATCCTAACCAGGAAAAGAAAATCCGAGCACATTTCTCCAGTTTTGATGTCACTACACTGGTTACCTGTGTCATTCAGGATTGACTTTAAAATTCTGCTTATGGTTTATAAAGCCTTAAATAATCTCGCTCCATCTTATATATCGGAGTGTCTGACATCTTATAATCCAAATCGTAACCTTAGATCCTCAAATGAGTGTCTCCTTAGAATTCCAAGAGCAAAACTTAAAAGAAGTGGTGAGGCGGCCTTCTGCTGTTATGCATCTAAAATCTGGAATAGCCTGCCAATAGGAATTCACCAGGCTAATACAGTAGAGCACTTTAAAACACTGCTGAAAACACATTACTTTAACATGGCCTTCTCATAACTTCACTTTAATTTAATCCTGATACTCTGTATATCCAATTCATTATAATAACTATTCATGGTGGCTCTAAAATCTGTACTAACCCCTACACTCTCTTCTGTTTCTTTTTCCGATGTCCTTTTGATGGTGGCTTGCGCCACCACCATCTACTCAAAATACCGTGATGTTCCAACAATGATGGATTAAAAGCCAAAAGTCTGCATGACCATCATCATCAAGTCCGTCCGTGAGAACCCTAAATACAAAGAGGACTATTTCATTTATGTTAGGTAGAACGCCCAGAGGGGACTGGGCTCTCTCGTGGAACCCCTTTATTTTTTTCTCCAGCTGTCTAGAGTTTTTTTTTTTTTTCTGTCCTCCCTGACCATCGGACCTTACTCTTATTCTGTGTTAACTAATGTTGTGTTATTTTAATTTCTTATTTTGCCTTTTATTTTTCTTCATTATGCAAAGCACTTTGAGCTACTTTTTTGTATGAAAATGTGCTATATAAATAAATGTTGTTGTTGTTAAACCAGTTTGGTGAGTGTTTCTCTACTAAAGTCTTTCAATCCCCGCAAGAACTGCCAAGCTTTTCCTTAACATATGGTCTTGGGGGGTGGCAGGTGTTAAGATGTTCTATTCCCCTATTGGTTTGAAGTATGGCTGTTTGGAATTGGCTCGGATCAGAAGCTTTTAAGTACCATGATTTTCTTTTGGCTCTAGGGACAGAACATCTATAAATTTACTTGCTCAACCTCACTTGCTAAACCTCTCTTACTAACATCTGATGAAGGAAAGGACAACACAATGAAGAGCACAGCTCGGCAGCCATATTGAAACAGACATGTGGCTGAAAGCTGACCACAAATGAACTAGAGATGTTTTTAAGTAACTAACAAGTCTGTGTGCCACCTGAACTACACATCACCATTTAATCAGGTTGTATGGTTGCCAATATTCAAATGTACTTTGCATATTGTTATTATTTATGAATATTATCAATAATACATTATTTTATGTGTAACTTAACTCCTGCTTGTCTTTTTACTACACCTAATTGCCTGAGGTTATAGATATAGAAGGGAAGGTGGGGATAAGTTATATACTATAATACCTTATAGACAGTGGTAAGTCTGTGAGATAGGCATTCTGACAAAGGCTACTTATTAATAATACAATAGGGGAAATAGAACAATATAATACTCTACCAAGATAAAACAATGGGAAACCAAATTTGGAGTTTAATTGTTCTTAGGATGCAAAGACATTATTTATATACAAATCTCTAAATGATTTGATTCTATACGTTTTCCAAACATTAAAACCCATTTAAGTTCAAGAGGGTGGAAAAAGGTGGAGCCACAGATAAAATATTCCATAACTTGAAGCGATTCCTATATTGGTTCCATATTCTGAGTGAATGAAGAACAATTGGGTTGTTAGTATATTGGCAATAGCTTGTATTTACTGGTGTAGAAAGTAAAGGATATAAAGGAGTACTGCAGGATTTTATTTCTGTTCTTAGACCAAGCTAGTGTGTATTCATCTATTTGTGTCAATGTCCAGGTTTTTATAGCTTGTGTGTTTGCCGGCCCGTATTAAAATTGAAAATTAGGTAGAGTCATGTCACCTTCTGATTTAGGTCGTTGTAAGGTCACTCTTAAAATGTGTGGATATTTCGAATTTCAAATAAATGAAGTTATGATTGAATCTAATTTCTTATAAAATGATTTGTTAATGTATATGAGTATGTTTTGAAAAACAAACAGAAGCTTAGGGAGGATATTCATCTTGATAGTGTTAATTCTCCCCGCAAAAGTGATATGGAGTGTACACTATCTAAGCATGTCTTGTTTACTTTTGTCCATGCAAACAGTAAAATTTTCTTGAGAGAGACCATTATTTTTACTTGTGATGTTTATCCCTAGATATTTAAACTGATCTGCAATGATAAAAGGGAAGGTATCCAACCTAATGTTGTTTTCTAGAGAATTCACTGGAAAGAGCATACTTTTGTTCAAATTAATGTTGAGTCCAGATATCTTTTGAAATTCAACTAGTACAGTTAGGGCTGCAGGCACATCATTTTCTGGGTCTGATGTATACAGTACCATATCATCTGCATATAATGACATTTTCTGTTCAAGTCCTTCCCTGAAAATCCCCTTTATCTCTGATGCATTTTGAAAGTGAACTGCCAATGGCGATTTGCAAAAAGCAGTGGTAACAAGGGGGCATCCTTGTCCAATACCGCGTTCTAGTTTGAAGTAGTCTGAGATAGCATTGTTAATACAAACTGAAGCTTCTGGACTGGTATACAGTAGTTTCATCCATACACATATGTTCAGGCCTATCTCAGATTTATGTAAAGTGGTGAAAAGGTAATCTCATTCAACCATATCAAATGCTTTTTCTTGATCCAAACATAATAAGATATCTGGAGTGTTAGACTTTATGGGTGAATATATAACATTAAATAGACCTCGAAGATTGGAAGCTAAGTATCTACTTTTAATAAATCCAGTTTGGTCTTGTAATATTACTGAAGGGAGCACTTTCTCAATCCTTCTAGCTTGAATTTTGGATAGTATCTTAACATCATTATTCAGAAGTGAGATTGGCCTATATGATGCACATTGTAATAAGTACTTATTTTTCTTAGGAAAAACAGTAATTAATATTTGACAAAAGGTTTGAGGTAGAATTTTATTGTCTCTGGCTTTTAAAAATGTTGCTAATAAAATTTGAGCTAACTTAATTGAATTTTTTTTAAAATTCAGCAGGGTAGTCATCAGGACCTGGTACTTTCCCACTCTGAAGTAAGTTTATAGCATCAAGTAATTCTAATAGTGTCAGAGGTTTATCCAATTCTCTGCACTGTGACTATCTAGCTTCGGTATCAATAATGTATCAAAAAATGCATTTGATTGTGTCTTGTATTCTTTAAACTGAGTAGAATATAAGATCTTATAGTAGCCTCTAAATGCGTGCATTATATTTTTATGGCCAATGATTCTACCTCCATTTGTGTTGGTGCTTACTGATACTGCATTGCGAACATCCTGCTCGTGGATCTGTTGAGCTAAGATCCTATTAGCCTTCTCTCCGTGTTCATAGTAATGATGTTGCGAATTAAAAGTGAGTTGTTCTGTTTCTTTTGTTGTCAAAAGATTGAGTTCTACTTGCAATGCCTGTCTTTTCCTAAAAAGTGCCTCATTTGGAGACCTAGCATGTTCTTGATCTGGTAATTTCATTGAATAACTCTAATGCCTTCTTGGTTTCCGATTTATTTTTGTGGGAGAGATTTGAAATAATCTGTCCTCTTAAAATTGCCTTCAGAGTATCCCAGAGCATTCCTATAGAAACCTCAGAGGATGCATTTGTCTCTAAAAAAATCAATTTACTTGGATATAAATTCTGTACAGTTCTCATCCGCTAATGACAAGGGGTTAAGACGCCAGCTGTGAGATGAGTATGTGGGGCATAGTGATGCTTTTAAACTTGCTACACCAGCATTCTGCACTCCTCTCACATTATTTTACATTTTATGGTAAATTAAGAGAAAATGATTTAACTATTTGCATAATAATTTTATAAAAAAAAGTAATTGGAATAATTAACAAACATTTCAGAAATCCTTGTCTATTTTACAAAATATGCTAACAATTAAAAATAATTGTATTAAGGCTTCTGAAATGAAACAAATAATCAGTAATTTGCAACAGGCCGTCTAAATGAGAATTCTGCTGTCTGCTACTTTAATAGATGGGATTCATATTATCAAAACTTTACCTGTAGGTGATACACATTTTAATTGTTCTAACAGTAATCTTTATTAACAGTTGCCATTTTTTGTATGTGATTGTTCTTTTCTCTGTTTTCTGACTTTGTTGCAATTAAAGAAACAGGCGCAAAGGTTTGCTAGAACACACACTGCGTTTTAGGATCGTATAACTGTGAGTTCCGTCCTGCTGGGAGTCCAGGAGATGCCACCTTCCAGGGTATGGGCTCTTTTTATATGTTTCTAACTGGGAGGGGCGGGAGTTGAGGATAGGATGGGGGCGTGGTCAGACTTCTCTGTGCTGTGGAGGGAAGAGACAAGACAGTTATTGACAACACCCCTCTCACCCCAAGGTGGTGCTGCATACCTGATCAGAGCTGGCAAGGTGATGCATAACATTACATTGACAGCATTCATATGACTGTTGATAAACTGATTATTAATAGTACTTTATAATTATTTTTTAGGAAGTGTCGCAAAGAGGGGGAACAGTAATAATCATTCCATTAAAACACAAAAACAGTTTAACAGAAACACACTTTTTTTATGAGTTTTTCATTATGTCTGCATTATATCTAAAAATAACACCACATCAGGTGTGATGGAACAACAGTTGGCATGGTAAGCATCAGATGTTAATTATTTTCAGTGCCTACTTCAGGTTATTCATCATGAAAATAAAAGAACTTGGAATTCAACATTATGTGAGGACTGAAGTGTTACTCTCGAGTGAAGACTTACAAGATATTTGCACCATCCTGAAACTGTACAATATTTACCATAGTCAATACATTTGCATTGGGACCTTTACAGATTTGTATACTGAAAAAATATTTGCATTATTTAAGCAACTTCACCTTAGTTACTCAAAATATTCAAAAGAGGCTTTGCTATAATAAACATTATGCTGTAAAAATGATACTTTCTAGCTGCTCTAAAGATACAGGTAGCATTTCCAAATTATATCCATGCTTTTCAGATAATGAATGGAAAGCATCAATAGATAAAATACAATTTTACACTGCTTCTAGTTTTTGCCCATGGCACTCAGCAATGAGGCTACTGTTACTCCTTCTGTCATTTAGCCTGCTGCTACACTTTTTGCTTCTGCTGCTAATCCTCTTCTTGTCTGTGTCACCCTGCCCGAGTGAGTCTATTGCATCCCTCAGAGAATGGTGTTTCTAAGTTGCTCCTTGAATCTCCAGGAGGGGCACATTATCTTTGCTGCTGAATTGTAATAAGATGCCTTGACTGATGGAGCGTGCCGAAATATCCTCAACTGTCAGACTGCACCGAACTGTTCTTGCTGCTGGACTGTGCTGAGATGACCTCATTGCCTTGACTATCTAAGAGCCTAGAGGTGAGTATCACAATGCTCCTTCAATCTGACCTGGATATGGTGGTCTTCTTTGTCATTCCTGCAAGGCCAAAGTCTTTGAGTCTCTCCATGCCTACCAGGCCTAGATCCCCTCGTCTCATCATCTCTTCTGGACCTGAGTTTTTAGTCTGGAAAAGAACTTTTAACGTCAGTGTTCGAACTCTTTTTGTACATGGTTATGGGTGTCTGGAAGTCACTCTTTAGAGGGGTGTCTATGTTATGTAACAGCCAGGTGTTGTTTAGTTTCCTTTTTATTGTTATTTTTAACTTATTATGTTTCATGTGTGTTTTGATTTGATATATATTTGTTAGCATATTGTTTTGTCATGTCTTGTCATTTTCTAACCTGCTGTTGTGGTGTGTAAAATCTGTAAATTTTGGTCTCTATTTTCATTATATTTTGCTCATGACAAAACAACAGATGAACTTAAATACAAGTCACTTGCATGGACAGTTAACATCAAAAGCAATCTGTTTTCCTGAATCACTGTACCATTTGTTTGATCTGAGCAGGAATTCAGGAAATGCCTTAAGCTGTATTGATGATTTTATCATCTGTGAAGGGAAGGACACCGGGAATAAATTGGTTTACAGCTTGGGAAAAGAGATTTGTTAAAACATCAAACACTTTATTGCTTGGGAAAATGGACGTACTCAAACTGATGAAAGAATTTGAGCAAACTAATTCATCATATTGACAGCCAGCCAATCAGGTGCATGTAGCAATCATATCTTGCGAAACTCCCGTAACATTTTAAAATAAATTTGACAGACTAAACAAACAAAACAACATCAGAGCAGGACCCCAGCAATGTGTGGCCATTTCTCATTTGATCGTCAGCAAAGCATCTCATGAAAAGCTTTGAGTGCTGTATCACAAACCGCCTGCGACATTCATCCTTGACATCTTTACTTTTTCGTAAGCTTTCTCAAAAGATTATAAATATCCAGATTTTACTATCAGTCATATTTTCTTTTATTCTTTGCTCTTCTATTATTATTCTTGTAATAAATACCACTGGAAAGGTCACTGGAAAGGGGTGTGTGGGGCTCCCGATAGCTATGCAAATGAATGAAGGTCCAAGTCTTTAGAGTCCTAGTGCTTCCTGTCTTACTATATGGTTGCGAGACATGGACGCTATCCAGTGACCTGAGACGAAGACTGGGCTCATTTGGTACTGTGTCACTCCGGAAAATCCATGGGTACCATTGGTTTGACTTTGTGTTGCTCATGGAGTTCCGAATGAGGCACATTACCTGCATTGTGAGAGAGCATCAGTTACGGCACTACGGCCTTGTGGCGCATTTCCCTGAAGGTGATCCATCTCATAAGATCCTCATTGTTGGGGACCAAAGTGGCTGGACCAGGCCAAGGGGTCGCCCATGTAACACCTGGCTGCGGCAGATAGAGGGTCATTTCCGAAGGGTAGGACTGGGCCGCGTGTCTGCCTGGGGGGTTGCCAACCGGGATCCCGAGCTGTTTCGTCGTGTAGTGGGTGCAGCCACGCTCTGTACCAGTGCATGCTCCCCAACTTGACTTGACTTGAATAAATACCATGCTACTTTTAATTTTCTGTGCTTTGTCTTCATGTGTAGAGTGACTGAAGTAATAAGGTAGATTTCTTTGAGTACCTCGTGCAGCCGGAGGTTTGCCATACACTCTGTGCTACAAGGTTTATTAAGGCTGAGGGTGTGAGCTCCACCCAAAAGTAGGGAACAGTACGTAAAGTAAGGCATTCTTGGCTGATACATGGCATATAGTCAAGGATGCTGAGCCTTAGTATGTTTTAATGTATTTTTGTAGGCCAAAAGTAATATTTACGTCTGAAATATCTTTAAAACATTTTATGTTGTTCGGGCTGATAATAAGTAAGTCTCTTGAAGTGCTGAGAGAGTGACAGGCTGTGTTATTCCTAAGATACTTGTGTGGTTTAAAGTGCTTGAGATTAACTATAGTTGCGGATCAGCTGAAGCCTATTCAAGCAAGCACAGGATGCAGGGTTTGAAGAAACCCTGGACAGTTCCTGCCTGTTTGACATGCCTCTGTTAGTCCATACTGTATATGGTTCTATTATTTGCTGACTGGTTCATGTATAAATTCCTAATACAGTATGTACAGCCAACTTACTTCTTTGCTAGCACTTTTACACATTTTACTTGGTGAACTGCTTTCTCCAGCTCCATAAAACATACATTTAGTTCTTTCTAATACTTTTGACTTCTTACACTCAATATCCTCAGCATTCCGATAGCATCTCTCATTCCCTTCCCTTTCCTTCATCCAAATTGATCTTCTGCCACATAGTTTTTGGCCTTTTGTTTCTAATCTCTTAGCTATCAACTTTAACATTACCTTTGACACATGTGATGATAAGCTTATTGTTCTCTAGTCATCACAATTTGTTGCATTTGACTTTTTAGGTATTTGTGTTAATACCTCTTCTGTGAAGTCATCTGGCCATTCTCCTTCCTTGTACATTTTCTTGTATAATCTAAATAGCAGAGTTTAGGTAACACGTCCTGCAGTCTCATCAGTTAGTTTGCAAGAATGAAGACCAAATGTAAAGCCAAGGCATTTACAGAACACAGAGTGGTCTAATCGCTAACCTTCGTCAACTCCCACAAAACAAGCTTACACCTCATTCATCTCATTTCTGTTATGACATGCATGGTGCCGAGAACTGCTGGGCGAAGGAAGGTAAAATCGTCAGGCAAGAGGGGCAAAGAAAAGCCAGGACATAAAAAGATGTTAGCTTTGTGCTGTTTTCTTCTTCTCCCAAGCTCAGATGGCATTGCATCTCTTCCACTTCTACTTTCTCCAAATCAAATGTTAATAAACTGAGGCTACAAAGTTAAATGAGTCTGAGAATGAATGCACGGTGTAGCATTCAGGTGCATTCAAGGGCTTTGCAGGCACTGCAATGGATTGAGTTCAGACGGTGGATTTGAGAAACTTCTTAGTCCATTTCAGGGTTGAGGGGGCCAAAGGTTATCTCACCAGGGGTCTCATGTATAAAAAGTGCGTACATACAAAAATGTTGTGTACTCCCATTTCCATGCTCAAATCACAATGTATAAAACCTAAACTTGGCGTAAAGCCATGCACATTTTCACGCCAGCTAAATGCTTGGCGTACGCAAGTTCTCCGCTCGGTTTTGCAAACTGGTGGCACCCAGCGTCAAAGCAGTGCTTTTGTACTAGTGTGGTTTCCCTTTCTTTTTTAGATCCACATCCCTGACGCGGCTTTATAAATACACTGAAATTAACCACATATTGTTTATTAGTTTAAGGCATCTGATTGTAATTAACCAGTAACAATATAATGGTCCACGGAATGGCCAAACTATTCCAAATAGCATAGCTGCTTTAAGTGTTGTTCCTCTCACTACACCACTCACACTATTTATCCCATTGTATCTGAGTGTGCAATCTGATCGGAAAGAGAATTATTGGTATACAGCATCAAGCACACGCTGCCTCAGCCATGCTGTCTATTTGAACTGCTCTCATATGACAAACGCTTCAGAGCCTTTCCTGTACGGACCTCGCGGTTCAGAAACAGTTTCATCCCAAGAACTCTAAATGCACTCCATCAGTCCATCAAGTGCTCCTTGTAGAGCTGTTTGTACTTACAAGTACAATTACCTCACTGTAAACTTGCACTACAGTTATAATATTAAACAACCTGCACCACTTTATAAAGTGCGTATTTACATATGATGACGATATTATTTTTAAGATGAAATTCAGCAAAATATGTTTATTATATTAAAAAGATAAAATGTTAACATAATTTAAATAATCTATATTGTCAATAATTAAACATGTGAGAACACAGCGTCGCAGCACTAGTTAGTTCACGGATTGATCTTACCTCATGCTGTATTCTTGCTGGGACTGGTGCGACACTGGAAGGATAGATGGATAGAATAATTAAACACATACTATGAAGATATTTTAATGTTCCTTAAAAGTTTTGAAAAATCGGCGTTCTAAGCTTACAGATGGCTTAACGTCTATTACAGAGCTGATTGTGTGGCGATTGGTTACTTGGAAAAAGAAAAGGAAGGGCAGGAATTGGGGGTTAGTATGCTTGAAAGAGACAGTACTGCTGCAATAAATTATTTCATTGAAGGTCGCGCACGGCGCAGCAAGCATCTTGCATGAGACATGAACAATTACTGCACCACCGTGTTCCCATGTTTAATAACGTGCTTTAACTCCTGTCATCATGAAAATGATATCACGTATACATCTCAGTGTTTGAATTATTCAGAGAGCTGTAATATCACGAATGTAATGGGTTCTGTGTCCTGTCGGATGAAGAGAAAGCCCGTTTAAGAAGCACGTAGTGATTTACACACATAGAGCACATAGAAGAACAAATGCAAAACAACATTTAACATGCTACTATAGTTACAATGGTATTTGAGAAACTAGTAAATTAAACGATTTTAAAATGAAGTTTATGATGTTCTTCTTTAATGACAAAATAAACTATGTGATTAAAGTTGACATTTCAAGCTTTTTTCTCACTGTGTCCCTATTTGTTTTTCTTTAATCTGTACCCTAATAAGCAATAAGTGCTTCATCAGCAAGAATGGACTTCTCATTAAGAAACAGGGTTGGCACAAAAACCTGCGGCCACTGCGGCCCTTCATGACTGGTTTAGTGTAAAGTAAATAGTACGGAGTAAAAGTTGATTTGTGAGCATAATGGCTTACATTCCACAGGGTACTTTATTCATTTCTAGATAACCCTTTGTTTTACTTGCTTGCTTTTTATTCCTTTACGGTTAGTAAGATCATTTAACTTAATCTGTTTTACTGAGTAAAGCATCAGGGAGGAAAAAGATGCCTGCAGCGGTTTCTGTGCTCACCTCGCTGGACTTGCTGATAAGAGGATTGCCACCCCACAAGTGCGCAAGCAGCCAGCAGTGAAAATGACTTCCTACCTGTGCATGCAGTCTGCTGGTTTTTCATTAACTTGTGTTGAGGTCCTGTTTGCCATCGATAGCGTTTATCGTAGGCGAAAAAGAGAAAAATGAACGCAAGTTGGTGTAACTGCTCTAAAAGGATAAATAAAAAAGTCAAAATTATTTTTTTTCACAAATAAGGTTTATATGCATTTGCAATTTGTGAAATTGTGTTCTAAAGTTAAATGATTTCTCTAAATTTAAAAAGATAACTCGTCCACACTGGGCTTTACAATGAAGGGTTTGAGGCACAGAGGAATATTTTAAAAACAATTCAAATATGTCCATTTTTCATTGACCACACCGTCCGTGTTTCTGACGCATGTTTGTGACAACAAAAGTGATCTGGAAATATTCATTTTATTTCATATTCCTGGGACTATTTTTCTCATGGTAAGGATTCATTTTCTATTCCCTTGTGCGAATTATCACATAAATACAGAAATAAATAAAACCAAAACTGACCATGTGGCATGAAAAGTTTACTCAGATTTGTTCTGTCAGGAGGAGACCACATCCTCTTGGAGAAGGTTGTTGCCTGTGCCTCCCTGCAGCATCCTCTGGCAGCCCCCACGGTCTCCAACAGGGCTGTGAAGCCGAACTCCATTGTCCATGATGCCCTGCGGGAATTCAGGGCACCTCCATGTTGCAGGGAGGACTCCATCTAGCGGCCTGGGGGTGTTGGCCAGGATAAACTGCCAGCCATCTCTCACAGTGGGTTTCCTCCGGGTACTCCGGTTTCCTCCCACAGTCCAAAGACATGCAGGTTAGGTGCATTGGCGATCCTAAATTGTCCCTAGTGTGTGCTTGGTGTGTGTGTGTGTGCCCTGCGGTGGGCTGGCGCCCTGCCCGGGATTTGTTTCCTGCCTTACGCCCTGTGTTGACTGGGATTGGCTCCTGCAGACCCCTGTGTCCCTGTAGTTAGTGTATAGCGGGTTGGAAAATGGATGGATGGAGTTGTATAAACTATTTTACAATATGTGTGAATAATTGCAAGATATGGAACAATATACAACAACTGTCTTGGCTTGAAAAATGAATGTGCTTGGTACATTTCTTAGCTTTTTCCTCCCTGCCCCATAGACTACAATATAAAGTGCCAGGGTAATCAAGATTTTTTTTTAATTTATAGATAGAATGTGATAAAAGTTTAAAATACAGCATTTACATGGTAAATGCTCATATATCATGTTTCATTCCGACTTGAATAATACCGGACTTATCCATTAAGGTGAAACTGAAACAGTGAAGTGATTCTTAGTTGAAGTTGCACCGAACGTTACTCCGTTTTAAGGTTTCAGTGGGAGAATTTGAAATTTTAAAACTGTGTACAGCGCAACCTGTTCAAGATATCCCAATGAAAACTGAACTGTCTCGACAAAAAAGTGTGTCACATTTCAATAAAATAGGTCCACCTGTGGCCGAGTTGTTTTATGTGGACAGACAGACAGACATGGCTATCACAATAGGGACTTCTCTCATTATATGCAAACGCACCTTAAAAACATTTCAAAATCTCATTGTCTCATTGCAGCTTATCTTGTATGTTTCATCTGTAACTGCAGTTGTTAGTGATTTGTTGTCTGAAATGATGTTCATATTAAGGTTGTAGCACAGTGCAACCGTGGGGATTACTTCACTTCCCAGCAGCCCAAGACGGTTACCCGCATAGGATGATGGGAGCAGAAGTAGGGGCTGCTGGGGACGAACGAGGCCAGTGGGAAAGTTGAAAAGGGAGGCCTGATGGAGCAAAAGGAGATTAGTGTTTTTGTGTATCCTGTCCAACATGTTGTCTGAAAAGTCAATTGTGTCCGGGATCATCTCATGTTAGATGATTGGACTGTCTCGTGCCAAACTGTCATGTTATAGTGGTGGATTAATCGTTGTGCGCCTTCAAAAGGAGCGCTCCTGTAACTCTCACCCCTCGCCGCTCAGGACTACCGGTAGCTGTTTTTGGGATTCTCATCTTCACACCATATTATTTCACCTGCTTTAGCTGTATTGGACTGTATAAGGACATTGTTGTGAGTGTTTGTTGTTGTGGTTTGTTTGTGTTTATTGTACATCGCCATAAGGGGAACTGCGCTGGGATCGTTTAGCGTGTAGTTAAATTTTGTTGATTAGTTCATTCTTTAATTGTTGTTTTCTTTTTGTCTCTGCTTGTGAGTGTGTGTGGGCCGGGCCAAGGCTGGGTGCGTCCCTGGAATCTCCACCAAATTAATAAATAAATCACCGTCTCATTGACGGTGTGAATCTTAGCAGCACCGGACCGCTACAAGGTGTGAAATTAACCTGTCACCATCTTAGTGTCCCATACAAGGTTGGTTCTTGTACTTCACTCAGTGGTGATGACACAGCCTGGGAGCAAATCTTTACAAAAGGTTGTGGAAATCTTGAATAAACTACAAAGATAAAGAGAAACCTTGGTGAGTTTTAAAACGTAGGTGGGTGAAAGATTAGGATCATTTAAGCTAACTGAACAAGCGTGTTTGTCAAACAAAGTCTTAGCATTCTGATGTGAAATGACCAGGTTCAGAATATGAACAAGTGAATAGATTTTCATTTTTTTTCTAATGCATTTTATCATACCAACTCAAATGAAATGCACATTTTTAACCACTGTAATGCTTTCATGTCAAATACAGAAATATATGCCCAGCTATGCCTATTTGTGAATAGTGAATTAGGAAACATCAATTAGCTTTGCTTGACTGTCAAGATGAAAACCTTGACAATGTGCTCGCCCAACAAGTTTCCAGAGTAATCACACAATGATTGCTGTCGTAATTTACCACTGATTGTTTCTTGTAATGCAATGTAAAGATGTCTGTGGCGCAGCCTGGGAGCTGCTGTTTTGGAGGCAGTGCATTGTAATTTCTGTCAATCTGCTCTGTGAAAAGAGGGAAGAGGGAAGCCAAAGTACAGTTGTTCTGCTTTTCCTGAGAAGCCAACTGAGGTGGATGCTCTGCTCTGGGAGTTACACTGGACATGGCCTACTCTAGAGATCTGGAGTCTTGTGTATAAAACTTGCTTAAGCTTGGAAATGTGCCATTTGTAATGCAAAAGGCGGGATTTACAAAACACGAACTTGTTGTGGAAATTGACGTATAGTTATGGCAAATTTTGACTTCCTGTGAGTTCTACGCAGACTTTTTGTGTTGCCGTTTTAGTGACTCCAGGTGGCGAGACAGTAAAGTGAACAGAAAGTCTCATTTCAATGACGCGCCAGTCACATTCTGATGTTCTTGAACTAATTATGTTACAGTTAACTGACACGTTCTCTTAAAACTGCTGTTCCCAGTGTTGGTAATAATGCCTAATGCATTCACTTAATATTAATTATTTTTACTGTGCAGCCCCCGTTTGTCTATATAAAGAGTGGGCTGTGTGTTGTACGACATAACCCGGCAATGGCAGTGTTAGCTTTTTTGGAGGACATGCTGACAGACTAAAACACGTTTTCAAGGATTTTAGTGATTTTTTTTGGCTGCTGATTATCGGCCAATTTCGATTTCCTAGATCCATACTTTTGGACAAATGGGATAAATTGGAGCCTACAGTACAGAGAACATCATACAGAAATCACGTGATCGCAGTTCCATTACAGGTTTTAACAACTGCAGTGTATTTGGCAACAGGTTAGGAATCTCGTAGTCATCCCTGAGCCAGGTCATTCCATCTGCATATGATGGTATACTGTATATACTGATTGATTCCATTTCCGGCGCCGCATCCGAGAGGCAGCCTTTTCCAGCAGCTCCGTATATGACTTTATCTTTTTACCTTTTTATCTCTATTTTTCTGATCACTTCTACCACTTTCTTTTATGTGGAATTGCTCCCTGGACACTTTTTACTATTTTTACTACTTGACATGGATTTTTACACTCCGAGAATCGCCTATTCAAGTAGTCAGCTTAAACCACTGAGAAGAAATGCTCATGCTGGTGTGCTTCCTTATATACCTGACGAGGTAAGAAGACGATATCGGGGCAGCCGAGTCGGCGCAAAGATAAAAGATAAGATTAAATCGAGACAACTTGAGAGAAAATGGCATTATAAACCGTCGGTGCCTTCTGTGATCCTGGGATTGTGAATTTCCCCTTGGGATTAATAAAGTATCTATCTATCTATCTATCTATATACTCACGTGTAAGTTCTCCTGCGGATAGGTCGAGGCTTGATTTTACCGTATAATGTCTGGTATTTTATAATGTCGGTCGTATAAGTCGAATGTGGAAAATTCATGCTATTGGTCCAAGAGATTACAATATGCTAACGCCCACCTGACAGAGTAACCACGGAGCACACTGTCTTTTTATTCTATGTATTGTGCCTATGTGACCACACGGTAATACCCAAACTATTCCGAAGCAACGTTTGCGCAGATTTGTGTTTTTTATATCTCACACCCTCATACACCTTTATCGTAAAAGCATCCATCATCTACGATGGAGCGTTCGATCAGAAGAAAATATGAAGCTGGTTTTAAATTAATAGTCATTGAAGTGGCGAAAGAAATTGGGAACTGTGCTGTTGCAACAAAATTTGATGTGTCGGAGAAACTGGTGTGAGATTGGAGGAAGTAAGTAAAATAAATACATTTAGGTGTTGTATTTTTCAACGGGTATATACTGTAAGTCGGGGTCTGATTTTATGATTGATTTTTTTGGGCTTCAAGATCCGACTTATACACGAGTGTAAAATGCCACCCAGATACATGCTATATTCTTTTTGTCAGGCCGAGATCACAAGGCAATCTGAAGTCATTGCTGATTTTCTTAACGAAATTGTTGCAATTGGCAGCACACAGGTTGCAATAAGGGCACTATCACAGAATGAATTTGCTTTCGTACACACAAAGCCCTTTCATTCTATTAACTTACAACTAATTTGAGTATTGAGTCTAACCTTAAAGTTTCTACAAGGTTGCCTGGCTCACCCCACGACTCCTCCGTTTTATTAAATACTCGTGTGGGACATGCTGTGTGTGATGGTGGGCTTCTTGGTAAGTGAACCTAATTGATAGAAGAACAATTAAGTTAATTACATTACAAACAGCTTCTTTAACATTTCTTTCAGGTGATAGTGGGTACACCACAAGAGAGGAGAAGCAATGAAAGGCGCCTCTGCATATGGCTGGTGATAGAAGGGACATCTGGTTCATTAAAAGGAAGATGGCGGTGTTCGGATTCATCGGACGCCACACTGCTGTACAGTCCCACAAAGGTCTGCCGTATTGTGATGGCCTGTTCAGTACAGCGCAGCATAACACAGAAACATGGACAGCCTCAGGAAACAATGGCAATTCAAAAACATGTGGATGTTAAATATAAAGAGGCTTGTATGTATCGCAACACCGACATGTACATGGTGGAATGATTTAACTTTTTTTTACAAGTTCAACTAGAATGATCTTAAAATCTAGCAATTCTTCACATATGGCCTGTGTCAATTCACACTGTGTGCTGGCGGCAGTCTGGGCACTGCATGTTGGCACATTGCTATTGTTGTCTCCACTTTTTTTTATTTGTGACTCCTGCAGAGAGACCAGCAAAAAGAATGTTTTGCGATTCTCAGTAATACCTCATCTTTACATTGACTGACATTTCATTTTCTGTGCTCTCTCATGGTTTGTAGTAAATCAGGAGCATGGTGACCAAACAATTATAGTGATTAGATTGTAAATCTATATACAGTAAAAGACAATGTGTGTATGTATGTATGTTCCAGCATCACTTCCGAATGACTGGAGCGATTTTCTTGAAACTTGGTACACATGTTTCTCAATGGTCAACTAAAAATACTGTAGGGTGAAATCAGTCCTAACCCACTCGCTTCTGGGTAGGCTGAGGTGATCTTACAGTCTTGTATGCATGTTATTATTCAGTTGACACTCAGAACGACCACCAGAGGGCAAACTGGAGGTGACTGTCAGCATTCTTTATGTTTGAGTGCCACCGCGCCCCTGTTGATTTTGAAATTAAACAGGAGTTCCACGCGTGCAAGTGTGTGTGTCTGTCCGGCCCGGAAGTGAGACGTAGAGTCGGGGTGAGGGCTCCAGCTCCGAGGATACGCAAGCGAGGCCAGCACACCAGCAAAAGGAAACCTCCTAAGAAAGACAGTCGCTTAGTTGCTAAGGCAAAAACGATGTGAGCAGGTCGGCAACACAAATCCTCCTAGCAGAGAGATGCCCAGAGTAGTTCTGACGATGTCAATACTTTCTAGGATCCCGTGCGGCTTACACAGTTAGTATATAGCAGGCGACTGCCAGCATTCGTTATGATTAAGCAGCACCGCGCCCCTGTTGCTTTTCAAATTGAATAGAGTTGGCCAGTTCCGAGCGTCAACAGGATGATAACATACATACAAGGCCACAGACAAGGACAGTAGTGAGTCTTTATTGTTTGTTAATTTATTTTTATTTTTAAAGTTGTGTTTTTTTATTTTATTATGTTTTTTTCAAACAATTAAAAAATAAACACTTTATTTTCCTCCCGGGCAACGATGGGTATTTCAGCTAGTATTAAATAAAGCATTTCTAAGCCATGTTAATTCTGAGAGGTGATGAGGAGTGGCTAAAAGCATGGCCACAAGCACATAGTTTTGTATGAGATTTACGAAGGAAGTTGGCACGGCAAATGGTGTACATATGCTTTTATAAATCTGTTTTTTTTTTGTGCATATGCTGTTTTTCCCATTTTTGAGTGTAAGCAAAAATTTAGTATGGAATCTAAGCAAAGTTTTATAAATTAGGCCCAAGGTTATCAGCAATAGTCAAGCATGTCCCCCCTTTGGAGATCAGCCAATGAGCCTCTTGATTAAGCTGTTTAAAAACAGATACATAGCAAGAATGTGTGATGTAGTGCTTAAGGCCTTGGACTACAAACCCTGAAGTTGTGGGTTCAAATCCCGCTACTGACACTGTGTGACCCTAAGCAAGTCACTTCACCTGCCTGTTCTCCAATTGGAAAACCAAACAAAGAAATGTAACCAATTGTATCATATATAGGGTGGTCCACATCTAATTATGCAATTTTCATTACGCTATAACTTATTAAGTTAATTACATAGAAAATCACCCGAAAAATCCTGGACCATCGAGAAGTGTGCAAACTGATGACATGAAGAATTGTCGTCGCGCCGAACTGGAATCATCCCCACATAAATCAAAGTCATCCAGACCATCTGGATCTGCATAATTAGATCTGGACCACCCTGTATGTTATCAGTCACCTCAGATAAAAGTGTCAGCCAAATAATAAAATGTAAACATCTGTGTTTCTTCTCTCTTGAAATTTCCTTTAAATTTAAATTGTGCTAGGTAAAATTGCAGTTCTGCAGCAATCTTTCAGTTTGTCTTTTTTTTGCTCTGTCTGCTATTCTGCATTTTACAGATGTTCTGCCAGAGACTGGAAGCACAGCAGTGATTAGGAATAAAGGATCAACAGATAAACTATAGTCTAGAAAGAAGCCAAAATCACTGTCTGTAAATCAGAACTCTAGATTCCTATCAAAGAAAGCAAATCAGAGTAAAAAAAATAAAAAAAGCTAAATTTCAATAGCCAGAACATCACAAATCACAAAGAAAGTACTGTAGACAGTAAGCTGTATCCACAATCTTGGACAACCAGAAAGTACACATCACTGACATCATTTGGCATCAACTTTCAGTTGTGTAAAGAATACTGCAAAATGTGAAACCCCTGTGAAGGAAGCTAATGTGGCTCGTATCCAAGATCCAGTTTTTTCAGTCACTACCCAAAGCTTGTGACCAGAAGTTTATTGACAAGTTAATTGAGAGCTTTGCCTTTTGGTTTAGCTCTCTTCAACACAACTGACTGGTACAATGTTCACAGTTGCTCTGATCCACCTGTCAGTCTCCCACACCCTTCTTTCCTCATTTGTGAACATTTGTGATCCTGAGATACTAAAACTCCACTGCTTGAGACAGAACCTCATCCTCAACTTGGTAAAAACCCACAAACCTGCTAGGGCACCTCTGGTACCAATGCCTGTTCTCCACGTCCCCTTTGAGAGGATGGGATCTGAAATTGCTGGTCGGCTCCCCAAGAGTAAAAATGGCTTTCGGTATATGCTGTTGTTTGTCGATTACACCACAAGGTACCCAGAAGTAGACATGCTGCAATGTGCAAATGTGCAGACTGCTGCAAAAGTACCCACAGAAATATTTACACCTATTGGTATACTTCACAAGATTTTGACTGATCAAGGCACACTCTTTATGTCTTGCATCAGGAATCAGCTATGCAGATGTTTTGCAATTAAACAGCTACACTCCATGGTTTATCATCCGCAAACGAATAGCTTAACTGAACAATTTAATAAGACTCTAAAACAAATAATTTAACAACTCGCACATGATGACCTGACCTCGTGGGATACCATAGTACCCTTTCTCTTGTTTGCTATTGGTGAATCACCACAAGTGTCTACGGTGTTAAACCCTTTCAAATTGCTTTTTGGCTGCGTGGTGTGTTAGACATTTTTCAGGAAGCATGGACAGGGACTCATGCAACACCTCCATGAGGTAGGTTTGTCAATCAAGATGTGTCGTTGCAGGAACAGATTTCTAGATTGTCCTCTATTGTGGTGGAACATCTCCAACATGAGCAGTAGGCACAGAAACGTGACCATGACAGGACAAGTAAACTGCGTGAGTTCAAGAGGGGAGATTGGATGCTGGTGTTAATTCTGTCGGACCCGCATAAATTTCGCGCTGAGTGGTTGGGTCCATCAGTCCCAGAACAGCGTGTATCCCCCTTGAATTATAAAGTCTGGATTCCAGAAAGGTGGAAGCCCATACAGCTTTTGCATATTAACCTGTTGAAAGAGTGGCATTAGCTGCGCAAGGTGATGATCGCATCCACAGCAGTCCCTCAGGTGGAAGTCTCTATTGGAGAGGATTTAACTGACACTAACTACTAGCACTGATCGAGAGCAACTTGGATGTCTTTTCGGCTACACCTGGCCAGACAGAAATTGTGAAACACAGGATGCTGACTGATACCGATGTCACAGTACATGTGCCCCCATATCGTCTTCCGGAGAAAACGAGACAGATAATTCGTAATGAGGTAGCCGAGATCCTCTAGCTAGGAGTTATACGTGAAAGCCTTAACAAAGAACTTCAGACAGAATTTGAAATTCAGAAAAAGGATGAATTTGGCTCTGCATGCAATAAACTGATAACACCAAACGTGGGGTGGTTGATGTTCTATTTCTCTTGAAGGATACAGAGATATTACTCAGCATATCAATACCAAAAAGCATAAAGATGCCACAAAGAGTATACAGTATGTGACAGATAGACTGGACTTGAAGCAGACACAAGTTGTGTAAGTATTGGGCTGTTGGCATATCATTCAGTGGCATAAATAAAATACAATCTGAGTGGCCAAGTAGGGCTTTCTAAAGTCCCCTGTGGTTCATTAAATTGAGTTCTCGTATAGGCAAGTCAAGTCAAAGTGGTTGTAGAAAGCATTGTAACAGGAATACGCTAACAGCAGTGCATAAGGTGTTGTTTAAAGTACATAAGTAATAAAGTCCCTTATTATATCAGTGACTTTGGAGGGTGGATTTGCTTGGTTTGATTCTTTAGAGCTATCATGTGTATGAGCAGCATAAACGTGTTTGTATTGCACTGCAAAACCAGAATATCTCCAGTCTACTCTCCACAATGACCCAACGCATTCCCAGAGGGGGTGTCCCGTATTCTTTCAGAAAGAAACTGGTTCCCATAAAGAAAGGCTGCATCGTAATAATGTTTATTTATTTATTTTGGTAAGGACATCATTTTTCTTAATGGTAAATGGCACTTTTCAATAGGCCTGACATGAATGACTGTGGAAACAGGACTGGGTGTTTCTACCGTTCCAGTGCACTTAGGATACAATAAATGAGCTGTTAAATGGACCGTGAGATGGATGTTTGCATCTCAACTTAAACCTTTGTTGTTTTCATTTTCTTCATTAATACACACTACACAGAAAATTATTGGGGCACATTAAGAGGAAGCACACTGCAAATGCGGAATGTTGGCTTTTAACAATAGCAGTGAAAATTAGACTTTAAACCAAATTTTCTTAGTAAAAGTGTAACACAAAACTTTCTTAAAAATGAATAGAATATATTTCAGTTACAAATATTAAAAATAGAAAGAAGTGAATAAATGTAAAAACATGAAATTAAGAGTAAATTAAAATTACTGTTGACCATTGGCAATTTTGAAGTCTCTACTAGCTTTTATGGTTAATGTCAGAGTCCAGTTTACAAGCATATGCTGTGGTCAGATGGCCAGGGATGAGAGGAAAACAAAAAGCGTCAGCCAACAGATTGCTAGAAAAAATAAACTTGCAAGACCAGAGCTCTGCCCAGTTCCTCAGGGGAATTGTGCAGACCATAAATATAATTGTTAATTATTGTCATGAAGTATCATCTTGGAAGATTTAATGCAGTGGATCTCATCTGGTCTTGTGGCAAGCACATCCTTATCAATATCAAAAGCAGCTGCAGAGGACTTTGAGCAGGTGGCACCACCCATTTTTATCTGCTTTGCTTCTGGCAGAAAATGCACATAGGTGTTGCCTTGAAAGCAGTGGACAGTGACATAGTGTAAGTTAGTCTGTCGTTCATTTAGTTGCCTTTTATACTTGCCATAATTGTAGATTTTGTGTGGAACGGTTATAAATGTTCAATGGGTGAAAAATTGTAATAGTAAGAGAAATCAGGCAGAGGGTAAATACTTTTTCACTGACCATTTTGTCCAGCAGTTTTCATAGATATAAGCTCTGGGGTAAACAAGAGTGTAGAATGACAAAAGGAAACCATTCAATATTCAATTTGAAATATTCAAAGCCATTTTAATGGACTTACTATGGTGTGAAACTAACTCTGATTCACATGACGTGGCATCTTCAGGGCTGGATTTCCTAGTTAAAGTGGATAAAGAAAGGATTCAGGCCCCTTCACTTTCTGCACATTTTACCGTGTTGTAGATTTATTTTTAAATGAATAAATTAGGCCATTTTCGCCTATCAATCTACACTCAATAATCAATAATGACAAAGTGAAAACATGTTTTCAGAAAGGTTTGCAAATTTATTAAAAATCCAAAACTGAAATCTCTCATTCCTTGAAGTATTCAGAGCCTTTGCTGTGGAGCTTCAGAATGTTCTCAGATGTACCCTGTTTGCTGTAATTTTCCTTAATTTTTGTCTATAACTTGATTGGACAAAATGAATTGACTGGACGTCGTTATCTAGAAAGGCTCACATGTAACTGTGTCCGGAAGGTCCGCAGTTCACACTGCGCGTCAGAACAGAAACAAAATCATAAAGTCCAAGGAAATTTCTGTGATCAAATTGTTGTGAGACACGGATGAGATCAAGAGGATCAAACCATTTCTAAAGCTTCTGAGTGTTCCCAGGAGCAGAGTAGCTGTGTGAAATTGAAGAAGTCTGGAACCACCAGGACCCTTCCTAGAGTCAGTCATGAGGCCAAACTGAGTAATGAAATCAAATCAAATAGCCTTTTATTGTCAATTCACTATATGTGCAGAACATACAGGAGAATCGAAATACTGTTTCTCACTCAACTTTGTAGTATAATAAAATATAAAAAAAATAACATATAAGATAAATAACATTAGAACTTGTAAAGTAGACCTGTGTACAATATGTGCAATAGTCATTAGCCCTAACCCTAATCCTAATTATGGCCATATCCCCTACCCTAATCCTAACCCTAGTGCACAGAGTTCAGCATCCTGACAGCTTGGTGGATGAAGCTGTTAGACAGTCTTGTGGAGCTTGCTCGGAGGCTCTGGTACCTTTTCCCTGAGGGGAGGAGTGAATGGGGTAGGAGGAGTCACCAGCAATGTTGATGGCTCTACGGGTGTGGAAAATATCCTTGAGAGAGGGCAGTGGGGCACCAATGATGTTACTGGCCGCATCCACTATGCTTTGCAGGGACTTCCTACAGGAGGTAGTGCAGCTCCCATACCACACAGAGATGCCGTTTGTGAGGATGCTCTCGACTGTGCCCCAGTAGAAAGAGCACACGATGGGGGGTGGAACTTGTGCTCTCCTCAGTTTGCGTAGAAAATAGAGGCGGGTTTGAGCTTTCTTGGCTAGTGCTGTGGTGTTATCTGACCAGGAGAGGTCCTCTGAGATGTATGTTCCCAGGAACTTGGTGCTACTCACCCTTTCCACAGCTACACCATCGATGGTCAGTTGGGGTGCTGTGAATGACCTCTCCTGAAGAAGTTGGCCAAAAATCCAGTGGTCCTCTGCTGAAATGGGAGAACCTGTCAGAATGACAACCATCTCATGTCAGCCGACTTGGAGCTTGACAAACTGCATTTAATGAGCATAAGGAGAAAGATTCTTTGGTCTGATGAGACAAAAATTGAACTCTTTTGGACAGGACTCTAAGCAACCGGACACTGCTCATCACCTGCCTAATACCATCACTATAGTGAAGCAAGGTGGTGGTAGCATCCTGTTATGGGTGGAGACAGGCAGACTAAGCAGCATTCATATAAGGATGAATACAGTAAAATATGGAAAGATCCTTGAAGAAAACCCGCACCAGAGTACACATGAACGAAAACTAGGGCAATGGCTCCTCTTTCAGCACTACAACAACCTGAAGCATACGGCCAAGACAACACTGAAGTAGCTTTGGGACAAGACTCTGACTGAGCCAAATCCCATAGAACATCTGTGGAGAGGCCTGAAGATGGCAGTTTACAGATGCTTTCCATCCAGTATAACAGAGCCTGAAAGGATCTTCCAAGAAGAATTGGATAAAGTGCTCAAAACCAGGTGTGCAAAGCCTGTAGAGACTTACCCAGGAAGACAGGAAACTGTAATGGCTGCCAAAAGAGCTTCTACAAAGCACTAAGTTAGGAAACCTGAATTCTTATATAAATTAGATTTCAATTTTTGACTTTTAATAAATTTGAAAAACATTCTCAACGTGTTTCCACTTTGTCATTATGGGTTATTGAGTGTAGATTGATGGATAGAAATCACAGATGTGTCCATTTAAAATTAAATGTACACCAGAATAAAATGTGCAGAAAGTGAAGGGGTCTGAATACTGTATATTCTGAATCTGCTGTGGCAAATCCATCACAAAAGTTAAACTGATTTAGCTTTAAATGTCATTACATAACTGAAAGCGAGGAGCAGGCCGAAGGGTAATAGAGTGGTCTTTGTGTTCAGTCCCGTGGCTGAGCTTTTTAGTCCAATCAATTTCACAATCAGTGTCTTATTCTTCCTTTAAATTGATTGTAAAGTTTAGTTTAGAAGTTCAGGATTTAATTTTCACCCATAGCTTTACATGCTTGTTTGTTTTTGCTATTTTCTTACTAAAGTGCACATCTCTGTCCAGTTTGCTCTCTCAGTTGTATCCAAATGCTGATGACTGTAGGGAGATTCACTTGAAAGAGGCCTCGAATATTCTGTTGTAACTCCCGTTAGGATGAAGCAATCTGAACCAAAAAATACGCTCTATACCTTGACGTATGTGTAATCGATTGCATTACATGCGATACTGGAAGTGGTTTCCATTTACTTCTATCTATCTATCTATCTATCTACAGGGAGATTCACTTGAAAGAGGCCTTGAATATTCTGTTGTAACTCCTATTAGGATGAAGCAACCAGAAAATACGCTCTATACCTTGACGTACGTGTAATCGATTGCATTACATGCGATGCTGGAAGTGGTTTCTGTTTACTTCTATCTATCTATCTATCTATCTATCTATCTATCTATCTATCTATCT
>JANRMT010028174.1:35252085-35267772 GCA_026402145.1 Polypterus bichir lapradei | reverse complement strand
TCTATCTATCTATCTATCTATCTATCTATCTATCTATCTATCTATCTATCTACAGGGAGATTCATTTGAAAGAGGCCTCAAATATTCTGTTGTAACTCCTATTAGGATGAAACAACCAAAAAATACGCTCTATACCTTGATGTATGTGTAATCGATTACATTACATGCCATGCTGGAAGTGGTTTCCATTTTCTGCCAGACACATTTCAACATGGCACTCCATGTTCCTGGACATATCGGTAAGCGTCTTGGGGGGAATAGCAGCAATTTCACGTTGGATCTTTCCCTTCAAATCTTCCACAGTGCGACGCTTGTTCCAATAGACTTTTCATTTGAGCAGACCCCAAAGGAAGAAGTCTGATGGTGTCAGATCCGGCGACCATGATGGCCAAAGCCCATTGGAAATGACCCTGTTGCCAAAGAAGGACTCACTTTCTGCCATGCTCCTTGCTGATGTGTGACATGTTGCTCCATCTTGCTGGAAGTAACCTTCCATTAACTCATGATCATCCAGTTGATTCTAACATCTCTTAAACAAATTGGTGTCCTAATAGCCATGAAGATGGGCTGCTCAATACTGCACACCACCATCTTGATAAGAAGTCAAGTGACTGAGTGAAGGGGTACGGGCGGTAGGCACCCAGAAGTTGCAAACGGAGGTTAAACATCACGACAGCTGTCCGGCGCCTACCTCATCACTCCGACGCAAGAGCATCCAGGCTTGTTTGAAGCTGCATATATAGAGGAGCACATTGCACGTTGTTTCATTCAGATTGCTTCGTCCTAGTGAGAGTTATTACAGAATATTCAAGGCCTCTTTTGAGTTAATCTCCCTGTAGCAATGAGCAGTGCTGATGCAGATGCAAACAACTTTAGACGCTAAACTGGAGATGCTAAAATCGCTGCCATTTTAACCTGTCTGCCCATTACGAAACCCTTCTTAGAAGTGAGGAGACACATGCAGGTGGTTTTGTTCCCCTTTAAAAATGTAGCGCCGTCATCGTTTGTGCACATTTAAGATAGAAAACTGTATGGGAAGTATGAAATAATAAGAAAATGGCAAAGAAAACTTAATGTTCAGGGAAAGATATTTCTGAGAATTAAAAAGAAGAGCTCACAAAACAGTACCATCAGATAAAAACAAGAAGGGTATCCTAATGGTGATATAGTGATATAATTGTGATGGGAATAAAAGCTGACTGCCGCTGGAGTCCCCAGGACTGAACATAGGAAGCTTCGGTATAGTAGGTAAGATAGAGGCATAGTCTGAGGCAGTGAGGGACCAAATAAATGAACAAGTGTGAGCAGCAAAATTAGTCAGACCAGTAGGACAAAGCAGGCATCGACCATTCTGCTAGGCTTTTTGTGGCACAGAAGGCCTATTAAGATTTACCAGGGGTGCATAAATCTACCAGCACCTCCAGAGTGCTTTCCGGAGTAAGGGGGTCCATACCAACTTCAGCCCTGTACTTCATCTAATAACAAAGGTGTAAATCAGAGTTGAGCTGACATCTCTGCAGAGGCTCCTTCAGGCAACAAGGCACCAAAATGGACATTCAACTTAGGTTGGCACCTGATAATGGAACCTGCACCGACCCAGACTTAAATTTACACTACATGAACATCACATATAAAAAAAATATAAGAATGCTAAAATGAGCAGGTAGCTGGTCCTTCTCAGAGATTTAGGCGAGCCGTCACTCCTACATTACATTGGGGTGGGCAATATAATATATATAATATATATATGGTGCCAGTCCATCACAGGGTGAACACTCACACATAAACACACACTCGATCCACCCATGAGGTACACAGGGAGGGACAATTATGCTTCAGATTACTTTCAATGTAGGAATTTTTGGACCTTGTCATTTATGATAACGACAGCTGATCTAATGAAGCTTAACGATTGCAATTATTTTTGAATATGTTTACATAAGGACCTACTGTTACCCTGTGCTTTGTCCCTTTAAATCAAGCAGAACGTCCATCAAATGTGTTTCTGTTTGTGATGGACAAAATAACCCACCGATAAACACACCCTGGTTCCGTAACTGGAGGTAACTGTAATCCAATCACCAGAAGTTACGTCTTCCTTCAAAACTACCTGCACTCATCTTCACTTGCTCAGAAACCTGACTCTCTGAAAGCTGAGGACCTGCTCTCTGAAACCTGAAAGCTGATTAGCCGCTCTCTCTTTATGGTCCTGAAAGCGGAAATCCACTCTGCCATGCCAAGCTCTGTGCCAATGTGTGAGCCCAGTCTGAGAAAACTGAGAAGCAGCCATTTACTTCAAGAGGGAAACTTCAGAGCATAAATTCTTGTGCCGGAAAGAGTGATGCTTTTCCATATGAAGTTGCAGAGGCTCACAACAAAGAGCCTAACAGCAAGCAAAAGCAAGAAGAATCCTCCACTTGAACCTGGAGCAACCAACAGCAACAACTCCCCGAGACATCAAGCATCATCCTTAAAGACTTTCTATTGTTAAACTCTTTATTTGCACCAAAAGAAATGAAACTTTAAATAGCCAGCCATAGTTTCTGTCTCATCCGTCTTATATATCGGTTGTCATACATGTGCGTGAGACAGTCACTTTCTGGGGTCATCGGTGGTAAGCACTACCACCCTGGAACACCAGGGAGTGTGATTGCTGACTCCTCTGTCCCTTTAATCACCTGCAGCTCAGAGAAGACGCCCACTGAGGGCAGCTGACTCCGCCCCTTCCTGTCCACAAGCTGTAAAAGGCAGGGCACCCTCAGAAGGAGGCGTCTTATTCAGGAGATTAGCCACTCGCTCCGCAGAGCTCCAACTCTGAAGCCTGATCACTCTCCAGAGCCTTCAGAATACAGCTTATGGCTACAGTTTGCTTTTGTTTATTTACCACACCATCAAGCGCTAGTTATAATTAACTTTTCGTGCTTAAATGATTGAAATTTAATTTATCTATTTGTTAACTTATTGCACAGTCTCATGAGCCAATTCAGGGCACATTCCACTACATGTTGTAGTTAGATAACTGTGTATGTGACAAATGAAGAATCTTGAATCTTAATTTGAGCCAACTTAATTTTTTGAGTAAATGGGGTGGTCTGGTTGGCATGCCAACGTTTCGTCTTGACTCCTCTGTTACTCTTAAACAATGAAACAATATATATGTTCAGTTATCATATTTCTATAATCCTCGTGTTTATCAATACAATGTATTATTCTGTTTCTTTAAATCATGTGTATCGGCAAGTCATTAACTGAGAGAGGGCAAGACCCCCATCATCCATTCCCATTGAATGTAATAAAATTTACTTGCCATTTTCTATAGGTTCCTTCAATGCAGATAATCTGTGAGTGATATTATCAGCCTTACTCCAAACAGAGAAATTTTGTTTTGTGGACCACCAGGGGGCGCAGTGCCACCAAAACCCAAAACAGGTAGGCATGAGACACAAGTTCAAGTCACACACATTTTTTATTTTTCTTTTTTCCTCGTAGGAAACACTTTCCCAAGTTTCCCACAAGCACAATACAATCTCTTATGTCTTTTTCCCTTTCTCTTTTCCTCCTCCAGTCCTCCGGACAAGCTTCGTCTACTCCCACCTGACTCTGGCTCCCAAAGTAGTGGCTATCTGGTTCCTTTTATAAAGGCACCCAGAAGTGCTCCAGGGGCTCGTTGTTCTATTTTGGCAGCACTTCTGGATGTGGCAGAAGAGCTGCCCATAAGGGCTCAGCAGCAGCTGCAGCACACTCTGGAGGTGTCCATAACATGGGCTGTAACACACTCCAAGTGCCATGGAGCCCTGTGGCAGTCTGAGGCACCACTGCAACCCAGGGGGGCTGCCACCTAGTGCTCAGGGGGAGGTAATGCTCTGGATATGCTCCCTCCCTCGGTCCTTCTAGCGTGGAGGCTTCCCAACCAGGCAAAGGCCCTGGCCATCTGCCACAGATTGTCTACCACAACACCATTTATGGACATTGCCAATTTGTTGCCTGGTTGCTAGCACGCACCAAGTGGTTGCTAGGGGTGTGTCACCAGGGGTCACATCAGATTGTATCATCAGCACTACAGCTTTAGAAATCTGTCCCATAGACCCTTCAGTCTTCAACGTCTGTGGATATCTAAGAAAATCATATGCAATTCTGTATTTGCGTTTTTTTGGTTGTTTCAACACTATTTTTGATTTTGTCTGTGACTTTGCATTCTTCTCTTATTCTGATGAAAGTACTACAGATTTCTCAGTACTGACCTAAGCCTGCACAAATTGAATTCTTTCTGTTTAAGCCACAGTCTGCTTGCCTTGCTGCTGGCCTCACACCTTTGGCCAGAAGGACTTTTAGTCCGAGCCTCTAACTACAACAGGTATGAGATGTGCTCTGTAAAGCTACAATTCCCAGGCATTTATACGGGGGTCTTTATAGCATAAGTGGTAAAAACAGCACAAATAAGTTTGGGTGCATTCAGGACCTGCGGCCGCTGCTCCCATTCCAGAGCCGTCTGCTGTATTGCCTTTAATAATCCACTCCTGTAACAGTTACTTTCAAGGATATTGACATTATTTATTAAACCGGCATCTCTGCCATGAAATGTTAAGGTTAACTTCCCATCCAGGATTCTGCAAGATGCATTGTAAGTTTGGCCTTGGCCATTTTTAACTTGGGATCAATAAAATGCACAATGCAAGGTTCTCTCTGAAGGAACGCCTACAAATTAAAGCTCCAGACTGTTCACGCTGTCGGTGGCTTTCTTTCTTAAGCAGGTCTGTGATTAACATAACTGTTGTTATTCACCCTTTCTTTACCTTTTTATTTTCTATGTTTAAAAAAAAAAGGGTTCTACTGCAGAATATTCTCATTTTACATCTTATATAAATGCCAATCTCATGGTGAATCCCTTGGGGTTATTGTCAAGGAGCTGTTTCTGTCATTGTATCTATAAACATGCATATCAATGATACAAACCCCAGGTATGCTTACTTGGGGAAAGGCTGTGGGTTTGATGACGTGCAAAGTGTCCGCCTGTTTCTCCCTGTCTTTGTATTTCTCGTCAGCAAATGGAACTGGTGTGAACTCTTTTAAAGATTTTATCGCCATACATTGCCCCATTTGGATGAGCTTTGATCTCTGACTAACTGTAGGTTCTCGAAGTCGAAAAAGGATAAGTCTGGATGTACAAAGGGAAGATAAGGAATTCTCTCTTCTAAAATGCATGTCTGGGCACTTCTAGTACTCCTGACTTTATTGTTTTTATCCATTAATCCATCCATTATCCAACCCACTGAATCTGAACACAGGGTCACGGGGGTCTGCTGGAGCCAATCCCAGCCAACACAGGGTACAAGGCAGGAACTAATCCCGGGCAGGGTGCCAACCCAGCACAGGACACACACAAACACACCCATACACCAAGCGCCAATTTAGAACCGCCAATCCACCTAACCTGCATGTCTTTGGACTGTGGGAGGAAACCGGAGCGCCCGGAGGAAACCCACGCAGACACGGGGAGAACATGCAAACTCCACGCAGGGAGGACCTGGGAAGCGAACCCGGGTCTCCTAACTGTGAGGCAGCAGCGCTACCACTGCGCCACCTCATTGTTTTAATACCTTTATTTTATTGTGTTAATGTATGTAATTTGGACACTGATTTTAATTTTGCCATTAACTCTTTGAGGGCTGAATATTTTTTCCAAAAAACACAAAGCAATGGTTTCACACAGAAATGAACATAAGGCATCTGTTGCTGTGTGCTGTGGCTGCCAGTTCACTAGGAATGCGCAGCAGGCTGGTTGCCAGGCTGTCTTCGTGGTGCGGGGGTGGCAGTGGCGGTCACGGTGTGTCACAATCTGGTTTGTACTTCTCGTCACTGTAAGTGGCGGCCTACCCAGGCGAATGTTGCTCTAGGCGTGTCAGCTACACGGACACCTGTTCAGCACCACAATCAGCTGATGCTGGTACCTCACATTCATTTTCGATCACTTGTATCAAAACTGCAGTTCGACAAGTCAGAGTCCAATTCAGCGATAATGTGCAAAACATCGTCCACGGAGTATTTTGCTTTACGCATTCGCCTTGTTCTCTCGCCAGAAGTCAATGGCATTTTTGCCGCTGTTTGTGTGTCGCTACTCACGCAAGTGCAGGGAATCTCAGTCAAACCAGTGTAACCAACTTTCATCCTAGCAAAGAGAGTCCTACTAAAACATAGCGGCAGGTTTTGTCTCCATCTACAGTTGTTACCACTGTCAACATCTCCTGGTGACAAAAGTCGACATCTGCCCTGAAAGAGTTAATAAGCTTTATTTGTTGTTTTTGACATCAATAAAATAAAGATTACAAAAAGAATTGTCAATTATTGTATTGATTATTGCATGCTAGTCAGATTTCCCCTTGGGATCAAATGATGTTCTATCTATCTATCTATCTATCTTATATAGTGCCTTTCATATCCATCCATCCATCCATTATCCAACCCACTATATCCTAACTACAGGGTCATGGGGGTCTGCTGGTGCCAATCCCAGCCAACACAGGGCGCAAGGCAGGAAACAAACCCTGGGCGGTGCACCAGCCAACCGCAGGGCACACACACAAACACACACCAAGCACACACTAAGGACAATTTAGAATTGCCAATGCACCTGACCTGCATGTCTTTGGACTGTGGGAGGAAACCCACGCAGACACGTGGAGAACATGCAAACTCCACGCAGGGAGGACCCGGGAAGTGAACCAGAGCAGCGCTACCCACTTCACCACCATGCCGCCGCCTTTCATATCTATCTATCTATCTATCTATCTATCTATCTATCTATCTATCTATCTATCTATCTATCTATCTATCTTCGTGATTAATGCTGAAAAGCTATAGCCCCTTTTACTGTGGACACATGCAGGATCTCAGCCTTTTTGGTTTATAGTCTAAATATTCAGCTCTGATGAGTATTCTTAAATAGTTAGGTTTTTAAATCAATGTCAGACATGTTAAGTTACCTAACCTCTGAGGTTTTATTCTGAAACACATGCTAAGGAAAAGTGCTTAACCTCTGAGGTATTGTATGAAATATTATGTACATGACACATACTTAGAGAGCTACTTAACCCCTTGAGGTTTTATTATGAAGTACACGCTACTTAAACAGAGCTTAACCAGTGAGGTTATGTACGAAAAGCTAACTTATGGCCATAGCCAGATTGCTTTCTACATTAGGCTGTTCAGATTGTCGTCATTTCGAAACAGGACACAGTTCACTAATCCAACGAGTGTGCTAGACACAAATACAATTGAACACCCAGGGGGAAATGAATCTGTCTTTTTAATCATAAACCCTGATGGAAAGTAAGAAGATACACTAATTGATTTAACACCTGAATTGTTTGGAAAAGTGATATGTGTGAAATTTGGGAAGTTTGAGTTTGAAAGTTTTTAGCCAAGGTGTATGTAAACTTATGTAAGACAAGGTAATTTAGATATTACAGTAATGTATTACTAATTAATCTCATAAAGACAAACTGGGTCTTTTAGACTAACATCAACAATTTGGAGTCGGATTAATAGTCCACATTCATACTTGTTAAGATTAGGGTGCCCTTCTAGAGCAAAGAGGGTGTTATGCCTCCCAAAATATTCCACAAGCCAAGCCAGGCCTTCCTTGCCTACATAGAATTGTCCACATCCCATACTGTCTGAACTCTAAGCTCCACAGGAAGGCTTTGGCCTACTTTGGCCCAAAATGAGGAACTGGCTTTCAAAGTTTAGAAAAATCTCTTAAATGTCCTGAAAATATAACATACTTCTAGGAAAAGAAATACATGAGAATATGTATTCAGAAATTCTCAAAAAAGGGCAATCCTTGGTGAACAAGCCTCAAAACACAAAACGAAATATCAAAAACCAAAAACAGAAGCAAAAAGGCCAATAAACCAGAAAATCCAAAACCTACTGTCAATGTGCTTAATGAACTTCATTGAACCACTAAAGGATCTCCTCTCAATCCTCGGAAGATAAAGGCTGTGGGCGATCCATCAGAAGTGACATCAGGGTGGTCCCACCTCTTTGGGTTTCACCCACAAAATACACGAAATAGCTAATTATGCACAAAGTGTAAATAATAAAAACACAGAACAATATTAATAAAAATACATAATTAAAATAAATAAATTTGCTCAAAGAATTTCAATAGACCTCTGAAGGACGGCCTCTCAGCCATTATAAGATAAAGGCTGTGGGAGGTCCTTCAGTAGTGACATCAGAATGGCCCCGCCTCTTTGGTTTACAGCCACAATATATAAGGAAAATAAGAAAACAACTTAATATACATAGGTCATAAATAATAAACCTAGGTGGCCAATTCTGATCCTGGAGAGCCGCATTGACTGTAGGTTTTTATTTCAACTCAGTTGTTTAATTATTCAAGATTCAAGAATATTTATTGTTATTTCATCCATATACCGTAGTACAGCATACAGTGAAACGAAACATTCGTCCAGGACCATGGTGCTACATTGAACACAGGACAATGAAGAATCCATGACACGTAACATAAAGAGGTGCATGTGAGTCAAATGTGCAAACATGTGCAACCATGTGCAACATTGCAGAGTAGAGCACATATATCAGATATCAGATCGGTCCATGAGTGTTCAGGAATCTGACTGCTTGGGGGAAAAAACTGTTACACATTGTAGTGGTAAGGACCCCAATACTTCGGTACCTTTTTGCCAATGGCAGGAGTGTAAACTGTGAGTGTGAAGGGTGTGTTGGGTCATTCACAATGCTGTTGGCTTTGCGGATACAGCGTGTGGTGTAAATGTTTATTATGGAAGGAAGAGAGACGCCGATGATCTTCTCAGCTGTCTTCACTATCAGTTGTAGGGCTTTACGATCCCTGACCGTGCAATTTCCAAACCAGACAGTGATGCAGTTGCTCAGGATGCTCTCTATGGTTTCTCTGTAGAATGTTGTTAGAGTAGCTGGTGGAAGATGGGCTTTTCTACACAGGAAGTAGAGCTGCTGTTCAGCTTTCTTGGCTAAAGAGCTGGTGTTGTAGGACCAGGTGAGGTTCTCTGCCAGGTGGACACCCAGGAATTTTTTGCTATTGACGACCTCCACAGTTAAGCCGTCAGTGTTCAGTGGCAGATGGTCATTCTTAGTCTTCCTAAAGTCAACAATCATCTCCTTTGTTTTGTCTACATTCAGAGACAGGTTATTGGCTTTTCACCAGTCCGTTAACCGCTGCACCTCCTCCCTGTATGCTGAATCATTGTTGTTGCTGATGAGACCCACCACAGTCGTGTCATCGGCGAATTTTATAATGTGATTAGAGCTGTGCGTTGCTGCACAGTCATGAGTCAGCAGTGTGAACAATAATGGACTGAGCACACAGCCTTAAGGGGCTCCAGTGCTCAGTGTGGTGGTTCTGGAGATGTTGTTTCCAATCCAGTTACAAAGGGAAATGTTCAGTCCCAGCAGGCTCAGCCTTTCCGTCAGCTGCTGAGTCTACCATTTCAGTTCATTCTTAAATCACAGATTTTCTTTTTCCTTTCTAATAATTCATGTATCATCCAAGTAATTTGAAGCCTAAAACGGATGAGTGATTTTCAGTTCTTCACTTTCTCTTCAGTTTCCATCTGAGTACTTAATTAAACCAAATAGTACATGATGAATACACATGGGTAGAAATGGAGACAAGCTAGATGGAGAACTGTTGGTTCCTTTGTCATTTGCATCTCATTGCTAATAAAGGAGGCAGTTAAAACAATGAATACAGCTGTTTAAGACTAAAATTAAGGGTACAAAATGTTAATAATTGAGACAACTAAAATGAAGCAAAAAAATGTCACTTGAGCAATAATTTTGTCATCAGCAATAAATAGCAAATAAATTAAATGAAGTTAACTAGTACCAAAAACTAGTCACTAATTAAGAAAATGGTGCCACACACATGCGCATGTCATGCAGTCAAAGGACTCAAATGAGGGTAATTCCATGCCGAATCAGTGGGTGGCGGAGTGCACTAACCGTTTCTCTTTTCTCCTGCAAACCATTCCGCCTGGCCCCGATGACCTCACTTCCAGTTCCGAACTGTGAAGACACTATTTGCAGTACCTAACCCCGCCCACTATAATGACCTCACTTCCGGTTCCAGCACAGATGACACCACTTCCGGTTCCGGGCCCCCGATGTCCTCACTTCCTCTGCCAGACTTTAAAATCACCATTTTGTCTGAAATAAATCAGTTCTGTCTTGAACTCCGTTTTGAAAATCTATTTCTTTGCGTCTTGCTGCGACCAACCTACAATATACAGGATGGCTATTCCAAAACGTTTTGTGGCTTTTGGTCCTTTACTCTGACAATGGTTAGAATGAAGACCTGTATCCACTGTGGTTCTCCAGGATCGGAGTTGGCCACCCCTGTAATAAACAAACAAGACAAAATTAATAAAATTGCATAATTACAATAAACATATGCTTAAACATAAACAAGTAAGACAGAAAAAGAAAATCAACAGAAGCCAGAGAACACCCCCTGCCCTAAAGCCTGACACTATTCTGTTGTTGTTTAGGAGACGTGAGGCTGTAGTGACGCTGGATGAGTTGAAACCTAACGTCTGACTAAACTCATGACATAGTTAAACACCTACTCCATAATCAAAGATGGAGATGTCACGGTATTTGGGAACCTTAGAAACAGTTACTGACCATCATCTTACACCATGTTTTTAGACTAAAGAAAAATCTAGTTGGCCTAGATCAGGGGTGACAAACTCCAGGCCTGCAAGCTGGATTCTGGACCTTGGACCTTTATAAAGTAGTCTGCTTTATCAATGTCTTAAGTTTGTTTCATACAGCCCATGATGACAGTTAGTTTTCTCAATGATCTCCTCCCATATATAGATTGTATCCATATATAATTTAGCCAAATTACATTTATGATGGGAATGCAAAACTTTATTATACAACTGTCAGCCATTCCCTTTTAGCCACAGTCAAAATACTAGTCTTGTCTCAGTGCTCCTTCAATTCCTATTAACATTTCCTTTACTTATCTTTTGTTACCGTGTCCTGCATCTACTACAATTTTTTCCTAGATTTCTGACATGGTAGCAAATCTTCTTTTCTTTTGTCTCGATTTTAATTCAGGAACCAAAAATAAGTCACAAGGAGTAAGATCTGGTGAATACAGGAGGTGTGAAGCAACAAACACATTGATTTTAGTGAAAACCCCTTAGACTGACGATGCAGTATGTTGAGGAGCACAGACACCTCAGCAGTTTAGTGTAATGGTGCTCATTAACAGTCTGTACACAGGAAACAAACACTTTATTAACAAGTCCACTAATGTTGAGAAATCTGATCATTATTGTGCTGATGTGCCATATGACCTGACACCCTTTCTCAGGTGGAAGCAAACAAAAGTCGCATGCACGATGGTAGAAAAAATGTTGGAAATACACATCTCAGTCAACTCAGCATAATGCAACTTGGCAGACTGCAGACATACCATTCTTAGCGACAGAGTTGATAACTTCACCCTACTCCAATGCTTTTGACTGATTTTAGGGATTTTTGGGTCCCCACTCATATATCTGACATCACAATGCATCTCCAGTTTCCGATCCCATTTATCTGGGCAGCACATCACACTGCAGCTTTGTTAAAATAGAAAATGGCTGCCCGTAATGAACCCAACAAGAAAAATTGAAAAGGATCGGACGACGTTATCTCCCATCCAACTTCTGTTATGGACGGCATTCTGTTTTTTCACTCCAACCCTGGTTACTCTTTTAGAGTAGAATGACAGATAGATAGATAGATAGATAGATAGATAGATAGATAGATAGATAGATAGATAGATAGATACTTTATTAATCCCAAGGGGAATTTCACATAATCCAGCAGCAGTATACTGATACAAAAAACAATATTAAATTAAAGAGTAACAAAAAATGCATGTAAAAGCAGACAATAACTTTGAATAATATTAACGTTTACCCCCCCTGGGTGGAACTGAAGAGTCGCACAGTGTGGTGGAGGAACGATCTCCTCAGTCTGTCAGTGGAGCAGGACGGTGACAGCAGTCTGTCGCTGAAGCTGCTCCTCTGTCTGGAGATGATCCTGTTCAGTGGATGCAGTGGATTCTCCATGATTGACAGGAGCCTGCTCAGCGCCCGTCGCTCAGCCATGGATGTCAAACTGTCCAGCTCTGTGCCTACAATAAAGCCTGCCTTCCTCACCAGTTTGTCCAGGCGTGAGACGTCCCTCTTCTTTATGCTGCCTCCCTAGCACACCACCGTGTAGAAGAGGGCGCTCACCACAACCGTCTGATAGAACATCTGCAGCATCTTATTGCAGATGTTGAAAGACGCAAGTCTTCTAAGGAAGTATAGTCGGCTCTGACCTTTCTTACACTGAGCATCAGTATTGGATGTCCAGTCCAAGTTATCACCCAGCTGCACTCCCAGGTATTTATAGGTCTGCACTCTCTGCACACAGTCACCTCTGATGATCACAGGGTCTATGAGGGGCCTGGGACCTCTAAAATCCACCACGAAGCTCCTTGGTTTTGCTGGTGTTCAGTTGTAGGTTGTTTGAGTCGCACCATTTAACAAAGTCCTTGATTAGATTCCTATACTCCTCTTCTTGCCCACTCCTGGGGCCTCATGTATAAACGGTGCGTACGCACAGAAATGTTGCGTAAGAACTTATCCACGTTCAAATCGCGATGTATAAAACCTACACTTGGCGTAAAGCCACGCACTTTTCCACAGTACCTCATACCATGTCGTACGCAAGTTCTCCGCTCGGTTTTGCAGACTGCCGGCACCCAGCGTCAAAGCAGTGCTACTGTTCCTGTGTGGTTACACCTTATTTTCCTGACGCGGCATTATAAATACACTGAAACTAACCGCATATTGTTATTATTGTAACGCATCTGATTGTAATTAACTTGTAACAATATAATGGCCCAGGGAATAGCCATAGCATTCCAAATACCATAACTTCTTTAGCGTTGTTACTCTCACTTCTCCTTCTTCTTCTTTCAGCTCCTCCCATTAGGAGTTGCCACAGCGGATCATCTTTTTCCATATTACTCTCACTGCACCATTCGGAGTATTTATATCACTGTATCTGAGTGTGAATCACAGCAGCAGCTGATCGGAAAGAGAATTATCAGTATACAGCTTCAAGGACATGCTGTCTCAGCCACTGCAAAACGTTTTAAAGCCTTTCCTGTACGGACCTCGCGGTTCAGAAACAGTTTCATCCCAAGAGCTCTAAACGCACTCAATCAATTGCACCTTGTAGAACTGTTTGTACTAATAAGTACAATCACCCCACTGTAAACTTGCACTACAGTTATAATATCGCACAACCTGAGCCACTTTATAAAGCGCGTATTTACATACGATGACGATATCATTTTTAAGGTGAAATGCAGCAAAATATGTTTATTAAATTATACAGATAAAACTTTAACTTCATTTAAATAATCTGTATTCTTCACTGGGAGTGTCGTGAAGGATAGAATAATTAAATATGTACTACGAAGATATTTCAATGTTCCTTAAACGTTTTGAATAATCGGCGCTAAGCTTACAGATGGCTTAACTTCTATTACAGAGCTGATTGTGTGGTGATTGGTTACTTGGGGAAAGAAAAGCAAGGACTGCAGTGGCGGCTACGCCAATATATATTGAATATAAAACAGAAAGAGAAAATAACAACACAGCTAAAAACGCAGCGACAAATTTCGGCAAAAGTTAAATGCTTGTGTCATGAGCACGAGGCGGCTATGCAGTGTCTGCAACGGACGTGGCCATCCACCGTGCATAAGCTACCTTACTGACATTGGCGGGCGAAGGAGCCACCGATTCTTCCTCTGCCCAGGGCCGGCACAAGCCTAGAGCCGCCCCTGAGTACTCCTGCAATAAATAATTTCATCGAAGTGAAACACATTTTTAATAACGTGCTTTAACTCCTATCATCATAAAAATGATATCACGTATACATCTCCGTATTTTAGTTATTCAGAGAGCTGTAATATCACGAATGTAATGGATTCTGTGTCCTGTTGGAGAAAGAGAGCCGGTTTAAGAAGCACATAGTGATTCACACACATAGAGCACATAGAAGATCAAATACAAAACAAAGCATTTAACGTGCTACTTTAATTACGATGTGATTGGAGAATCTGGTTAATTAAACGATTTTAAGATGAAGTTTATGATGTTCTACTTTATTGACAAAATAAACTACGTGATTAAAGTGGAAATGTCGAGATTGAAGTTGACATTTCGTGCTTTTTCCCCACTGTGTGACTTTTTTTCTCTGTACCCTAATAAGCATTCATATGACACTCAGACGGTGGGCTACAACTCGCCTTTTCACGGCGACTTTGATATGTGACTTCTTTTTTATTTCCGGCACTGTGCGATTTTGTGAACGTGAGCTTTCAAGTTTCTCCAACACGCTATGTCACTCGATCAACTTCCTTTTGTTGATTATACCACGGTTTATTTGAACAAATAGTACGTTTTTCTTTGCCTCCACTTGGTATTCGCTGAAATTCTTATATTTTCCCCCGTGCTTTTCCCATTGTCTTTTCACAGAAGGCTGAGCTTAAGGGCGATTTATATTGATTTGCATATTCAAAGAGGCGTAATTCTGGGAGGAGTTGGGGCGTTACATAAAGCGCGTGCACGAGCGTTACTTTTCACGCTGATCGCGATTTATGGAGCGGAAGAACGTGGAAGTTGGAGTATGCACAGATTCCTGCATCTGGATTTTTCTGTGCGTAAGCACATTCCGGCTTTTGTGCCTACGCCATGTTATAGTGCGAGTTCTATGCACGCCGTTATACATGAGGCCCCTGATGTAGCCCACGATAATAGTGTCGTCAGCAAACGTTTGCATGTGGTAGGACTCCGAGTTGTATTGGAAGTCCAATGTATATAGGCTGAACAGGACCAGAGAAAGTACAGTCCCCTGCGGCACTCCTGTGTTGCTGACCACAATGTCAGACCTGCAGTTCCCGAGACGCACATACTGAGGTCTGTCTGTAATATAGTCCACGATCCATGTCACCAGGTGTGAATCTACTCCCATCTCTGTCAGCTTATGAATGGATTATTATTATTATTATTATTGAATGGATTGCTTCAACTTCACTACAGCCACCTTATAAGTACTGGGGGGGTGTCTGCTATACAGCAAAAGTTATGGCAAGGTCAAGCAGTGAGTTTGATGGAGGAAGTAATGTGGTAGGGCCTTAGAAAGGTTTATAAAGGAATGAATTACTTGATTGATTAATTAATTAATTAATTAATTAATTAATTAAGTACTTACCTGCTTAATTAAGTCCACTAAATAATTTGTAATTCATTAATAACATTTATATAACACTTATCTCGCTACTCTATATGCTTTACATAGACAGAAGGGAACCACTTCCACCACCAGCAATTTGTGGCATCCACCTCGATGATGTTGCAGCAGGCATTTTTGTGCAATGGAGACTGGGGATGATCCGGGGGCCAGAATGACCATGGGGGGCAATTTAGCGAGAACATTGGGAAACACCCAGCTTACAAAGGATGCCCTATCTATCTATTGTTTAGTACCTTTCACATCTATCTATCTATCTATCTATCTATCTATCTATCTATCTATCTATCTATCTATCTATCTATCTATCTA
>JANRMT010028174.1:35225134-35252075 GCA_026402145.1 Polypterus bichir lapradei | reverse complement strand
CTATCTATCTATCTATCTATCTATCTATCTATCTATCTATCTATCTAATTGTGACTTTTCTAACTATAAGTCTGAGACAGTAAGTGTTCCACTGACCATGCACTTTCCCTTATTTCCACTAGGTGTCATCAAGTACATGATTCCATTAATCAGACAATTAAAAGAGTTTTGACACAAACAGACCATCCTGCCCAGCACAGCTCTTCATTCCTATTGCCATAATTATCTTTTACCATATTTTGGCTATTCTCCCAGGGAACCCTGCTGGGTACAGCCCCACCTGATGAAGGATCTTTTATGACCACAGATAGCCAGGACCTCAGTTTTTATGTCTCTTCCTAAGGACGGCACCCATCACTGCACTGGGGCAGTGGGATCCACAGAGTAAACACCCCCTGCTGGCCTCACCATCACCTCTTTCAGCAGCAACCCAAGTTTTTCCTAGATGGTCTCCCATCCAAGTACTGGCTGGGTCCGAACATGCTTAGCTTCAGGTGGATGACCTGTTCTGAAGCTCAAGCGGTATGGCTGCTGACAAGGAAAGAACAGAGGTCATGCCATTGGCTTCTTGGCTACACTTAAGCCCATCCTTTTAGGGTGACTATTGGTGCTATGTTATTCCCATCAAAGCTGTCATTCCTTGAGTTGTGGGCCATTGTGTAAACTTGTGTATCCAGCTAGTTGGTCTGAGAGCTATCCCTGAGCACTACGTAGTCAGTGATCTATCATCTTATGTGATAGCCATTGCAAAAAATGGATAACATCATTATGTCATACAGTTCTGTCAAAGGCCTTACTACACCATATACTGGGGACTGATCAAAACAGTAGTGTCACCAAACTCCACTGCACACCTTCATTATTTCAGGGTGCAGTTGGAAGAAGGTAAGACATGTAAAACTGAATGAAACAAACAACTTACAGAAAATTAGAACACAATCGATGATGGACAATAGCAGAATGCCTTATAAACAAACCGTCCCATATGTTATTTTCTGAGTTCTGCTTTGACTTTGTTCTGTGCCCATGTGATAAACCAAGAGACAGAGAGCTTAAAAGCACAAAGAAATAAATGAATAAAAACAGATTGCCTCAGCGAGCTCTATTCCCAGGTAAATTATTTGTGAAACCAATTATTGTACGCATAACACTGACACATATCCAGTGACAACGGCAATGAATGGGATGCCTGTAGCACTGTGATACACGAGATAGAGGAAATCTGGAAGAACATCACATAAAAACTCATTTTAAGCTAATTGAACATTTTGGTTGTATAATGGTACACTGCAGAAATTGTTATCTTATTTGGGTTACTTCAGTGCATTGACATCTAATATTGCCAGTCCTACTGTAGAAGGATTGAAATTCTCATTAAAACAGAAAAAAAAACTCTTGAATTTGATTTAATTTGCTAATAAAACAGAGAGCCGAATGTTTTTGTTAAATTTGTCTTTTACAACATCTTCTCCAGTAGAGGTCAAATAAGTAAACACAGGGTCGTGCAGCAATAAAATAGTCATAATATATACAGTGATTATTTCTAGATGTGTAAAAATAACCTAAAAAGAAAATCTGTAGAATGTGGGAAGAAAAGCAGAAAACTCATGTAGACATGGTGGGAAATGTCCAAACTACACACACACTATTCAAGGAACATTTAATTATTCCATTTCTATTATTATTCTTATACTTAAGGCTTACTAGTGTGAGTACAAATTATCATCTTATTTAAAACACATTGCATTCCTGGTAGAAGTTGTCCATGAAACTGGTTAGATTAGAAAAGAATTTCAGACATGGAGAAGATCCATTTTTAAATTAAAAAAGTGCTCAGAAATGAAAATAATGAACAAAATAAAATGATGAACAAAAGTATTTAATCTGTCCAACCGGGCTTCTATTGATCTATTTATTATTGGTCACTCTCTATCTATCTATCTATCTATCTATCTTATAGTACCTTTCTTATGTATCTATCTATCTATCTATTATATAGTGCCTTTCTTATCTATCTATCTATCTATCATATAGTGCCTTTCATTATCTATCTATTATATAGTACCTTTCTTATCTATTTATCTATCTATTATATAGTACCTTTCTTATGTATCTTTCTATCTATCCATCTATCTATCTATAATACAGTGTCTTTCTTATCTATCTATCATATAGTGCCTTTCATTATCTATCTATCTATCTATCTATCTATCTATCTATCTATCTATCTATCTATCTATCTATAATATAGTACCTTTCTTATCTATCTATCTATCTATCTATCTATCTATCTATCTATCTATCTATCTATCTATCTATCTATCTATCTATCATATAGTACCTTTCTTATCTATCTATCTATCATATAGTACCTTTCTTATCTATCTATCTATAATATAGTACCTTTCTTATCTATCTATCTATCTATAATATAGTACCTTTCTTATCTATCTATCATATAGTACCTTTCTTATCTATCTATCTATCTATCTATCTATCTATCATATAGTACCTTTCTTATCTATCTATCTATCTATCTATCTATCTATCTATCTATCTATCTATCTATCTATCATATAGTACCTTTCTTATCTATCTATCTATCTATAATATAGTACCTTTCTTATCTATCTGTCTATCTATCTATCTATCATATAGTACCTTTCTTATCTATCTATAATATAGTACCTTTCTTATCTATCTGTCTATCTATCTATCTATCTATCATATAGTGCCTTTCATTATCTATCTATCTATCTATTATATAGTAACTTTCTCATCTATCTATCTATCTATTATATAGTACCTTTCTTATCTATCTATCTATTATATAGTACCTTTCTTATCTATCTATCTATCTATCTATTATATAGTACCTTTCTTATCTATCTGTCTATCCTTTCTGTCTGTGGAATCTCTGTTAGTCGATTACTCTGGTCTGGGGTGGGCGTGGTTGCTAGTTGCGGGTCGGCTTCATTCGTGGAGGGTCTCTGTGAGTATTTTCTCATTTTCTTTTTCTATCTTTTTTCCTATCAGTTTAGTGTACTGTATAAAGATTTTTTTACTGATTTACCATTTATTTAAATGTCTATTGTTTATTGTTAGTGGTTGTTGTAATAGTTGGCCACGTCCCGAGCAAAGCCTCCAGGGCTTAACCCGCAAAATTTTGAACATCTGTGCAGAAAAAACGGAATTAAGGTGGTTGTGGACTCAATGGTCTCTGTTGTGTTGTGTGTTGTTTAGGTAGTGAAAAGAGTTGGCTGTAAGAATGTGAAGTCGGCCTCTCGCATGAACAAAATGGTTGTGGTCTTTTTGAACGATGAAGCTCTGGTGCATACTCTGGTGCAGGAGGGGCTGGTGATAAACGGCTCACTAGTCCCGGTGCTGCCTTTATAGACTCCTGCTAAACGAGTTATAATTTCAAATTTTACACCTTTTTTGAAAAATGAGGTTTTATTAAGTGAACTTCATAGATATGGTGAAGTCCTGTCAGACTTTGTAATGATACTGCTTGGCTGCTGTTCTCCGGATTTAAAGCATGTCGTGTCTTTCAGGAGTACATGTTACTAAATAACTCGCATGAAGAGCTTGATGTGGCCTTGAAATTTAAAGTAGAGGGTTACGAGTATATAGTATTTATCACTACAGAACTAATGAAACACTTTAAGTGTGGTCAGACAGGGCACAAAGCCAGTCAGTGTAAGCGAAGTGAGACGACAGACAGCTCAGATATGTCGGGACTATCTGGTGAGCACAGAGAGCTCCATAACTGAACGTCAGACAATGAAGAGAATGATTATTTGCTTAGTGATTCAGAAATGGAAGATCTGAGTTATGATTCTGATGAGGCGGAAGGAGATCAGGGTGAAATAACAGTAGTACAAAGTATCACGGCAGACCTGGGACATGAAGCAGGGGAGCCGGAAATGTCCAGCCGAGACTCTGCGATGGAAATAAACCAGAGGTCTGAAATGGTTACGGGAGCAGCGGCAAATGCCAGGCAGATGTGTGAAATTAAAGGCAGAAAGAAGGCTGAAGTCGGCCATGAAGAGGAGGAGGAGGTGTCTAAAGTGGCACCAGGGGTCGAATGTTATAAAGATGACTCTGCTGCGCATCTCTAAAAGACACCCACCGAGAGTGCTGCCACTCCAGAGACGAGCCCAGGCGCCATGCCTTCTCAAGGGGGACAGACTGATATTCTGGGATTGAACTGCTGAGGACTACTGAGGTAAAGTCATTTTCTCTGATGAAACCCCTTTCCGATTGTTTGGGGCATCCGGAAAAAAGAAAAGGTGAGCGGCGCTACCATCAGTCCTGTGTCATGCCAACAATAAATCATCCTGAGACCTCTCATGTCACATGGGGCTGCTTCTCAGCCAAAGAGGTGAAGGGCTCACTCAAAATTTTGCCTAAGAACACAGCCATGAATAAAGAATGGGACCAAAACATCCTCCGAGAGCAACTTCTCCCAACCATCCAAGAACAGTTTGGTGACCAACAATGAACAATCCAGCATGATAGAGCACTGGGCCATAAGGCAAAAGTGAGAACTAAGTGAACAAATCATCGAAATTTGAGGTCCATGGCCAGGAAGCTCCTCAGACCTTAATCCCATTGAGAACTTGTGGTCAAGGTGGGTGGGCAAACAAAAACCCACCAATTCTAATAAACTCCAAGCATTGATTATGCAAGAAAGGGCTGCCATCAGTCAGGATTTGGCCCAGAAGTTGATGGACAGACAGCATGGCAGGGCGAATTGCAGAGGTCTTGAAAAAGAAAGAAGGGCCAACACTGCAAATATGGACTATTTGCATAAACATAATGGAATTGTCAATAAAAACCTTTGAAACTTATGAAATGCTTGTAATTCTACTTCAGTATACCACAGAAACATCTGACAAAAAGTCCTGAAAACACTGAAGTAGCAAACTTTGTGAAAACCAATACTGGGGCCATTCTCAGAACTTTTGGCCATGACTGTAGAGTACAGTGGATTCACAAAGTCTTCATACCACTTCACTTTTGACACATTTTATTATGTTGCAGCCTATTGCTAAAATCATTCAAATTTATTTCTTTTCTCCACATCAGGCATCACTCAATATTCCAGAATAATAAACTAAAAACAGAATTTTAGGAATTTTTGCAACTTTATTAAAAATAATACACTGAAATCTCCCAATGACATACATATTCAGACCCTTTGCTGTGACACTTGGCTCAGGTGCATCCGATTCTATTGATCATTGTTGAGATGTTTCCACACCTTGCTTGGAGTTCATCTGTGGTCAGTTGAATTGATTGGACAGGATTATTAAAGGTGCACACCTGTCTGTAAAAGGTTCCAAAGTGGACTGTGCCTATCAGAGCAAACACCAAGCCCTGAGGTCAAAGGCAGATCTTTAGAGGCAGGATTGTGTCAAAGCACAGTTCTGAAGAAGGCTACAAAAATTACTGCAGCATTGAAGGCTTCCATGAGCAGACTGGTCTCCATAATTCTGAAATGGAAGACGTTTGGAAGAACCACGATTCTTCCTAGAGCTGCCCACCCAGCCAAAGTGAGCAATTGTAGAAGGAATTCCTCAATAAGAGAGGTGACCAAGAACCCAATGGTCATTCTGACTGAGCTCCAGAAGATTTGTGTGGAGAAGGGAAAAATTTACACAAGAACAACCATCATTGGAGCTTTTCTTTATGGCAGAGTGGCCAGATAGAAGGCTCTTCTCAGTAAAGGACACATGGAGTTTTCAAAAAGGGACCCAAAGGTCTCTCAAGATTCCCTAGTCTAATGAAACCAAGACTAGCATCATGTCTGAAGGAAACCAAGCACCCATCATCGCCTGTGCAATACCACTCCAATGGTAAGGCATGATGATGGTGGTGGTGGTATCAGACTGTGAGGTTGTTTTTAATGGCAGGACAAGACTAGTCACAGTTGAGAAACACCTGAAAAGAGCAAAGCACAGAGATATCCTTAATAACAAAAGCATCTACAGAGACCTCAAACTGGGCCAAAAGGTCCCTTTCTAATAGGAAGAAGCAAACACAGCACAGGAAAGGCTTAGGGACAACTCTGGGAGTCGGTTTGAATTAAAATCAGAAATCTCTGGAGAGACCTGAAAATAGCTGTCCACTGATGGTCTTCATCCAGCCTGGCAGAGCTTGAGAGGCTTGTGGTGAAGTGAGGTCTGTGGCTGATTGGCATCTTTTAAATAAATAAGCACCTCATTTGCATCTTTTTGTGTAGGGGGCAGTTCCCGTGCGCGATATGGGAGCGGATGGCCCTGCACTTACTGCACAGATGCAGAATCGCCCGCGACCCTAACTGGTGCTGGGAGCTGCTGATTGCCACAGATGTGCCACGTTCCCAATTAAAATGGGAAGTGTGAGGAGGGGGAAAAGGAAAAACAAGAAGAGAAGAGAATCAAAAGAAAAAAATGAAGGTTAAAGGAAGAAGGAGGGAGATGAAGGCAGGAGGCAGAAGGAGCTGATGCGGGCGTGCAAAATCAAGCTAGGAGAGCGGGCATGGGAGAGAGTAGGTAGGCAGTTGGGAAGAGAGGCCCTAGAGTGGAGTGTGTGGCCGACACTCAGAGGCAATTGAATGAGGTCACTCTGGTTAAGCAATAACCAGGAGCGGGAGTGACCGGGATTTCAGACAGCTCACTGAAGAAGAAAATGGGAGTCAAGCCAACGTGAGCGCCATGGACGGGGGGGACCCAAGCCTAGGTCCGGAGAGGGAGCCTTACTGTAGCCATGGGACGGCACGGTCCCGGACTTGTGGAACGTCAGCTGCATCTGTCGGTCGGGCGACTCCTCTGCTGCAAGGCCAGTATGGGATATGCAGGTGAGCTGCCAGAGAGAAAGAAGAATGCACCGGGCCTTTCAGAAAGGATAGTTTCCTCTTTTTAATGGACTAATTCATTCTGATTTTAACCTCCAGAGAGACATTTCTTCTTATAGATTATTTATTTATGGAACCTCTTGGAGCATTACACTTTTTGGACACTTGTTTGTGTTTTGCACCTTCCCCTTGCTTTGAATGGTGTCCTCCTTTGCTCAGCTCATCCTGGTCATGACTATCAACAGTGTCGATTTCAGGAGGCTCCTGGTGGCAACCAGTAGTGCAGAGCCGACCCGCATCATCACAAGGATGTGCAGAAACGAATAGCCAGAAATCTCCAAATCCTGTTGTGCAAAACTTGTCAGACGCAAAAAGACTGCAGGCTATAATCACCGGTAAAGGGGTTTCAGCCATATTCTGAGTAAAGGGTCTGTGTCAATGGGAAAAAGTGAGATATGGTGTCCCGCAGGGCTCAGTACTGGGACCTTTACTGTTTTCACTTTACATGCTTCCACTGGGATCTCTCATTAGGAAACATAATGTTAATTTTCACTCGTATGCAGATGACACCCAGTTATACCTTTCATTTAGATCAAATGAAGTTTCTCCAATGTTGTCTTTAATTAGTTGTGTTAGTGAATTAAAGGAGTGGATGGATGAGAACTACCTATCTATAAACACAGATAAAACAGAGAAGTTAATTGTTGGAGGGAATGACGCTGATCACAACAACATTCTGTCATCATTGAACTCAGTTGGAATCACCATTAATTTTACTGAATCAGCTTGCAATCTCGGAGTTATCTTTGACTTTAGCATGTCATTTAAAGCGCATAATGCAAAGTTGTCCAAATTATGTTTCTTCCATTTTAAAAATGTTGGGAAATTAAGGAGTTTTCTAAATAAGCAGGATTCTGAGAAATTAATTCATGCATTTATTTCTAGTAAGATTGACTACTGCAATGCGGTGCTCACTGGATGTTCAAACTGTTCTTTCATAATGTAAAGCACTTTGAGCTACATTATTTGTATGAAAATGTTCTATATAAATACATGTTGTTGTTGTTGTTTATACAGCCTCCAGTTAATCCAAAATGCTTCTGCAAGAATTATTACAAGAACAAGAAAATACGAACACATAACTCCAGTTCTTAAATCCTTACACTGGCTCCCGGTTAAGTTTAGGGAAGATTTCAAAATCCTCCTTTTAACATATAAAGCATTAAATGACCAAGGTCCAGCTTATTATGACTTACAAACCAGAGTGCACATTAAGATCTCAAGATGCCGATCTGTTTATGACTCCAAGAATTAATAAAATAACAGTGGGAGGTCGAGCTTTTAATTACAGGGCACCTAAACTGTGGACTGGTCTGCCTGCTACTATAAGAGATGCCCCTTCGGTCTCAGCTTTTAAATCCCAGCTGAAGACTCACTACTTCAGTTTAGTACACCCTGACTAGAGCTGCTGATTAACTGTACAGACTGCACCTCTGTTGTTGGTCATTAGATAGATAGATAGATAGATAGATAGATAGATAGATAGACACTTTATTAATTCCTAGAGAAAATTCACATACTCCAGCAGCAGCATACTGATAAAAAACAATATTAAAGAGTGATAACAATGCAGGTATAACAGACAATAACTTTGTATAATGTTAACGTTTAACCCCCTGGGTGAAATTGAAGAGTCGCATAGTGTGGGAGAGGAACAATCTCCTCAGTCTGTCAGTGGAGCAGGGCGGTGAAGCTGCTCCTCTGTCTGGAGATGATCCTGTTCAGTGGATGCAGTGGATTTTCCATGATTGACAGGAGTCTGCTCAGCGCCTGTCGCTCTGCCAGAGATGTCAAATTGTCCAGCTCCATGCCTACAATAGAGCCTGCCTTCCTCACCAGTTTGTCCAGGCGTGAGGCATCCCTCTTCTTTATGCTGCCTTCCCAGCACACCATCACGTAGAAGATGGCGCTCGCCACAACCATCTGATAGAACATCTGCAGCATCTTATTGCAGATGTTGAAGGATGCCAATCTTGTAAGGAAGTATAGTCGGCTCTGTCCTCTCTTACACAGAGCATCAGTATTGGCAGTCCAGTCCAATTTATCATCCAGCTGCACTCCCAGGTATTTATAGGTCTGTACCCTCTGCACAGTCACCTCTGATGATCACGAGGTCCATGAGAGGCCTGGGTCTCCTAAAATCCACCACCCGCTCCTTGGTTTTGCTGGTGTTCAGGTGGAAGTGATTTGAGGCGCGCCATTTAACAAAGTCCTTGATTAGGTTCCTATACTCCTCCTCCTGCCCACTCTTGAGGCAGCCTACGATTAGCACTAAAACATAAATCATATGATTGTCATAATTTATTACTAACCCTGACCTATTCTGTTTCTCTTCTCGGTACTCACATGTGGCACTTGGTGCCACAGCCCACCTGCCAAGTTGTTTTGCCTGCCTAACGTAAAGTCATCCCTGATGGAGGATCGCAGGAATCGTGAGGTAGAGGGGTCCTTTCATCGGATTGGCTGGCCCAGCACTGATTAAACTGTGTATAATGGCCAAATGGGGGAGGCAGCTTGATGGCTGAGGTCTTCAGGACTCTAAACAAATCCAAATCCTATTATGGGATATCATCTACTGTTTTACTCCATACTTTTTCATTTTTTATACTGTATTGAGGTTTTGTTCTGTGTATTATATTGTATTGTATTGACTCCCTTCTTTTTGACACCCACTGCACGCCCAACCTACCTGGAAAGGGATCTCTCTCTGAACTGCCTTTCCCAAGGTTTCTTTAATTTTTTCCCTACAATGGTTTTTCATGTCTACTTATAGAGTCAAGGCTGGGGGGCTGTCAAGAGGCTGGGCCTGTATGAAGCCCATTGCGGCACTTCTTGTGTGATTTTGGGCTACACAAAAATGAATTGTAATAGCCAACACGCAGCGTAGCATACGCCACATATTTATGTACTGATGGGTGAACACTTCCTGAAAGACACAGTTGTTCAAACGGGGTGGGTTTGAGGATATGACTGACTGTAAGTGAATGAAAAGATGGAACTTTGGAGAGAGCAACATACAATTGTCCGTGATTTAAAACTGGAGGACCGCCGCTGCACCCCCACCTCCCAGAGCGAGGGACGGGGCTGGATGGCGTCCCTCTAAGAAGTTGGGCGCCGACCGCTTGGGGGTCGCGTAACTATTTAGCAGGAGGGAGTCTCGCTCGTTATCGGAATTAACCAGATAAATCGCTCCACCAACTAAGAACGGCCATGCACTACCACACACAGAATCAAGATAAAGGTATCAATCTGTCAATCCTCTCCGTGTCCGGGCCGGGTGAGGTTTCCCGTGTTGAGTCAAATTTAGCCACAGGCTCCACTCCTGGTGAAGCCCTTCCGTCAATTCCTTTAAGTTTCAGCTTTGCAACCATACTCCCCCCGGAACCCAAAGACTTTGGTTTCCCGGTTGGCTGCCTGGCGGGTCATGGGAATAACGCCGCCAGTCGGCATCGTTTATGGTCAGAACTACGACGGTATCTGATCGTCTTCGAACCTCCGACTATCGTTCTTGATTAATGAAAACATTCTTGGCAAATGCTTTCGCTCTCGCTCGAATTGTTGATGGGCGGGGCCCTGTCGTGTGTATCCCATGGTTTGTCTTGCGTGCTGCTTCTTGCATGCCTTGGTCGGCTGCTTAGTGAAATATATACGTATTCTTGATTAATGAAAACATTCTTGGCAAATGCTTTCACTTTCGCTCAAAATGTTGGTGGGCGGGGCTCTGTTGTGCGTATCCCATGGTCGGCCGCTTAGTGAATTGTTGGTGGGCGGGTCCCTGTGACTTGGTGGGCGTGGCTCTGTCTTGTGTGAGTCTTGATTGCCATGGACTTAGTGAATTATATATATAGATTGTTTTATATTGTATTGTATCGTATATGTTTTGTTTTTTTTTTATTTTTAATAAATTTGCAAAAAAATTCTAAATTCCAGGATCAGTATTATTCTGCAGTTTTGAGTGTTGCCTGATGTGGGGAAAAATACATTTAAATGGTTTTAGCACAAGGATGCCACATAGCAGGGTCTAAAGTCACAGCATACAGCCCTGACCTACCTTGGTGAACCCAGAAAATTGCTGTGAAACCAACAGAGAGAGAAAAAGAGGGAAGGACTCCGTGCACAATGGCAATCCTGGCCTGCTCATAATGTAAAGAAAGACCTTAAAACCTTAAATCTGGAGCCTGCTGAAATATCAGACATGCCAGTGTGTTTAGAGTGTGTTTTTATATCAGCTGGCGCTGGCCTCTCTGTTACAGCAGCAAAATGATCACCGCGTGAATGAGCCTTTCACTTAAAATATGTTTCTTTATTTTTGAAACAAACAGCAAAATCCCTACAGACATACAGTCATCCACTACATTCTGCCTCAATAGAAGAGCCAAAAAAAGTGTAAGAAAAACTCCAAACGAACCAACAGATTTTCTTTGGGGTGACCTTAAATGCTCAGAAGCATTTTGATGAAGATGTAGCTGCCAGCAACTGCTGCCAGCAATGGAAGAAAAAAGAATGAGCCTAAAAATTAATTGATGGTGGGAAACCTTCCATCCCACACAAGCCAACTTTGATCATGAAATAAGTCTTTGCACAACCAGAAGTTTGATGTCAACGCAACATGGCAGTGGGCCGGTGTTTTAATAATATGCATCTGCTTTTGAGGCCGTGATTAGGGAGCACACAAAGACATAAGGGCTTCATGGAAATGAATACTGAAAGGCTGCTCATAAAAACACTACCTTGCAATTATCCTCCTTAATAAGTGTTTGCGCATCTGGATATTATGCCTCAAGTCATTTCAACAGATGGCACACCACAAATATTTGCAGTATTAAAATGCATCGTATTTTCCATTCCAACAGATGGCGCAGCACAAATATATTGAAACAAATTGCTCTGAGCATTGCTGCATGTGAGGTTAGGTCATGCCTTGTGAAGCCCCTTTCCTCCAAATGGATCTGGACGAAGCAGGCACATAAAATGGGCTAATGGAAGGCTCTGATATTTTTCTTAATTTCCAAAATAGACAGTAACATATTTGTAACACACAGGTTGAAAAAGGATTTAAATCTAAGTAATCTATGTTGACCTCAGCGTTAACATTTACAGTGCACCATCTGTTGGAACGTACTTTGTAATGCATGTAGTAAAAAAATACATTGCACTTGTCATCCCAACAGATGGCACATCAATGAACAATTGTAGTAATAAAATGCGTTACTACAAATGTTTGTGATGCACCATCTGTTGGTATGACAACTGCAATGTATTTTTTACTACATGCAAAGCTTTTATGAATCCCATACCAATTAACATGTGATAAAGTCTTATTCATTGCACCTATCATTCCAACAAATGGCGCATCACAACCATTTGTACAAATAAAAGGCAAAGTGCAAGGTGCAAAGTGTTTCAATGCTTTATTTTCAAAAATAAGGGCACAGTTAGTGCAGTGCCTCTTCATAATTACATAATCTAGTATAAAACAAGTGAAAATCATGGAGGGTAAAATGTCAAATAAATAACACAAGCCCCAATGTCTCTTTGGAATATATGGCTTATCTCCTTGGCTTATTTTACCAGGAACCTTGCAGCAAAAGGAGACACCCTTCCAAAGGTCCGGTCATCCTTTTTATCCGGGTACGAATTCCCACCGCCAGCTCCTCAGCATCTTTGGGACACCACCCTCTCAACCCCACTCACGTCTCCCTCTGGCAGTCCTTCAGCACCCACAATGGAGACTCTGAACGCTACTCCCCTGCATAGCAGTCCAACAGCTCCACACCTTCCTCTTCTGGGGTATATTTCTTACCACCTGCCTCTTTTCTTCTGGATCCTGCCTCTTCCTTCTGCCTTAACCCCTGCTTCTTCCCTTTCTTTTTCCCTTTTCTTGGGTGCAGGCGCTCCCCTTAACAAGACATGTTGCTTCAATGGAGAACAGCTGAGTCGACTGTAGACAATCAACCCGAGCTCCACACTGTACTCCACGTGACTGTGCAGTGGAGTGTCACACCCACACATGTCTGTTAACTTCAGTGTTAGGGGCGGGGCCACCATGAAAATCCGCTGAAGGACCGCCCCCAGCCTATATCTTCAAGGCAGAGAGTCAGGCATTCCAAACTGGCATCGAGACTTGTGAGTCCCTTTTCTTGATTATTGTGGCTCTGTTTTTGGTTTAGATTTTGGACTGACATTGTTAGCTTTGGAAAAACCAATATATGACAACTTTATGGGCTCTTTATCTCCCTGCTTTGTGATTACTTTTTTTATTTGTTAAATCCTTAACATTCAAATATCATTGTTTTCATTTTTTTGGTCCTGAAGACCAGGGGTTTATGGTAATCCTCTCTGCTACAGAGAAAGTGTGTCATATTTTTAAACTTTAGAATCCTGAACCCCATTTTGGGCCTGTGCAGGCCAATGCCTGCCTTTTGAGCTTGGAGTATGGCTTCCTGGGGTAAGTTTTGCTGTGGGCTTCCAGATGAGGAAAGTACCGATGTGGTTTAGGGTATTTCTTGGCCTGCACCATTTTTTGCGCTCTGTTTTTTGTGGCTATTTCATAAGAATTAGGTCACTATACAAAAACAAAAAACGAAAATTCAATTGGACACTCTACATTTGATAACCTGTTTTAACAGATTACAGTACTGACAGCAACAGGAAAGAGAAGTAAATCAAAGACAGCTTCAAGATAATAAGTACAAAAATAGTATTTTTTTAAATCAAGAGAGGACTACCTTGGTTCCAAACTTATAACAGTCCATCCCTAAGCAAACACATCCAAGGTAGGCCATTTTTTTATTGAGCTGGAAATAAATTCAGCCGAGGCAAACAGAGGTACAGTATTTACAGACAATGTTATGTTCTTCATCGATTTGCTCTTTACTGTGGTTAAATGCCAGATGAAAAAGAAACTCCTAAGAGTATTAGTTGGCAATGCACTTTTTTTGGAGTCTCTTTTTTTACTGAGACTAGGAAAGTAAGAGAAAAGAAAAGATTATTGAACGTCAATCAATCATCCTTTCATATTGCTGCTTGCGCAGCACACAATGTGAAAGGGCGTGATATCTGGAAACTTCATATACTTCCAAATATTGTGGGAGGGCAACAATGTGGAAATACAGCGGCTTAAGAAAATATTCAGACCCCTACACTTTCTGCAACCTTTTACGGTGCTGAAGATTTGATTTTAAATGGATACATTTGCCAGCTTTGAATAACCCATAATGATAGTAAAGATATGTTTTCAGAAAGGTTTGCAAATTTATTAAAATCAAAAACAGAAATCGTTCATCCCTATTCAGTATTAGGGGGTGGGGCCACCATGCCAATCACCTGAAGGTCCGCCTACAACCTGGCAGAGAGCCGGGCATTCCAAACCAGTACTGGGAGTTGAGAAGTTTGGAGAATTGTGAGTACTTTTGTCAGTTTTCTGTTTCTTGATTATTGCGGGGGGCGGCCCGGTGGCGTAGTGGGTAGCATTGCTGCCTTGCTGTTAGGAGACCCGAGTTAGCTCTCCAGGTCCTCCCTGCATGGAGTTTGCATGTTCTCCCCGTGTCTGCGTGGGTTTCCTCCCACAGTCCAAAGACATGCAGGTTAGGTGCATTGGTGATCCTAAACTGTCCCCAGTGTGTGCTTGGTGTGTGAGTGTGTGTGTGTGCCCTGTGGTGGGCTGGCACCCTGCCCGGGGTTTGTTTCCTGCCTTGCTCCCTATATTGGCTGGGATTGGCTCCAGCAGACCCCCGTGACCCTGTAGTTAGGATATAGCAGGTTGGATAATGGATGGATGATTATTGCAGCCCTATTTTTTATTTAAATTTTATACCAACAATCTTAGCTTTGGAAAACTATTATATGACAACTTTTTGGGCTCTATCTCCCTGTTTTGTGAATATTTTCTTTTATTTGTTAATAAAAGTGGGAGCTTAAGACCAGGGGTTTAAGGTAATCTTTTCTGCACAGAGAAAGTTTATGATATTTTTGAATTTTAGAAGCCTGAACCCCATTTTGGGCCTATGCAGGCCAAAGCCTGCCTTTTGAGCTTGGAGTGTGGCTGCCTGGGTTGGTTCCCAGATGAGGAGAGTACCGATCTGGTTTAGAGTATTTTAGGCCATTTAATTTCAAATGGATATATTTTCCATTTTTGAATTACCCATAATGAGGAGGAGGAAGTTGGGAGCATGCGTTGTTGGAGTGCCAGTTCTGCCACCAACCCACATGTTTTCCCTGTAAGATTAAGTGAAGTTGTGTTTTCAGAGGAGGAGGCTAGTTTTCAGAAAGGTTTGAAAATTTATTAAAATCAAAAACTGAAATCTTTCATTCCTATAAGTATTCAGTCCTGTGCTGTTGGCACTCCAAATTGTGCTCAGGTGCATCCTGTTTGCTTTAATTCTCCTTGAGATGTATTCAGAACTTGATTGGAGTCCACGTGTGGCAGACTGAACTGACGGGACATGGCATAGGATGGCACACTTCTGTGTATAGATAATCCTACAATTCAAACTGAATATCGAGACGACAAACAAGCCATGAAGTTCAAGGAACTCTCTGTGGACCTTTGCAATCAAACTGTGGTGAGTTGTTCCTAGAGTTTGCCATCAATTTCTTCTGGTTCTGACCTGGCGTTGTAAAGGCCGACCCCTTTCCCAGCCGGCAGCTACACCTCCAAGACCTGTGGCCTGGATAATCTACTGAGGTTGAATCTAAATATCAAGCCGTACCTCTAACAAATAAACTTTTTCCGCACAATCGACAGTTTAAATACAAGTACAACAGAAAAGCAGATATGTAAAATTAAACTGATTAATTGTATTAAATGAAACAACAAGAAGAAATATGCAAAATAAATAAATAGAAAAATATATATATATATGTAACCCTCCACCACAGCAACAACGTGACACCACCATATATAAATACAACAAAACCTCCCTTGCCCCTGTAACATATAACAAACAACGAATAACAACAATGAATGATAAACGGAATGAATGATCGTGAATTATAATCCGGTTATAAAAACTGTCCTGCAGACTGATGACTGTATGAAAGATAAGTGAGTTGTTTGAATTTCCCGGCAAACGGAGCAACCTCACCGTGATTCCTTGGCGCGTGGTGGATGATGATCCGACCCCGGGGTCTCTGCAGATGAGGGATGGAAGACAGTCCGGCGGAATGAAAAACAAACTAAGGTAAAAGCGCGATGTGAAAAAACAGCAAGTAAGTTGCTTCGTGGTTCTGAAAAAATGGTCTCCTTACTCCTCCTTGTTTCCTCCTGATTGCTTAAATAGACCTGTGCTGGATGTAATTGAATGATAGGTGACAGGTGTTTTCCAGGTTTGGGGCTGCGGTTTCCTTCCATCATCCGTCCCCCTTTGTATTTACGGGGACGACATTTACTGACGCACACAAACAGCAAACGGGACGATGGAAACAAGACACACTCAGTACTAACATTTGACACTATTACTATGTAGCCCCGCTACAGTGTTCTCTTAACACACATGATAAAACAGGTCCTTCTCTACATGTATTAACAGGTACATGAACTTTTGACAAGAGGGATGTCTAGACTTTTCTTTAAATGTATACATTTGTAGCCACTGCCAGGTGTTCAGATTCTCACTGTTTTCAAAAAGTGTGATTTATTTATTTTTTTCTGGACACTAAGAAAGCATGCACCCTAGTTCAGCACACACATACCCATCCACCAGAAACAATCACACTGAGATAAATTAAATCAAATTAAGAACATAATAAATAAACGAGGAATGAAGAAAAAAATATACAAAGAATGCGATCGTTCAGATATCCACCGGAATAAACCCTGATTAACATAATTAACAAATGACGAACGCACACACAAACACAGTCTAAAGCACAAGTGTAGATGATAATGATGAAAAATGCCTATATGAACAGTCGTTTGGTGAGAATGTGAATTAAAGGTCCAGGGGTGATCTGTAATGGATGGAGCGCCGTGCCAAAGAGAAAATTCACAAACACACCAGGTGAAGGATAAAATACACAAATGCAGGCAAGAACTGTAACCCTTGAGAAAGATGATGATTGTAATTCAGAAAAATATATTGTGACACATGAGTCAATGTCTTGAACCCCAAAACACGAGGCTGAGTCTCAGTACTTTAGCAAAACCTGCTTTATTCAGCTTGAAACAGGAACAGACCAGTTATTTATTGTAGCGGGATCTACCACTCTCCTCTGCACAGACACAGCAATCAGGCAGGGGCATGGCCAAGTAATCCTGTTCCCTGCATTTATAATGTTCCTTGCATCACCCATTGGCGACAGATGCTTATAGCGTGATCTTGATTGGCTCATAGTTATTTCCGCGGCACTCTGCTGCAGCGCTGCAAACCTGCAGTTGCCTCGGTGATGCACAAGCAGACCTCCACAGATGTGGCAGTCACGCTTCAGCATGTCGTCCCGTTGGGGATAGTCCCAAAAGAGTCCAGAAACCTCACAGTATATATCTATATTACTAGTTGTACCCCGTGGCTTCACCTACATAGTAATGAAACAGGACAAACTTGACGAATCAATAGACGTTGCCATTATATCTGATCATGTTCAGCTTTGACGGGAAAGCGTTCCCCGCGTGGGGAGAAAAGCACATGGCCGTAATATCTCTGCCAATCAGCCACTACCCTCTAAATCACATGGAGCTGTGATCTCTCTCTGAAAAACGTCAAACGTTGCTCCTTAACAATCTCTAGATGATAATGTCTGTTGAACAAACAAGTATTGCTAGCTAAGTGGAGGCAAGGTGCACTCCAACACGTGGTGAGACATAGATTATCTCGAACAGAGGCTGGCGAGTGAATGAGGAAGGCCCCACCCCCTGCTCTCGGCCCACAGCCACTCTGTTGGACTTGCATAAATACATCGATACCGCAAGCAAACCATGGTACTTATAAGAGAAGTCGCAAAATCAACCAGAAAGTTCAAGCAAATTATAGAAAGAAAACCAGATCTAAATCCGTTAAGTAGTTCTCTTGTGAAAAGTGGACAGACATAAAGCGGACAGACATACAGACAGAACGCAGTTGGAAAATGAAATTTTTAAAAGTGTTTCTTAGTGAGCACCTATGGGCCAAGAGTAACCTACATTCCAAATTTCAAGTCCCAAGTCCTCATGGTTCGGGAGATTTCGTGATGAGTGAGTCAGTAGTATTTGGCTTTTATACATACATATATACTAGTGGGCTTCGACCCCTTCTCGCTTTGCTCGTTCACCCCCCAATCCATCCCCACCTGGGGGTATGCTTCACCCTCACCACTTCACGTCTCTGCTGCTTGTGTTGTGAAGGGGGGGCTGAATGCACACTAAGGAGGTGTGGACAGATCAGCTGCTGCTACCGAGCTGTGTGTTCTGCATGTCGCACTGCGCGATGGTCTTTTAAAAGCCTGTACAGCAGCTGTCCTTTTGTATCACTTCCTTGTCTCGTTGTCTCGTGGGACATTAAAGTGTCTCCGAGAAATTGTTTGTAAGTAGGGCGTGACGTTCAAGTATTCCCGTCTCGACCCAAGATTTTTTTATATAATAGATATATATATATATATATATATTATTCAGACAGAGGTTTGGAGGAGTACTAGAGAAAATTGAACACAGAAAAAACCCACAATCCTCTCTAAGTCCCTCGGCATTCTTTGTAATCCTTCTGGGGATGAAGTGATTCCAAGGACTACTGGGATTTGCAGTCCTTTTCAGATAGCAGTAACAACAACAACAACAACAACATTTATTTCTATAGCACATTTTCATACAAATAATGTAGCTCAAAGTGCTTTATAGGATGAAGAAAGAGAAAAAAGACATGCTACGCAGAGAGGCCCTGGCGGTGCCTGCGGGACCCAAAAGGGCTGCACCCAACTCCTGAGCACGTATGGGCAGCGTATTCGCCACACCCAGAAGTGCAGCCGGAACACGGAGATGAACCACCTGGAGCACTTCCGGACGGACTATAAAAGGCCCCACCAGCCAGTGGAGGAGTGGTGGTGCCGAAGGAGAGTGTTGTGGTGTTTTACTTTGTGTCTTTTGGGACTGTGTTGTGACTGTGGGGTAGCAGAGAAGACGTGCCCCACAAGTGAAGAAAAATAAAAATTTTTATTTTTATACGTGCCTCCAGTATTAGTCTGTGCTGGGTCAGGTGCCTATATTGCACCTTTGTTACACTGGTGTAATCGGTAGGATTCCTGGCCATCTGTAAGGCAGGAACCTGTACTTTAATTTGTGTGATGACTCGATATTGCAGCGCGAGGCGTGCACACAAAGCAACACCGCGAGGCACGCGCACCTTTGCAGCAATACTGTCAAGCACGCACATGTGGCCAGGAAGCCACGGGAAATAAAAGAGGGTAATCGAGACACCGTTTCTAACCTGATGGGGAAGATGAGATCCAGGAGGGTTCCCAACTCGCACGCCATCTTGAAGGAAGCCCAGATCGGCATGCTACGGAGAAAGGACATCTGAACGGCGGAAACGGGAGATGGGATCCACAAAGAGGTAGGTGCTGGCCCCAGGGATGATTTTCCCTGGGAGTGTTTAACTACTCTACCTTATGACTACCTCTTAGATGGCGAAGTACCAGACCCATGTTACTGGCTTAAGCACGTTGATCTGTGGGACGACGGCGAGGTGAGCTCAAGTGAGAGCGATTTTGACTTGGGCCTGCTGCTCGCTGAGAAACAGCAGCTGGAGTCTCCCCCCCGATGACGTCATTCTGAGGGAGTGGGGGGCGGTGTGTGGCAGAGTCCCACCACTAAAAGGACGGTAAAAGTCCCACCGCCAGGACGACGAACCTCCCCCCAAATCTCCAAGGACACCCGACAGGGCCTGCGCTGGAAGCACACGGCATCAATGGCTCTTGGCCGGCAGAGGTAAACGAGGTATTAACCTGCTGTCGGTTGTACATGAGCTGGAGGATATGCTCCAGCACGTATGGTCTTTCCTGCAGGTACAGGCTCTGCTGAGGCAGAGAATCGAGGTGCACCTGAAGGAAGTGCAAGAGGACCTGAGGAGGCGCGACGCTGAACTCTCCAGCCAACGTGATGTGGTGGTAGAGGTGAGTGTTTCCTGTACCGTAAATAACCAAGGAGAACTAAGCAAATTGCATCCTGATGTGACATCTGCGGGAATGCGAGAAGCTAGAGCTCCGACAGAAGGCGCATGGGTGTGGATCCATCGCACAGTGGGAGCAGAAACAGCAGAGACGTATGTAAGGCACCGGATTGCAAGTGTCGGATGTCAAACCGCCACGCCTCAAATGCCGGTGGCGATCACACCCAAGTCCAAAGGGGTGCAGACAGCGCGGGGTCTCTTCTATTCCTATAGAGAAGCCCAGACTGTCATTGCACCCAACAGTAAGAGGAGGAACCAGAAATGGAAAATTGGGACTCCTAATAGCACAGAGTGAAAGCCCTTCCGGTCAGATACAGCAGAGGGTTTCGCTGCATGAGGCGGAGAGAAACTCCCACCTTGGCTGGGTGCGAGGCGAAGCAGAAGCTGTTATAATTGTTGGAATCGGGGCTACATTTGGAGGTGCTGTCCGTATAAAACGACAGTAGACGCTGGGAGATGGCGTCAGGGCAGCACCTCCCCATACTTGTCTGCTTTTGTTACAGAGAAGAGCCGTGGACCCAAAACCGTTGACCCCCCGTCCTGAAGAAAGACAACCCTCACGGGACGGGCCGCTTTGCCCCACATGGCTCAGCTAAGGAAGGGGCAGTGTAGCATGAGGCTGGGGCCCTTGCCCGGCTGGGACACCTCCACGCTGAGAGGTCCAGGGGAACAAGCATGGTCAGTATGTTACCTCCCCTGGGATGCTAGATGGCAACCCCCCTGGGTTGCAGCGGTGCCTCGGACTCCCACAGGGCTTCATGGGAGTTGGAGTTTGGTGGGACCCAAACATGAAAATCACCAAACTGTGACCCAAGAAGAGATTTATTACCATAATGAGAGCAGAGCCATACATGGATAAATAATAATGGCCATATAATAATGACAATCAATGTTTTTGGTTCCATTCAAGCATATTTCTGACATGACTCTTATTAAAAGAGAAAAATAAATACCTCCTCTTAATAAAAGGCCAAGTGCCTGTGTGTGTGTCTGTGTACCTGTTGCTATGTCTTTCTTATGTGCAATTTGGTTTGGCATTTATAAAAGAAGTTTGTGAAGTGCCATTGTGATGCCCGTGTTGCTAACATCGCTAATTATGTGACTGAAATGGACTTGGTATTCAGGACACATAACAGCAAGAGCAAGAGTAAGGTGAAAATCAGTACAAAGTGCTGTTATTATTTAATAAATTGGTGTCCAAAGCAAAAGTTCAGTGCAGGTTTCTTCTTCAAATAAATGAATAAAACACTGTATTGGTGAAGGTTAAAATCCACAATAAATAATTCAATAAACACTTTTAAAACACTGTCAAGATCTGTCCCATTAAAAACCATCACAAGCATCGGTGCCTCCTTCTAATTTATGTTCTTGCTGCTCACCCATGGGGTCTGCTCAACAGCAGATGACACCTTTACACAAGTACAGTTGTCCCCTTTATCTGGCTTGTGTCCCCCACCACCAATATTCTTTGGCATTCAGCGGGAATTCTACAAGCCCTGCTGTCCCTTGGTGTCTGCTGGACTTCCTGGAGCAGCAGGTCACTCCTGAACCTTGGCTGCTCTTCAGGAACTGCCCTGCCCTGTTAGCGCCATCTGCTTACCACCCCCAAATCATTTGCCACTCCTCTGCCCATGAGACAAAGACTGGACTCATTTGGTACTGTGTCTCTCTGGAAAATTCTTGAGTACCATTGGTTTGACTTTGTCTCAAATGAGCAGTTGCTCATGGAGTCCCGAATGAGGCACATTACCTGCATTGTAAGGGAGCGTCAGTTATGGTACTATGGCCATGTGGCGCATTTCCCCAAGGGTGATCCGTCTCGTAAGATCCTCATTGTTGGGGACCCGAGTGGCTGAACCTGGCCAAGGGGTCACCCACATAACACCTGGCTGCGGCAGACAGAGGGTAATTTCCGGAGGGTGGGACTGGAACGCATGTCTGCCTGGGTGGTTGCAAACCAGGATCCCGTGTTGTTTCATCGTGTAGTGGGTGCAGCAACACACTGTAACAGTGCATGCTCCCCAACTTGACTTGACTTGCCTTGCCCATGACCCTGCTGCCGGTTCATGGTTTGTCCTTCTTTTTTAGAAGTTACTAACCACTGCATACTGGGAACACCCCTACCCACAAGACCTGCTGTGATAGAGATGCTCTGACCCAGTCGTGTAGCCATCCCAATCGTACCCTTTTTAAAGTCACTCAGATCCTTACACTTTCCTAACAGATCACCTTCAAGGACTGGCTTCTCACTCGCTGCCTAATACATCCCACCCCTCGACACATGACATTGTAATGAGATAGTTGATGTTTTTCACTTCACCTGTTAGTGGTCTTAATGTTGTGGCTGATCATTGTATGAGGTGTAATCAAAAAATATGGTGATATTTAAATTAAAAAAAAAAACATTATTACAGTAAAAGACACATTGTCATTAATCCCCCTCAAAATACTCCCACTTGCTTTGAGCACACTTATCCCATCGCTCTTGCCACTTTCTGAAGCAGTTCTAGATGTCTTCTTTTGTGAATGTCAGAAATTGGTGTACCAGATGCAATGCTTGAAACAGAGCATTGTCACGATGGAGGATGAAGCCGTTTACCCATTTCTCACATCATTTGCTAAACACTCTAATAAGCCTTTATAATATTTAAAATTCACCTAAGTGTTCCTGGGTACATATTCAGCTTGTACAATTCCATCAAGATCAAAAAACACTATCACCATCACCTTGATGTTTGATCTTGATTGACATGCAGCCACGACAGTGGAACTAAAGACACTCACAAAAGAGGACATCTAAACCTGCTTAAGAAAGTGGCAAAACCATGGGATAAGCATGTTTAAAGCGAGGGGGAGTATTTTGAGGAGGATTGATGGCAATGTGTCTTTTACCGTAATTGTTTTTTTTTTTAATTTAAACATTCACCATATTTTTTGATCACACCTCGTATATTATCTACAGTCATCTTCAATTATACCTAAGTTACACATAAATTGAATTATTTGGTTTATTGCAGCAGGCGTGTTTGGGTTATTCATTGAAAAGCAGTCTGTCACCACATCTGAACCACAAACATTGAGAGTTATTTGCAGTAATGTGTGTCCAGGTTATCTGTGAAAGTCTGTTGCTTGGTCTGGACCTTAACAGTACTTAACATTTGCCGGTTTATTACCCTTGTTTACGAATTGTACATATCTGTTCATAGTTCTGACATCCTGGCTGGAAGTGGGTCCAGAGATCCCACGTACAGACCATGGTGTCATATTACGTTATTTTTCATACCATAGAAGTGAAAGGTTTCATTGATACGTCAACAGAGGTATTTATGGGGCAGATCTCAGACTGCATGCTACTGCGATAAATTCTAAATAGAGGACGCTTGTGATGGTGTGGGTCAGCTCCATGCTCCCTCTTCCATTTTTGGGATCCTCTTGAACCCGACACCGTTGATAGTCATGACCAGGATGAGCTGAGCAGATGAGGACAAACTCACCAAGCAAGGGGAGGGTGAAAAGTGCTACAGTGCTTTTATTAAAACAAGTGTCCAAAAATGCGATAAATAAATAATCCCGTAAGAACAGGTGAAATGTGAAGGTTAAAAACCCATCACAAAAATAATCCATTAAAACAGGAAGCAGCCTTTAAATCTTTAACACTAGAATTACCAGAATCAATGAAAAAACTCGTAATTCCAGCCCACCTTAAATCCCTTCGCACCTCTCTGTCAGCGTCTTTTGTCTTGTAAATGTGTCAATAAGCAGCAAGCAGCCTGCTATACCATCCCCCCTACCGCCTCAGAACAGGCAAGAAGTTCTCCTAGTTCCTGCCTTGATTGGTTATCTGGGAGTGAGTTACCCAGAATTGTAAGGGGAAACAATTTGATGTGTGTTTTGTGTCTACAACAATCTATGTAAACACATTGTTAAAACAGAAACGCTTTTCATATTTTAGTAATAAATAACAAAATATAGACATGAACTGTATAATGGCGGATGTCAACTTTTGTCGAAATTCAGGGGTAGAGGACGGTAATTAGCTATAAACTGTGACAAAACTCGCCATTATGTTTTAGTTCAACTCTCTTTAAAGTTAGCTTTGTTAATTTGACCAAGATTTCCTGTGTGTGCATGAGTAGCGAAGAGCAAACAACCCCTCAAATGGCATCGACATCTGGTGAAATACCACAAACATAATACTCTGTGGATGACATTTTATGTATCATATCGCTGAGTCGGACTCTGAGTTGTCAGACTTTGATGTAAGTGTTCTGGAGATCGCAAACGAAAGTGAAGGACCAGCATAAGCTGATCGTTGTGCTGAACATGTCCGTGTAGCTAATGCACCTACACCAACGTTCCCCTGGGAGGACCATCTCGGTATGATGTCAAGAGGTACAAACCAGATTGTATCACACTGCTACTGATGCGTGTATTCCTGCTGGTCAATGAGCTGCCCCCAAACAGGTGCCGACAGCAGCCATGGCATGTGGCAGAAGATGTTTTATGCTGATTTATGTGCAAAACCATTGCTGTGTGTGCTTTTCAGTAAACTGGAAAAAATACTCAGCCCTCAAAGAGTTAAAAGCCACAAGCCCTGGTGCAGTTGTTAAAACTGACGTCTCCTTGGCTTAACCCAATACAGGCTTTTGCAGCCAAGGAGGGGTGCCTACATAACAGTCCACTCCATCTTCAGTGCTGCTCCTAAACTCAGGGCCGTTGTAGCCCACCCCATCATACCTCTGACTCTCGCTGCCAGGCTTGAGTCCCTGTGGTCCATGGCACCACACGCAGAATGCTCTGCTGTTCTCCAGCGAATTGCTACAACTGACCCCTGCTTTGGCCACTCCAGCTCATAGGTCACTCAAGTAGAGTGGCCGTCAGCCCCCTAAGTGCCGTTCACACACTCCGAGGGACTTTCTCCTGGCTGTCAGCCTTTTCCATCTTTCTTGACCTGCAGATAGTGCACAGGTGCAGGATTGTCCATGACCATCACTTGCACCAGATCATTTCACCCTTGCTCCTTCCTGTCGGTCTGTCTTTTTCTTTTGATTCTTTTCCCCTTCCTACACCCACGCTTCCCTTTTAAAGTGGGGACGTGGCACAGCAATCAGGGCACCAATGAGGGTCACGGGCGATGCTACGCCTGTTCACTAAGTAGAGGACTGTCCGCTTTCACATTGCACACAGGAACCGCTCTTGGCCCCACCTGAAGACACAAGTGCGGTGATTGAAAGGTGATTGACTGCAATGTTTTAATTTGTCAGAAGTGCCTGACGTAAACAAATTTAATATATGATTGGCTGAGATCAAAAATAATGTCATGCCCACTTTACTTTGATCTGCAGCAACATCTATTTGATTATTTATTTAAAACTAGGCCAACCAGCCACACACCTTACTTTCCCACAGCGACCCATCACAAGCATTTCAAATTTAAGAAACGCTTCTTTAGATGAAATCGAAAGAGATTGACATACAGCAAGATCATTAGATTTAAGACAGCATTCATTCTTTAGGTTTTTAAAATGAAATTCTCCAGATTCACATAGGAAAAGTAACACACTAATAACATCATTTGCTTGTGACAATTTAGGGTTAAACACTAAAACATCTTCGCCGTATTAACTGACAGAACGATGACATACATTAAATAAAAGACGGCTTAATTAATCCCTTAAGCAACAGTTTTGAATGAGCTAAACTTTTTTTCTGCTTTTCAAAATTCAATTTATTCCAGGAGATATAATTAATACTTTTTTGTAGTGCTAATATGAATCATTCTCTTACTGCTTGGCAAGTTTGTCATTTTGGCATTTCAAGGAGTCAACATTCCTGCCAGTGTTTTACTGATGAATTTTAGAAAAAGTAAAAAGAAAAAGAAAAAAAAAAAACACTTTTTGATGACAACTTTTTTTTCACGAATAGAAATTAAAAAAAAAAATCATCAAATATCAGTGTGCACCGCTAAGAGTCACCATTAAGTTCTGCCTTTCCATATAGGATCATTTACAAAATTTCATTTTCAGCATTTTACAAACGCAGGAAAAAGACAGCCTGGATGTGATGTTTCAAACAGTAAAAATGAAAAAAACTGAAAGAAAAGCCGACATTTAACAATATTAAGAATATAAAGCCATTTTATTTTAATATATTGTTCTTCACAGCATTGCATTGCTCAAAGTACAATGCAGGCCACCAAAAGAAATCTATTAAGTGTAATAAAAACCCATATGTGGTAATATGTAGCACATAAAAAAAAATCAAACTTAGTCATAATTTAGTTGTCAAAACAGTTAAGGAGTTTTACAAGAAGCCATTCAGAAACACCTCCTACAAAGCAATGCTATTAAAAGAAGAGGATGAAGTTCATCATTTTTATACCCTAAACCTTGGATGCAGATGATGAAAGGTGTGAAGAGAAGCGAGCTGATGACACATTTACTGACACCATCAACTAAAATGGAGATGCACTGGCACATATTTTCACAGGCTGTAACGGCAAGCACTGGGTGTCAAGGAAAAGCCACTTTTAATTCTACAAGGGTGCTTGCAATTCGGTCTCTGCAAATTCCTTTTTTTATGTGATCAGATTTTCATTGAGTTTTACATGGGTTCATCAACAATAAAAATCAATATAAATCAAATATGGAAGACATAAAAATAGTGAGAAATAGATACAATTACCCACCACCCCCATCTATGGCACCTATCTCCTACCAGTCGAAACCGCCTTTAAAAAGGGGTTCCTGAAGCAGTGGTTTTCAAACAGGGGACTAGGGGGTTTGCTGAAAACCATTTCCAATTTTAAAAACTATAGACACTATATAATAGATAGCCAGACAGAGAGCCAGACAGACAGATAGATAGATAGATAGATAGATAGATAGATAGATAGATAGATAGA
>JANRMT010028174.1:35168949-35216802 GCA_026402145.1 Polypterus bichir lapradei | reverse complement strand
ATAGATAGATAGATAGATAGATAGATAGATAGATAGATAGATAGATAGATAGAACTTTAATTGTCCTTGAGGGGAAATTTGACTTTTTACAGAGGTTCTTTAAATAAATGAATACATCCATCCATCCATTATCCAACCTGCTATATCCTAACTACAGGGTCACGGGGGTCTGCTGGAGCCAATCCCAGTCAACATAGGGCGCGATGCAGGAAACAAATCCCAGGCAGGGCGCCAGCCCACCGCAGGACACACACACACACCCACACCAAGCACACACTAGAGACAATTTAGGATCACATATGTTCACATCAAACACCAGAATGGTGATTTTTTTGATTTTGACTGTGGTGATACAGATGGTGCCAGGTGAGTTGGTTTGAGCATTTCTGAAACTGCTGATCTCCTGGGATTTTCACATACAACAGTCTCTGAGCTTACTCAAAATGGTGTGAAAAACAAAATAAATAAATAACTAAATTAATAATAATAATATTAATAATACACGTCCAGTGAGCAGCAGATCTGTGGATTGAAATATCTTGTTCATGAGAGAGGTCAGAGGAGAATGGCCAGACTGGTTTGAGCTGACAGAAAGGCAATGATAACTCAGATAATAACTCTGTACAACTGTGGGGAACAGAAGAACATTTCTGAGTGAATAACATGTCAGAACCTTGAGGTGAATGGCCTACAACAACAGATGTCCACATCAGGATCCATGCCTGTCAGCCAAGAACAAAAAGCTGAAGCTGCGGTGACCACAAGCACACCAAAACTGGACCGATGAAGATTGGAAAAAGGTAGCCTGGCTGATGAATTCTGCAGAGGCACACAGATGGTAGAGTGTGAATTTGGTATCCACAGCATGAATCCATGTACCCAACTTGCATTGCATCAACAGTCCAGGCTGGTGCTGGTGGTATAATAGTGTAGGGAAGGTTTTCTTGGCACCTTGGAGTATTGTTGCTGACCATATGCATCTATTCATTGCCTCAATTTACCCATCTTCTGATGGATGCTCCAGCATGATAATGCACCGTCTCAAAAAATCATCTCAAACTGGTTTCATGAACATGACAATGAGTTCAGTGCTCTTCAGTGGAACTAAGGGAGATTCACAGCTTAAATATGCAGCTTACAAATCTGAAGAAATTGTGTGATGCTATTATGTCAACATGGACCAGAATCTCAAAGAAATGTTTCTAACATCTCTTGGAATCCATGCCACAAAGTACTGTGTCACACACATGTGCATAAGGGACAGTTTACAGGCTCAAATAGTGTTATTCATCAGCCAGACCAGGGGTTGGCACTCTCACCTAATCCCCTCTCCTCTTGTTCCTCTGCAGTTCAGCTGAAGGCCCTGCCTCTCAATGACATCACCACCAGCCCACCCACTGTTGACATCACTTCCGGCAAACCCTGAATGGCACCATTTCCGGTACCCAAAATCCACCTTCCTGCCGCATCAGTTCCTGTTCTGGCCGCCCTGACTCCACCTCTTCCTCCTATCCATCATATTCATAGTGCAGGCTCAACATGTTAGTCAGTTCATTTATGTAAAGATGAGTTTCTTATCTTTTGCTGATTTTTCAGTTTACAGGGTGGCCATCCCAAAACCTTTTTGTGTCTGCTGCCTAATTTTGTACCACAACTGAGAAAAGCAAAAGGAGGTCCTGGCCAGTATTAGTGTAATGCTCCTCACTGGGAGGGACTTATGGTTGAATAACAGATGGAAATGTCCCCATGCTCTTGATCTCCTGGACTCCACAATATCATCTCTGTATGAAATACAACCAGTACCTTCACATCCACGTTTATAGCATGTGGAATTGCTGTCAGGGATTTTCTCCTAATAATCAGTTGAAGTTCTGGCTAATTTGAAGTTCCTTTATTTATACCAAGGTACCAAGCTGAGTCCAGCACAGTGACCTTGAGCAGGTTTCAAGCTGAACGGAAACATTACTGAAATGCATGAGTATTATAATTCTCCAACATCCTATGGCACTCAGGTTAATCAAGGAGCCACTTTGCTATATTAGCCTGTCCTGAGCAAATCCTTTGTATGAAATAATCTACACTATAGATTAAAGTAGAACTGTGTTAATGTAAAATGTTTCTCCTTCATATCACTAAACTTCAAAGAAGTCAGAGCTTTCCTGGTGTTTGAGTGACGTTCCAAGTTTCAGATGTCACAGCCGCGGTGGTAGTGCAACTTCGAGACACAATTCAGCAAAGAGCTTTGACACAGTGTGCTTCACACAGGTCACACAAGCTTCAGTGCCTCAGTGTCAAATGTATAGACCTTGTCAGGCAAAGCTGTCACCCCACCCTGACCCCTTCCAAAATTACACCTCTTTGAATTTGAAAATCAATATACATAACCCGTTACCTTCACCGTTTTGTGAAAAGACAATGGCAAAAGCACAGGAACAAAAAAAAAATGTAGAGAATGCGAATTGGAGGCAAGGAAAAACGTAGCATTTGTTGGCTTAAGCAGTGGTATAAGCAACAAAAGGAAGTTTATGGAGTGATACAACCTGGCGGAGACACTCGAAAGTTCAAGTTCAGAAAGTCGCACAGTGCCCGAAATAAAAAAGAAGTGGTCCGATGTCAGAGTCGGCATGAAAAGGTGAGTCGTAGCCCACCATCAGAGTGTCATACGGAAGCGTATTAGGGCACAGAGAAAAGGTCAAAATGTAGACTTTAATCTTGAAATTTCCACTTTAATCTTGTAGTTTATTTTGTCATTATAGTAGAACATTGTAAACTTCATCTTAAAATCGATGTTTAATTTACTAGAGTTTCTCAAATCCCATCATAACTAAAGTAGCATTTGTTCCCTGACCCAGTCATTAATCACTACATGCTTCTTAAACAGGCTTTCTCTTTCACAGATAGGAGCGCACAGGCACTGATCGCCACACAGAATACATTACATTCATGATATTATGATAGAATAGTAAGATGTACACTTGACATAATTTTCATGATGATGCCTGCTGTGACATGCGCGACCCTGAATGGAATAATTTAATGCAGCAGTACTGTCTCTTTCAAACGTACCAACCCCTGATTCCTGTCCTTCCATTTTCTTTCTCCACGTAACCAGTCACCACCCAATGAGCTCTGTAATAAATGTAAAACCAGCTGCAAGTTGAGAAGTATGATTCTTCAAAACTTTTATGGAATATGTTTAATTATTCCATTCATCCAGGGTCGTACCAGTCCAATCAAGCATCCAGTACAAGGCAGGAACAAGTTCAAATAGAACCATGGCTGCCTGGAATCCAAGCAGAAGCTGACAGCTTTCTTTAGGTAGTGTGTGCTACAAATGTCCTCCAGGGATGGAAGCTGTAACCCAAAAATCCTATGCCCTCTCGACACAACCCACCATAGAGCTTTCCAATCAGCTGCTGTGCATCTATGACACCACACACACATACAATGGGTTGAAATAATCTGAGTGGTGCACTGAGAGTAACAACGCTAAAGCAGCAATGGTATTTGGAGAAGTTTGTTCTTTCCATGCACCATTATATTGTTACAGAATGATAACAATCAAGTGGATCAAATTTTCAAATGAAATGGAGTTAATTTCGCTATATTTGATAAATCCTGCATCACTGATGCAAATCTGAAAAAAGGGAGAGCACACAAAAACAGCAGCATTGCTTTGACGCTGGATGCAGCCAGTTTGCAAAATCGAGCAGAAACGTGTGTATGCAAGGGGAAGAGCTGCCGTGAGAATGTGCGTGGCTTTACACCAAGTTTAGTTTTTATACATCGTGATGTGAGCATGGAAATGGGCATACGCACCATTTATACATGAGACCACAGCACTGACAAAACGCAATTTCTTTCAATTGATCGACCATTTCATTTCATGCCATTAATTGGGGGGTTTCCAGGGATCCAGAACATTTTATCTTCTCTCTAACATTTATTTTACAGCAGCCACTCTCAAGTGGACAGTATGTCATGAAGATAAGAGAATATTTTTTCTTTTAGATCTTTTAATAATGACTTTAACAATCCAAATTTCAAGATTTTTATGGATATGGATTAAAACCTGCCACATCTTAAATATTTTTACATTGAAAGGCAAGACCTGGTAAAACGGAAGTCTTTAAAAGTCCTTACTTCAGCTGTAGCTCTTCTCAAGAGTTCCGAGAGCAGCTGCTTGTATAGAGTTTGTGCTTATTCTTTGTTCAACATCTGATTGTGTCCTACTTTGTACACCCCGCCAAGGGGAGTGAAGACAAAACTGGATGTTACAAGTCCCTTCTGCAACACTCATGGAGTGATGTTAACCCACTGCCCAGCGCAACTCAGGGACGTGCAATACAAAAAACCTACTTGTGCTTCCATTTTGAGAATAAAGTCAAATCGGCTTGAAGACCTCCACTGTTACATAATGCCATTCTCCAGGAGCGCTAAGAGGTTCTGTCAAGACAATTGCAGGGGCGAGATTTACAGTAGGACACCATAGCATGGTGGGTGAATGTATTTAAAACCCAAGGTGAGCCCATTTCTATTCAGAACTTGCTTTTTACTTTCTGACACCTCCTGCCCCATTCCTCAAATGCCTAATTGCCAGTGTAGCTCTTCTTTGGCTTTTGTTTCCGCAGATGAAGAAGCTGAATAGAGATCCACCTCATGCTGAACTGAAATATCACTTCCAATTTTCTGCCTTTATGTTTTCCACGTGTCTTTCAGCAGCCTGAAAGTGTATTGTTCTCATTAACTGATAGACTAACTGAATGGCACTGCAATTAAGTGAAAGTAACTCACTTTTAAAAGACCTCACTGTTCCAGAACGCTGAGCTCAGGGTGAAAATGTTTTATGTATAAATGCAGCCTTCTGGCAAGATAACTCGGGCTTTTAAGCTAATTACAAATTAACAAAGTTTATGCAACAAGTAGGCAAAAATAAATAAATATACGGTGTCTTCCATAATGTTTGGGACAAAGAATAATTTTTCCTTGATTTCCGCCCCCCAACCTTGCTGCACAATTTAAAACCACAAATCAAACACTTCAGACATCGAGATTAAAGTTCACATTGCATACGTTCATTTAGGAGGATTTGCATACATTTTGGTCACATAACACTTTATTTACAGTATTTACATGGTCCCCCCATTTCAGGACACCATAATGTTTGGGACAGAGTAATGGCAGGCCTATTAAACCCTTTGTAATGTCGCATATCACTTGCATTGAATGACTGCTTGAAGTCTGCGATTCATAGACATCAGCAGGTGCTGAGGGTCTCCTCTGCTGATACTCTGCCAAGCCGCTAATGCAGCCATCTTCAGCTCCTGCTTGTTTAGGTGCCTTCTCCCCTTGCGCTTCCTCTTCAGGCCTGCTTAACTGGATTTAAATCAGGTGACTGGCTTGGCCATTCAAGAGTTGTCCATTTTTTAGCTTTGAAAACCTCCTGTGTTGCCACAGCAGTCTGTTTGGATCATTATCTTGTTGCAGGATGATGTGCTATCCAATGAGTTTGCATGAATTTACTGGAACTTGAGCAGATCAGATGTTTCTGCACACTTCAGAATTCCTTCTACCACTGCAGTCAGCAGTTCTTTCGTCAATAAAGATTAAGTGTGTCAGGACCTGTGGCAGCCATACATTCTCAACCCATAACAACCCCCAGCACCATGTTTAGCAGATGAGTGGTTTTCTTTGGATCTTGGGCAGATCCTTTTCATCTCCACATTTTGTTCTCGTCATCACTCTGATTAGGTTCATCTTTGTCTCGTCTGTCCACAAGACCTTTTCCCAGAATTCTACAGGCCCCTTTATCACAAACTGTAATCTAGCCATCCTGTTTAGTGGCTAACTAGTGGTATTCATCTTGTAGTGTGTCCTCTGTATTTCTGCTCATCAATTCTTCTCCTGATAGTCATCTCTGACACACACACATCTGCCTCCTGTAGACTGTTTCTGGTCTGTCTGAGAGATGTTTGGGGGCTTTTTACTTTACTGTCATCTTCCCTGGCCTGCCAGTCCCTTTGTGATTACTGAGATCACCAGTGTGTTCTTTCTCCTTAATGATATTCCAAACAGTTGAATTATGTAATCCTAAGGTTTTACTGATGTCTCCAATGGTTCTATTCTTATTTTTCATGTTGAACAATGGCAACTACGGACTCCAAAGGGTAGAAGCAGGCCGAGGTATATGATGAAGCCATGAAACCCACCTGAGGAATATGGTACCCTGAAATGCGGTGACCGTGCGAACAAAGTGTTGGTATTTCTACACAGTGGGACCGAAATGTGTGCAAATCCCCTTAAATGAAAGCCTGCGATGTGCACTTTAATCACAATGTCTGAATTGTTTGATTTGTAATATTAAATTGTGATGTAGAAATCAAGGAAAAAATGTGTCTTTGTCCCAAACATTATGGAAGGCACTGTATATATTATACAAAAATATTATATGCAAGTAACACTATGGCAGTCATTCAATGGAAAGGACCAAGCAAAAAAAATATCTGTTTACACTGATGATATGCTAGTCTACATTTCGGGCTAAATTTAATAATTTAATACATACATAATTACATACATACACACACACATTATATATACAGTATATATATCTATATATATATATCTAATATCTATATATATATCTATATCTCTCTCTATATATATATACATACATACCGTACATACACACACACACACATTATATATATATCTATATCTATCTATCTATCTGTTTATATATATATATATATATACATACACACATTATATCTATATCTATATCTATATATATATATAGCAAAATACCCGCGCTTTGCAGCGGCGAAGTACTGCCTTAAAAGTTTTATTAAGAAGAAAATGAAACCTTTTTAAACTGAGGGAAAATATACCAATAATTATTTGTTAAGGATCTCTTTGTATACCACATTGTGAGTTCGGCCCTCCGGTTGTAATATAACCAAGCTGTGCGCTGAGTTTACTCTTGAGCATGCAACGTACAGTTGGCCAAGTGAACAGTAATCTTGTTTCAAATCTCAGAGCTTGGATTGCTGCTGTCATAATCGGTTTGAGTTTCATGGTTTGTTTCAATTACGACAGTATTTGTAGGACTTGTGTTGAAGAGACATTCGGCATCTGTCAAGCGTTGTAAACATACAACCAGTTTCATCGATAACTTCACATCCAGCTTTTGAGAGTTTAAACATTCATAAACATCAAAGTGTCCACAACTGAAATCGTCACCTGTGAATCTAAGATGTTTAAGAGACACTGGCGGTTGTCGAAAGGTGTAAAATATTTGGCCATTTCGGTACACTTGAAAGCGACAACCGAACAATTCAGCGGCAGCCATCAACTCACATGCAGAACCATAGGTGAAGGGCTTAAGCATTTCACTCTTATAGTGCCCTTGTGTAGTATAATTATCTCCTGTACCGTCATCAGTCCACACCTTGAACCTGTCCCAGTCATTCAATACATAAGACACAATGTTCCTCTGGATATCAAGAGTGAGCCTGATATGGCCGTGCAATATGTAACAAAGAAAACAGAAAAGGCAGGTGCCATCTCCTGGCATGGAAACCACTCGGTAAGTGACAGTTCTTTGATCGATGGTGTTCACCTCGATAGACATGTTAATGGGGGTACAGTTGGAATGATAAAGGAAATGGGTACCTGAACAATGTAAAGTAAGTCTAAAATACCTACACAATAACTATAATCGTAATAAATGAACAATAAAACAGCGGAGAAGCCGTGGATTAAATAAAAAGGCTGCAGTTATCAGCAGGGAGACGTGAATCCCGTGGCGAAGCAAGGAAGGGAATGTAGAGACTGGAGCGACGGACGGCCTTATGTAGGCAGGCAGCCAACAACGTGGGAGGTGTTGGGATGGGGGACCCAACGCCGCCTCACACGGTGACCGAGCTGCAGGCTATGGACGTATATATGTACGTAAGTAGGATTCAGTTAGCGTTGGGAACCCGCGTACCAAATTTCTTGAAGATGGGCCCATAAGTAACAAAGACCGTTGAAAAGTTCAATATGGCGGCCTACAGTGGCATCATACCACCGAAATAAGTGCCAAATTTCAGCCTTCTACGGGAAGTTGGAGAATTAGTGACGTTGGAAAGTTCAATATGGCGGCTGACAGTGGCATCATACCACCGAAATAAGTACATACATTGGTTTTGGTTAGCGCAGGGAAGCCGCCTACCAAATTTCGTGAAGATGGGGCCATGAATAAGAAAGTTCAACATGGCGGACATTGTTGACCGTTATGACTGTTACGCGTAGAATTTCGAAATGAAACCTGCTTAACTTTTGTAAGTAAGCTGTAAGGAATGAGCCTGCCAAATTTCAGCCTTCTACCTACACGGGAAGTTGGAGAATTAGTGATGAGTGAGTGAGTGAGTGAGTGAGTCAGTGAGGGCTTTGCCTTTTATTAGTATAGATCTAAAGCTGAATCCATTCATTATCTAAAAATCTGATTGAAAGGTTCTGTTCTCAATACAAGCAGCTTTAAAAACATTAACTTGGAAATGTTGCCTATATCTTTATCAAAGCTACATGGAATAACTTAAATAGCATAAATTACAAAATAGGTTACAAAACCTTGGGCATGGGAAAGGTGCTATATAAACAAAATTTATCATCATCATCATTATTATTATCATTAAGAACTTCAACCAGAGTCTTAAAGTCAGTGTTTATTAGGGAAATTAGTCTCTAGAGAGCATATTTAGTGAGTTTAATCCTTGAACCGCTAATATTTTTTCAGTACTAAAGATCCAAGGGTATGCCAAGTAGTGTCTGAATCCCCAAAAATAATTAATCAATTCCACATCCTGACAGTGCGTCACTACTGTCTTACACCTGAAAGCTACAGAAAGCCTAATACAGCCTGACTAAAAGTAAAAATAAAAAAATAAATAATTTTGTGTTAAACAGCATTTACAGTTTGCATATACTTTTATTATATATAAATGTGTCACTCATGCATGCCTGGAGACCACCTTCTAGGTTCTGAGAAGGTACAATTCCACTTTGGAATGAGAAGGGGTGCTGGTGCTCTTTCTTCTCTCTCAATCACAGTTCCAGGATTTCCTGGAATTTTCCCATTAACTGCATATCCTGTACAATACATTTCATCATTAAATGTATTTTGTAATGTGTTTATTCATGCATTGAATGTCTATTGAAAATGTCCCGTTTCCCTGTGCCACCCTGTATATGTTTTGACTCCGTCTGTCTATTGGACAACTTTATTTTAGTTTCCACTTAATTTTCATTGCATTCATTTCCAGATCAATTTTAAAAGAAAATAGCTTTTTGGCTTTCCTATTCTCCACCCAAGTAGTTTTAGATGTGATTGGGGATGAAGAGGAGTGAGCTAAAGCAGAATTTAATACACAGATAAAATCCCTAGCAGTTATAAGTTTGTGACTACACATGTTCCGGTGTAAAGAAAAATACATTAGTTATGAATTCTTTATTTTCTTAGACAATGAATAAACACTGGACAGAATTACATTGGTCTATAGGGTTGCAAGTGATTTACGTTTTGGCAATTTTTGTGAACATTCAGAACATTTCAAATCAGAACTTGCACGAAAAGTGTCCTTTAATAGAAATATTGGGCAGAAAGTCATGATTTTTATTTTATTATTTATTTTACAAAACTTTACAACTTATTAATAAAATGACGATAAAGCAATAAACCACAAAAACAAAGGAGCTTGTTATTGACTTTAGAAAAAACAAAACTGACATCCAGCCACTCACCATTGGCAGGGCCTGTGTGGAGAGGGTCCCGGTGTTCAGGTTTCTGGGCATCGAGCTGGAGGATGACCTGAACTGGAGCGCCAACAAGGAGCTGCTGAAGAAGGCGCAGCAGAGACTGTATTTTCTGAGAATCCTCAGAAAGAACCATCTCCCCCAAAATCTGCTCCTTGCCTTTTATCACTATTCCATCGAGAGTGTGCTCACGTATGGACTGTGTGTGTGTGGTATGGTAGCTGCACTTCCTCAGAAAGGAAAGCGCTCCACAGGGGCGTCAGGACAGCAGAGAGAACAATTGGTTGTACCCTCCCCACTCTGGAACAAATCTACACCTCCCAATGCCGCAAAAAAGCAATAGACATTTCACAGGATTCATGACATCCCGGACATTGCCTCTTCCAGCTTTTGCCATCGAGCAAGAGATACAGAGCAATGAAAATCAGGACAAACCGCCTTAAAAACAGCTTTTATCCAAAAGCAATTATGGCCCTGAACTCAGAATAAAACTGCTCCATATCATTCTCCCAATGTGCAATATAGACCTTAAGTCAACAAGTGTAGTTTGTATATTTTGTAAAGTATTTTTATTACTATTCGGTCTGTTATTATTTTCTCTCTTCTTGTCTTTTTAACTCTTATGCCTCACACTAAGTCGACTGCACCTTCAATTTCGTTGTTCCTTTGTAAAAGTGACAATGACAATAAAGATCTATCTATCTATATTATTGTACTTTAATTCATAAAACACAAACATGCCGTCCTTATGCTTACATGAATTTACTATACTTTTTGATAATGACACAGTACCTCAAAAAGGCATAATGATGGTACCAAAACACACCTTTAACTGACCATTCATCCCTGAAAAGAGGCTTGCTGTCTTTCCTGAGGGACCGCTAAAAGTATCATCTATCCCTCCCAGTATATGTACTCTCTGAGATGACACAGTGGGGATGTGTATTTAGATTGCTGGTGTTATAACTTCTCTTCTTGATCATCAAATTCAAAGAAGGTACAAGTCTCAAAAACGAATGTCAAACAGGTCTAAATAAAATGTGCAGGCCTTGACAATTCAAATCACCTTGGCCCCAAATTCAGGATGCAGATCTATGGCCCACACAGGCCCAATAGCGGAGCAAATGCTTTTTATAGTGAAAATACCGTGCAGCGATAAAGTATTCAATCCCCTTGAAAGTCATCCTAATTTTCTGCATGACAAAATATTTGTATCCATATTTATCCATTCAGTTCTTTTAGTGTGAACTCCTATGCTGTAACAGTACAAGTCCAAACAAACCACCTGAAGAAGGAAAACTCCAAAGTTCGTGTTTGCCTAAATGTCAAGCCCTATACATTCATACTTTGTCGAGAACCCTTTTGCTGCAATAACAGCCTTCATTTTGGTATGTGTATGTAATTATGTCCCAATTTTGCACATTGTTGAGGAGTGATTCTTCCTCATTCTTCTTGTCAGAATTTCTAAAGCTTGACTAGATTGGGACCTCTGGCCAGCAGTTTTCAAACAGTACCACAGATCCTCAATAAGGTTAAGATCAGGGCTTTGACTTGGCCATTCCTGAACATTCACTTTTCTGTTTTTTTGATCCATTCTACTGTCACTTTGGCCTTATGCTGAGGGTCACTGTCATGTTGAAAGATGAATCTTCTCCCAAGTCACAGACTTCACATAGCAAACTGCAACAAGTTCTCCTGCAATATTGTGCACTATTTGTGTCTACGCGTATCGATTGTCCCTTGAACTCTGCCCATAATGCATGATGCTGCCACCACTATATTTCACTGTAGGTATGTTGTTTCTGGAGGCATGGCCAGTGTTAGTTTTACACCACACATACCTCTTTGCAGTCTGGCCAAAAAGTTTGATTTTGGTCTCATCTGACTATAAAACCTTCTCCCACATCTTAACTGGGTCTTTCTCATGCTTTGTAACAAACGTCATATACTGTATGCTTTTATATGGATGTTCTTGAGGAATTTTTTGTTACCCTTCCGTTGAGGACTGTTTTATAGAGAGCTCTTGAAATTGTGGACCCTTGCACCTTCACTACAGTTTCAGACTGCAGACTTCTGAGAATGGCAGTTGGATTTTTATTCTCCTCCCTGACCAGTCGACATCTCACTCTGCTGTTTAGTTTTTAGGGAGGGCCTGTTTCTAGTAAGAATCTGGATGCTGTGATGAACCTTCCACTTTCGGATGATGGATCCAACAGTGCGGAACGGGACATTCAAACTCTTTGAAATGTTTTATAGCATTTCATACGATGTGAATTTTAGTGGCTTTGTTTCTCACATCAGCAGAATGTTCCTTTGTCTTCAACAAAGACTATGACCTTACAAAGGGGGCTTTTTATATCCAGAGAGATAATAAAGGACTCAGAAATAGTACTTCATTATGTTTCATTATGAGTGACAAATGTCTGTCACCTTTGTGTTGTTTGTGATTCATTTGTCATTTGTGTAAACCTGGAGCTTCCAAAGCACAGAAGTTTAAATACTTACGCACCCACTAACTTTTGAGTTTTTCTTCTTCTGTTAAATATCTACAGAAAATGGTTTATTTTGACTTTGGACATATAAGAGTTTACATTAAATGTGCTGAATGGGTAAATATGTGTGCAAATATTTGGTCATGCACAAATTTATGATGACTTTCAAGGTGATGGAATACTTCACACCACTGTGCCTAGAAAAAGACAAAGAAAACTGGAAAATTCCTGTGGCCTCTAAAAACACAATAAATATGATCCTTTAAACGAGTAAAGATATACTGACAAAAGAAACAGAAACTTTAAAAACAAAACAAAAACACCAGATATCGGAAAAGGGCTTGCCAAAGGCTTTCGAAAAACAAATCCACAATCACAAACTCAGGATCTTCATCACAGTCAAAATATCCTTAAACCAAATAATCCATCTAAAATCATAAAATTCCAACAGGAATATTAATAATTACAATCTCAAAGCAGCACTCTATGAAAAGCTGCTATTCCTTAAATATTGATAAGGTGGGGCTCCTAGCTACAGCATCAGGTGGTCTCACATGTTAAGGGCAAAACACCAATAAAAATTAATAAATGGAAAACTATAAAAGTGAATTACTAAATAAAATAATACTCCATTTTCTAAAAGCTAAACACATATTAATAAACAAACAAACAATCAAAATAACAATAAACAGACATCACAAAAATAAAATATAAACAATAAAGCACTGAAGCCAAGGACAGCTGGGAGATGCAAATGGCAGAATCTACCTCTCCTCACCTAAATGAAGAGTGGCTGAGCTATCGCATAGCTTCACTCACATTTTACTGACATTTATTGTCTTTGCTGAGGGATCACTGAGAGTCACCGCTCCCTCCCTGTGTCTCTACTGGCTAAGATGGCTGGAATTGGAAGCATTCTCAAGGTGCTAGGAATTACAAGCAGGACATTCTACCACTCAGCTCAGCCGCCATTGAGATTGAGATGTCAATTATATTGAACAGCAAGTGCTCATGAAAGCACAAAGTAATTGAAAACGGTCACAACCTCCATAATGTGCAGTCCTGTTCTTCCAGTTTGTGACTGCTACTACATATTTATCCTAGGCAAAACATGTGTGCTTCTTTCATGAGTAAAAAAGTGAACATCGGTAGTTGAAAATTAATTGAAGAAAATTTGGGGGTTTTACATGCTTATTTGTGTCTACAGAATTGCCCTATTCTGAGACTGTCATGACCTAAGACCCCCTCCCCTCCAATCCCATAATTGAATTCAGTTTTCTAAGTACATTATAATGAACTTCTTAGTCAGAAAATTACCTCAGGATCAGGAAAATGAGCTTCTTTACAAATGAATATTTCTGCTGTTCTTTTTATATATATATATATAATTTTAATGACATACTTCTCCCATTCATCTTTTCTTCAAGCTAGATTGATAGTAATAGTCAATTGCATCTTCTGTAAAAGAGGGTACAGCTGATACCATTGAACTAAGATGTAATAACACTTTTTTTCTTTTTGATTCATAATTCAGACCTTTGACATTCCAGCTAGGTTTAATGAACAATAATGAACAAGCTTTGTTCACAAATTTTGAGGTTATACGAGCAGAAAGTTTAACAGCCAGATGAATTTCTGATGCCAATCCCTTTAGCCACCTTTTCTGATACCAAGAGGGACGATGACCTTATTCTAACAACAGGTTACAAGTTTAAATATGTGCAAATGTGTATATCCCTTTTTTCTGCCTGGTGGCTATTTAGCATTTGCATTGCCTTGGCTCAATGTCCTTATGCACTACTGATCAAAGCATCGCAATGTCCCTACATTGATGGATTAAAGGCCAGAAGTCCACATGACCGTCATCATCAAGTTCTTCCATGTGACCCCTGAATACCATGAAGACTGATTGTGAGGTCATTTATGTTAGGTAGAATGCCTAGAGGGGGCTGGGTGGTCTCGTGGCCTCGGAACCCCTGCAGATTTAGATTTTTATTCTCCAGCCGTCTGGAGTTTTTTTTTGTTTTTTCTGTCCTCCCTGGCCATTGGACCTTACTATTATTCTATGTTAATTAGTGTTCCCTTATTTTAATTCTTATTTGAATTTTTTTCTCTTTCTTCATCATGTAAAGAACTTTGGGCTACATCATTTGTATGAAAATGTGCTATAGAAATAAATATTGTTGTTGTTGTTATTGCACATAACAGAAGCTACCAGTGACATTTAAAGGAAGAGAAACAAAAAAAAAACAAAACAAATAAAGCAATCATACAATTTCAACCCTTTCAGTCCTCGATTTTTAATGGTGAGTCACAAGTGGTTGCAGTGTTGTTTTGCTTAATCAGCATTCAAAAGTATTCAACTCACATTCTGATTTTGGATACTGTTGACCACGACACTATTCATGATGCTACTGCCCATAATGTTGACACCTTGCTGTAGCCCACTGCTGATACAGGCCTCCTTCTGAAAATGAGATTCCAGTGCAAAGTCTGAGGCTTTCAGTCCTGAATTATGAGCGCTGTTTAGCAGACAGTGTAAACAGATTATTCTCCCCAAATGATAAACATTAACTTACGTTATGCGATACAGTTTATGTCTCAAGTAGCTACCACACATCAAATAAGATAGTCCTGTTGTATAAGTGATGAGGAAAGAAAAAAAAATGTTGCAGACTTCACAATGCATTAATGGTAAATGATACACTTCATTTTAAGTAGTCTAACTTAACTGTGTTGCATTCACATTAGGCGTGCAACAACTAAAAATGGAATTATTTGGTCTTATTGTTGATATGAAGTTTATTCAGTTATATCAATTCCCTAATTTTCTGTACTGCCCATTCTCCTTTTCTATGCTTTATTTTTAATGTATTTAGCTTAGTATTGGGACAGAGATTAGGCTCATGGGTCAACGAGTTGATGATGACAGATATCTTTTTGGAACTTTCCTAATTTGAACCAGTCGTGCCGACTACACTGTGGAGTTCAGTCAACTGAATAGCTTGAAAATACTTTCAAGGTGTAATAATAAAAGACTCTCTGGATCCATCCTCTTGATATCAAGCTGTCATTACAGATGTCATTCGTATTGCTTTCTTCTTTTGAAATTCTGTTATTATCCTCTTTGAGTTGTCATGTTTTATTAGAAAGTGAGTCCAAGTAATGCCTTAAAATGAAATATTTCATATATGTGTGCGAATTTATAAAATGTGCAGTGAACTTAAGCCGTTTTCTCGGTGCCATGAGAAATTCACTCTGCTCAATATATCGGGGCTACTGATTTTAGACCAATGATTTTCTTACATGTTTGGGGATCTGTTGCATTACTGTCTGACAAGCTCAGATTACCTTATTATGTAAAAAAAATCAAATGATATAAAAAACAACGGTCACCCATATTTTAATTGCTTCTTAATTATTGACAATTCTAGCAACCAATGATAATCTAACCTATCATTTTAGATAGATATACAGATAGATAGCGTGACAGATTAGGGGCTTTCTCGCTCCCTTTTACCCTCAGACCACTCATCAGACACCAGGTAAAAGTCCAATAATAATATTTATTATTATAAATAAGTGCACAAAGCACACTCCTCTCCACAATTCTCATATAACAAACAAATAATCCAATAAACAATCCTCCAATCTCTAGACGCTTAGCCACCCTGCCTGCCAACTCAGCTCAATTGTCTGGGATCTCCCACAGTCCTTTATAGTCCTCGACCCGGAAGTGCTTCTGAGCCCTCAGTCCATGTGATTATCCAGCACTTCCAGGTCAGGTAAAAACCTCTTTTTCTTCAGCCCGGAAGTATATCATTTCTTCCGTTCCCGTGACTTGGAAATACTTCCAGGCTATATGGGACATATAATTCCCTGGGCCTCCCTGCAGCGACTCCTGGCAGCCCCCTTGGTATCCAGCAGGGCTGTACATTATAATTCCACGGTCCATAATTCCCTGCTGGCATTTGGGGCACCTCTATGCTGCAAGGAGAGCTCCATCTGGCGGCCTGGGGGTATTGGCCGGGATGAATGGCCGGCCATATCTCACAATAGATAGATAGATGTTATTTGTCCCAAGGGGGATATTTAGCTGTTTACAGAACCTCAAATATTATAACAAACAATATACATAAGAATTACTGGCTTAAGATTAAAAACAGCAGTCAGAGTGAGGCATTATTAAAGCATATTCCCATAGGTATGAAGGAGCCCCAGTCGCATTTCTTCACACATTTCTGTTGAATAATGTGTTAGCTGTAAGTCCTCAGTGTTAATGTGTCACAGAGAGGAGGTGCAGCATTGTTCATAATGGCCCCCGGTTTTGCATTCATTCTTTTCTTCCGCTACTACCTCCAGTGGGTTCTGAGTGTGTAACTTAACTGAGCCTGCCTTTGTAATTAACTTGTTGGTTTGGTGTTAATAGCCCACCACATCACAGTTGTGGAAAATGGCTCTGGCCATCACAGAGTTGTGGAAGATGTGAAGGATGTCACTACCCACACTAAAGGAATGAAGTCTCCTAATAATAAGCAGACCAATCACACTAAAGCCAAACTGACCAATCAAATTAAATTGATCAGAGGGACAGGGCACACAGAATTTAGTGTTTTATTATATACAGCGAGCTTCATAATATTTGGGACAAAGACCTATTTTTCCTTGATTTACTCATCTGCTCCACAATTTTAAAAATGACAAATCAAACAATTCAGATCTGATTGAATTGCACATTGCAGACTTTCATTTAAGGGGATTTGCATGCAGTTTGGTCACACCATAAAGAAATAACAACACTTTTTAATATACGGTACACCCCCAAAATTCGTGGGGGTTATGTTTCTAGAGCACCCACGAATTGTGAAAAACCGCGACTTTTGGATGTGGTTAAAAAATGCCTTTTAAATGCCTATTTTTATAGTTTCATCCCTAAAAACAGTATGCCCCCAAAGCACTTTAATTTCGTTGCAAATTCAGCTTAATACATTACCTAAAAAAGTACCATAATATATTACCTAAAAACAGAAATGTAAAGGTAAACCCGTCTACTGTGCAGTACTGTACTGCTATGTTTCCCGCGGTGCTAGAATGTAAAATACTGAATTAAACCGTTATACGTACTGTAATTCATGCAACCGCATTTTCTTTGGTATGTGCTGTTGCTTTCTTTATTATAAGTAGAGTAAATACATAATAATTTCATTTAATTAAAATATAATAAAATGTACGGGTACTCACCAATGATGAATGATATTGATGATGATAATGAAGTAGTACTGCACAGGATTTAAAACTCCTCGGGTAGCACCTCTTCTTCAGGTGCTTCAGGGGGACTTGTATCTTTGTACGGGTCTTCTGGTGGGGTTTTGTGCTTGCTTTTCTTTATAGGTTTCAGGAACACTGTGATAGGAAGTTGCTACATTGTCTCCTGTAGCAACCTGCTGGTACAATTTCTGTGCTTTCTCACGGATGATGTTACCATCCAAGGGGATGTTTTTCTTCCTGCAGTTGGTGATTCACAATGCCGAGGCAGATTCCATCCTGACGATATTTTTATTCTTTACGGTTGTAACCTTTTTGGCACTATCACAGAAACTTACAGATACGGTACTCCAGATCGCTGCTTTGTTCTTCTTTATGTAGCATACGGTGCTTTCATTAATGCCATAGTGGCGTGCTACTTCAGCATAACATTTTAGTTCCGGGAGCAAATCCAGTAGTTCAACCTTCTCCTGGAGTGTTTTAAACTTCTTCTGGCGCTTAGGCTCAGTTCCAGAAGCCTTAGAAGGTGCAGGGCAGTTCAGCGACATCTTGTGCGTTTAAGAATAACAAAACAATAACAAAATGGAAAACACGAGGACACTCAGCTGGAGACACGTCACAAAGCAGCAGTCAATCATCAGCAAGGAGAAATGAATAACGCTCTCGGATTGGCTACTTTCACAATCCCAAACTGTGTTTCCCTCAGCGGTTGCTTCCTGTTCTCTCTACAGCACAGTATTGCCACGAAAAAAGCCATAAAAAATTGCCGATGATATTTGCAGTTTCCGCTAACAATTAATAGTTAGGATCTAAAAAAGAAATCCGCGAACAACTGAGTCCACGAACCCTGAACCGCGACTTTGCGGTGGTCTACTATATAATATATATTTATTTATTAATTAAAGATTAATAGGACTCATATGCCAGCGATACAGCTAAGACATAGCAACACCAGTATCTTCTTACGAAAGCACAGGTGGGTCCTATATATAGATATAGATATATGTATGCATATTACAATTTAAATATACATATATACTGTATGTATATATTTTTTATATATATATTTTTTTTTTCATTTAATGTAAACTATTTTGGCGTTAGTAGGTCAATTTTTCTGTTCTCCCAGATAAAACAGTATTTGTTAGTCATACAGTATTACACAGTAATTGTTATTTGGATCTGTTAGGTATTTATGCAAAATTTGGCATAAATCTTTTGCTGCTTTGAAAGAAACAAGTCAGTCTCGTCTTGTCAATGTGGTGATTAAGAAAGGATTTAAAATGTCTTACACATTACGCAAGGTTTGTAAGAAGGGCTGAAGCCCTATAATCTATCCTTGTTTTAATTTGTGTATTTATTTCCAAGTGCAGGAAAAGATCAGATGTGATTAAATTGTCATCTGAAATGGTTTAACTACTTATATTTTCATACCATTATTTATAATGTGTGATTATTAAGGTGTGTCAAAACAACTCTTTAGAATTAAAACGTTTTTTTAGGGCATCCAAGGCTAATTGCTATAAAATATAATTATGGGAAACAACAGGTTCCTAAAACCAGCTGTGAATGACATAATGACAATTTGCTTGTCATTCAGTAGGATGCCCTGTTCTTCAGAAAAACGTCTGTGAAGTTTTTAAAATATTTTACAATTTGCTGATATACTGTGCTGTATTTTTTCAACAAAAGGCACATATACTGTAAGTTACTATGCTGTTATGTGTCTACCAGTTCATGTTCTGAATTTTAATAATAATAATTCTTTACATTTATAAAGTGCTTTTCTCACAACTCAAAGCACTTTTTTTCCACTTCAACCACCACTAATGTGTAGCATCCACCTGGTTGATGCTATGGCAGCCATTTTTGTGCCAGTATGCTCACCACACATGAGCTATTAGGTGTTGAAGGGATCAGAGAGATAGCCAATTAGAGACAGGGTATGATTAGGGGACCAGAATGACTAGGCCGTGGTGAGCAATTAAATCAGGACATCGGTATACACCCAACTCTTTACAAAGGATGCCCAGGGATATTTTGTGACCACAGGGAGCCAGGACCCCGGTTTTACATTTCATCCGAAAGACTGCACCATATTTACAGCACAACGTCCCTATCACTGCACTGGGATCCACATTCAGACCACAGGAGTGGGCTCAGTTACCTTGATATAAATCTGAAGGCCAGAGACCACCTCCTACAACAGAGAAAAACAAATAAAGTAGGACTCTTCCTGAATTATTGAATTCATTATCGGTATTGCTAAAGACAAAACTGATAATTAATTAACCAAGTTGAAAATGTCTTTTTCAAATCCTACATTATTATAGCGTCATCCTGGGTTGCTGTCTTATTAGATATTATTTATCAAAAATCTTACATTTCTCCTTGGATTACATATTGAAACATTCTTAGCTGGTGGATTGCCTATATTAGTAAAGTCCTTTGGTGTTTTGGAACTTTTTTGACGCCTTCTTTGAAAAATAAATCTTTTTTATTTATAAGGATTCTTTGTTCACCCTTTTATAACAAGCCGGAGGTTTACGGTCACCCTTCCACTCGTAGAGCTAGTGTGATAGTTTTCAGACTTTACTAATTTGTTTTTCTAGCATCCCATTATTGCGGCCTGCTCTAGCTGGAGCCAGTAGGTTTCCCCTGGGTCTGGCTGAAGTTAAGGTTACCTCAGATGGGAAGACCAGGTAGGTTTCTGCTCTGCTTCCTAGCTTCTTTTTGGAAGCCTCACCATATTTTGCTCTGGAGGAAACTGCAGATGATTACAGAATGTTTCCCAAAGAAATTCTTCTCTGCCCATGCCTTTACAGTGCTGGGGGCAGTTCCTAGATGGAGATGGACTGGTAGTCCTGCTCCCTGGGGAATCACCCACAAAGGACAAGGACACAACAGAATATATACTATACTTGAACACAGTAACATAATTATACAAAACTGAGATATTGGGAGTGTAAAATAAATAACTATTATAAACATATGTAAGCATAGATAAATTCAACTGAAAAGACATAAAACGGAAGCTTAAACTGAAGGTACAAAAAATGAATACTAACCCTTACTTTCTCTTCTGTTCTTTTTCCAATTTTCTGTGATGGCGATCTGCGCCACCACCACCTAATCAAAGCACCATGATGTCCCTACATTGATGGATTAAAGGCCAGAAGTCCACATGACCGTCACCATCTAGTTCTTCCATGTGACCCCTGAATGCCATGAAGACTGATTGAGGTCATTTATTTTAGGTAGAATGCCTACAGGGAGCTGGGTGGTCTCGTGGCCTCTGAACCCCTGCAGATTTTTTTTTTTTTTCTCCAGCCTTCTGGAGTTTTTTTGTTTTGTTTTTTCTGTCCTCCCTGGCCATTGGACCTTACTATTATTCTATGTTAATTAGTGTTCCTTAATTTTAATTATTTATTTTGTCTCTCTTGTCTCTTTTGTTCTCTCTCTTCATCATGTAAATAATCATTTGTATGAAAATGTGCTATAGAAATAAATGTTATTGTTGTTGTTGTTGAATTTGTTGACTCACAACATGATGCAGAATATTTAAATAAGCAATAAACTGAAAATCTATGTCAGTGAAGTATTATTGTCTGTCTTCTGCACTCTTTACGTATAGGATGTGATACTTTGTCTGTATTGTAGTGTATCAGTTGAGTTTGTGTTTTATTGTTATTTTGATATCTTTTAATTATTACCAAGGGGCTTTGCCCCATGGTCCCTTTGCTCGCCAACACCCCACAACAAACCCCCCCACCACCTTAGGCCTGTGCCTGTGCACCAGACACTTCGCATCTCTGCCACTCGCGTTGTGAAGAGGGGGCTCAATGCTCCCCAAGGAGACCCCCTCTTAAACTGTGATACAATGGACAGTTTTTATACCTCCTTTTTGCTTCATCAGTTGCTGACTTGCTGCTGCTGCCGTACCATGTGATCTGGATTTTGAGCGGCACTTCGAACATTTAAAAGCCTGTACAGCAGCTGTCCTTTTGTCTTATTGCCTTGTCTTGCGGGACGTTAAAGTGTCTCTGAGAAAATCGCGTGTCATCTCTTTTCAAGCCTTCCAAGTTTTTTTTTTATTATAGAGAGATTTTTTCATATTTTTATGTATTTTGAAGTTTTTTTTTGTAATTGTAGATTGATTTTTTTTTTAATGTGCCTCCATTCCATGTGTTTTATGGGTGGAGCTCCAGCAGGAGGGGTGATTGTGATGTCATCACTGCTGGCTCCTCCCTCTGCCTTTATCTAGAGGCCAGGGCCAGAGAACCAGCTAGTGGCTTATAGGTTTATATTGGGGTGTTTTTGTAAGTGCTATTATTATTACTACTATTATTATTATTATTGTTTGGCTAGTTACTGGATTTTGTGGCCTGTTTATGTGGACTTGCCTTTGGGATTGGTGTGTAGGGACTTGACTGCTTTGGATCGCCCTTTAGGCATATCCATTTTTTTTACATTTCTGAGCATTTTGCACTGTTTTTCCATAAAGATTCCTTGTTGCCCTTCTCTGTACAAGCCAGGGATTTGTGGGAATACCCTCTCTTTTAGAGCATGTTGATATATTTTGGGACATATCTTTATATTTTGAACTGGTAAACCAGTTTTCCCCACTTTGGGTATAGCCAGGCCGAAGCCAGCAGATAGTGGTCTGGGGAAAGCTGGACTGGTTATGCCTAATCTGGGCTGGCTATTGAAGGTATTGGTCATTATTTATAGATCTTTTTGAAAACTTTGTGTTTTATGTTAATGCAGGAAGGTCAGCCACCAGCATGATAGGACTGAATTTGAAGCTCCAGTGACATCACTGGGACCAGGTATGCTATGTGTCTCAACAGGAACAACATAATTAGGAAAAAGGAGAAGCAGACTTAAAATAATTAATAACATAGAAAACATGAAAAAAAAAAAAAAGACAAACAGCAAGATAATGAGCAACACTTTAAGAAAGAATGGAACTGGCTAAACTCTGATATACATCAGATACTAATGTAAGAATGCAAACAGAATATATTTAAACTATCTTTAGTTTAAGATTTATTATAGAAAGCTGGTTGCGAAAAAAACAAACCGCAAAGAAGCCACAAATAGAAAGTGCAAATGAAATGTGAAGGTTGGTGCCACTGATTGATTACATTGAAGAAGACTGCAAACAATTCATCTGTATGAATTAAAAAAAATGGAAATTGTATGATTTTTTGGCTCCTTAATGATCTAACAAAGAATAATTGATAGAATAATGGGAACAAAACCCAAGCATTTTTAAAGAAAAAAAAATAGTAAGCAACACGCAGATGCAGCAATAGGCTTCAACTCATTAAAGTTCAAAAATCTCACTGCCTTTTATTTACTAGAATATAAGTGGTATCCTCTTAACAGGTGACATGCTGTCATTTTGTCACTTTGTGGGAGAGTACATCTAAAAGTAGGCCCATCATCCACCGAGTTATTTATAACGGGGCAGACGTTGTTAGTGCAACATATGCACCAAATCCTCTTGTACAGAAAAGTTCAGGACCCGCATGATACCAGCGTGCTGTTAAAAAGCCACTTCTGAGCTCTCAGCTCTAATAGACATGCAGACCTTCTAAAATTCAGTGCACAGACCTAATCAAAGCTATTTTAAACGTGTCATTTGTTGAACTGTTTATTTTACCTCATCAGGCATGTGGCGTCTCTCCAATATTTTTATCTTCATAATGGATGTAAAGTCCTTAACAATGAAGCACAAAAGTAATGTTTCTCAATACTTTGGCGGAGATCTCGATAACAGGGGCCCATCGCAGGCCAAATGTACACTTTTGAATTAGAGTAGGGCTGATTTCACAGAAAAAATATATGGAAGGTAGATGTTTAATATTGTTATCTCAAGCAGCTCAATTTCTACCATGTTTCCCTGAAAATAAGACCTACTCCAAAAATAAATCCTAGCATGATTTTCAGGCTACTCTGTAATATAAAAGTAAGGTGTCACGCGATGTGATGTGTGTGCCTGAAACATCCATTAAATTCCGAGGACACCTTGCAACAATATCTCTGAAAAGGATGTTTAATGATTACAACTATCAATTCAGGGATGCGCCCACTCCAGCAAGCATTGGGCGTGAGGCCGAAACAAAATCCCTGGATGGGGCATCAGCTCAACGCAAGGTGAACACAAGCACTCACATACACTAACGTCATTGTAGCTTCACCAAATCCCCAAACCTTCATGTCTTTGGATGGAAAACTGAACACGCTGTGGAAACCCACCAGGAAAACATGCAAACTCCAGGTAAGGATCACAAGGGACAGGACTCCCTGCGAGACAGCAGTGCTACTGCTCTGCCACCGTGCCACCCCCATATGTGTAACTATTAACAGTATTCATTATTTAAACAAAGTTAATGATTTATCTGTAAAATGTAACATGTGCAAATGTGAGGTATGAATACACAATGGGAGGTCTGAAAACCTTTTGACGCCTTATGAGAAGGATTTAGGAGTCATAGTGGACACAGTGGACTCTAAGCTATCGACTTCCCGGCAGTGTTCAGAACCCATTAACACTAGAATTACCAGAGCCTATGAAAAAACTCAAAAATCCGTCCCACCTTAAATCGCTTCTTAAATCTGTTCGCACCTCTCCTCCAGCATCTTTTGTCCTCTAAATGTGCCGATAGAGACAAGTTGCAAGCAGCTGGCTATTCCATCCCCCCACCGACTTAGAACGTGCATGAACTTCTCCCAGCTCATGCCTTGATTGATTATCTGGGAGTGAAGTGGAGTTTTAGGGTAGAAATAATAGATTGTTATTTGGAACACACACATTTCATGTCTGTTCTGTTTCTACAGTAATCTGTGTAAACACATTTTTAAAACAGAAACGTTTTTCACATTGTAGTAGTAAATGACAAAATGTAGGCATAAACTATATAATGTATAAAGCCAGAAGTCCAAATATCAAAGAAACAGTTTCACAAAAGGTACAAATATAACAGAACAAATACATTTTATTCAAAAATATAACTGCAGAAAAAAAAGCTGCGTTAGCATGCCACATTGACACACATTTACTATAACTGCCTCAGTGGCGTAATGGTATCAACTCCTGACTGGTAATCAAAAGGTCACGAGTTTGATCCCGCAAGACTCCATTTTGGGAAGTGAACTGCTCTTATTCTTACTATTTTAGAATAAAAACATACATTTGATTTCAGTCTGTAACAGCCGGTGTAATTTATGATACTTGTAAAGGTTAGCTTTGTTTTGGTTTTTTTTTTATTCACATTTTATTCTCTCACTCACATTCAGGATCCTTCCCTACATCCCCCCCATCTGACACTGCTGTTTTCACATAAGCAGCTTGTCTTTATCTGCACATTTAGAGGATAAAAGACACTGGCGGAGAGGTGCAAATGGATTTAAGAAATGATTTAAGGTGGGACGGACCTATCAGTTTTTTCGTAGGCTCTGGTAATTCTAGTGTTAAGAGAGCTAACAGAATGTCAGGTTATATTGCGCCTTGATGTGTGGAATACAAGTCACAGGAAGTTCTGCTCAAGCTTTATAACACACTGGTGATGACTCATCTGGAGTCCTGTATGCAGTTTGGGTCTCCAGACTACAAAAAGGACATAGCAGCGCTAGAAAATGTCCAGAGAAGAGTGACTAGGCTGATTCCAGGGATACAGGGGATGAATTATGAGGAAAGATTAAAAGAGCTGAGCCTTTACAGGATAAGCAAAGAGGTGACCTGACTGGAGTGTTTAAAATTATGAAGGGAATTAATCCAGTGGATCAAGACGGACTTTAAGATGAGTTCATCAAGAACATGGGGACACAGTTGGTATCTTGTTAAAGGTACATTTCACACAAATATTAGGACATTTTTCTTTACTCAGAGAACCACAGACACTTGGAATAAGAGACCAAGTAGTGTGGTAGACAGTAGGACTTTAGGGACTTTCAAAACTTGACTTGATGTTTTTTTAGAAGAATTCAGTGGATAGGCCTGGTGAGCTGTGTTGGGCCAAATGGACTGTTCTCTAAATTGCTGTAATGTTCTAATTTACATGTCAGAGATACACCAGGCAAAAAACAAAACAAAAAAAAAAAAGGTTACACCCACCTAAATAATCTGGGTAGCCTCACTGGCATGCCCTTACAGTCGCGGGAGATCATCAGTTGTCACGTAATCTGTGGTTTTATCGACCAGTCACTAATCTTTAGTTGTTTTAATTTAGTTTTACTTGGTAGTGGCGCTTTGTGTCAATACCACCTGGTACATATAAACGTCTGTGCGTTTAAGTGTGTGTGTCTGTCTGTCCGGCTCGGAAGTGAGAGGTGGAGTCTGGGTAAGGGCTCCACCTCTGAATATACACAAGCGAGGTCAGCACGTCGGTAAAACGAAACCTCTGAAGAAAGAGACACTCGCTTAGCCGCTAACACACAAGCGAGGCAAGCACATCAGCAAAATGAAACCTCTGAAGAACGAGTCACTCACTTAGCCGGTAAAACGGCTAAGGCTTGGAAGTGAGAGGTGGAGTCTGGGTAAGGGCTTCACCTCTGAATATACACAAGCAAGGTCAGCACGTCGGCAAAACGAAATCTCTTAAGAAAGAGACACTCGCTTAACTGCTAATCCACAAGTGACGCTAGCACATCGGCCAAACGAATCCTCCTAGGAGAGAGACACCCAGTGTAGTTCCTTTCAATTACCTGACATCTCTGCATTTCAATTTTTTTTCTAACGATTTCAATCGTTTCTAGGACCCCAGGCTTTTTACAGAACGGGCTTATATAACTAGTATCTACATAACTATTTACTGGATATTTTGTATATATAATCACACACTGGATAATTAGAATACATATGCATAGAATTTAGAATGTATATTATGATTAAGTACTTATTTTAATTAAGCACTTCTTTTGCGATTCTGTATCTTTATTAAACTTTAGAGTTTTATTCTCTAGTATCGTTCATCTTCTAAACCTAACTCAGCTAGCAGATTGCCTCCTGATACTTCAAGCGACACACATAAAGCTTTTGCAGCATTCTTTGCTCACAAAATAAATGATATTAGATGTAATATAATACGTCCCTCAAAGGCCTATGCACTTGACCCTTATCGAGGTTGCTATAGTGGAACTAAATGCCTTCACTAAGCTAGGTTTACCTGAATGTCATCAAATAATTACTCCATTTACTTGTTAGTAATAGTGGTCACACCCCAGAAAATGGAAAAGACCTGACCCTGCAGAGGTTTAAACTCATAGTAACCAAAGATAATAAGATTCAGGTTTTTGAAAGCCGAAGCCCCTCCATCTTTTATGGCTTCTCACTTTGGTCTGTGAGCAGGTCATGTAGGATGGTGCCATCAACAGTTTTACAGATGGCTCAATAGAAATGCAGCTGTTTGTGATAAAGTAGAGAGTGAGGGGAGACAGAAATCATCCATGAGGACACGGTTGGGAATTTTCTTTTAAATAACATCAGAGGTCACTCCTGTAATGGTTCTATTTATTCAACAGATGTGAGGAAGCACTGACGTAGCAACACCTCAGCTCAGGAGGCCACATGCCAACTATTAGTTGAGATAGCTGTGCTTATATACAAGGATAATTTGCATAACATACAGTAGTTGTGTAACTCACATTAAATTATTTTACACCAATCAAGATAGAGAGACTAGAATCTCACATCATATGTCTTGTTTGGGTTAACTGCCATGTAAGTAAAATACAATGTGGATGGCTGGAAGAAACAATCTAAGCTCTTGTGAAGTGTTGGGATGCTAACCACGTCTCCCCCATTTATTCTGGTTGCGTGCAAACTAAAAACAGGTGCTTGATGGCTCTGAAATAAAGATAAAATGACTCGATGGCTACAGCGACCAATGCATTGAAAAGGTCTGGAGAGCTCCGTCCATCTCAGAGGGGTCAGATCCAAATGAGATGCCGACATTCAGGGGCGTCTCCCTTTAATAGCAGTCCGGCCAGATGTTTAGTGTGGTCAGTTGCCTTCCGGGGGCATCTTCTCTGTGCTGAAGAAGAAAAAGGGAAAAGCCTGTTAGCAGCAGCAGCAGCACCCCCTCTCATCTCGGCAGGGTATTACATACAGTACCAGTCAAAGGTTCTAGAACACCTCAGTTTTTCTTCAAATGTAATCAGTTGAAATGCAATGAATGACCTAAAATGTTGAAAAGGTAATCAGTAAACTGCCAGAGGTTTAAAGTTAAAGTTTAGGTTAGAAAAAACTGATAAAAAGGAAATTTCAGAATATTACAAATGGGCCTTCTTCAGGGAACAAGTAATGGGTTACAACCTACAGATGTTGTGCAGCAATTCAAGAAAATGAAGCCTTGCAAGCTGAAGCAAACAATTTGCACAGGTGTCCCAATTTCTATTGATTACTTAAAAACCCTCTGTGTGTCTTAAAGCAGAGTTGGAACAGACTGTCTTACTACAACCTCTGAAGTACTACTATTGACACCCTTAATCCTACTCTCAGTCCTCTTGATATTGTACCACCACACCTCTTAGTGGAAGCCTTTTATGTTTTGGGCCCATCTTTAAACATGCTGCAGTGCATCCCTGTCTAAAAATGGCACAATTAGATCCTGGAGTTTTAGCCAGTTTTCCCCTGATTTCCCAATTGCCATTTCTGGCTAAAATATTAGAAAGAAATAATCACCTTAACTCCAACCTACATGTCTCTGGGATGTGGCAGTAAAAACCATGAAGAACACATAGGGACACATGGGTAGAACGTACAAATTTTACACACATATCTCCAGACAGAATTCCATCTCAGGATAATGGATCCATGAGGCAAAAGTGTTAACCATTTTGCAAAGGTGTTTTTACCATTTAAGAAAGATCTTGAAATATCATCAACAACCTATGCAATTATCACTGCAATTCTCCATTATAATTGCCCAGACCATGGAACATCTGTATCGTAGTTGTAGTTACATACCCTGATGTTTTTATTGAATTTTGAAAGTACAGATACAATGTAACTATGTAAGTACACTTGTTTTTGGATCAGTGATAAATTGTTACATTGTAATTATATTAACTGTGGAATAACAATGACAACTGAGTAATTAAGTATATCGTTACTTTGTATTACACAGTGTCACACACGTGCGAGTTGGAGGCAGTCAAAGAGCCTAAAGGTGAGTGAAATATCGCGAGATGGAGGGTCATCACGTGGCGCTTACCTGAATCTTTTTTCGCCTACAGAAAACCTGACAAAAACTAAGAAGCTCCACTTCCGGGTCCAAAATGGCCGAAACGACGTCACTTCCGGCTCGTCATGACGACATCACTTCCGGCCCCACAATCCACTGCTTCTAGTCTCCAATCGTCACTTCCTGCCAACCATTTCCTGTGCCATCATTCCCTCTGTTATTTAAACACCATTTTGTTCACAGTAAAACATTCAATGTACTAAAAAGTCATCTGAATCAGTTTCGTTATTATTGTCTGGACGACAATATATGGTTACGGTCCCCAAACCTTTTTCTGTCTTTTTTTTGCACAAGATCATTTATTACAACAGTAAGTACGGAGTAATAACACATAGTTACACTGTACTTATACAGGTAATTAAAATGTAGTTACAGTGTAATTATGGACACTTAATATAAAGTGTGGACAACATTCCAGTGTTAATGGCAATTGAACAAATGAAATAAAACAGAGCAGTATTACCATTAGAAGTGTAGGCCTTTCATTTAGAGAAACTGCAAATACATAAAAAATCAGTGTCAATATAGTGGTGTCCTACAAAATCCAAAGGCCATTGTAAATGGTAAGAAACTCTGATAGGAGGAGATCTGGCAGAGCCAAAGTCACCAGCCAATCAGAAGACAGGTTTGTGAGGGTCAGCAGCTTGCGTGATTACAGGCGCCTCACAGCACAACAGCTTCAAGCACAACTTAACAGTGCAGGTCAAAATGAGCAAATCTCAGAGTTTACTGCGAAGAGGAGGCTTTGTGCTGCAGATCTGACAGGGTGAGTGGCATGAAGAAAGCCATTCTTTAAAGGACCAAATAGGACCTTGAAATATCGTCTGTGGACTACTGCAGACTGGAAGAAAGTCTTATGGACCGATGAATCAAAATTTCGAAATCTTCGGTTCATCATGCAGGGTGCTTGTACACCATTGAGTTGGTGACAGGATGGATCCTCAGTGTGTGACGTCAACTGTCCAACATGCAGGAAGTGTGATGGTCTGGGCTTCTTTTGCTGGAGGCAGTGTTGGGGACTTGCACAGAGTGACTGGCATTCTGAATCAAAAGGGTTACCACAGTTTGGCTGTTATATCAGCAAAAGGTGCAGGCTACTTTGATGAATCACAAATTAGACTACAATTTGTACACTGATTCCTGGACTTATTTTTTTTCTATTTGCCATTGTTTGTTTGTTCTATGTCTTGATTCCATGAAACATTAAGCCAAACTGAGTGCATTTTATAAAAACTGAGGTGCTCTAAAACTTTTGACCGGTAGTGTACCTGGGATGAGTCTTTGAGTTGTCCCTCAGATGCACATGCGTGGCAACAGTTAATGAAAGAATGAAATACTTTAAGAAGAGTAACTCATCATATGATCTTGCCATTGTCGTCTTGGATACAAGTGGCTCAGAAAGTCGTATAAGAAAATGTCAATTCCAATATCTTGATTGATAATCACCCAGTTCCTCTGTCTGAGTATTCGAAAGTTATCCTGTACTTAATGAGTTCACAAATACTGGAAAATTAATCAAGTATTAGCTCAATTTTATTTCCCATTTTACATACAGTTTATAGCATTATATAAAAAAGGCATAGCACATTGTGAAAAAGTGGAAAGAAAAATAAGTCCCTTTGAAAATAAAAACTAGGACAATCAAGCGCATGAAAGCTAAATGTCAAAAATGAGGTTTTGTTGTTGACCTTTATATTATTTTTGCGAGGTCCTTTCTAAGTAAATCTAACAATGACACATTGACATTTTGCTCTCTTTAGCCTCCGTTTTGTAAATGAATGGCGTTGGCTAGCCTTTTGTAATTTCTTTTTGTTGCATATGGCAAGCCGTCTTTATGTTGCTCTGCCATATGACAGTCACTTCGTTAAGTGAATACGACAAGCAGATGGAGGACAGGTGACATGTTATTGATTTACTTTATATTAGAAAAGAAGTTATTATACTGGTGTACTCCGACCCCAGGTTTGTTTTTCATGCACATTTCTATTTAACAGAAATACTAGCTGAATTCAAGTATTCTTATTGAATCCATTTTCAGTGTAGTGTATGTATATATATTTTCATTTTACTATATTTAAACTTAACTCCTTACCTTACTTCCAGTAGTGGAGCCGGCAGGTAGCAAGGGTCACCAAAACAAAAGTCTATTTAAAATATTCTGCCACATCCTTTATATACACTGGATTCTGAAAGTATTCAGAACCCTTCACTTTCTGCACGCTTTATGGTATTTTTAATGGATACATTTGCCATTTCTGCCCATTAATTTGCACTTAAGCATCCGTAATGACAATGTCAGTTAGTCATTTTCCAACCCGTGTGGACGCTAGGGGTCGCTCTTGCCCTGTGAAACCCAGCAGACAGATGTCCAGGACACACTTGTAAAAAGCACCAAGAAGAATTTTAATATCTTTCTTCAGATACAGTGCACAAACCACCACACACTCCATAATTCTCCAATAATCAAAAATAATAATACAATAAATTAATAACAATAATCCTCCAGTCCCAGCAGCTTCGTCATCCAACCTTCCAACTCTGGGTCTCCTTGCTGGGTTTTCACCAGACCTTTAAATAGTCCATGACCCAGAAGTGTTCCTTGTCTTCTTCCGGGTCAAACGCCACATCATCCTTCCCCAAGTAGCCCGGAAGTACTGCGGGCTTCCGTCCTCGTGACTCCGTACTCTTAACAGTAGGAGTCCCCAGGTTCTTGGTGAGCTCCCCCTGGCGGCACCCAACAGGGCTGAGGAAATGGACTCCATGTCACAGGATGCTTTAAGGGAATCCGGGGAACCGTTGCCGTCCAGGGGAGCTGCCACCTAGCGTCCCGGGGAATGCAGTGCCCAGAAAAGGCTGCCTTCCTCTATTCTTTTCTTTCAGTGACGTCCCGGGCCAGACTGAACCACCGGCCGTCCCTAATACCTGCTGTATCCTAACACAGGGTCACGGAGTTCTGCTGGAGCCAATCCCAGCCAACACAGGGCACAAGGCAGGAACAAATCCCAGGCAGGGAGCCAGCCTAATGCAGGGCACACACACCCACACACCAAGCACACACTAGAGACAATTTACGATCACCAATGCACCTAACCTGCATGTCTTTGGAGTGTGGGAGGAAACCCACACAGACACGGGGAGAACATGCAAACTCCGGGAAAACCTGAATTCAGAAAAAGTCAAAAACTGAAACCTCTCATTCATATCACACCTCTAATTCAGTTTTTTGTAGAAGCCACTTTGGCAGAAATGACAATCTTCTTGGTATGTCTCTACAAGCTTTGTACACCTGGATTTCAGAAATGTGTCTTATTCTTGGCTGATCCATTCGATTGGATGGGAAGTGACTGTAAACTACCATCTTCAGGTTTCTCCACAGAAGTTATTTGGGGTCTAAGTCTGAGCTCTGGCTGGGCCACTCAAAGGACAGTCAGAGACTTGTCTTAAAGCCCCCCAAGTGTTGTTTAGGCCCTATGCTTCAGGTCATTGTCATGTTCAATGGTGAAGCTTTTCACCAGTCTGAGGTGGCATGAGGTTTTTCTTCAAGGACCTCTCTGTATTTGACTGCATTCACCTCCCCTCAGTTCTGACCAGGCTTTCAGTCCCAGTATCCCCCCATAGCATGACGCTAGCACCACCATACTTCATCATACGGATGGTATTAGGCAGGTAATGAGCAGTGCCTGGTCTTCAACAGATATAGTGCTTGAAGTTCTGACCAAATAGGTCAATTTTTGTCTCATAAGACCAGAGAATCATATTCCTCACGCTCTCAGAGTCCTTTAAATGCTGTTGACTTCTGTTTAGCCATTCTACAATAAATGCCTGAATGATGAAGTTCTGCTGCGGTGGCCATCCTTCCAATAGGTTTGCCCATCTCAGCCAAGGACTTAGGAAGCACTTTTAATAGTAACCGCTGGCTTCTTTGTCAACTCCCCAACCAGGGCCCTTCTTGCCCAGTTACTCAGTTTGGTTGCACATTCAACTCTAGGAAGAGTCCTGCTGGTTCCAAATTTTTTCCATGTCCCAAGTATTAAGGCCACTGTGCTCATGGTTGTAGAAATGGTTTTATGCCTGTGTGCCGTAATCTATGCCTCATAATTTGATCACAGAGGTCTGCAGAGAGTTCCTTGGAATTCATGGCTTGGTTTTATGTCCTGAGGGGCAGTGTGAATTGTGGGACCTTCTATACCAAGGTGGGCACCTTTGTAGTCGATGTCCAGTTGTGACACACCGTGTAGTGGCAAAGATGGCACCAGACTACACACTGGGCATCTTGTGGTTCAGGACTGATCTGGATCAGAATTGAGAGGTGTTAGACAGGGAGGCACAGGCATAAAAAAGATTTTATTACAGAACAAGTGTGTTTATTTTCAGATGCTCAAAAACATTGGATCAATGTTATACATACAAAAAGAAAATATATACAAAGTAAGGCAACAACCCACTATTCTTGATGTACTCTTAAGATTAAGCTTACCAAACTCTCACTCACCACAACGACTGACTCAAAAGACGAACCCTGCAGGCAGGAAGTGCCTTTTATACTTGGTGGCGTTTTGTCGACCAATCATCAAGCAATGTGTCACTCCCTAGCCAATCGCGAGTGACATCAGCCCGTTCTTATGTCACTCTGTATCTGCCTCTGAAAGGCCTTGATTAAAATCCTGGCATCCTCACGGGTGCGCACACATACGCACACATGCACACACGCATGGAATGAAGCTTCAGCATGTTTGAAAGCATATTTAACAGTGCGGGTCAGTCCCACACTACCAGGTCCCACTGGGAGACTCTAAAACCCAACACCGTCGATAGTCATGTCCGGGATGAGCCAACGGATAAGGACAAACACACACAAAGCAAGGGGATGGTAAATAAATAACTCAGAAAAGAAAGTGCTGTGGAGGTTAAAAACAATCCCATAAATAATTTATTAAAACAAAGTTAAAACATAACAGGACACAGTCTTTAAAAACTTGAGCCCAGGTGCACTCCTTCAAAACTTGTGCTGACCGGACCTTGCAGCCAAGGAGACAGGCTGCCTGACAGGCATCTACCATCCTTCTACGGGTCCGGGTCCCTGCCACTCCATGGCTGTAACAAGGCACCTACTCCAGACCCAAGGCTTGGGTCCCCAAAGTCCATGACACTCACAATGGGGCTCTTCGTCCGAGCCTCGCCAACTCCCACTGCCTTCCCGGACTTCCACCTGTACCACCTGGCCCCTCCCTCCCAGCTGGCGTGATCCTCCATAACAGCCCTCTGAGCGGTGGCCATCCACTCCCTGGAGTGACTCTCACCTCACAGCTGCCTGCCTCCTGGTTTGCTCTCTCTCCCTCTTGATCACATCTGCACTGGCGCCTGTGCGTTCTCTCTCTCTCTCTCTCGCTTGCTCTCTCTCTCACTCTCTCTCTTTCTCTCTCTTGCTTGCTCGCTCTCTCTCTCTCTTTCGCTTGCTCTTTCTCTCTCTTTCACACTCTCTCTCGCTCTTTCTCTCTCTCTCTCTCTCTGTCTCTCTCATTTTCCTGCCTGCTTCTTTTTCCTTCCTTTAAGCTCTTCTCTGATGCCTTGTTTTCCTTTCCTTTCTTTTCCTGCACTCCCCTTTTATATACTGGGGAGCAGACAATCAGACCACCCACACATGCTGCCAAGGCAAAGTACGGTCAGCTGACCACCTCGCACCAACCCGAAGACGAAGCCTCTCCTCAGACAATCATTCATACCTGCTCCACTCCCCAACAGGAGTGTGTACAATTATTTATTTATTTAAAATGGCCACTTTTAACTGAGCCGCAGACCAACTACATCACAGCGTATCTAAGGTAAGTTAATGCCTCTCATTCTCATAGTATTATTAGAATTAACCTCCGGAATTCCCTTTTCCTTTCCAAAGCACACTAAACACTTTGCCCTTCTTTTCTTTTACTTCAGCAGCGAGTGGCCACGAGTCACTGACAAGGAACCGGGCTACAACGGCCAGCAACGTGTAGCGTTATTGCACTGAAGCTGCACCGAAACACTAGCAAAACATCGACTTGCCTTCTTGATTTTTATACACAGAAGAGGTAAGTGCCGTTCTCCATTCTGTTCTCCTCCTTTTTAAATGAGCAGATACAAAAAAAGATATTTTCCTCTCATTGGTAATTCTGATGGAAAGTTTTTAATACTCAAAGATTATTCTTGGATGGCTCATGAGACTTACTGTAAAAGAGATTCTCATTTCTGTTTCTTTTAAGAATTAACTTTGTCACAGATGTTTCTCCTAAAATTCCTTAGGAGAGATAGCTTTAGACAAAAAGGAAACATGTGAGGTAAAAGGAATCAAAACTGACAATCTGGTTTGAAAAGTATGTAATATTTTGTGACATCTTGTTCTAATCTCTTACTTTGTAACGGCCGACCCCCTTTACCCAAACTGGCAACTACACTACTAAGACTATTGCCTTGGCTAACCTGAGGATTCTCAGAGTTATCACAAGCTGTACTCCTTCCAAAAAGTCCTTTTACCCCCAAACGATGAAATAACAGGCACTACAAGTCAGCAATGTAAAATCAAGTGCAAATACAGTATATTGACAGTGGATAAATCTATACAGTAATCCCTCGCTATATCACGCTTCGACTTTCGCGGCTTCACTCTATCGCGGATTTTATATGAAAGCATAACTAAATATATAACGCGGATTTTTCGCCGCTTCGCGGGTTCTGCGGACAATGTGTCTTTTTACTTCCTGTACATGCTTCCTCAGTTGGTTTGCCCAGTTGATTTCATACAAGGGACGCTATTGGCGGATGGCTGAGAAGCTAACCAATCAGAGCACGCAGTTAAGTTCTCCTGACTGAGAAGCTAACCAATTAGAGCACGCAGTTGAGCTCCTGCGTGCTGAATGCAGTGTTAACCAGGAAGTCTCATCTCGCTCATTCAGCATCAACGTGTTTCGCTGTGTAAAGAGTTGTGCTCTTTTGTGTTTATCTTTGTGCATAGTCAAGCCCTTCATTATGGCTCCAAAACAATCTGCTACTGCTTCAGGGGCCGTGCCCAAGCGCAAGAAGAAGATGTTAACGATTGCCGAAAAGGTAAACGTTTTGGATTTGTTGAAGGCTACGATTCTTTTTATTTAAAAAGTAGGAAAGGAATATAAGATCTACGGCCGCAGTGTCCTTTTAACCAGGGTGCAAAACGAGTTGTAAGTGGATGTAATAAGGCAGTAGTCTGGATGGAATCTGCTTTAGGGATTTGGATTGAAGACTGCAAGAAGAAGAACAACGGCAGTGCTACACAATCGCCTGAAGTGGCTCCTTTACAAGGGCTGTAACGCTCTCCTTTGTTGTGCAGTAAAATTAAACTCATTGTTATCAGACAAGTCATCGTGTCATTGTTGGTGAGTAACCATAATTAATTTTCTTCTTACAGTGCTTAGTACATGTATGTACGTTTAGTGTCACTGTACACACATTTACTGTATACTATTTTTCTTGCATTGTACGTATTTATTGCTGGTGGCCTGTCTATCGTAATGGCTGTAACATATGTGATATCGGAGACACTCAATACCTTTAAAATAATATTTAGGTTTTAATGTATATAAAAAGTGTGTTTATATACATAATTTCAATGAATCTTACCTAATATCTAAGAGAATACAAAGGGATTATGCTGTATAACTCTGCGGGAAATATTTATAAACAGTGTGGGAGAGTTTATAAGGGCTTAAAATATATAAAAATAACCATACAAACATATGGTTTCTACTTCGCGGATTTTCACCTATCGCGGGGGGGTCTGGAACGCAACCCCCGCGATCGAGGAGGGATTACTGTATATACACACACGAGGGCCGACAAATACACAATACTATATACAGTATGTGCACACAATTCACCACTATCCCAAAGACACCAGTGAATGATTATATATATTATTTATATGAACACACAAATATACAATAATATTTACAAAAACCCTCCCTTGCCCCTAAACAATAAATGAATAAGCACAGAACACAAACACAGATTAATGATAAACGGCAGTTGAAATGTATGTGATAAATGAGTCCAAAGTTAATAAAGTCCGGTGATAATTGAATATTGGCTAAAGTTATATTTTGCTTCTTCCCAATGTAACAAGATGAGACTTCAGATATGGGAAAGGTTTGGGGCAGCCACCCGTATAATATGTTCCTGGCTGCAAAAGTAAAGAATTGTAAGACCAGAGTAGTTTACAAGACTAAGTCCAAAACAGAACTGAATTCCAGGGGTAGGGGGTGAGGCTTTAAAGGAGATCTGGGGGAAGTGATGTCGTCCTCGGGACCAGAAGTGATGTCGTCCTTGGGCCCGGGACCAAAAGTGATGTTGTCCTCAGGGCTGGGACTGAAAGTGATGTTGTCCTCTGGGCCGGAAATGATGTTGTCCTCGGGGCCAGGACCGGAAGTGATGTCGTCCTCTGGGCCGGAAGTGGCGTGTCCCGAGTTGAGGCAGTGGTTCCTGGTGGGATTTCCCGGGAAAGGTCTGCAGGGGACTTAGAAAGAGAGCTAGTGTACCCTGCCGCCCCCTGGGCAGATGTGTTACCCTTATTCTTTAAGCCCTTCAGCTGCCACCTTTTTGCACGTGTGTGACACCAAAAATACAAAACAACCTCACTGTGTAAGTCCTCTGCAATGGCTCCTTTCTTCTCTCGATCTTCCTTCACTCTCCTCTCCTTTCTCTCTCTCTCTCTCTCTCTCTCTGTCTCCTCACCTCTCTCATCTTTTCCGAACCTCTCTTTTAAAAACTGAATGTCCCAGATGTAATTGGTTGAGTAAACCGGAAATTCCCATCTCAGGGTTGTGGTCTCCCTTCACTGTCTTTCCCCGTTTGACTTATGGGGACCACATTTACTTACGCACACATACATGATGGTAAACGGGACAACGAAAACAAAGTTCAACTCAGCACAGACACACAAAAAAAGAACCTATTATTATGTAGCCCCGCTACAACTTATTGTTGAACTGATGCCTTACTACATTTGAGATACAATCAGTCACATTACTTTTTCTTTCCTAAGTGGAGCACAGGCAGGTGAAGTGACTTGCATCTAATCACATAGTGGTGTCAGTAGTGGGATTTGAACCCACAATCTCAGGGATTGAAGTCCAAAGTCTTAACCACTATACCACACTGTCTGCTCTTTTTTCTAGAATGAGCACAACACTATAAAACAGAGCAACTAATAGTATTTATCAGAAGTAAGGACTACAGTTTTGTAATTCTAATAAAGTGTTTTCTTACCACAAACATCTGTCCGCACGTTTCACCAGATACTACTGAGCACACAATGCAAAAATATTAAAAAAAAGCCAAGGAACTACTTTGAAAATGTCATTGAGCTCATTGTGTGACTTTGCAGATCTCTGCTGAAACTCAAGAGGAGACACTTGTGAGAACACCGGGGGATTTTGTCTCAGGAGAAAAATCGGAGAAGCAGTAGACAAAAGAATATGTGTCCGTTTTATATCTTTCTGATCTCATTGTTGTGTAGGAGAAACTAAAAAAGATATTAAGGAGATCTCTCTCTTTTTATTTTTTTCATTCTTATGGAATGCCATGGTCGGCTTGTTATCACCCCAGTCCATTCTTTAAAATTGCCACTGGTGGACTCCAATCAAGTTGCAGACACACCTCAAGGAGAATGAAAGCAAACTGGCGGTACCAGACCACCATATGGAGTGCCACAACAAAGGGTCTGAATACGTCTAGGAATGAGAGATTGGATTTTTAATACATTTGCAATCCTTTCTGGATAAAACATGTCTTCACTTTGTCATTATGGGTTATTGAGTGTAGGCTGATGGGCAGAAGTGGCAAATTTCTCCATGTAAAATGAAATCTACAGCACAAGAAAGTGTGCAGAAAGTGAAGACCTCTGAATACTGTCTGAATCCACTGCATGCCTTTTATTAGCACATCGAGACGAGAATAGGACGTTTAGCCCAACAAAGCTTGCCAGTCCTGTCCACTAATTTAAATCAAGTTTTGCAAGTCCCTAAAGTCCTCCTGTCTACCACACTAGTTGGTCTCTTATTCCAAGTGTCTGTGGTTCTCCGTGTAAAGAAAAACTTCCTAATGTTTGTGTGAAATTTCCCTTTAACAAGTTCCCAACTGTGTCCCCGTGTTCTTGATGAACTCATTTTAATGTCACCGTCTCGATCCACTGAACTAATTCCTCTCATAATTTTTAAACACTTCAGTCATGTCACTTCTTAAACTGTAAAGGCTCAGCTCTTTTAATCTTTCCTCATAACTCATCCCCTGTAGTCCTGGAATCACTGGTGTTAATGGGTATCAATCATTTATAGCATGTACAACGGTATTGGCAAACCATGTCTTAAGAGCAGCACCTAACGGAGTTATTGGAGCACCAGACACCTCGGCATCCCGACATTTACATGGTCTACGAGAGAGGGCATCAGCATTGTTATGTTTGGCACCACTTTTATGCTCAACAATAAAGTCCAATGGATCAAGCTCAAGAGCCCTGTGATGTGTCGGCCAGTGGCATCCTTATCGACTGGTATACATCACAGGCCAAGCAGAGCCTTATGCTCAGTGTGTATTAAGTATATAACTTTAATATGTCACTATGCTCTGTACAAAAATATTTTACAAATCCACTTTTCTTTCTACTCACATGAACAGCTAACATAAGGTCAGATTTAGTACACAGGAGTTCACCATATAAGAACTGCTAGGCAAGCATTAGAAGACAAGACAGGGACAAATGCGAAATGAGCATTTCTGTGTGTCAACGTCAGCATGAAACTGTATCCTCTGTGCCTTGTTTGGAATGGCATGATTCACCGAACTGGGGTCCTGCACGTGAAGGCAGAGTATAAAGCCTTGGAACACCTTTGAAGCCAACGGACGGATGGGAGATAACGTCATCCGATCCTGAAAATCCTTCCGATGCAGTGACGAAAATGGCAGACTCTACACATCGGGCTCCCACTCCCGAACTGGGTTCTTGTTATGGCTTCCTCCATCTGTTATTCCACGTAAGCCGTCATTAAACAAAGCAAAGTTATTTCTCCTATGTGATTTCTTACCGTCGTATCACTAAAGGAGGGGTATCACCTTTTTTTATCATATCTATATAGTTTCGGGTTATGTAACACGCCGCAATTAAAAAAGAACTCATTCCAACAAGAGAGCTTGCGCCCCCTGCTGAACACACAGTGTTAATGTTTTGCCCTAAATACTACCTAAATTACCACAAAGCTATTAGTGTGGCTCGTAGTTCAAAGACAACCGTCTTTCTGTTGCTTGCATATGCAGCCATCTTTTGTGGCCTCAACTAACACTGTTATTTCTGAACATGAATCATTCTTACAAACATATTCGAGAAATAAGTCTCTCATACTGTACATCACTCGTAAAAACAATAAAAGCGTGGGTGCTTTTTGAATGTTGAGTGATGAAAAGCGCCCACACTTTTATTTTACGAGTGATGCATGAGAGGCTTATTTTTTACTTTTTAGTACACTTTTTAACTTAATATAAGTGTGTTTTTTAAAAAGTATATATATATATATATATATTTATACACTCACCTAAAGGATTATTAGGAACACCATACTAATACGGTGTTTGACCCCCTTTCGCCTTCAGAACTGCCTTAATTCTACGTGGCATTGATTCAACAAGGTGCTGAAAGCATTCTTTAGAAATGTTGGCCCATATTAATACGATAGCATCTTGCAGTTGATGGAGATTTGTGGGATGCACATCCAGGTCACAAAGCTCCCATTCCACCACATCCCAAAGATGCTCTATTGGGTTGAGATCTGGTGACTGTGGGGGCCATTTTAGTACAGTGAACTCATTGTCATGTTCAAGAAACCAATTTGAAATGATTCGAGCTTTGTGACATGGTGCATTATCCTGCTGGAAGTAGCCATCAGAGGATGGGTACATGGTGATCATGAAGGGATGGACATGGTCAGAAACAATGCTCAGGTAGCCCGTGGCATTTAAACGATTCCCAATTGGCACTAAGGGGCCTAAAGTGTGCCAAGAAAACATCCCCCACACCATTACACCACCACCACCACCACCAGCCTGCACAGTGGTAACAAGGCATGATGGATCCATGTTCTCATTCTGTTTACGCCAAATTCTGACTCTACCATTTGAATGTCTCAACAGAAATCGAGACTCATCAGACCAGGCAACATTTTTCCAGTCTTCAACTGTCCAATTTTGGTGAGCTTGTGCAAATTGTAGCCTCTTTTTCCTATTTGTAGTGGAGATGAGTGGTACCCGGTGGGGTCTTCTGCTGTTGTAGCCCATCCGCCTCAAGGTTGTGCGTGTTGTGGCTTCACAAATGCTTTGCTGCATACCTCGGTTGTAACGAGTGGTTATTTCAGTCAAAGTTGCTCTTCTATCAGCTTGAATCAGTCAGCCCATTCTCCTTTGACCTCTAACATCAACAAGGCATTTTCACCCACAGGACTGCCGCATACTGGATGTTTTTCCCTTTTCACACCATTCTTTGTAAACCCTAGAAATGGTTGTGCGTGAAAATCCCAGTAACTGAGCAGATTGTGAAATACTCAGACCGGCCCGTCTGGCACCAACAACCATGCCACGCTCAAAATTGCTTAAATCACCTTTCTTTCCCATTCTGACATTCAGTTTGGAGTTCAGGAGATTGTCTTGACCAGGACCACACCCCTAAATGCATTGAAGCAACTGCCATGTGATTGGTTGATTAGATAATTGCATTAATGAGAAATTGAACAGGTGTTCCAAATAATCCTTTAGGTGAGTGTATATTATTTTCAACTTTTTAGTCTTGGGTTTGTTTTAGTATAATTTTGTAATCAATATTTGAACAATTCCTTTAATATTTCTATCTGCTACTAGCGCCATCTATTGTTGAAACCTTGAATTATTCTTCAAATGAAAATTTCATTTCTTAATTAACATGGATTAATTGACCAATTAGTGAAACTGATTATCGATTCATGTATTGTCATCAGAAGTGATTAAGTGTGGAAGTGGGTTAAATATCGATTAAAAGATTTGTACCACACAACAAACAGGTGAAGTTTATAATGATAATAATAATAATAATAACAAAAATGTTGTATCTTTGTCTTTGATTCCACCAATTAAGAAAAATGTTACATTCTTCGCCTTTCAAAAGAACACGCCTGAATGTTACCCTGTGCGTGTACAATTTCTAATTTGCTGTGTTATCAGAGCACATAGTTAAGTAAGTGTGTGTGAGCAGGAGCTTCACTTTTATTGACTGAATTTATTTCTCCCAGAATAAGATGAATTATGGCCATAGAAGCTACTGATTCGGAAAGAGTAGAAAAGAAAAACAAAATAATAAGTTGTATGGTTACGTTGGAACGACTTGAGCATCCTGACATTTGTGTGACTCGGGTCTAAACTGGAGAGTTACAGTTTGTCTATTTCAAGTAGGTGGCGTCACACATTGCAACAGTCAAACAGCCGAATTGCATGTAAAACCGCGAGAAATGGGGATTCGGAATATGGCACTAATGCTGTCTTTTCCTTTAAATCTGCAGGTAAACGACAGAATAAAAAACTTTAATGTGAGAAACAGTGCCGATCTCCCATGAAGAAAACCTCCATATCGCTCCATCCATTCATAGCACCTCCGGCTTCTTCAGGATGTCATTTCTGACCAGTCTCCAACCCCATCCTTTCCATCTGTTCATTTCCTGTTTAAATTAAACCTACTCCATAAAAGCACCAAGAAACCATACTGCGTTGTCAAATGTGTATCTTTTATGCAAATCTTGACTGTCCTGACTTGAACTGGAATGTACGGCCAGTATATGGGGAGGTTCCCCAACTCTTAACCTGTCTTGTGTGTTTTTATTTATTACAGTGGTTACATAACATTAATTGAAATTAATGTCTATCTTATACAGCACTGTTAGCAGAACAGTTATTTTACAATATTAAAAATATCATAATATTTATTAAATTGCATTTACAATTTTTTTATGATTTCGTTTTGGTTTAATTTATTACTGTCTCACATTATTTTCAGACACACTCTCAGTGTTTTTTTTTTTTTTGACATCTGCCGTGTAACCATGAATTTAATTTATTGTGCAATGTTCTATAGAATATAAAACACTAATCAAACCCCTGCTGTCGGGATTACGACATATGGCTCGTGCACACAATTAAGCAATATGTAAGGCCTGGTAGCTAAGTGCTCAGGCATGAAAGCACAAAGCTGTGGATTTGAATTCCGCTGATAATTTCATGCAGTATGCGACCCAAAGCCATTTCAACATTGGCTCTGAAAATCAAGCTGGACTAAAATAACTGTATCAGTGTTCAATTGAAATAATAGTGAATATCTCAGATAAGATGTGTTGGACCCGCATTATCATACTATTTCAAATTTTTACTTTTCATTTCAATGGATGTGCACCTTGTTCATGCTTGCTATGATTGGCTGCATCTTCCCTACAGCCCTTCTTTAAATGAGCTTGTTAAGAAAATTGATGGATGGATGGATCTCTACCATGCCTTACAGGGTGCTGGCTTCCATTATTATTTATGTAATTATAATACCCTGTGGGTGGCATGGTGGCGCAGTGGTGGTGCTGCTGCCTTGCAGTAAGGAGATCTGGGTTCGCTTCCCGGGTCCTCCATGCGTGGAGTTTGCATGTTCTCCCCGTGTCTGCGTGGGTTTCCTCCCACAGTCCAAAGACATGCAGGTTAGGTGCATTGGCGATCCTAAATTATCCCTAGAGTGTGGGCTTTGTTCCTGCCTTGCGCCCTGTGCTGTTAGGGATTGGCTCCAGCAGACCCCTGTGACCCTTTGTTAGGAAATAGCGGGTTGGATAATGACTGACTGACTGACTAATACCCTGTAATTAACGTTTAGCTAAATTCCACCAGCACATACGTGGAATATCCGGTTTTCCTTCTCTGGCCTTCTCTGGCTTGAAATGTTGGCTTGGTAATGGATTCTGAAAATGATTTGTTTTCTGAGTATTTCACTCAAGAATTTGTGAAGAAACAAATGGAATGCCACATGCAGAAATCAAAACCAGCTCTGAATTTAGTGTACAGTTTATAAAACGAGTGTCAGATGTGCTATACATCCTCACTACGTTTTAAATTAATAAAAAAAAAATTCTGGGTTTTCACCAGACGTCTTCTCTATTGAAGACGTCTAGTCAAAATAAAAAAAAAAAAAAAGCGACCTTAGAATAAGAAGATCGAAAGAAGTGAAAGACATCATCTATAAACCCTGCCGACACAGACAGATGCAGACACAAGTTCTTTCACACATAACAGCTTTTCTTAGGCTGTGGGAAAGTCTTCCCAAATTGTTTTACACTTGTAAACAGTACAAAAGCACAATTACAGTGCACAGCCCATTCTTTTCTTCTTTTTCTTTCTTTGTCTCCATCTTTTGTCTCTCCTTTCGCCTCCAGCAAGCTTCATCCCTCTTCCTCCTAATTCTGGCTCCTTGAGCAACGGCCGTGGGTTTCTTTTATGCTAAACCCGCGAGTACTTCTGGTGGTCCAGTAACACTTCTGGGTGAGGTGGAACCCCGACATATTAGGAATCACAGTCCCTGCAGCACCCCGTTGTAGCACCCAAAGAACCCAACAGGGCTGTAGCATACTCCAAGTCCCATGGATCCCAGTGTGATTCTGAAGCAACACTGTAACCCTGGGGGGGGGCTAATGTCTAGTGCTCAGGGAGAGATAATGTCCTGTGTAAGTCCTCTACCCCGGTCCTTCCATAAAAGAGGCGTCCCGGCCAGATCAGGTCTGCCACAACCGTTATAAGGCATTTTGGAGCAGTCCCATGAGAAAGGAGAAGTACAAGAGGACTGGAAAAGCTGCAAAACTGACTCCAATCTTCATGAGACGGATGGATCCTGGGAATTACAGACCAATAAGTCTTATTTTTGTACTACGCAGAATTAGAAAAAACAAAATAAGAAATAAACTAGAATAGTACTTGTATGAAAATAGTACACTTAAAGCCAGCACGGATTTATATAGAGGAAGATCCAACCAAATCAATATTTTACATTTCTTTCAGCGGGCTTATGCAGGAGTTCACCAAAGCAAAGCATACAACATCAATGTCTTAGACTTTCAAATAGCATTTGACTCAGTTGTCCCACACTGAAGATTAATTCTGAAACTAGAAGCTGTTGGCATCATGGGTAACATAAAAAAGGGAATCATTAACCAACAGGAGACAAGGAGCACAGGGAAGACGAGAATGATGTGTGATGGATGGCCGGGTCCCATGCCCACCCAGGACGCCCCTTTGACACTGGATCCTGAGAAGCAGCCATGGGACGCACACTAGTTCCCCCGGAACGCGTGGTGGCAGCCCTCCTGGGTTACATTGGAGCCACAGGCCTGGGACTTCAGGGCTCAGCCTAGTTGAGCTCCTTGGCCACCATCGTGAGGAGCTGCATGGCTTAATAAGCCCATGTGGGCTGGAATGCCGCCACACCTGAAGCACTTCCGAGTGGGCTATAAGAGGAGCGTGCAGCCACAAATCGAGGCGCCAGAGTCGGGAGGAGGAGGACGACAAAGCTGCCTGGGAGCAGTGGAGGAGGAAGAAGAAGAGTGTGTTGGTGTTTTCATTTGGTGTATTTTTGGGGACTGTGCAGGGCTTGTGGGACACGGGGAAGACGTGCCCCATGGCTGAAGACAAAATAAATCTTTTATTTTCATTTTCACGTGCCTCCGGTGTCAGTCTGTGTTGGGTCGGCGCCAACCAAACACTTCTGCCACAGATGACATCAGTGGAGTCTCTCAGGGGTCTGTCCTTAACCCATGGCTTCTTCTGTTTTATATTAACCCTTAAACTACCACATACTTGGGGGTCGGAGTTAATGCAACCCTGGATGCCAAATACTTTTTGCTGCACTTTTTAGGGAAATGTCACAATTCACCAAGAAAAAGTGAAATTTTAATGGAACACATTTTTTTCATGCAAAGTGCATCACAATTACTGCAACACGGATCATTTTACACCCTGCCAACTGTAAAAACTATCAAAAAAACTACTGCAACAATCTATTATTATATGTACAAGGTGCAACTGATGCCATTGATGAAATTCAGTAAATCACCGACTGCGCCAGCTGCGCTTGAACTGGCTGCACGCAAGAACACACAGAAGCCAATGCTGATGCTGGCATGCCAGTCTAGTGCAGCGGCTGAATCCCAGGGACAGTGATGCTGATTTGCTAGGGGGCACCAGTGGTCATGAGCTGGCTGCTCAACGAATATACGGCACCGGATATACTTGGCTCCTGTGTGCTGGCAAATTGCACTGTGAACCGACTAGAGCCGGTTACAGCGTTCAACGAATGCATGTTGCTGAATATACTCGGCTCCTCTGCGCTGGCAAATTGCATTGGGAACTGAATATAGCTGGTTGTGTTGGTTTAAAGGTTAGTGACACCTCTACTGACATCCAACCATCCATTATCCAACCCGCTATATCCTAACTAGAGGGTCACGGGGGTCTGCTGGAGCCAATCCCAGCGAACACAGGGCGCAAGGCAGGAAACAAACCCCGGGCAGGGCGCACACACACACCCACGCACCAAGCACACACTAGGGCCAACTTAGAATCGCCAATGCACCTAAACTGCATGTCTTTGGACTGTGGGAGGAAACCCACGCAGACACGGGGAGAACATGCAAACTCCACACAGGGAGGACCCGGGAAGCAAACTCAGATCTCCTAACTGTGAGGCAGCAGCGCTACCCACTGCGTCACCGTGCCACCCCCTCTACTGAAATAGGAGAAGGAAATACCCATAAAGATACAGGGTTGTGCAGACTCCACATAAACAATGTCCAAGCATCAGATTCATTCAGCATCAGGTGCCATTGTCGAATTTTGTAAGGGATTTTTTAAAGAAATTTTATAATCCATTGGCTGAAAGTCCTCAGCGTTGGTGTGTCAGAGAGGGGATGTGCCGCATTGGTCATAAAGGCACTCCATTTTGTTTCAGTTCTTTTCTCCTCCACTAGCTCCAGGGGCTTCAGAGTGTGTCCTATAACTGAGCCTGCCCTTTTAATTATCTTGTTGATTCGGTGGGCATCTCTTGAAGTGAAGGTACCAGCCCAGCACATCACAGCATAGAAAAATCACAGTGGGCATCACAGAGCTGTAGAAAATGTGAAGGATGTCGCTTTCTAAATTAAAGGAACAGCATCTCCTAAGGAAGAAGAGCCTGCTCTGCCCTGTCTTCTATAGTTCCCCTGCGTTCCAGGGCATGTCCAACCTGTCATTAATGTGGACCCTCTTGTGTATCTAACACTTCACAAAGGTTCTTTGGTGTGGAAGACAAGCAGTTTGTTGGTTATCCTGATGCTGTCGCAGGAAACTCTCAAAATTCTCCCTATATGTCTCATCCTCTGTATCAATACACCCCATCAATGCAGAACCAACAGAGAATATTTGCAAATGACATGACCTGCTGTTACACTCCGATCCCAACTTTCTGATTTTATGAATCCCATATCATATATTTATGGCCTCCACCACCACAAAGAAACCGGAAAAAGAAACAGAAGAGAGAGTTGGGGTCAATACGGAGTTTAGAGCCACCATGAATAGTTATTATGAAGAATTGAACATACAGAGTATCAGTTAAAGTGAAGTTATGAGAAGGCCATGTTGAACTAATATGTTTTCAGCAGTGTTTTAAAGTGCTCTACTGTATTAGCCTGGCGAATTCCTATTGGCAGGCTATTCCAGATTTGAGGTGCATAGCAGCAGAAGGCCACCTCACCACTTCTTTTAAGTTTTGTTCTTGGAATTCTAAGGAGACCCTCATTTGAGGATCTGAGGTTACGATTTGGAATATAAGGTGTCAGACACTCCGATATATAAGAAGGGGCGAGATTATTTAAGGCTTTATAAACCATAAGCAGAATTTTAAAGTCAATCCTGAATGACACAGGTAACCAAATAGATAGATAGATAGATAGATAGATAGATAGATAGATAGATAGATA
>JANRMT010028174.1:35153043-35165328 GCA_026402145.1 Polypterus bichir lapradei | reverse complement strand
ATAGATAGATAGATAGATAGATAGATAGATAGATAGATAGATAGATAGATAGAACTTTATACATCCCCAACAATTTGGCTTTTTACTTTCTCATATACAAAGTATAGGGAAAGTATTGCAATCGCCCAAAAATTCAATGTCGAGATTTTGATGAATATCAATGTTTTTGACCTCCTTGAGTATGAAAATACCATTTTTGGAATTATGTCTGCCTGTGTGTGTATGTGTGTGTGTGTATATAAACACAATAACTTGAGTACGCTTTCAGTTAGATCAACCAAATTTTGTATACTAGTATTAGGTACAAAACAGATTATCAACTTTTGGGCTATTTCTGCTAACTGGAAGTGGTAATTTTTTTTATTCATGTAGCTGCAGAGTCCAGTTTATTCAACTTTACTTTTATAATAATCGTCAGTCACTGTCCAACCTGCTATAACCTAACACAGGGTCACGGGGGTCTGCTGGAGCCGATCCCAGCCAACACAGGGCGCAAGGCAGGAACATATCCCTGGGCAGGGTGCCAGCCCACCACAGGGCACACACACACACCCCCACCACACACTAGGGACAATTCAGGATTGCCATATAATAATCGTTCAATATATTATTAATTTGATTTGATTTGTTGTTGATGGTTCTTTAATGTTCATAATATAAAAATATAATCATTGCATTGTGATTTACTCCTCAAATATCCATCCCCATATCTGAGTATACAAGTAAGTCTAGGGAGACCACAGAAACTCTTGAAATAAATCAATACATAAATAGGTAGATAAATAAATAAATATGCACACAGACATGAATGACTATAAAGCAAGAAAACGAAACAAAACAGTCCCTGTCCCAGTGATGCACTATACAGGCATATTGCTGTTGGCATAAAGGACCCCCTGCAGCATTTCTTCTGCTGAATGACTTGTTGTCTGAAAGCCCTGTGTGTCAGCATTGTTCATAATGGCGCTCAGTTTTGTTTTAATACTCCTTTGTTCTGATCTCCAGGGGATCCAGAGTGATTCCCCTAACTTAACCTGCCCTTTTAATTAGCCTGTTAATTTGGTGGTCCTCTCTTGAAGTGATGTTACCAGCCCAGCACACCACAGCATAGAAAACTGCACTGGCCATCACAGAAATATTCATAATACCAACTCATTTTTTTTCCTTTACATATTTTAAGTTTATGAATCACATGTAATTAATTATACAGAGAACAAGAAAAAAGAATTCAATCAATGTTACTTTCAAATATGTTGTATTTCAGCTCAAATTATTATCAGCACACCATCTCTTGTGCAGTTCACAGAGCTACAAATGTGGACAAATGTGTTGGTACTCCTTCGAGAAAAGAGAAGAACCCACGACTGTCTCTGAAATAACTTGAAACTTACAAAAGTAATTGGCACCCTTCATTGTTTATTCTGTATTAAAAAAATGAGACCTTGCTTTAGAAATTTCATTCAATGGAATATTTTAAATAATAACACAAATGAAAATGACATGGACACAAATGATGGGACCCTTAACCTAATATTCTGTTGCGCAACCTTTAGAGGCAATCAGTGCCAACAACACTACCTGGAGTGCTCCATGAGATGTCTGCATCTGTCCACGGGTTGTTTGGCCCACTTGTCCTGAACAAACTGCTCTATCCACGTCAGGTTTGAAGGGGGGCTTCTCCAGACTGCATGTTTCAGTTCTTTCTCTTGATGTTCAATACGATTAACATCAGGGCTCATAGAAGGCCACTTCAGAATGGTCCAATGTTTTGTTCTGCTTTTAGCTGAGTGTTTTGGCTCATTATCGTGTTGGAGGATCCACGACCTGAACTTTCTGACACTGAGCTGTATGTTTTGCTCCAGAATGTCTTGATAAGTCTTGAGATTTCATTGTTCCCATACCAGATGCAACAAAGCAGCCCCAAAACATAAGTAAGCCTCCTCCATGTTTCACAGTAGGCATGGTGTTCTTTTCTTTGAAAGCTTAATTTTTTCATCTATTACCATAAAACTAAATGTGACTTGCCAAAAAGCTCCAATGTTGTCTCATCTGGCCAAAGAACATTCTCTCAGAAGTATTGTGGCTTGTCAATGTGCATTTTAGCAAATCCTCGTCTGGCTTTTTTATGTTGTTCTTTCAACAGTGGAGTCCTCCTGGATCTTCTTCCATTGAGTCCACTGTCACTCGGATGGTGTGATCAGATATTGATGGACCTTGACCTTGGAGTTCAGCTTGTACCTCTTAGGAAGTTGTTCTTTGGATTTTTGTCTACCCTTCTCACTATCCATCCTGTGTATGACGTTAGTCTGCATCCAGCCCTGCATGTAGGTCTTCCAACCTGCAGGGAAGACCTTGGGGTTGGTGGCAGAATTGGCACTCCAGCCACCATAAAAAAACTTCCCACTGTTCCACTCCATCTGAACTAGCGTGGTGCTGAGGTGTCACCCGTTGCATGGCCGCACTTGGGTCCTAATCTAGGATCCTGAGTTGGTTCGTCATGTGGTGGGTGTGTTAATGCGCTGTATCAGTGCATGCTCCTAACCTCCTCCTCACTATCCTTCCGCCCATTCTGGGGTTGACTTTCCTCTTGCGGCCACATCCCGTGAGGTTGACTACAGTCTCATGGACCTTAAGCTTCCTAATATCATTTGCAACTGCTGTCACTGGAACATCAATTGTCTTCTAGCCTTTACCTTTAAAATGCTTGTCTATAATTTTCTTTCTGATTTCCTCAGACAAAGCTCTACTTTGCTTACTCTGGTCCATATTCAGTGTGAGACACACAATGATACCAAACAGCAGATGATGACTTCTCCCCATTTAAATTGGATGACTGATTGCACGACTGAAGACATGTGTGAGGAGAATTAGAGAAAAAAGCTACTTTGAAAAATCAGTTATTGACGATCTTTTCTTGAGGTCCCAATAAATGTGTTCAGGCCGTTTTAGAACATCTTTGTAGAATAAGCAACACTTGATCTCTTGTCACACTTTAACATGAGTGAGAGAATCAAACTGAAAAGAAAACTTTGACAAGTACTCTAAATTGACAGACGCAAATCAAATGTATGTTTTTATTGTATGATATAAACAATAAGAGCAGCTCACTACTCAAAATGGTAAATTTGGGAAGCAGTTGATATCGAAACCGCGACCTCTTGATTGGAAGGCAGCAGTTCTTAACATTGCACCACGCAAGCTGTCGTATTAACCGCCTACTGTAACCTGCTTTCTTTTTTCTTCGGTTAAATTCTTGAATAAAAGCGCACTTGTTTTGTTATACTTGTACCTTTTGTGAAAGTGTTTATTACATATTTGTATTTCAGGCTTCACACATTATACATTTCATGTCTACATTTTGTCAGTTATTACTAAAACATGAAAAACATTTCTGTGTTAACAACGTTTTTACAGAGATTGTTGATGACACTGAACACACGTGAAATGTATGTATTCCAAATGACGATGTACTTTTTTACTCAATAAAGCTCCAGCACTTCACTTGAAGATAAACACTGAGCACTGAGAAACTTCTTTGTGAATTGAACTGCGGCGGTGGGCAAGGGGATGGGATACCAGGCTGCTTGCTGTTTATCGAAACATTTACAGGACAAAAGACGCTGACGGAGAGGTGAGAAAGGATTTAAGGTGGGCCGGATTTACGAATTTTCTCGTAGGCTCTGGTAATTCTAGTGTTAAGACAGATTATTATCAACCGGGAGAAGGAAATCATATGATCGATCAAGCATTTTACCTTTGCGGGTGATTCCATCATTTTCTACCTGTGGTTGCTGGTTATGTGTGCTAACTGCGAAGTAAAGACTGGTGGCCACAGACATGCACAGACTATGAAATCGTTCACAGAAACCCAGTTAAGGGTTTACATGGTGTCACTCACATGCACAAGGGAGGCAGCTAAAGGGCTCAAATGAGGGTAATTCCATGCCAGAACAGGAGATGGCAGAGTGTGACAATCCTTTCTCTCTTTCTACTGCAGACCAGTTTCAGGAAATTCCGCTTCACCCTGATGACATCACATCCAGGCACAAACCTGATGATGTCACTTCTGGTCCTGAGGATGCCATTTTCTGGTCACAACCGTGACAATGCCACTTCTGGTCCCAAAGAACATCACTTCTGGTTTTGGTCCTGACCCCAATAACTTCCTCTGCCTTGCATTAAAACCCCCATCTTTACCTCACCCCGGTTCAGTTCTGTTTTGGACTCCAGTCTATACACTACTGTACAATTAAGTTCAAGTACACGGGAGGCTGCCCCAAACCTTGTTATGGCTCTTTTGTCGTTCTTTTGACAATGGCCACATAACCGGGTTACTCACACAGAAATCTCAGTGCGTTAACCTGGTTTCTCAGAAATCAAATTCCAGTTTCTGTAACCAGAATAAGGGTATACATGGTCAGGTTTCTGAGAATTATTAAAGCACATGTAACCACACTCACTCAGGCACCAGACCAATGGATTCCGTGATACCTTTCACATCTCTTGCATCGCACCTTCAGACATCACCCATGATTCACTTAATGGTATCGTTTTTCACCTGCCCATTCCGAAATAAAATGCATCATTGATTTCTGTTGAGAGTCCCTGTAAAAATGATCACTGTTCTAGAGTGTGGCCGAAGTGGAAAGTAAAAACTGGTAGTACGCCATGTTGTTTGGGATGATAAATACTGAAACTGCTATGGATAGCAGGGAGGGAAGGGTACCCCTGAAAGTGTATGGAGGGGGGGGGGTCCAATTCCTAATATAAAAATTCCATAAAATCGAGGCAACAGATAAACATGTGACACCTTAACATAATTAAGGAAAACTGAAGTGTACAAATACTAGGAAAAAAGACAGATGGAGTGAGTATTAAACTAAATTTAATGATGCTAATCTAATAGATAGCTTCATAGGATTTTGCTGGATAACCATGTGGATCTGTGACATTCCTGCTTTGTAATGAATTTAGAATTTAGATAGATAGATAGATAGATAGATAGATAGATAGATAGATAGATAGATAGATAGATAGATACTTTATTACTTCCAAGGATTTGTTGGATTTCTGAAAGTTTCAGTATCTAATCTAGTTTTTTCTATGCATTTTAATCTACGCAGGTAATTATTAACATATTCCTTACTTTCAATTCACTCTGATGTGTATAAAGTCTTGTAGCATTCCATACATATTAAATATGTTTGCTATTTTTTTTTTATTTTGCTAACTTTAGTTTCACCTTCATTGTTAATAAGCAGGAAATAGTTATCTGCTCGACTTCTTTTTAGACTTTATTCTACGGGTATAATGAGAATGGAGTGACTCCACAATTAGCTCTGTTTCTGTTGCCTTTAGAAAATTGAATTATGCTTATAATGACAACCTTTTCCTGTAAAGCACATATACTTGAGATCTCGGTAATTAGTTCTGTTGCCCTTCAGCTTTATTATTTATTTTATGTGAAAAATATAAAATAATTTGACTCCTCAAATGTGCTTGAACTCTATCTCTGGAGTTTCACTGATCTCAATAAAAATATCAATATATGTAGAAGTAAATTTAATAAATCCCTCATTAGCAAGTAATAAAAGGGTGAGATGCCACCAGCGAGTGTTTTTCCGAGAAGCATAATAATTGAGTTCCAGAATAATAGGAGCATGATCAGAGATAACAATGGCCGACCCGAGAGACTGTAATAGGTTATGGGTATTAGGTTATTATTCCTGACAAGTATTCAGTTTGTAAATAACTAATGCACTGGTTGAAAAAAAAAATCAGTATTTATTAAAAAAAAAAAAAAGGTTGGAGCCCCCATGGGCCCAAAAGATGATGATCCTTAATAACTTGAAATTATGAAGGCCGATTTAGATGTAATAGTTGTACCTATTAATGATTTATCTAAAGCAGGGTTTAATACACTATTACAATCTCCCGCCATTACATGTCTATGCAAAATTAAATTGGGATTTACACAAGAACTTGTACCAGGAACTCGTCATCACTGATATGTTGGAGCATACATACAGTATTAACCAGCATTCATTTTTTTTGGTTTAGTCTGGTCCTGATACAGTTCAGCCAAGGCCGTAGCCCTGACTCAAGTTTATTCTTTGTTTTTCATCATTTTTTTTCAAATATTACTCACCTATTTATGTTTAATGTATACAATATTACGTTGTTGATGCATTTTGGTTTTTTATACTTTTTTTTAAATGGGTTTCCTAAATCAAACAATTGATTAAGTCAGTGGTTCTCAAACTGTGGGGCAGGCCCCCCTAGGGGGGCGCGAAGTAACAAAAATGGGGTCGTGAAGATGTGAAAAATAGAAAACAAGAATCGAAAATATAAAAAATACATCTATTGAAACCAAAACAAATTAACTTAAACTACATACTGATACTAGAAAAATAAATATAGAGTTAGATAAATGTCGATAAAAGTTAAGTAGATATAATAAAATATGCATTTATGATATATCATTAACTAAAAAAGAACAAATTGGTATTAGTGGGTTCCTTTCAAAAAAACGTTAGGGGGGCACGATTAAAACTGTTATGAAAACTCGGGTCACAAATACTTAAAGGTTGAGAAACGCTGGTTTAGAGGTTTTTGAGGCTCCTGATTGTGAAACGTCCCATTAATACATTATCTTTTTTTTTTTTTTTGGACTGTTTCGTCTGCCATTTTGTATTTTGTATTATTGTTGCTATGTTTGATCCTTCCTGTGACAGCTGAAGAAGTTCAACCTTCCAAGGAGCTGCTGATTCAGTTTTACACAGCAGTTATTGAGTCTGTTCTCGGGTCTTACATAACAGTGTGGTTCAGATCAGTGACCAAACATGACAAAAACAGGATGCATCGAATAATCAGGTCTTTCAAAAATATCATTGGTGCCAGTATGCCCACATTGCAGGACTTCTATTATTCCAGAATCATTAAACAGACTAGGAAAATCATTACACTGACCCCTCACATCCAGGCCACAGCCTTTTTGAACTTCTTCCATTGGCCAGGCATTATCAATTAATATGTGCCAAAACAAACTAAAGAAGAGTTTTTTACACGTAGGCCATCAAGCATATGGTTAGTTTAATCTCCTCAGGCCTCCCAGGGTCTTGCAACACCGTTCAAGTGAGGTTTGTTCATACTGTTTTTTCTTTTCTTTTTTTTCCAGAGTATGCTGTACTTTGCATGCATATAAATATCTCTGTATATATAAAACTCAATGTCTGTTTGTATGTCTGTCTCCGCTTAGCTAGCAATACCTTTTTGTTTATTGATTTTTAGTTTGTCCTGTTTCACTGCCTTGCAGGCACAGCCACAGGGAATGGCTAGTACTGTATATGTATCTTTCTATATATAAAAAAAATCCTGGAATGGAAAAGCAAGGCGACGATACGTAATCTTCTCGGAAGTTCTCGGAAGACATTTAAAAGACCGGCAAGACAAAAAAGACTGGTCACAGATCGTCTCGCGGGGACCGTAAACATGAGACTTGGTGCCAAGAGATTGTCCCAAGGCAGTCTCGCGGGGACGTGGAACATAAGATTCTTGCAAGACACACCCTTCTTATCAAATAAGAGCACGGACAGCCAGCAAAACATTCAGTCATGTAGAGTCACATGGCACACACAGATCCTGTGCTCTCAGCAAAGAAGAAAGAGCAGCGTGGAGAAAAGAGACCCAGGGCGCGATATACATGCAGAGTAAGGTACAGAATGCGAAAGCAGTAAAATTCGAAAGTATTGTAGCGTCCCAGCCAAGCTGAAGCCTTTTTTGTTTTAAGTGACTGTTAGGTCCGATCGAGGGAGGGCAGAGTGCAGCATGGAAGACTGATAGCTGGGTGCTGATTTATGAGGTAAGGGGGAGGCGAGACCCGTGCGAGGAGGGGTTGGAGAGGGTGCTAGAAAGTTGTGTTTTTATGGTTATGCAGTCGGCGATTGTTAAAGTAGAACTTTTATGACACTTTATTACTACAGTATCAAAAAAAAGATAGTAAAGATCACATTGACGCAAACAAAAGGAAATTAGTTTAAGTCAGAGAATTTCAAAAACGGGGTTTAACTCACATGCATTTATTGGTTACTTTGCAAAAAAAATGATTAACTGCTGATGATGTGGATCGTTTTGTCTGTGCTGAAATTTCAAACAGAGAAACCTATCCTGAATTATGGTACAAAGTCATTAAACACACGTCTCACAGACCTCATTTAAAAGATTCAGCATATTGGGACACGAAAGATTTCAAATATTGTTTTTACAGAAGTTCTGAAATAGAAGTGAAACTAATGAAATAGCAACAAATCAAAGAAAAAAAAATCTTACAAGTGTGTATCTGGAAAACCAAACACGGGGATGGCGTGCGGGGGGCAAAGTATATATATATATATATATATATATATATAGTCATGCACGAGCGCATGGGGAGCAGTTTAAGGACTCAGACCACATCGCGACAACCCATGCCAAGGGACAGAGGCGGCACACTAACCTTTCTCTTCTTATCTCATCAGCCAGAACGAGGACTCGCTGCCATAAGAAAGCCCAGGGTAAACAAAAAGAAGCCATACTTCCGGGTTCCCGTCTTCCCTCCAGTCACAAGATGATGACGTTGTTATCCCAGCATGCATCTCAGTTTTCCCAGCATCCCTGATTCAATTTCCTGTCCCTCTGTATAAATGTTGCCCTATTTGCTTTATACTTTGTCCTGTGTGACCATTTGCTTTGTATTGTGGAGACAGTACTCAATTTACGTTTCAGTAAACCGGGGCGGAAACCCCAAAAGTTCATACTGTGTGACTTTGTTTCTTCACTATATATATATATATATATGTACTGTATATAATATTTACATTCTCTGTCTTGTGTTTTTTTTTATCTCAGGTCTGTGATTGATTGTTGGGAGTATGCAGATTTTGTAACTTAAAATTGGATAGTAACCAAAATTGGAGCCTTGTAAGCGTGCATAATTGGCCAATAAATCTGATTCTGGTCCGCCATTTTGTATTATTATTGCTATGGCAGGAGCACATTACTAGGGATGGGTCGTCAGAGGTTGTAACCTACAGGTAACAACACAGTGAGATAAAAATTCATCTAAAATATGACTTTTTAATCCAAGTTGCAGATACAAAACCATTTTCCGTAATACCCTTTCTGAAAGTCTTCCGTATTTTTTCCTGGTTCTGAATTTTTTCTTGTGTATTTTTGACCACAATTTTTGTCTGTCATTTTGACTTTGATGCTCATGTCTTTGATCTGTCTGTTTTGACACTTGTTCATTCTCTTGGTCATTTCGGGGTTCACATCAATGATAAGTTAAACTGGTCTCAAAACACAGAGGAACTCTATAAGAACGGGCAGAGCAGTCTCTTCTTCTTCAGGAGAGTGCATTCCTTTAACGTGGGAAGTGACATCTTTCACATCTTCTACTGCTCTGGGATGGCCAGTGGCATTTTCTACACTGTGGTGTGCTGGGCCAGTAACATCCCTTCAAAAGAGGTCTACCAAATGAACATGCTAAGTAAAAGGACAGACTAAGTTACAGGACATGCTTTGGACCTCCTGGAGGTCGTAACAAAGGAGAGAGTGAAAACAAAACTGAGTGCCATTATGAACAAAGTTGCACATCCTCTCTGTGACACAACAATGCTGAGGACTTTCAGCCAACAAATCATTCAAGCAGAGTGTGTGAAGAAACACCACTGAGGCTCCTTTATACTAATATAATATGCCTGAATAATGCCTCGCTGGGACTGGGAGTTGCAAGTCCAAACTTTTATTTTTTAAAATTATTTATTTATTTATTTTCTGTATTTACTTAAAGAGCTTCTGCAAAAATAAAGTTCTATCTATCTATCTATCTATGTAGTGCCTTTCATATCTATCACTCTATATAATAATTAAAAAAGAGCAAAATGCTGCAATCAGGACATGAGATTTGAACTTAAACCGCTGATCCCATTAGGTGGCAATAATAACTACTATGGCACTCTCCTTATAATACATATTTTAAAAATTATTGTATATTAGTGTCTATCTTATATCTAATCTGTAAGACACAATCAGAATTTGTAGGTTTCATAAATAAGAGGATGATTGGGTGGGTAAATTGAATATGCAAACTGTATTAGAGTGACAATAAATTAAGTGGATTAAGGGAGCCATAAGCAAATGGACAGCTTATAATGCATTCTAGTAAATTCAATTCCACTGTCAAAGGCAAACACCACAACACAACTGTGCTTCTTTTATTGGATGTGGGACGCTAGGCCGCCTCGTGACTAATCTCATCCACGTTATTAGAAAAAATACTCAGAAGAGAAAGAGGTCTAGTGTTTCTTTAATTACACCTGCTAAAATATCTTATAAAATAAAAACAAGTCAAAAGCCTTTACCACCAGAAGATGACAAAATTATAACAATGTTTATTCACTCAGTAGGATTTTTTGAAAAATAAAAGCTGGCATCTAATGTTTAAGAGGCTGTTTCTTAATATTTAGAATGGCTACTATGCTATTATTTGTGTTTATATTTTAATAAATTCAGTAAAGATCACAAACAGTTATTGCTAACCACATGTTGCCCAGCAAATCTCCCTGTTGTTCTCCCCAATCCTTCCATCTGACCCAAGTTCCCACCTCAGCCCTGTACAAATAAAGTCATCTCTGAGGGAGAAAGTGCAAACTTCCCTAAACTGGCTGCAGACAAGTCACGCCATTTTAAAGCACAGGCGCTGGACAGACCATAGATCCATGAAGCAGATAATTCTAATAATATAAGATTAAAAAAAAAAAAGTGTCTTTCCAGAAATTCAAGGAGAGTGTGTTATTACTTTAATATAAGAAAGTTTTATCTCAAAGGATTCTTCACAACTTGGTTATTGACACTTCACTGTGTACTATAAATGGAAGACCATATTTCATAAATGTTGTGACCAGTCCTACTTCCTGTTTATGTGAGAATTCTACTAAACAGGTTTAGGCTTTTTAAAACACTCATTCACATCTTGAACAGAAGGTCATTACCACCAGCGGGGTTTTATTACATAAGAATAATCACATGAAACTCTCTATATGACAATAAGTACACAATTCTATCACTGGCTTTTTTTTTTAAATGCAACAAGATGTTGAGGGGCAGCAAAATAAAATGAAAAGACCTGGATTATTTAGACAGCTAGAGAAAATGTGGAAAACACTTTTTAAAATGTATGTGCACACATGCATACTAAAGTAAAATGAATTTTAAATGAACTTAAAAACACATTAATTTCATAAATATTGTTAGGTTTCTGAATTCTTTTAGGACACACCCACCCCCAATGGGACAACACGGCAAAGCGCGACTCCCGCGTCTGTGGAGGACTGCTTGTCCATTGCTGATGCAACCACAGTTTCGGAGCTCAGCAGCAGAGTGCCGCAGAAACAACTATGAGCCAATCGAGACCGCACTATACATGCCTGTCATCGATGGATGATGCAAAGAACATTATAAATGCAGGGAACAGTATTACTTGGCCACCAACCTTGCCACGACTATGCCCATTTGCTGTGTCTGTGTATAGGAGAGTGGTAGGGCCCGCTGCAATAAATAACCATGCTGTTCGTGTTTCAAGCTCAATAAATATTATATAATTAATATATATATATAAATATATAATGAATTAAAATATATCGACTCTATATATATATATATATAAAGCATAAAAGTGCAACAATTTTGAGCAACGATTTTATGTCACGTTTTAATGTCACTTTTTTGTCACGCTTTAAATTGGGATTATTTTAAAACCTATATATATATGTTTGGTATCATTCTTATCAGAATTTATTGAAGTTTAATGTGGTGTTGTTAGATTTTCAGATTCTTATCTGTTTTTAAATTATAAACTAAAAAATATCAAGAACTCACGTCCCGCAAGATGAGAGTTTGTGCCAAGGGATTTAGCCACGCTCGGGGCCGGAAATAAAAGACAAAGAGTAGATGACAAAGATAGCTGCTGTACAGGCTTTTAAATGTGTGAAGCACCGTGCGAAATGCAGATCACGCAGCACGGCAGCAGCAGCAGGTAAAAAAAAAAACAACTTGTTTCCCCATTCTATTACCATTTAAGAGGGGGTCTCGGAGGAACAACCACATCTCCTTGGGGTGCGTTCAACCCCCCTCTTCACAACACAAGCAGCAGAGACGCGAAGTGGCTGGTGAGCAAAGCAAGCAGGAGGAACTCCTAGTATGTATGTATATATATATATATATATATATATATATATATATATATAT
>JANRMT010028174.1:35122475-35152943 GCA_026402145.1 Polypterus bichir lapradei | reverse complement strand
ATATATATATATATATATACTGTATGTATATTGTGGAGAATGGCCAGCCGTTTATCCTGGCCAATACCCCCAAGCCACCAGGTGGAGCCCTCCTTGCAGCATGGAGGTCCCCAGAAGACCCTGCTGGATGCCATGGGGGCCACTAGGGGATGCTGCAGGGAGGAGTAATGGATATTTTCCCTATGCCCTGGAAGCACACGTGGACAAGAGGAATGACGTGCTTCCGGGGTGAAGAAAAGAACTTGTACCTGACCCGGAAGTGATTGAGAGTCAATTGGACTGGGGATTAGGAACACTTCCGGGTCAGGAGATATAAAAAGACTGTGGGAGCTCCCAGACGGCGAGCTGAGTTGGGAGGCAGGGTGGCTAAGCATCTGGGAGTTTGGAGGATTGATTATTGTTTATTGGTTTATTGAGTATTGTGGAGAGGAGCGTGCTTAGTGCACATTATTATTACAATAAATTCTATTATTGGACTTTTATCTGGTGTCTGACGTGTGGTCTGAGGGTACGAGGGTGCGAGGAAACCCTAATCTGTCACAATATATATATATATATATATATGCTATTATATTTATAATTATAATTTCTTCTTCTTATTATTTCCTCATTATTATAAATGAATTATAAATCAGTGAAGCTAAACTTGTCCAGGCAACAAACATAAATGATTAAAATATATTCAAGAGTGCTGTGTTAAATTTTTAAAATATTCCTATAATCAGCTACTAACTCTGAGATTGCTAACACCTAAGCAGCTCAGTCTCACCCTAGAGCAGAAATTGTTCATCCAAAGACAGAAAGAGCAATGAGTGAGAATAAAAGCATGACAGGGCAAATTCTAAAATGGTCTGACATCTATTGCAAAAGGCAAAGATTGATCAATATTAGATACGAGGGATAAAGTGTCTGAGCTTATAGTGGGTCATGGCGCATACAAGTACTGTGACATTTTGTGTACTACAGACAGCTGATTGAAACAGATATACCTGACACTATTTTAATGCTGTACATATTTCATCTCATTTGAGCCGACAGAGACCCACTGCAGTGTGAAAAAAGGAAGGAGAGGCTCCAGTCATCTACAGTATGTGAATGAGGAATGATGTCAAAAGGAGCACTCTTCTTCTTCAACTTTTGGCTGCTTCCGTTAGGGATCATCACAAAGGATCATCTTCTTCCATATCTAAAGGAGCAAATATTTATAATTTAGACATAGGAATTCTGGCTGGTGGAATCTTTACACATTGCCTGCTGAAGTAGATAAATTTCATTATCCTTATTAATGTTTATATTTCTCTCTCTGCAAAAGGGAACTCAACAACAAAACGATTCACTCTGTTACCAACACTTTAATGATGATTCATTCTGACTACGCCACTATAATACACGGTGAGTTCAACCACACAACTCTGGAAGGAACAATGCCAAGCTTCCATCAGTATGTATCATATTGAACTAAAGGAACAGCAACAACAACATTTATTTCTATATATTATATATTATATACCAGTAACGGCGGACTGAACGATAACGTGCAGTGAATACACTTGACTTGAGCATTCCTAGTTTTCATTCTCTTTCTCTGTACATTTAGCGTTTGTTTGCTCAGAGGTTGATGCGCTTGCTGCTTCCTGAGCGGCTCTTCTTTTCTCCACCCTAGCGGCCCGCTGCCTCTCTTCTTCCGTCGGCATCTTTTTGTGTTAAAACTGATTAAGTCAGTGTTTGTGCTGGAATTTCTTAGTTCGTTTTTCTTAATTTTTCACTTAAGCCCTCTATCTGCCTCAAGAATGATTTAAGAGGTAGGGGAAGTGATGGTGAGGGATGAGAAAGGATCCTGTATGCATGTGCCACACGCCCACGCTGCTGCAAAGAGTTGATTCTACAATAAAATAAAAATAAAAAGAGGAATAACCTTGGAGGCCAATCATCACCCCGAAAGCAGATAGTAGACGTCACGTAGTATATGTGTCCCAAATTTCAGGTCAACAGTTCAAATGGTTTGTGAGCAACAGGTGATTTAAAATCCTGAACAGACAAACGAACTGCCATAGTAGAGTATTATATAAGAAAATAATAATAATATTTGTTTCTATTTATTTCATACAAACAATGTAGCTCAAAGTGCTTCCCAAGATGTCAAAAAGAAAGTTACAAAAAAAGAAAAACAAATAAGATTAGACAAGAATATTAATGAATAAGTAACAGGGAAAAAAAAAACAAATTTATGCAATCTTATAAAACAGATACTGTATATAATTAATACAAGAGAAAAAGCCTTAAATACCATATCTAAAGATGAGTCTGGTGATAAAGTCAGAGGTCTGGGAGGAAAAAAAAACAACTAACAAAAACCTTCAGTTATGCTGGAGAAAAAAAATGTTTCTGTTTTAACGATTTGTTTACACAGATTGTTTAGACACAAAACGCACATCCAGTTATTTCCCTTTACAATTCTGAGTAGCTCACTCCCAGATAATCAATCAAGGCAGGAACTGAGAAAACTTCTTGGCCGTTCTAAGGCGATGGGGGGGATGGTATAAGGCTGCTTGCTGCTTGGGCTTATCGATACATTTAGAAGACAAAAGAGGCTGACGGAGAGGTGCGAAGGGATTTAAGGTGGGCCGGAATTACGAGTTTTTTTGTTGGCTCTGGTAATTCTAGTGTTAATAAGGTTTCAGGCTTCATTGTTTCCAGGCTTTAATTGAGAGGATTAAATGAGGTGGGGTCCTGTGAACATCTGGGGCACCTACTTTCATACCAGCATCACAGGTAGCTGAACGGGGCCTCAGTCAACTGGAGAAGAAAGAAGAGAAAAGCAGAAATTTGTAAAATGGATTGAAAACCCCAGAACAGTACAATAAGCCAGTGCCTAAATAGTCAATTAAGAGTACAACTAAAATGTAGATTTGAAAAATGTCAAATGAAAAAAAATAGGTTTATGTTCCACGATATTAGCCTGAAGGAAGAAGTCAGCTGTATCTGTTCTATTCAAATGTTAACGAACCCTTTAAATGAACACCCGTGTCACCTTCGGACAGATTTAGACACAATCTGCTTCCTCTTACTCCCACCTACAAGCCTGTTATTACACAGCAAGCTGTTACAACCAGGAAAGTGATAGCTAGCGATACCTGTTTGTTCAACAGACATTATCATCTAGAGATTGTTAAGGAGTAACATTTGACATTTTTGAGAGAGAGATCAGAGTTACATGTGTTTTAGAGGGCAGCTCCTCATTGGCGGAGGTATCACGGCCACATGCTTTTCTTTCCATGCGGGGGCCACTCTCCAATTAGAGCTGAACACGATCAGATGCAGTGGCAACATTTGACGTTGGAGTGTACCTACCTTATGCTTGGTCAGAATTACATTTCTTTTTATTTTTTTAATTGATTTTTAAAGTTTGTCCTGTTTCACTACTATGTGGGTAGAGCTGCGGGGGACAGCTAGTATATAGAGTTCTGATCACAATCTGATATTTGGGTGGAAACCTACCAGGTAACATTTGTGGTTGTTCATCCAGTTGGCAGACATCTGCCACGTCCTCTCAGTTGCGAGAAGCAGATATATAGCATCTGATGAGCCCTAATTAGGGTGAAACAAGTGTTGTGTACTCTTGGCAGTATTTGGTAGATATTATATATCATGCCTATGATCTGCTCCTCACAACCAAAAGGGTGTGCGGATACCTGCTGACTGGCCAGTAACAGAAGACACATCCATTCTGTGGTTTTACTTCGGATGCAGAACTGAACGACCTCAATGGTTTAGAAGTTTAATAAATGCTGAATGCACTGGTCTCAAAAAGTTACCAAGTCCACTGGTTTAAGAACAGGAATTAAAAAAATTGAAATCGACATGAGGTACATTGGCATGACAGGGGAGCGGCTCCTGGAAAGTGTGTGGAGTCTAAAGAGATGCCGCTGATAGGGACGTCATCTTACGGACCTCAGAATGTCTCAGGTTGCTGAATCTATCTGAGGCTTCAGACTGTCTCACCTGCAGCTAGACTCTATTGAGATTGAAGAGGAAGACTTTTCAACTGGTGGAGAAAGAACTAAGGAAAATTTCAAAACAGATCCAAGCTGACCTTTAAGCTCAATGTACAACAGATTTAGAGTCACACCATCTGTCACTGTCTGGATCAAAAATGAGCTCCACGGTAGAAATGCTTGTTAACGCTCTTCTACTGAAACGGATTGATAGTCAAGTCAAGTTGGGGAGCATGCACTGGTACAATGCATTGCCGTGCCCACTACACGACGAAACAACTCGGGATCCCAGTTTGCAACCCCCCAGGCAGACACCCGGTCCAGTCCCACACTCCGGAAATGACCCTCTATCTGCCACAGCCAGGTGTTACGTGGGTGACCCCTTGGCCTGGTCCAGTCACTCGGGTCCCCAACAATGAGCCGGATCACCCTCGGGGAAACGCACCACATGGCCGTAGTGCCGTAACTGACGCTCCCTCACAATGCAGGTAATGTGCCTCATTCGGGACTCCATGAGCTCATTCAACACAAAGTTTTGAAAGCAGATATTTTTTTATTTATCTTCTTGTTTCAAATTGAACAACACTCTGGGCAACACAGTCAAAGAGGTAAGCTTACTTATCACACACAGTTCACATACAAGTCCATACATCTGTTATGATGTGGTGCTCAACCATCACCTTGGTCTTCTACCAATTTAAAGCCTCTAACCCAAAACAATGTCCCTCCTGGTAATATTTATAAAAATGTTTCCAATTAGAAAAATAATTATGGCTCAGATATGGTAACTTTAGTTTTATGTGTGAAGAACACAAGAAAGGTTTATTTTTACAATGCTTATATATTTTCAACAATTGAAGAAGAATAAACAGATGTATCCAATGACAAAATCAGAATAAGCTATGGAAACCAAATGACCGTGCAAAAAAAAAAAAAAAAAGATATAACTAGCAATTACTCCCACTTCTCCTGGTCCACTATCTTTTAGTTTCTTAAAAAAAAAAACCTTTATTTTGAGAACAGTTTAATTTTATAGTTTTTAAATCCTCCCATCATTTGGAATCTACTATTATGCATGATTTGCATTACAATTCATATTTTTTATATATCCATTCAATCTTAATAATATACTCTAAGTATACTCATTTAATAACATGGGTCACACAGGTGCCCTTAGGAGTGTGAGTGAAAGCACAACAGAGAGAGGGTTGGAAACAAGTACTAATGCCTTTTTCCCTTTCCCAACAGACCTACCAAAGAATAATCACTCTTTTTCCTCCTTACCTGAAGACAACAGTTCCCTTTTGATGACACCATTTCCGGCCCCCGAACAATCACGTCATTTCCGATCCCCAGCTGATGATGTTACTTCCGGTTCCATTCAATAATGTCACTTCTGTTTCCCATCTGATGACATCACTTCTGGCTCCAGCCAATAACATCACTTCCGGTCCACTTAGATAGATAGATAGATAGATAGATAGATAGATACTTTATTAATCCCAAGGGGAAATTCACATACTCCAGCAACAGCATATTGATAAAAAATATTAAATTAAAGATTGATAAAAATGCAGGTATAAGAGACAGTAACTTTGTATAATGTTAACGTTTAACCCCCCCGGGTGGAACTGAAGAGTCGCATAGTGTGGGGTCTCCTCAGTCTGTCAGTGGAGCAGGACGGTGACAGCAGTCTGTCGCTGAAGCTGCTCCTCTCTGGAGATGATCCTGTTCAGTGGATGCAGTGGATTCTCCATGATTGACAGGAGTCTGCTCAGCGCCCGTCGCTCTGCCACGGATGTCAAACTGTCCAGCTCCATGCCTACAATAGAGCCTTCCGATGACATCACTTCTGTCACCTCCTTGAAGACATCATTTCCCGTTCCTGTGTTTATGTCATTTCCATTTCCTATGTATTGTTGATTTCACTTCCTCTGTAACCGATATATAAGAACACCAATTAGTGTACCCTTTTGACTATTTTTTATATTTTTTATCTAATATACATGACCAAAAGATTACAAAAGGGAGCTTCCCCAAAGCTTTATATTTGTTTGTGTTCTTATTTTATGACACAATATCAGAAATAACCATTTTATACATAAATACACATTTATATGAACATACACAACCTATTGCTTGTTTCTGTTTATTATAACATCTTTATTTATACCCCCAAATGTAATTGACTGTTGGTAGGATCCGTGGTTTAATGTTTGTGCACAAGAAAGGAGGCACTACAAATTCCAATCTCTGCATGGTGGCTCAAATTCATATATTGGAGTGCATGGGACATGTGTTTGCCTATTCCAAGAGATAAACTTAAAAGAAGTGGTGAGAAGGCCTTCTGCTGTTAGGCACCTAAAATCTGGAATAGCCTGCCAATAAGAATTTGCCAGGCTAAAACAGTGGAGCACTTTAAAACACTGCTGAAAACACATTACTTTAACATGGCTTTCTCATAGCTTCATCTTAGTTTAATCCTCATACTCCGTATATTCAATTAATAATCATGATTATTCATAGTGGCTCCAAAATCCGTACTAACCCCTACTTTCTCTTTTGTTCTTTTTCCGGTTTTCTGTGCCGCCACCACCACCTGATCAAAGCACCGTGATGTCCCTACATTGATGGATTAAAGGCCAGAAGTCCACGTGACCGTCATCATCAAGTTCTTCCATGTGAACCCTGAATATAATAAGGACTGATTGAGGTCATTTATGTTAGGTAGAGTGCCTAGAGGGGGCTGGGTGGTCTCGTGACCTCGGTACCCCTGCAGATTTTATTTTTTTCTCCAGTCGTCTGGAGTTTTTTTCTGTTTTTTCTGTCCTCCCTGGCCATCGGACTTACTTTTATTCAATGTTAATTAGTGTTCCCTAATTTTAATTTATTTATTTTGTCTTCTTTTCTTTCTTCATCATGTAAAGCACCTTGAGCTACATCATTTGTATGAAAATCCATCCATCCATCCATTATCCAACCCGCTATATCCTAACTACAGGGTCACGGGGGTCTGCTGGAGCCAATCCCAGCCAACACAGGGCACAAGGCAGAAAAAAAACCCCAGGCAGGAAACAAACCCCGGGCAGGGTGCCAGTCCACTGCAGGGCATGCACACACACAAACACACACACCAAGCACAATTTAGAATCGCCAGTGCACCTAACGTGCATGTCTTTGAACTGTGGGAGGAAACATGCAAAGTCCACACGGGGAGGACCCGGGAAGCGAACCAGGTCTCCTAACTGCAAGGCAGCAGCGCTACCCACTGCACCACCATGCCGCCCAGCGTTATTTATAAGATTTAAAAGTATGGCAGTGGAAATGAAGGGTGCTTACCATTTGTGTGTTGAAGGCGCTGCCACGGGAACATAGGACACATCTAGCGGGTTAGCGATGTGAGGCGCGGTGAGTCTGGGCACACGTGGAGCCGGTGTAATGGCCACTACGGGTTCCTCCGCACGTGTTCAGTTTTACATGCCGGTGTCCTTGCAGCCTGCCTAGCGCAGGTGGTTTAAGGTACAAAGAAAAATCCGGCAATTGCTTATGTAACCAAAGTTAAGTCAGAGATGGGGATCCCATATTTTAAATAATTGAATTTGCTTACTCGTTAGTCGGCAACTAGTGTGCTTGAGCTCCGCATAGCCGTTGGCCATCCGGTTGATGGGGGGGGGGGTCTTACGTACGTGCGACTGGCAGGGGTTCGATTTTAAATACAAAGTTGCTCGGGGCGTGTCGCGGCGTGTGGCATGAATGTGCTAGCGTTCATAGATGCATGGGGTAGATGCGGTGGCAGATTGGCTGGATAACAGGGCCAACAGGGGAGCAGTGGACTTAAAGGGGAGGTAGGAATAAGCACTGCTGAGCAATTGGAGAAGCAGTTCTGATTTTGGCCGCTTTGTATATAGAGTGGAACCTCAGGTCACGAACGTCTCAGACCATGTACAAATCGAGTTATGACCAAAAAGTTCACCAAACTTTTGCATCTGTTCACGACCACACACTCGGGTGACGAACAAGCCAGTTTCCCTTCCTGTTCATACGCGCCAATGATTTCCGCACGTGTTCAGTCTCTCCCTATACTGTACATTGTTCTCGGTGCATCACGCAGAGGGACTCTCCCTCAAAACTGTAACCTCCTCTCAACCCAGCTTCCTCCTGTGGTAAAGCGGGTCCACAGCCAGCTCCTGTCGAAAAGGCCAGTTTTAATAAATAATCAAAGCACTCGCGGCTTATCAAGGGGGCGTGGTGGTGTGTGGCTGAAGTGGTTCCTGAGGAGTTTGTGATGTGGGCGTTTCTCACCTAAGTGCACAGGTGAGAAGCAGTCTGCAACCGTAATTGTTCCTAGGAGCTGCTGATTGCCATGACTACCATGTCCTCTTCATAAATAGAGGCGCGAGTCAGCTAAAGGGAAAAAGAAGAGAACAGGAAAGAACGTGAGGTTGCAGGAGAAGGCAGGAAGCAGGAGGAGAAAGTAAGTGCAGGAGAGAGAAAGAGAGAGAGAGAGTGAGAGGAGAGAGAGAGCAAGCGCGAGAGAGAGAGCGAACGCAAGAGAGAGAGCGCGAGAGAGAGAGACAGAGAGCGAGCGCAAGAGAGAGAGAACGAGCGCGAGAGAGAGAGAGAGCGAGCGCAGGCTCGCGTGCAGCTGAGCAGGGAGCCTGGGTGTTTTTCTCATTGTTATTAAATGCTTTTACATTTAGTTTACTATAACACTGTGCATTCGATGGTATAATTAACTATTTTGTTGCTTAAAAATCTTTAAAGAAAATATATTTACATACAGTTCGTATGGTCTGGAATGGATTAATTGTATTTACATACAGTTCTATGGGGGAAATTACTTCAGGTCACAAACAAATCGGGTTACAACCAGAGTTTTGAAATGAATTACGGTTGTGACCCAAGATTCCACTGTATTCTTTTGTACATATAATTATATATGGTATCTCCTAGTGATAATTTTTGGTGGAAGTATATATATTTATTTGGTTTTGGGATAGTTTTCGGTTTTGGGATTGGTGCAATTGTTTTTTCTTTTTGTATATACACACACTTGATTTTTTTTCTTATTCATTTTTTTTTCTCTTTAATTATTTATTTTTTCCTAGTGGAGGAGCTTCTTGAGCCTGAGATAAAGGAAGTTAAGTCTAGCTTCATTGTTGGAGTGTTTTTGTGTAGTTTTTGTAGGAGTGCACTGTTTTTGTAAATACACCATATTTACCTTTTTTTTTGTTTGTTTTTATCTATTTCTGAAGAAGTGTCAGTGCTGAAGGACTCTGCCTCAAAGCCCACCTGACACTACTGCATTTTTGTTGTACAGCACTCTTGTAAATAAACTTGCACCATTCACCTTTCAATTTTTGTCTGTGTCTCATCTCTCCGCTGATCCTGTTCGGTTCATAAACTATCAGATGTCCAGAGTGTAGGCTGGGGCCACTTCCCACTACACGAGGTATCACACTTCTTCTTTCGGCCGGTCCCATTAGGGGTTGCCACAGCAGATCATCTTTTTCCATATCTCCCTGTTTTGTGCATCTTGTTCTGTTACACCCATAATCTGTGTGTCCTCTCTCACCACATCCATAATCTAATCTAATCAAGTTAAACAGTTTCTTACAGCAGGTAATAAGACAGCAAATAATATGTTAATTTACCTTTAAAGTAGGCATTGTAAGTCTTAAGCTTTTTGCTTTTGAATTGTATGCCCAGTATTATACCATATTGTCATATCTGAGTAAATGTTTAGAGCTGAGGCTTGATAATGTCTGAGATTGCTGGAGAGTGGGCGGGGTCTAAAGACATGGGTGTCACCTTACGGGCCTCAGAGTGTCTCAGGTCGCTGAATGATCCTGAGGCTTCAGAGTGTCTCGTCTGCAGATGGAGTCTTTTGGAAAGCTGTGCCTCAGTCACAGGTCAGGGGTCCTCAAGGAATGCATGGAGTAGAAGTAGAAGAAAACACTGGACCATTCTAAAGTGGCCTGCTGCGAGTCCTGACTTGAACATGAAAAGTCATGAGCTGAAAGTCAAACTTGGGAGAAGGTGCCCATCATATCTGAGGGAAATGAAGAAGACGCAGTCGGGAAGTGCAAAAATCTTATTCTGAGCTACAGAAAGTGATTAATGGCAGCTATTGATTCCAAAGGTGATGCAACCAAATATTAGGTTATGGGTACCAATATTTTTGTCTGTGCCAGCTTAATATTTTTAATTATTTAAAGTACTAAGCTCTGTCATAAATCAAAAACAGAATTTCTGTCCTGTTAAATGTGATATAAACAACAGTGACTGCCAAACACTTTTGTTCGGTTTCAGCGTAGTTCAGAACAAAGTGAAAGTGAACCCACATTTTTGGCCACTTCTGGATCTTGTACTCCAAAAAAGCAGAAACATGCAGAGATATACTGAGAGGGATTGCTGAATATAGGCAACATATTAGGTACATTTATAAGCAGACCCTTATACCTTTAATTCAGATAGAGAAAATCTGTAAAATATGGGAATTCTTTTGTCTCATTACATGGGAATTTAGCATTGCTGTTGAAAATCTGTTCATCTTAAGAATTTAAACAAGAGAAAAGCTCTGCAGAGGCCATAAGATAAAACAGTGCACTTTATGTCGGCAGGTGTGGTCTTAAAAAGTAATTTCAAGTCTTAAATCTCTGGCACCAGGTAGATTCTGAATGTCAAAATGTGACATTTAAGGCAAGTATTTCAATATTTTATCAGTCATGCAATTTTCTACAAAGCAAATTAATGGATAACAATAAATCCACTCAATGTTTCAACTGCTAATCCATTTCAGATCATGGAACTCAGAGATAAGCTAAAATATACAAAAACAAAATTAACTAACAATGATGTAAGTTGTAGTATAAAAAAAAAATCAGTATAGTAATTATTATAATCCTAATTACTGTATTATTTATATATAATCAGTGGATATACAGTAAGCAATCAATCATAAAATGCCAAATAATTCCATATTAAATATAGAATCAATAAATGAACAATAATAATGTTAATATTTTGCGTATGGTGTCTAAATCTGTGCCTGGAGGGATGCCCACGTTTTCCTATCCTTCACTTTTTCCCAGGTTAAGGAGTGTGACGTATGGGGGCAAAGGTGACCTCAGGGCCCTTAAGGACCCCCACCCTGAAGTTCCAGGTCCTGATGATGTGATGATGGGGCTGCCAGTTACATGTCATTGTCTCACAGATGTGTATTTAACATCTCTAACCCTGCCTCGTTCTTCCATGAAACACCTAAATTGTTCCGACCATTAAAGATAACTTTGTCATTGTGAGTCTTCTATAAGATAAGGAAGACAGCCATGGACCTGTTGTCAATGAATTTGCACAATGGTGTGATCACTCTAATTTCTGACTTAATATTTATAAGACAAAAGACATGGTTGTAGATTTTGGGTGTGTTGTGGGGTACAAAATCTGTGCATTTTGGTTTATATTTCCATTATATTTTGTTCAAGACAAGACAACAAATGAACTACATTCAGGACAAATCAAAGCATGTGTTCTTCCCAGTTCTACCTCACTTTTATAACAGTTGTTCACAGCATAGTGCTAAAATGTTTTTACAGCCTGGGAAAGGAAGACTGAGCCGATACCTCAGAATATGGATTACTTTATGGATGGACATCTGGGACAACAATTTGGTTTACAGCCCAGGAAAGGAGGACATGGCAATGATTTAGGCAACATCAAAAAAAATTATTATCTGGGAAAAGATAGATTAAAAAGTTCGAGCAAAGTTCATCCATCATATTGACAGCCAGCCAATCAGGTGCATGCAACAATCATGTGTTGTGAAACCGCGGCATGAAATTATATAATAAATATGCCTCGTTTGAAAGCAAAGTCAAAAGAGAAACAGTGATGATGGAAAAGCGATGTCAGAAAAGAAAACAAAGATATGTATGACCAGTTTTCATCCAATCATCAGTTAACAGCATTTTCATGAACATCGATTGCTAAATCAAATGGCGCCTGGGAAATTCATCCTTGACATCACTGATTCCTTGTCATCTTCACTTTTTTGTAAGCTTTTATCTAAAGACTATATATATCCAGACTTTTCTGTCTTATTTTCTATTATTCTTTGTTCCAGTGGTGGTATTATTATTCCTGTAATAAATACTATGCTGCTTTTAACTTTCTATGCTTTGTCTTAATGTCTATAGAGTGATTGAAGTAATAAGTTAGATTTCTTTGACCACCTGGTGCAGCCACAGATTTGCCATTACCTCTGTGTTGCGAGTTTTATTAAGGCTGAGGGTGTGAGCTCCACCCAAAAGTAAAAAACAGTAAATAAAGTAAGGTTTTCTTGGCTGATAAATGGCCTATAGCCAAAGAGTGCTGAGCCTTTGTATGTTTAAATGTATTCTTGTAGACCAAAAGTAATATTTAGGTCTGAGATATCATTAAATATATGTTGTTTGTGCCGATAATAAGTCTCTTGAAACGCTGAGAGAGTGACAGGATGTTTTATTTCTAAAGCACTTCTGTGGTTTAAAGTGCTAGAGGTTAATCGGCTGTGTGTGTGTCATTCATGGGGCACTGTTGTGGTTAGGGTCTGTGTGTATATGTATAGCTACAGTGTGTATGTATGTGTTAATCTTAAAGTGCAACAGTAGACCAACCCAATAACGAACTTGACGAGTACACTTACCCTTGGGAAAACAGGTAAAGGGTAAGTAGAGGGAAATACTATGATTATACACGGTGCTCTCCTCAGTCGACTTTCATTAAAAGGAAGATGGTGGAGATGGTAGAGCAATACAAATATCCAGGAACAATCATTGATAAAAAGCTAAACTTTGATCTTAACACATTGCAAATCTCTATAAAAGGGCAGTCAAGACTTTTCTTTCTTAGGAAACTCCATCCATCCATCCATTGTCCAACCCGCTGAATCTGAACACAGGGTCATGGGGGTCTGCTGGAGCCAATCCCGGGCAGGGTGCCAACCCACCGCAGTCTTAGGAAACTCAACTGTTTTAAAGTGGACAAAACCATAATGACACTTTTTAATAAGTCCTTTATTAAGTCCATTGTTACATTTGTTTTATCTGTTGGTTTGGCAGTCTCAGCAATAAGAATATAAACCATGTTAACAGCATTATAAAATTCTGCAAAAAAAAGTAATGGTTCACAGCAGATATCAATCACTAAAATGTATTGCAAACAGGTTAGACAGGAAGCCAGCTCAATTCTGACAGAAAGACGTCATCTTCTTTTCTCTAAATTCCAGTTGTTGCCATCAGGCTGCCGATTTAGGTTTCCAAAGGTAAAGAGCAACAGATTTAAGAACAAATTTATTAGAACTAAAAGCATTTAAATTATCTTACTTGTGGGATGCTGCTAAATGCTAAATTCTGCATTATTATAGTGTGTACTGTTGAAAGTAATTCTTCTTCTTTGTATTGATCTTGAGTGTGTGTTTATGCAATAACATTGGCTGTCAAATGTTATGTCTTTGTTTATCTATTGGATCTCTGGAACAATGTCTTCTGTTTTTGTACTTTCCTGATAAAACAAATTTCCCTCTGGGGTAAGGAAAAGGTGAAAATCTCAACTAAATTCATATTAAATGAATTCATCTTATTTATTAAAGTACTGGATAAATACAAAAATAAAAATGCAAATGATGTTTAATTTGATACTTTACCTTCTTGCCTGCTTTAACTATTAGCATCTATAATACAGTTAAAATATAAGTAAAGAATATAATATTCTTACAATTCAGCAATGATGACATAGATTCAGACCCTGCTCTCTGTCTTCAGGATGCTTCTTGCATCTGATTGGCCGGCCCAGCACTGACTCAACTGTACAATGGCCAATGGGAGGGAGGCAACTAATTGGCTGAGGTCTCTAGGACTCTGACTGTGTCTGGCTTGTCTGACTCCTTTTCTACAATCTGGTCATGGATCTACAAATAACAGATGTACAAATGACAAGACAAAGAGAAACAGTTGGGGCACCAGCAAGCAAAAATGGAAAAATAAAAAAAAACAAACAATACACAATAATTGCAAAGAGGTCTTTCCAGACATGAATTCAGGACAGAACTGATAGAGATGGCGGAACTTCCGTTTTTCAGTCCATGGTGCGGGTCCAGGAGAATGAACACTGGAAGTGACGTCAGAGGTGTCAATCATTCAGTCATTAGGTATTAGGACATAAGCGCCGACCCCTGGGACAAAGGTAGAATTACAGTCTGTGTCCCCAATGTGCTTGTGCGTGACAATAGATATTGTTGTTTTTCATTTATGTTAATTAGTTTCTACTTTGTTTTTCATGGATTTGAACAAATTTGTATCCTCATGTGTGCTAGTTCAGTATTTAGTGACTGGTATTATCTTCGTGCATTTTGCTCTGAGAATTGTCACAGTGCTCTGCGCCTGCAGTCTTGGTAAGATAAAAACAATAATTTGTACTGTCGTGTTGTATTTCTGAGATGGCCATGACAGGTTACCCTTCTAGCTCTGTAAGGAGGATTACTTGTATTCTGTTTTGTTTGTTGTATTTACCACATTTTTTGTCACATGCAATTTACCTGGAGGGGGTCTCTCTCTGAATTACCTCTCCCAAGAGTTCTTCCATTTTTTCATCTATAAAAGGTTTTTTTGGTGTGTTTTTTTCTTCTCTTTTAGGGAGTCGAGGCTAGGGGGCTACCAAAAAACAGGGCCTGTTAAAGCCCACTGAGGCACTCCTTGTGTGATTTTGGGTTATTCAAGAAATACATTCTTGAAGTCTTCAAGATTCTCTCTATTTTTTATTTAGAATTCCTGCCAAAAAGTGTTCAAAACCTTCTACGTCTTTTATTCAACCCAGGGGCCTCATGTATAAACGGTGCGTATGCACAGAGATGTTGCGTAAGAACGTTTCCACGTTCAAATCGTGATGTATAAAACCTAAACTTGGCGTAAAGCCACACACATTTCCAAGGTACCTCATACCCTGTTGTACGTAATTTGTTCCTGTGTGGTTACCCTTTCTTTCTTAGAGGCACATTCCTGACCGGCTTATTGTTTATTAGTGTAATGCATCTGACTGTAATTAACCAGTAACAATATAATGGTCCACGGAATAGCCATAGTATTCCAAATACTATAGCTGCTTTAGCATTGTTACTCTCACTGCACCTTCTTCTTCTTCTTGTTTCAGCTGCTCCCGTTTGGGGTTGCCACAGCGGATCATCTTTTTCCATATTACTCTCACTGCACCACTCAGAGCACTTACATCACTGTATCTGAGTGGGGAATCACAGCAGCAGTTGATTGGAAAGAGAATTATCAGTATACAGCATCAAGCACACGCTGCCTCAGTCACGGCAAAACGTTTCAGAGTCTTTCCTCTACGGACCTCGCGGTTCAGAAACAGTTTCATCCCAAGAACTATAAACGCACTCCATCAAGTGCTCCTTGTAGAACTGTTTGTACTTATAAGTACAATTACCTCACTGTAAACTTGAGATACAGTTATAATATTGCACAACCACTTTATAAAGTGTGTATTTACATATGATGACAATATCATTTTTAAGATGAAATGCAGCAAAATATGTTGATTATATTATACAGATAAAACTAACTTCATTGAAATAATCTTTATTGTTAATAATTAAACATGTGAGGACATGGTGCCGCAGTGCTAGCTAGTTCACAGATTGATCCTGATTGATTGCTGTATGCTGGAAGGATAGATGAATAGAATAATTAAACACGTACTACGAAGATATTTCAATGTTCCTTAAAAGTTATGAAGAATCGTCGTTGTACGCTTACAGATGGCTTAACGTCTATTACAGAGCTGATTGTGTGGCGATTGGGTATTTGGAGAAAGAAAAGTAAGGACAGGAATTGGGGGTTAGTACGTTTGAAAGAGACAGTACCGCCACCATGTTCCCATGTTTAATAACATGCTTTAACTCCTATCATCATGAAAAAGATATCATGTATACATCTTAGGATTTTAATTATTCAGACAGCTGTAATATCACGAATGTAAAGGATTCTGTGTCCTGTCAGAGGAAGAGAAAGCCAGTTTAGGAACCACGTAGTGATTCACACACAGAGCACAAAGAAACTCAAATACAAAACAAAGCATTTAACGTGTTACTTTAGTTACGATGGGATTTGAGAAACTAGTAAATTAATCGATTTTAAGATGAAGTTTATGATGTTCTTTTTTAATGACAAAATAAACTATGTTATTAAAGTGGAAATTTCGAGATTAAAGTTGACATTTCCTGCTTTTTTTCCCACTGTGTGCCTATTTTTTTTTTTCTGTACCCTAATAAGCTTTCATACGATACTCAGACAGTAGGCTACTACTCGCCTTTTCATGGAGACTTGGATATATGAATTTCGGGTACTGTGAGACTTTGTGGACTTGAGCTTTTGAGTTTCTCTGATACTCTGTCACTCGAACAGCTTCCTTTTGTTGATTATACCACTGTTTAAACTAACAAATAATAAGTTTTTCCTTGCCTCCACTTGGTATTCACTGAAATTCTTATATTTTCCCTTGTGCTTTTCCCATTGTCTTTTCACAGAAGGCTGAGCTTAAGGGCTATTTATATTGATTTGCATATTCATAGAGGCGTAATTTTGGGAGGAGTTGGGGCGGGACAGAAGGCGTGTGCACGAGCGTTACTTTTCACGCTGACCGGGATTTATGTAGCGGAAGAACGTGGAAGTAGGAGTACGCACAGTTTCCTGCATCTAGAATTTTCTGTGCGTAAGCACATTTCGGCTTTTGTGCTTACGTCATGTTATAGTGCGAATTCTACGCACGGCGTTATGCATGAGGCTCCAGGTCTCTCCTTGTTGAAATGCCGTAATACTTCTTTTGAGATAGTTTCTTTTTATGTCTAATAATTAAAACATTACATGTCTTTGCTTAAATACTATTTCCTTATTTCTAATTCAATTTTCACTTACAGTTGTTATAAGCTTCCTATCTCCTGTTACCAAAAAGCATTAATATGATTAAATAATCTGTTAATTATTTCAGAGCATTATATTGGATTAATGATTTACAAAACCAGTTAGTTCAAGAGTTGTTTTTCATGAGGCACTGAGAAGAGGCATTGTTTTGTGAGGGTCTAAGTGATACCCCTAATCCTTGTGTTCCCCTCATTGCTTAATTTCAAAACATTCCATTCTAACAGGTACTGTATGTCTTTTAATCTTCCACATCTTGTTTCCATCAGTCCTGGCTCCTTGTTCAATTGTCTACATGCAAATCCGTCAATAATAATTCCTCTCAAAGTATCTTTCAGCACTTGCCATCATTAAGTTGATGAATGTGCAGACTTTTTGCAATGCAAACAATTTGCAGTTAGCAGGAAGCTGCTATTCCTGGTTGCAGTCAGATGAATATTTTAGTATTAATTTTTCTGATTGAAGATAAATATCTACACAGTCTTATCTGATATGAATCACATTTGAACAGTGAAACAAAATCAAACTGTAATTTCAATTTTGCCTTAGTAGCCTGTAGCAACATTTAGATTCAGATACATCTAGGGCCTCATGTATAAATGGTGCATACACACAAAAATGTTGTGTACGCCCATTTCCACACTCACATCGCGATATATAAAAACTAAACTTGGCGTAAAACCACACACATTTCCACGCTGGGACAATCCCTTTTGTACGCAAGTTCTCTGTTCGGTTTTGCAAACTGGCACCACCCAGAGTCAAGGCAGTGCTACTGTTCCTTTGTGATTTCCCTTATCAAATACACTGAAATATTGTTTATTAGTTTAAGGCATCTGATTGTAATCAACCTGTAACCATATAATAGTGCACAAAATGGCCTAATTATTCCAAATATCATAGCTGCTTTAGTGCCATTACTCACAGTGCACCACTCAGAGTATTTTAACTTACCGTATCTGAGTGTGGAATCACAGCTCTACAGCAGCTGATCAGAAAGCTCTACCGCAGATTGTGTCAAGAGTTTGGAGAAATATTGGGATAGAGCTTCTAGCACACACTGCCTCAGCCATGTCCACAGTTTATTTGAACCTCTTCCATTCGGCAAAAACTTCAGAGCCTTTCTTGTAGGGACCTCGCGGTTGAGAAACAGTTTCATCCAAAGAGCTCTAAACGCACTCAATCAGTCCATCAAGTGTTCCTGGTAGAACTGTTTATACTTATAAGTACAATCACCTCACTGTAAACTTGCATTACAGTTATAATATTGCACAACCACTTATGCTTTCATATTTTATATTTTTCATTGCTTTTTAATCATATTATTATTACTTTTATTATTGTTGTTATTTTGCCATTTTATAAGAAAATAAGTTTATGGAGGATTTGCATATTGAATCTCATTGTACCATACAATAACAATAAAGGAATTCAATTCAACAGAAGAGAGTGTGTTATTTACAGATGATGATGACTAGCTTCTAAGTCCATTTAGATTTCCAGGCGCTATCTTCTTGGAGTTTTTGATATAATTTTAAAGATGAAATTCAGTAAAGCATATATATTACATTATACAGATACATTTTAAACATTAATTTAAATAATGTATATTGTTAACAATTAAATATGTGAGGACTCGTTGGTGCAGTGTCAGCGATGAGCTGGCGCCCCGTTCAGGGATTGTTCTTGCCTCACACTGTATGCTTGCTGGGACTGGCGCGACCCTGGATGGATAGATGGATGGAATAATTAAACATGTACTATGAAGATACTTCTAAATATTCCTTAAAAGTTTTAAAGAATCGGCATTCTAAGCTTACAGATGGCTTGACATTTATTAAAGAACTGATTGTTTGGAAATTGGTTATTTGGAGAAACAAAAGGAAAGACATGAATCGGGGGTTAGTACGTTTGAAAGTGACAGTACTGCTGCAATAAATTATTTTATTAAGGGTCGTGCACAGGGCAGCAGGCATCTTGTGGGAGGCAGGAACAATCTCTGGACGGGGCGCCAGCTCATTGCTACCACTGTGTCAGCATGCCTCAATGTTTTATACATGATTTAATTTCTATCATCATAAAAATGATATCAAGTATAGATCATAGTATTTAAATTGTTCAGAGAGCTGTAACATCATGAATATAATGTATTCTATGTCCTGTCGGGATAAGAGAAAGCTTGTTTAAGAAGCACATACTGATTCACACACGTAAGAGTACATAGAATACGAAGCATTTAACGTGCTACTTTAGTTACAATGGCATTTGAGAAACTGTTAAATTAAACAATTTTGAGATTAAGTTTATGATGTTCTACTTTAATGACAAAATAAACTACGTGATTAAAGTGGAAATTTTAACCCTTTTTTCACACTTTGTCCATTTTTTCTTTTCTCTGTATCCTAATACGCTTCCATATGACACTCAGACGGTGGGTTATGACTCAACTTTTCATGGCAACTTTGATATCTGACCACTTCTTATTTATTTCAGGCACTGTGCGCCTTTCTAAACTTGATCTTTCGAGTTTCTCTTCCACTCTGTTACTCGATCAACTTCCTTTTTATGTTTATATCACTGCTTAAACCAACAAATAGTATGTTTCTTCATTGCCTCTACTTGGAATTCGCTGAAATTGTTCTATTTACCCCCGTGGTTTTGTCTTTTTACAGAACGCAAAACATAAGGGGCTATTTATATTCATTTGTATATTCAAAGAGGCATAAATCTGGGAGGAGTCAGGGTGGAGCGACAGGTGCGTGCACGAACGTTACTTTTCACACTGACCAGGATTTATGGAGCGGAAGAACGTGAAAGTTGGCGTACACACATATTTATGCATCTGGATTTTTTTGCGTGTAAGCACATTTGCACTTTTGCCCGTACATCTTGTTTTAGTGTGAATTCTATGCACGCCATTATGCATGAGGCCCCGGGTATGTATTTTTCAGCTCATTTTTACTATTACAACTTTTATACCATAACATCACACTGGGACTGGGGAGTACTGCCCACCAAAGTTTAGAATCGAAGGGGCCATATTGCCTCACGTTCTCCCTATAAACATTATACTCCCAGATTAGGAGATCATTTACAATAAATTTTCTAAATATAACATTTCTGAGAAAAACCAAACATTTACTCAAATTCTCCAAATTTCTTATTTAGTGAATGTTTCAAGTAAAGCAAATTAATAATCATAACACAGTTGTTTTGATATTTCCTCTGGACAGTTAGGCCCCATGCTTGTAGTCGAACAGGAAACTTTCTCTGGTACAGTCCAACACACTAACCACTCTACTGGAATGTCCTGCAGCTTTCCAGCTGCTTTCAGGATGTTCTTAACAATGCTATTATTCCCACAAGGGAATTGTACTGGCTCATGAGACATAGAGAGAGATTCTCATTTATGTTGTTGATTCTCATTTATGAATCAACCTTGTCACAGATGTTTCTCCTAAAATTCTTTAGAAGAAATCACTCTTGACAAAAAGGAGTCAAAATTGAGAATTTGGTTGGAAAAGCATGTTATATTTCATGAGATCCATTTCTAGTCTTGTGTTTCAAGACTTCACATTTTTTACTTATGCCCTTATCTAAGGTGATTTCCTTTTGAGATATGATCAGTCACATTTCCTTGCTGTTCCAATTGGAGCCCAGGCAGATGAAATGACTTGCTCATGGCCACATGGTGTGAGAAGTGGGATTTGAGCCCACAACCTCAGGGTTTTAAAGTCCAAAGACTTAACCACTAAGCAAAACTGCCTATGAGTTTGATCTAATTTGAACAAGAAATACAGTTTTATAATCCTAGTAAAATGTTTAGTTACCACAAATATCTATCTATACATTTCAATAGAGATTACTGATCACACAATGCAAATACAGTGATACCTTGAGATACGAGTTTAATTCGTTCCATGACCGAGCTCTTAAGTCAAAATGCTCTTATCTCAAATCAGTTTTCCCCATTGAATGAATTGAAATGCCATTAATCAGTTCCAGACCCCCAAAAAACACTGCAATTTTTTTGTTACATGTTTTTAAATAAGAAAAATGTACTTATAAATAATGAATATTGTATAAAAACACAGTACAATAGAATGTACTGCAATAAACTGGTTTTATTAAGTACAGTATAATGTACAGCATTTACCTTGGAGATCAGACGAGTTGAAGATGCTGACGGAGGTGGCGGAGAAAGGCTGAACTAAATAACTGAATGTTATTCACTGATTTTTGCCCTTTTCGCCACACCTTCCTCACTTTCATTTGCAGGGGTTTTCGATAAAAACCTGTCCAATGAGGTCTGTTTCATCCTCTCTTTCAGAATGTTTCTAAAATGCATTAGGCAAGTGTCATTAAATACAGCTGCTGCGCGATCAGTTGTAACTTTTTCAGGATGTTTCTTTTAAATAAACTCAAGTGTTAGTGCAGTGGCGCTATTTAATGACACTTGCCTAACGCTTGAGTTTATTTAAAAGATAACCCTGAAAAAAATTGCAACTGATAGTGCAGCCACGCTATTTAATGACACTTGCCTAACGCTTGACTTTATTGAAAAGAAATACCCTGAAAAAGTTGCAACTGATAGGCAAGTGTCATTAAATAGCGCCACTGCACTATCAGTTGCAACTTTTTCAGTGTGTTTCTTTTCTTTAAAGTTTGAAACTTTTCCCCAAATTGTAAACACTTCCTTTATCTAACTTTATGAGGTAACCTCCTCCGCCTCTGCCTCCTCCGCGATACCGATCTCCTGCAGAACCTCCGTATGTTGCCGCGTCCGTAGTTCCGTCAACTCCTCCATCGTCAGTTCCTCTGAATGTGCGCTGACAAGCTCTTTGATGGCTCGTATTTCGAATTTTGGCTCGTAACTCAAGGCAAAAAATCGACCTAGTGACGGCTCGTATCTCAAAAAAACTCGTATGTTGGGGCACTCGTATCTCAAGGTACTACTGTACTTTAAAATTAGAAAAAAACAAAATGCAAAGACGCTACTTGGAAAATCTGAGTCCATTGTATGACTTTACTAAGATCTCTGATGAAACTCAAGAAAATACCCTGGCATTTGTTCCTCAAGAGAAAAATCTGAGAAACATGAGGCATTTATTATTTGGTTAATATCATTATCCAAGGTGGCCTACAACATTTGAGATACAACTTGTTACATTAGATTTCTTTTTCTAATTAGAGCACAGGCAGGTGAAGTGACTTGCTCGTGGTCACATGGTGTCAGAAGTGGGATTTGAGCCCACAGCCTCAGGGCTGCAAGTCTATAGCCTTAACCACCAGACTCCACTACCTGTCATTAAGTAATGACATAATTGTCACTGTGAAAGAAAACATTTGATTGTAGGAATTTGATAATTAACTTCAGACTTTAGTTTTACGGTGTGGTAGTGTGTTTTTTCATCATTAACTTCCTACTTTAAAAGCACACACATTTTTATTATAAATAAATTTGCAAATAACCCATTTGAGATTTCAGCAAACGGGTGATCACACATATGTTTAAAAATACCATTTCACATCTTTAATTGCTTTTTTATTAAATTAATTTAATGTGCAGGAATGTGTATCTATGAACACTTGTTAGGCTGAGCCATGTAAGACATGCTGTTAGTCTTTGAATTTAATTTTAATGCAGATCTAAATTCATATATTAATAATTATTCTTCCACCTGTGAGGCATTTAAAATGAAGTAGATCTCTGTGTCTACCAGCGAGCACCTTTCATTTTATTTCTAAGAGACTTTTAATGTAACGTTAAAGAGAATAATTAAACACTGGATTACTTATTTAACAGTGGAAAAAAATGCAACACTTCTTGGAAAATTGATTTGGTTTATTTTTGAATTGCACCCTTCAGTTAAGCAGAACAAACTCAGTTTGGTTAACATGATGATATATGGTGGAGTCAGAACATTTTTAGGCTCCTTCACTTTTTCACATTTTGCTTTGTTGCGGCCACTCAATACCCCAAAATGACAAAGCATTTTTTTTTTCAAATTTATTAAAACTGAAATATCATTCTGAAACAAGTATTCAGTCTCCACTCTTTTCACATGTTGTTGTTTTGTAGCCTTGAGCTAAAATCTTTTATTTTTTTTTCTACATTAAACAACATACAATACCCCGCGATGATCAAGTGAGCCCAGCATTTTAGACTTTTTCACAAAATTTACTAAAAATGAAAAATCGCACTGACCCAAGCTTTCAGAAAGTTTACTGTGACATGTTGCTCAGGTGCATCCCATTCAATTGATCGTGGTTGAGATTTTTCTAGAGCTTGTTTGGGGTCCACCTGTGGTCAATGCATTTGAGTTGACTGATTAGGACTGTTTCTAGAGTTATAGGGGCAGTTGACGAGTGAGCCTGGCTCACCCCTTGGGATTTGCTTCTGGTTATCACAGAACTGAATAAAACTTTGCAGCAGCACGCACATATCATGCGGCATAACCTGTCCAAAGCCACCAGGGGACATAGCACGTTTGGACCAATGCTTCCTGAAGTTATATCACCAGTATAGTCCCATCTCTATTTTTAATGCCACCACAAAGCCCATCATCTTGTCTTTTGTGGTGAGTTTTGTCGCTATTAACAGCTGATTGTCGCCCTCTACCCCTGGATGTTGACTTTTGTTGACGTGTGCCCTCCACCCCACCTGTTCATAAAAGTCGACATCCGCCCTAAAAGAGTTAACTCTGCCATATCAGGTCATTCTCATTATCCTTTTTTCCTTTCTAAGGATATCATGTAAATGATTTGAAGTCTAAAATAGATGAGTAATTCTCAGTCCTTCACTTTTTTCTCTTCACTTTCGTTCCAAGTATTTAATTAAACCAAATAGTGCACAATAAATACACACAGGTGTATATGGTAACAAGCTAAATGAAGAAATGCTGGTCTCTTTTATCATTTGCAAATTATTGCTAATTGGGAGAAATTAAAAACCAAGAATACAGCTGTTTAAGACTAAAATAAGCAATAAGGGTTGCTGTGATGTGAATTTTTGCATACAAGTTGATAAATATTTTGTATGTCTTTATTTGTAATTTAGACAAAGCAATGTAATATTAGTGTAAGAGCCAATTTTATAAAGTTAAAGTTTTGACTTAAACTGATATTGTTTGCTTAATTTGAATAGAGTATATATTTCTTCCCTAGTCAAAGACAATGGTATAGTCTGTTCCCCCTATAAGTTTAGTAAGAGATAGAACCTTCTTATTATAACTGAGAAACAGTGTGATAATAGATTCAGTTGTGTTTAGAACAGGTCCCACTACTCAGGGGCTTGAAAGACCCATTTTCAACTCAGAGATGGGATAGGCATACAGTTTTCTGACAGTTTTGAAATGGTTCAGAAATGTTAAGTAAATAGTTACGATTTGAGATGCAACAAGATTTAAGCTTTGAACAGAACTTTTCTTAATAAGAATTTTTCTTTTTTTTTTTTTTTGCTATTTAAATTTTCTTTTTTGTGTGAACTGTTTTACTTTGAAATTTAACTAAACTTTTAAAAACGAAGATATTTTGTCTGTGGAATCATTTCTGCGCGTCAGGCTTTTGTTGAATCCCATTTTTTGAGTTAGAGCTGCTGAACTTTGGTAATTTTGGAAAAATGCAGCTACAATTAGTGTTACATTATTGATAAGAACTGCAATGGTTTAATAGTTAAAGAACCCCTGTCCCCCTTTTAGGACTAAGTCTCTTTATAATTTTACAACAGGGTTGTGGGGGGGGGGGCCTCAAACAAGTTTGGTAAAGTGTTTCTCTGCAGGACTCCCAGTCAAACCCAACAGGAAAGGCAGGTTGCTTAACTGCCAAGCTTTTCCTTGTCATATAGTTTGGAGGGCAAGTGTGAAGATGTTCTATTCCCCATTGATCTGAAGTATGGCTGTTTGGAATTGTCTTGTATCAAAAGCCTTTAAGTACTACAACGCCCTATTGGCTGTAGGGGATGGACAGAAAACCTATAAATTTGCTTGCTTTACCTCACCCTCTCTCTCTTACCAAACTGATGAACCATCTCTCACACCATGAACTGAAAAGGACAACACAATGAAGAGCACAGCTCGGCAGCCATATTGAGACAGGCATGCGGCCTGTGCTGAAAAAACCTGACCTCAAATGATGCCTTAACTAGAGACATTTTAAGTAGCTAACAAGTCTGTGTGTCGCCTGAAACTACACATCAGCATTTATCAGGTTGTATGGTTGCCAATATTCAAATGTATTTTTCATATTGTTATTATTTATGAATATTATCAATAATACATTGTTTAAATTGTAACTTAACTCCTGCTTGTCTTTTACTATACCTAATTGCCTGATGTTATAAATGTAGAAGGGAAGGTAGGGAGAAGTTATAAAGTACAATACTTTATAAACAGTGGTAAGTCTAGGAAATTTGAGGCATTCTGACAAAGGCTACATATTAATAATACAAAAGGGGAAAGAAGAGCAATATAATACTCTACCAAGACAAAACAAAGGTTCAAAATCTTAATGAGCAAGACAACTAAAATAAGGCAGAAGTGTTACTTGAGGAATAAGTGCTTCTTAATAAGCAACTGGGTTGGAACAAAAACCTGCAAACACTGCGGCCCACCAGGAACTACTTTTCCCACCCCTGCTCTCGAGTGCCCCTTTCGCTCAAACAATTTGGGTCAAAACCTAATCAGCACATCATCATCTCATAACAGGCTTAAGTTTCGGGTTTGGTAATTTATAATTCAGCCATTTTAGCTCTAGACCATCCTTAAGAAACTGTGACACACACACACAGACAGACACACACCCATCATCAATATATTGATGTTTGCGGTATCAGGGGACCCTAAAACATCGAGATCGATCGAAAATTGGAGATTGAAATTTATGATGAATCTAAAGCTTTTCCTCCTCCCTCATAGATAATATGTAATGGTGGGGGAGAACACAAAGTAAAAATCCTGCACTTTTGAAGGTCCCCAAGAGCACACTGGCGGCCCTAATTCTTAAATGAAATAAATTTGGAACAACCACACCTCTACTGAGAACTGGCCACAAGGTGGGGAGAAGTTATAAAGTACAATACCTTATAAACAGTGGTAAGTCTGGGAAATTTGAGGCATTCTGAGAAAGGCTACATATTAATAATACAAAAGGGGAAAGAAGAGCAATATAATACTCTACCAAGACAACAAGGGTTCAAAATCTTAATGAGCGAGACACCTAAAATAAAGCAGAAGTGTTACTTTAGGAATAAGTGCTTCTTATTAAGCAATTGGGTTGAAACAAAAACCTGCAGACACTGCGGCCCACTAGGAACTACTTTGCCCACCCCTGCTTTCGAGTGCCCCTTTCCCTCCAACAATTTAGGTCAAAAACTAATCAGCACATCATCATCTCATAACAGGCTTAAGTTTCGAGTTTGGTTATTTTTCAGTCCAGCCATTTTAGCTCTAGACTGTCCTCAAGAAACTGTAACACACAGACAGGAACACACCCATCATCAATATATTGATGTTTGCGGTGTCAGGGGACCCTAAAACATCGAGATCGATCGAAAATTGGAGATCGAAATTTTTGATGAATCTAAAGCTTTTCCTCCTCCCTCATAGATGATATGTAATGGCGGAGGAGAACACAAAGTAAAAATCCTGCACTTTTAAAGGTCCCCAAGAGCACATTGGTGACCCTAATTCTTAAGTGAAATAAATTTGGAGCACCCACACCTCTACTGAGAGCTGGCCACAAGTTCAAACTGAGCAATTGTGGGAGTAAGGGAGGTGACTATGAACTTGATGGTCACACTGGCTGAGCTCCAGAGAAGCTATATGCAGATGGGAGGAACTTCCAGAAAGGCAACCTTTACTGCAACACTCATGGTTTTGAGAGACAACATATAAAACCTGCTTGGACTTTGCAAAAAGTCACCTGAAGGACTCAAAGGATGTGAGAAACAAGATTCTCTGGTGTGATGAAACCAAGATTGAATTGTGTCACCTGTCTAAGCATTACATCTGAGGAGAAAGTCAGGCACCCCTCATCAACTGTGCAATACCATTGAAAGGGTGAGGTGTAATGGTGGTGGACAGCATCATCATGCTCTGGGTTTGTTCTTCAGTAGCAGAAACTGGGAGACTAGTTAGGGTTGAGGGAAAGCCGAACAGCGCAAAATAAAGAGATAATCCTTGATGAAGGACTGCTGCAGTACACTCTGGAACTCAGACTGGACTAAAGAATTAACTTCTAGCGGGTTGATGTCCCTAAACATAAAGCAAATACATCACAGCAGTGGATTAGGGTCAACTCTGGGAATGTCAGAGTCTGGATTTAAACCCAATTTAACATCTTTGGAAGAGACCTGAAAATGGAAGTCCACCAACAGTCTCCATTGACCCTGACAAAGCTTGAGAGGATCTGCGGAAAAGAATGGCAGATGGTCCCCCAAAAGGAGGAGTGCCAAGCCTCTTATGCCAGACCCAAGATGACTTCTGGCCATAATCTCTGCCAAAAGGGGCTTTAACAAAATGTTTAGTAAAAGGGTCTGAATATGTACATCAATGAGATATGTCAGTAATTATTGTTAATAAATCTGAAGGAAAAATAATCTAAAATCCTGTTTTCACTTTGTTATTCTGGGTGCTGAGTGTTGTTTGAGGAGGGAAAAATACATTAAAATAATATTAGTACACTGCTGCAACATAGCAAAATGTGAAGAAAGTGATGGGGTCCGAATATTTTCTGAAGGCACCGCATATCTATTAACATTACGATAGTGAAAGGAGGGGGAAATAAAAAAATCTCACTTGATGCCACTCCTGAACATCTGGAGGGTCCGCAGTGGGTTATGATGATAAAGTTCAAGTTCAGATTTATACATGAAATAATATTCTCAGTGCCATTTAATCCAGTTCAGTGTCATAATAGCCAGAGAGCAGTGGGGGGCAAAGAAGAGAATAGGTCACATGTCTATAGGAGAATGAAATTCTGGTGACAGTAGTATAAGAAAGATACAAATAACAGACATCATATTGTACAGATTGATTTTTGATTACATAAACTTTCATCTTTTATATGTGTAACAGCTAATTTTAGATGTTCTCTACATTCATTTTCCGAATCTGCTTTTTCAGGGTGGAGTGGTGGCTCTGAGGCTAGGGATCTGCACTGGCAATCGGAAGGTTGCCGGTTTGAATCCCATAAATGCCAATAGGGACTCTGATCTGTTGAGCCCTTGAGCAAGGCCCTTAACCTGCAATTGCTGAGCGCTTTGAGTAGTGAGAAAAGCTCTATATAAATGCAAAGATTTATTAATTATTATTAAATATGGAGTTGCAAAGCCCATCTCTGCAGTTCTGGCACATGTGAGAACCACCCTCCATAATAAAACATACTTCTGCTCACTGACACTGGACCAATTATGGACACCAGTTATACTGGTGAGAAGTGTACCCCCATGGGGAGAGCATGAAGACTTGACAAAGGCATCGCTTGGGGACCCTGGAGACGTGAGGCAGCATCACTGCAGTTAGCACACTGTTCATTGCTGAGGGTTTCACACTTAGATATTATGTGTCTGTTGAATTCATACTTTAATCATGCAAGATCTATAAATTCATCCATCAGTGTAGCTTTGCTTCCACTGGGGCCTTGAACTGCTCTGACATATGAGGCGGCATATTGGCAGGTTGGTCCTTTCAGGGTGCTCTTTCATTTTTAGTTGCTCGGCCTTCTCTGTCTCCTTGGAGAAATTTACAGTATCTTCCAATATGCGAGGTAAAAATGAAGAATCATGTGACAAACAAGGCACAGTCACATGACTGAGAGGAGGCCATGAGCTACTAATCGAACAAGACTGTAAAAAGGCCCGGAAAGCAATAAGTAATTGCCACCCCTAGCTGTAGTGTTTTAGGAGGCCAGTAAATGGCATTATTAAGTGGTCGAGGCTCTTGGAGGAAAACATGGACGAGGGCAAGAATCGATACAAACAGATTTTTAAGTGGCAGAGAAAGAGAAAACAATAAAAAAAAAAGATTTTAAAAATATACACAATAGAGAAAGAATAGCACAGCTCTAGGAAGAAATAAGGGGAACAATGGAGACGACCGAAAGGAGATGAAAAGAATGAATAGAAAGGAAGAAAAGGCTGCATCATAAATAGTCATAAAGTGTTAAGACTCATCAAGTCAGTGTTTTAGTAATTACATAATCTGTCAAATGTTCAAAATGATTCCTTCTATTTTGTTTTTACGGTACTTGAGAGTTCTTTAACAGCACATCATTTTAAAAAAGTAACAATGATTAGTGATCTGAAGGATATGAGTATGCCTATTTGTACATTTTCTGAACCTGCTTATAGCGTTATACGTGCCTGAGAAAAAATTATCTCAGCTATTGCATCTATTTAGGATGATTTATTACAAGCTTTATTAAGTATTAGCCATCGAAGCACGTCTGTGGAAAGAAAGGCTGTAAAATCGGATGGATGTACAGCCCGGAGAAGGATAAAATAACTGGATAAATAACTTAGATGCGTCTATATACTGTACATTTGATTGGCATGCTTTAATGCTTGTAAATACAGTCGCCCCTCGGTATCTGTCGCGGAATTGGTCCAAGGATCCTCCACGGGCACCAAATTCCATGGATGCCCTTATATAAAATGGCATAGTATTTGCATTTAACCTACGCACATCATCTTGAATACTTTAAAATACTTTAAATCATCCTTAGGTTACTTAAACAATGTAAATGCTATGTAAATAGTCCTTGTACTATTGTATTTAGGGATTAATGACAATAAAAAAGTCTCTACATGTATCCGTACAGGTGTAGACAATTTTCACACTAGCATTTCCACAAATCTCAGCTTCTTTCCGCTTTACTGTGCGAGTGCTCATTTTTTTTTTTACCAACCTTATGGCCTACTATGGAAAGCGACATGCCACTTTTCAAAAGATCTAAGATGTTTATTTTCTCACTCCCTATTAGCCTTTGAGGGGATTGCTTTCAACATTTGATTGCTTTTATTACAGAAACGAAGGGTGCACACAGCACAAGTAGTGAACGAACGAGACGCGAGGTGAACAATGTTCAAACAACGAGTTCTCAAGAGAGACTAAGGATCGGTGAAATGGCCCGAGACTACAGTAGGGTATGTCTGCACATCATTTCTTTCGCATGGATTCAGCAGAGTGCTCAGTGCATGGCAAATTCAAGTTTTGCCCTTTGGGACTCACCTGGAATTATTTTTTTTTTCCCAAATACATTCAATCCATGGATATGGAGGGCCGACTCTACAATGGATTGAGAAAATATTCAGACCCCTTTACTTGTTTGTGTTATGTTGGAGCCTTATGCTAAAATTGTATGAATTAGATTTTTTTCCATGTCAGGCAACACTTGACACCACAAAATGACAAAGCAAGAATCAAAATTTTGACATTTTTGCAAGTTTGTTAAAAACAGAAATGTACCTTCGACTCAAGTATTGTAATCCTTTGCTGTAGCACATG